>OZ023177.1:16363990-16963990 GCA_963678695.2 Diplodus puntazzo
GTGGCTCAGCAGGCCATGAAATAGGTGTGTGTTTATATGGGCACGAGACGAACGCAGAGAATAGCTTGAGCCAAAACGAGGGAGAATATAAGATGCAAAACTGAGCCTTGAAAGGCATAATGTGTGGATTTCTTTGGTTTATTTCTTCATTTATTTTAATGAGCCATACCCAGCCAGATATATGGTTTGGAGAGCGTATTGTAGGCAAGCTTTTCCACAAATCCCCATCAACAAAATAATTTTTTCTTTCATTTAAAGGTCTTATTTGTAAGAGAAGTTGATTTTTGAGTTTCATTCCCAACGCGTCAATTACTGACATTTGGCGGCCAGTATTTGACGAGTTGGGAATGAGACTCACAAAATCAACTTAACTGACAAATAGCACCTTATTGTAGCCTTACTTTTCAATAAAAAGGAGCATTAATGTGTTATTGTACTGCAACATCAACAAACTACATCAAATTTAGTAAAGAAACAAGGCAAAACATACCAACTCATTATGATCATTAACCTGAGTTTTTCTTTTCTGTCATTACAAGACGACTTTTACTATTTTTACAACTGTCTGGAGTTGTAGGCCCAATCCATCCCTAGTCGTCACCAATGTCAACCGGCCATGACATCACTTGTCAGTGTCTAGATTATTTGGTGTCTAGACTACCGTTTTGAAGCATCTAGTTAACTCTGGTTTCTTTGCAACAGGGTGAGAGGGTGGAGTTATGGAGGATATTCTTTCGGCTCTGACTAAGAACTTAAGGACATGCTATAGTAGAGACATGTCAATTAAAAGGTAACCACACCACACCCAAAAGCCTACTCCACTTTTTGTCTTTTTTTACCATAAATGGGACCTTAATTTACAAACTGAGCATCGTGATCAGTTGGAGAAGACTTAAAACTAGTGATTGAGACCATAAACTCATCGGGACACTGTTTACTGAGGTAATAAATCAAGTGAGAAGTGGGGTAATTTTCTCATAAGCTTACATTCAGACTTCTTTTATGAAACCAGTGGAATCGCCCTCTTCTGGCTGTTATGAAGAATGCCGTTTTTTTTGGCATTTCCACATCGGCTCCACCTTTCATAGCAGAAAGTTAAGCCTCCAGTGAATAGCTGACACATGGACAAACAAAAGGATTAATCATGACTCTTGAAAGTGACTCTTATGAACCCTGTGATGACAGAAAACTGCTGGATGTTGTTTGAGGCGATCACAAATTAGCTGGAAACCATCTGGGAATGTCTTTGTTATCTGCTGAGAAGTTGCTCGTAATTGTGCTTCCCAAGAGCTACACCCTGTTGTTACTGGCAGTTGTGAAATTCATGTCAGTTACGCTGATTACATCTTAAACTAGGGTTTAAATACATTTGCTCATCAGTATCGTACATCGCGTCGCTACCAAAATTCCCATGCTCTAATTAGCAATGCCGCGGGATGACTGACATCTTGGAATCCTCAGCGATAGGCTGCGGGGCTTTGAGTACAAAAATAAATCATGGAAGTTAATACTCCCATTGCTTTGGTCTGTGTATGAAAGAGCGCTCCCACTTCCAAAATCTTCTCCCTTGATACATAATCAGCTGTCAAAGCTAACTTATTTACCTGAGGCTCGCGAAGCACATGGGACAGGGCCAGCTGTAGTTCAAAAAAATGGTACCAATCCGCAAAAAAAATTTGCTTCCAGACAGGTTTTTCCGAGCGTCTGGTTTTCTTCTTTGCTCTGACACTGATTGACATTGCGGGTACGACGTGTGCACAGTGCCAAGGCCGAGAAAACCGCTGTTCGCACACACACCTCTACACCTGCTGGTATTTGCCTGCGCACACATTCACACACAGACCAAAGGGAGGAAAAGGGACCAAAGAGAAACTAAATGACCTGCACGCGTCTTAATGAGGGAGGGCCGGGCGTCTGGCAGTTACCTCAAACCATTTCTTCCCCCCGCTGCTCTCTCTGGAGGGCTTTAAGTCCGCCGCCCGTTAACGGCTAAAGTGTGGATTTCCTGTCAAATGCGGGTTAGGGCCCAACAAAAGTCCTGTACGCTGGTACCTAAATGGGATCACTTCCAGCTGCCCCACCTAAACACACACACACACACACACACACACACACACACACTTCATGTCTTATAATGTCCTTTTTAGGACTGTGTCTGTGGTGCTCAGTGTTGTCTTTATGGTGGCCTTACTGCACCTGTGTGGTACTTTCAAACTCCAATAATCAATTAACTATTTCTATAATAAAGATGTAGGATATTATAAAGTAGCATGCTGCACTGTGCTCTTTCCCCGAGTGTCCTTATACAATATAAACATCATAGCTCTTTATGGGGGCTGTATAAGGTCAGTCTCAAACGTGCCATTGGAATTGGAATAAGCCACGAATAGACTCTTGGCACTGTGTTTCCCACCCATACCTCTTTCTCTCAAAGGGATTGTCTGAACGGCAGGACAAATATTCCCTCAGTCCCTGACAGATATTTTTCATCTTTGTCATGTGAGAAAAAAAAGACGCTGTCTCATGGTGCGGCGTAGCAGTCCATCACTCGATCAGGTTTGTGCGGTCTCAGGTCAGTGGGTCCAGTTGGACCCGAGTTCAGCGTCGACAGGACACAGCGTCTTGTTCTCTAGTAGGCTCTTGTTTTCTTGTTTGTATGTTTTATATTTGCACTTTGTCTGGTGCTGCATTATGCATTTTGCAACTGGCTAATCCTTCGAGGACGGGGTCGCTGCTTTGTGCCAAATGCTCTCTGGCGCACCATGTAAAGAATCACATCTGCCTTTTCAGTTGGGCCAAAGTGAGGCGAGTGAGGAGAGACAGAGAGGAGGATGTTGTCAAGACGATCCTATTTGATGACCTGCATGAAAATCTCCATGCCTGGAGAGTCATTAAAAGTCAAGTTATTAATAACGGGTGAGAAGTGTCAAAACTATAGTCTCAAAGGTTTCTCACTCACCAATCGGCCAACAGCAACGTTTAATATGCCATATGGAGGAAAAACTGTTAATGAGATAACAATAAAAGGAGTTTCACAATCACAGTAATCTGTCTCTTATTTCATTGCAGAAGTTCGTAAGTAGTTGACTAGAGACTGTTTTGCAATGCTCATCAACATGTTGACTTTCTAGACCAGTTCTTGGCAAGTACACGCTACTTGTTATCAGATAGCAAATGTTTTCCAGGTAAATTGTGATTGCCTTCAACAATGTCCAGGGTTCCTGAGAATTACTTTAATAATGATTCATTGTTAATCCAGACGATTGGTTGTATAGAATATGCACAGAGCTTACCGCACCCCTGCTTGGCCCACATCCATCTTTTACACACCTGTGAGGTTTCAGTGTCATAACTGCATCTTGTATGGCTTTGATGCTGTCGCCGTTAAAGAAAAGAATACTTCTTTTGTGGTGGATTTATGATGCAATACGTGTCTACAGGATTGCATTTTGCCATGAAGACACACGCACAAAGTAACTAATAGCACCCGTTCGCTATCATGGCTGGTAATAAACAGATTTTGATCCCTTTAACAATAGGTCAGAGGTTAACTGGTTCACTGGAGGGGTCAATCTGATGAGCTAGAGAGCTGAAAAGATAACACAAGAAAATGAACACCAGCCACAGAGATTTTTCATGACCTAAAATGTGTCATCATCAGCGTCTTTGTGATGATTTGTTAACCAATAAATCGCTGTCATAAAGCATCCCTTTTCGTAAAGTTGTGCTGTGTGTGCCAGTCAACACGGTCAACCGTGTAAGATTTAGTGGCATCTAGTTGTGAGGTCGCAGAACACCCCTCATCTACATTGACACTGGAATTGGAATTTTCACACTAATGAAAATGTATTTATGAATATTACATTACATTTCTAGCAATAGATCTCCATAAATCCTACACACTGTACCTTTAAAATGCCTGACATATTAAGGATGCACGTATATAATGCTATAGTGCAACAGTATAATAGTACTACTACTCTTAAAGTAATGTAGTACTATAATATTATAGTTATAGTGTTCTCTTATAGTCATCTTATTTAGCCAAAATACTGTATGAATAGAAAATTAGAAATGTTACCTTTAAAATAAAAGCAAATCACCAAAGTTTGATTTTAAAGCTTCATTAATATGGTTTATACAGAACAACTAAACCATTATGCCATCACTGTTGGCTTATTATGGCTGACTTGTTTGATTAATACAATCAAGCCTAAGCCTGCATGCTTATAGAAGTATGTTAAAAATGCTTTTGATGGGAGAATTTGAATCAAAACCAATTTATGTTTTCAGTTATTACAGATTACCTCCTAATGCAAGTAAAACAACACACACACACACACACACGCACACACAAAGAAAGAAAGTAAGATTTGCTTTCTTAATATGTTATTTTTTTAAAAGGGGTCACACACGTCACAAACAATTTTTTTAAAGTAGCCAATGATGCATTTGTCAGGCACTACTTTCAGATGTGGATTAATACATGTTTGGTGCCTTAGTCAGCATTTTTATCACACCGGGAGTGTGGTTTTATGGTTTGGACTCAAAATGTGTGGCCCATTAATGTGTTTTAATAACTTTTGGTCGGCTTCATATGTGTCATGATAAATGAGCTGTATCAGACAATATTTATTGGTCGGATCAGTCATAGCAACAAAAAAACAAAAAAACAAACAAAAAAAAACCCAAATGTGAGTCACATCCGGTTTTATTTTGAAAACACGCGCCGGAAGTCGGGGTATTTATCCCAGAGTAGTTGACGCTGGTGAGGAGAGAGAGCCGCTGACAGAGAGGAGCACAAACTCAAGAGAAGGGGGGTTGAACCGAGGACGTGTGGCTCTCTTGGAAAAGTGGCATCTTCTGCTGCTCATCAGCCACTCTGGACTTCACACAGGCTGCGAGTCCGTCGCTCAATTAATCCGGATTGTAAACTAACCTGCTTTTCCAAGTTCCTAACCATGAGGACAAACGTATGGATTTACCAAACTCTGCTGTGTGTTGTGGTCACTATAATGGACACAGGTAAGACACTGGAGAGCTGGAATTTTTTTTACACTTTGGTGACTCAGATTTGAGATTTTAATTGTTGTGTGTGCAGGGGAAGTGAGAAACAGACACTGGAGAAAGTTTTAAAATTCACAGTAAAGAAAATTGAGCATATCAAATTAGAGAATTAGAAAGAAAAAAAATTAATTTCTCTTATTATAAATTTCAGATTTGGTCCTGTGTGGTAAAACTGAACACTATTTATCTTTGGAGGTTAATTTGCATCTAATGAACTTTCATGATCTCAAGTCCTGTCTTGCACTGTTGTCTCTCTTGATGAATTACTTAGGCAATGAATTACTGTGGTGATTCATGGTGGTGGGTGGAAGAATACACTTAAGGGTATTTTTTTAAGAACAAGGAGCCTCTTACCAAACATTTACTTACTGCTCTGTAGAACAAAACATTGAATTAAGTAATTGGGCATCTCAGCAAAATAAGGCACTGGCCCCTTCATCATTTCCAATTATTATCATTGGCTCTAATCGCCAGTAAGCAAGTAGATGCAGATACCAGTGCCATGACTGTTTCCTTAACAATATCAGATAAACAGAGACTTTAGGCACACTCGCCTGAGGTTAGAAACTCCTGCCAAATTTTGAACTGCCTGTGCTGATGTTACTGCATGTCATTAAACTTTTTTATAAAGGCCATGGTGATTTCAGTCACAGACACTCCTGCGCCTGTTGGACAGATGCCAGCTACATGGAAGATGCAGTGCACTTGTAAAGTTGCAGCGCAGCCCCGGTGGGGCTCACAGCACCACACTCGTTTAAAGGTGCCGTATGTAAGAAGTGGACACCTGTGGAAAAGAGACCGCAATTTGTGTTTGTCAATCCCTTCCAAGTAGAGAACCCAAGCGTCACGAGTTAGCTTACTTAATCCTACAATTGAATCGTGTTTTTCATCATGTTATTTCGAATTGTGTGTATCTTTTCAGTCTAAAATGTGTGTGTGATGCTTTCATATCTCATTAATAACAAAACTTTCACTAACATTAGTTCGTGATTTGTGCGTAAAGAAAGCTTGTTTACCCAAACGAGCAGTTACCAGGAGATATTGCTGTTAGCCTAGCTATTAAAGACGCTAGCTTACATGAAATGAGCGCAACAGGAAGGTCATGTTGAACAGTCATGTTTAACAACAAAACTTACATTTGCGTCAGTTTGCATACATCATTTACGCGTTAAAGAAAGCAGCAACTTACCCAAAACGAGCAGCTAGCATGAGATATCGATGTTAGCCTGGCTATTAAAGACGCTAGCCATGCTTTATAGTAGCATACATGGAATAAGCACAACATGAATGTCAAATAGGTCGATGTGTTTAATGATATATCTTTAAGCGTAACAGTTACGGCTAAAAAATGGCCAGTTTTCTACTATGAAGTGCCTGTTGTTGTTAGCGCGATGTCACAGTGATTCTGTCTGAAGGGAGCAGCAGAGTAACTGCCTATTGCTGCCAACTGTAGCAGCCATTAGCTAATTAGCTCAGCTTCCACTCCTGTCAGCTGACTGTGGTCTGGGAGCTCGGACGACTACATTTTGCATTGTTCACTATCAGACTATCACCTCTTATCACCTCTCGCTGCAAAGTGGCCAGCTGGTTAGCATGCTAATATCAGAAAACATCCCTGCAGCACAGTGTCACAGAGCTGTCCTGAAAACTGTTTTCTATTGCTTCACCTTTCGGTTAAAACTTTTTGCATGTGTTAAACTGCAAATTGTTTATGTTGCACCTTTAAACCTCAAACGAGCTCAGTCTGTGCCGCTCCTTAAATGAAGCGCAAATTATCTGCCGGTGCACAGAGTATCCCGGCTTACATCCGCCCCGCTGACATGTCACAGAGTAAAGCACTGAATCCATAGTTACCACCTCCAGGGGTGCCGACCCTGACCTCTGACCGCCCTGCAGTTGGGGAAAGTATAAAACGCGCGCCCCGGACTGTGGTATTCGTGCGTTTGTCCCGGTAGGGAGAAAGAAAAGGGGTGTGTGTGTGTGTGTGTGTGTGTGTGTGTGTGTATGTGTGTGAGACGGACAGAGAGGGAGGGAGTTGGGGTAACATCTGGCTGCTGAGCCCAAATCCACATTTTGCGCTCTCTGAAGCAGATGTAATGTCTGTTTAATTCCCAGACAGAGGCGCACCTTTAACCTGCCACTTTCCTGTTGTTCATTTAATAAAGTGTTTCCCCAACATTGCGGCGGTTACAAATGCAGCATTTTTCGTCCGATTATCTTGCAGGAAATACTTATCCAGCTGACACTTAGGTTCTTTGCTCAAGGGCACCTGAGCGGCGGTTTCTGCGGAAGTGTCAGAGTCACGGTTGTTCACCTTTCCCTTCTGCATTTTTCAAGCCGAACCGGGGTCTCAAACCCCCGTTCCTCTAAGCCATTGCTGCCTCTTCTCATTAAGTCTCGTCCCTCTCACACTCGCCCATCGAGCACATTTTATCGCAATCTCTCGACTTCAGCAAAATGTTTGGGATTTGGAGATAGCAGGAGTCTGACTGCAAGGAGAGGAAGAGACTAAGTGAAATCTAATTGAGCAGCCTGGCCAGACATCAGGGCTGGAACAACACAGTGATGAGTGCCAGATGTGGTCCAGCGGAGCCCAAACATTAATAACACGTTCTCCCCGAAAAAAAAAAACCATTTTCAACCACGAGGAGCCTCTAAACGCTCCACAGTTTACAGTATCCTAAGTGCACGCACAACGTCTTGTGTCGGATCTTGGCACCGGAGCATGTAGCTGTAACTCGGTAGCATGAGATTTTCCTGTGTGATTTATATCACACTTGGCCCTAATTATAAACGGAAAACTATTGTAACTAAACACACAGTGCGTCTAAAGATGTTGCCGTAGTCCTCGGAGACAGCATTTACAGTAGAGCTTCATTCTGCTGAAGGATGGGCTCTTAACTCTTTCCACAAGGTAAAAAATGAATGATTTGTATCACAAAGGATTTGGACTTAAAATATGGTTTTGTCCTGCGTTTGAACCCACTTGGATCTCATATACATTATCCTATGTCTTCACATTTATAGAATTTCTCTTTTGAAGTACCTCTTCCCAAGAAATGGCTCCATGGTTTCCATTTTTCCACTCGCTATATGGTCTCCAGTATGTGTTGGATGACTACTCGTAAAACTTTTGTCATTTAACGAAACTGACGCGGGACATTAAAACTTTTCCCCGAGAAGATGAAATTCTGACCGCATCTTGTTTTGTTCCCTGGAAAAACAAAGGTCAACCCCCTTGTTGCTCAAAAGGAAAAAAAAAAAAGGAATAATCGCAGTGTCACTGCAATTAAACAGCAGGAGCTCGTGGATGTGAGTTAAAGTCGGTGAAATGGTTTTCAGGAATCAAAAATTTATCTCTAATAACATAAAAACTGAACCACAACGTAGTAAAAATTGTCGAAAAAAAGAGCCGATTTTTGGCTCTTTCTGAAAGCAATAAAATATGAGATATGCTTTCACGAGCATTAAATCTCCGACTGAGGCACTGGAGCACATCAGCCTGCTGCACGGACATCATTCCGTTCTCTTGGCCGTCTTCACAGTTCAGCACCCACTCTGCATTACTCAGGCAGCTTCCTTGGTTTGAAGAACAAGTGCTGTGAGGCATTTTGAGCCGGGCTTTGATCCTGGACACACTTCATACTTGCTTCTCTGACACATAAACTAGTTTGACCGAGCAGCTGAAGCACGGTCCCGAGAAACGTTTCGAGTTTCGAGGGGGCTCGGGCCTTGCACAATATCGGTACGATTAAGCAGCGCCAATGCGAACGTGTCAACAAGAGTGGAGCTCGAAGCAAACTGTAGTTGAAGGATGCGTTCACTGACAGCTGGCCACCCAGTTCAGTGTATGCTCCACTTCCCCCCCATGCCAAGACGCTGGCACCAATGTATATGCGTCCTGCTGTTGTAATAATCAAACCAGCAGGAGAAAAATCCCACGGAAATACTCTCGCCCATTTGACAAGTTCGTCTTCATCCGCAGCACCTCGACAGCGGCAGTGAAATGTTTGGCCACGTCTCGCAGTATTTGAGTGATATCTGATGGAGCCAAAACGTTTCTTAGAAATGTTCGCTTTTTTTTTCTCCGTCATTCTGCCTTCACTTAACTGCTGACAGTAGATACAGACAGGAAACAAGCCAAGAGAGAGGGGAGGGGGCATGACAGGCAGCAAAGACCCTTGGACCGGACCAAATCAGGTGCCTCAAGCACCTCTACACTAGGACGTCCCTCCCCAAAAATGGATTCTTTGCAAGGGGTTTCAAAGAAAAGTGAAGGAACTCTGGTCAGATCAATTAGGAAATATAACATACAATGGAGACGTATGGGAACTCATAACTGTTCTCTTGGTGGGGTGAGAACTTGAATGGCACTTTCACTGTCAAATGAGCCATCTTAGCAGAGAAAGCCGCTGACTGTAGACGTTCAGATGGGTGGTAGAGAAGAGGAGCAAAACCACTAAGTGTAAAAAATATGGACAGATGGGTCTGATAAGTGAAGCCAATGCAGAAATTCTTTGGACTGGCATTGTTCTAAAGACCAGCAGGGGTGCGACTCCACAAGTCCAATTCTGTGGAAGCTTATGAGAATACGACCCTCCTTCTCACTTGATTTATCACCTCAGTAAACAGTTTCCTAACCAGTTTATGGTCTCGATTGCTTGTTTCAAGTCCTCTTCAACACAGCATGATGTTCATTTTGTAAACTGTGGTACCATTTAGAGAAGACCAGACGATAAACAAGGGTACGCTTTCAGATGTGGCTACCTTGTGATTGACAAGGCGCTACAGCAGCGTATTCGCTGTCAGATCCAGTGAGGATATCCTCCCCAGATCCTCCCTCTCATCCAATTAGGCTCATTTCTGTCTCCATAAGACAAAGATGACGAACTCGAAGCTTCAAAGCTTCAAATCTTCAACGCGGTGGTCAGCCAACCCATCTTCCAACCTTTTCAGATTTAGATCAGGAATCGTGATTGCGATTAAATCAATCATGATCTTCTTTTTTTTTTTGACCGGACCACACACACACACATGCACCTATGCTCATGTTGTCTCTGTATGTCCTCGCAGGTTTTTGTAGAAAGACTCATCAGTCGTTACAGAAGTATGAGAAGACCGAGAATCACATGCTGGTTTGCACAGACTGCCCTCAGTCCCCCTTGGTACGAAACAGCCGATCGCAGGAGCACTGCGCCCGCAAGTGCAAGAAGGTCAAGAAAAACTTCAGCTGCAGGTGAGCTACGTTTTCTCTCTCTCTGTATTCCTGGAATCACAGCACATGGTTTCATCATTACGAATACCCCCCTCGCTCCTCCTCTCCTACTGTGCGCACACAGTATTTACATTTCTTTCTTGTTTATCATTTGTCAATCTCTCGAGTCCTTCCTGTGTGTTTTTTTTTTTTTTCGACAGGGCTTTCAACTTCCAGCGGCACAACAGGAAATGCCACTTGCTTCCCTTCGACCGCTTCACCCACGGTGTGCAGAAGCAGGCCGACGTCAACTTTACTTTGTATGAAAAAAAAGGTAAATGTCCTAATTTTCTCTCTTGAAGTTGTGGTGTACTTCTCGTGAGAGTGCTCAGGTGTAGAGAGGGTTTTAATAGGCACGACTGTTCGTCCGTGATTGCAGGTTTTGCTCCTCGCTTCGGCATCTTCCCTGTTTTTTTTTCTGTTGACACAATGAAAGCAACCAACAACCTCTCACCCCCCTGCCGTTTAACCGCTCCTGCGGGGAAAGACGCATGCATAAACATGCGGCAGACCTAAGTGGAGAGTAAACAAAAAATTAATTGTTTACAGTGAGAACGCAAAGGCCTTTTCTCCACCACGGGCTGTGGAATCTAGCACTTTAGAATTTACTGCACAATTTATGGAAACTCCCCTTGGTGACATTTAATGAACTTCAGGGAGTTGTCTGTTTTGGGAATAACACACGAGAACTGGGACACACTAAAGCGCTCGCTGTAAAAACGTCCCATTGACCATACATGGGAAAATGTATTCCAGGTGGTCAAGGCAGCGAACGCAAATCAACTTTTAATTGACTGAACGCTGTATACATTGGCACACAAGGAGTACACAGGGACAGCTTGTATCAAAGTGAAAACATGAATGGATGTTTTCAGATGTTTTTTATGTCTTTGCCCTGACTTAGATTATATAAGGGAGTGCATCATCGGCACCAAGGACAACTACAGGGGGAGGAGGTCTTGGACGAAGACGAACATCACTTGCCAAGCTTGGGCAGATAATAACATCAACGAGCACACGTAAGTCCTCTCTTTTTATAGAAGACGACGCGCTTAAATGTCACCTTGAGGGCGCAGTGCTTTGCTTGCGTGACGCCTTATAAGAAGCGCAAGGTGTTAAATGCTCACCTCTCCAGGCTCCTGTACATGTGAACCAGCAGCCTTCTCTAATCTCAAGGCTTCCACCACCTTCCTGGATGCTCCCTCTCAGTTTCTCTGTGTCTGATATTGAACAGGCCTCGGCGGCTGATTTATTGACGCACAGATCATTCCCTTCCACCTCAGGGGGGTTAAGGGAAGGCGGAGGCTCGGAGACGAGTGAGCGTTTAGCCAGAGTTAAGTCAGATTTCTTTCAACACATGCAAGGATTTCCTTCGCCGTCGAGGTTGTTTTTCTGCTGCACTGTAGGCCATCAGGTGTATCCCAGGGATGTTTCTCTCGGCTGCAAGCGGGGGAAAGATCAGTGAATTTGTGACCGTGGTTCTCTGCCAGCATCTCATTAGTGGGGCTCATTAGTTGTGAGATATTTTAACTGCGGCAGGGAGGGGCGTGAGGGGGGTTAAGAGAGGTTTGAAGAAGTTTAGAGAGAAACATAGACAGAAAGGACTTGGAATTAAAGAAAGAAGGCGCAAAAAATTTATAGACTGATGTCATGTTCTGTCCAGCTGAGCTCAAAGAGCCACAGACGTGCTGAGAGAAAATAAATGTTCAGCGATCCCCCCGCAATTAAAAGGCACGGCAGTGTCGGTCCCCATCCTCTCCTCCCTTCCTCCCTTCCCTCTTCAGGAGCAGCTCTTCACATGAGGAATACTTTGTCATTGTTTATTTGACACACCGTTCCAGTCCCCGTCCCAGATGGCAAATGTAACGTCCGACAACATCGCCCCGGCTTGTCAGCAACTTTTAACTTTCAAAGGGTCAGAGGCAGCATTACTTAAGGGAGATTTAGTGCCACTGTGGGGTTGCCTAACATGGGACTGTCCCGCTGAGCGAGAATTACCGCCATAATGAACCACGCACCATTTGAGCTTCAGGTAACTATTATTTTCATGCTTGACCGATCACCGTGGGCCAGGGGTGATTTCTCAGGAGGTTCCCTTCCAGGAATGGGACTTCCACCTGTTGTCTATATTTAGTGTTTGAACCAAGGCTCTGAAAGAAGCATGTATTAATGCCCAGCCGAGCATGGAGAATGAAGTGGAATGGAAAGTTTCTGTTTATATTAATAATATTGGATAACACTGCAATAATTTATTTATTCCCATTGGGACATTCTTTTATTTTTCCACACATATCCGCTGGGAGGTCCGCGAGCACGCTCAGCTACAGAAACACGACCCTGCAGCCTCTCACAGTGATTTACTGCACAGCAAATGTGAAGCTGCCCCAACATCCAGTTAGCTTAGCTTAGCATATAGACTCGAAACAGCAGCTAGCATGGCTCGTCAGAGGATGATTGGAGAGCATTAGAGGTTCAGGTTTGCAGGTTTTGTTACCATTGACATTTAAAAGACAACCAGAATGGCACTCAGTAGAGCACAACAGTCCCCTTTAATTCAATCCAGCCATCTACGTAAATTCACCACATATATTTTCATTAAGATCCATGCATTTTTACCTGACAGAAATTAACGAAAGGTTGGAAAAAGCCCCATCCTAAATGTTACAGAAAGTGAGAAAAAAAAACTTGGATACGTACCAAAAGTGAACGGGGTCTATTCTGGACCAAGACCTATCCTTTATTCAGTTTTTCATGGAAATCTGTTTAGTCATTTTCTTGCAGTCGTGCTCACAAACCAACAAACTAGAATGGCTCTCAGTGGAGGACATGAATCCGCCAATGACCCAACAGTCCTCTTTTGTACTCGCTCATAGATATGATCCACCAAAATATTATATTAGTCCCTGAAAAATGCCTCACAATGTTACATAAAGTGAGAAAGACATTCCTGGATTCGTTCTTTTATCTGGATCCACAACGTAATTTATTGGGGTCTATTCTGGGCAGAGGCCCATCCTTCATCCAAGTTTCGTGGAGATCCATTTCATAATCCTGTGTGACAAACCAACCGAAAAATGGACACCAGTGAAAACATAAGCTCCTTCAGGATGAAGTACATTAGCACATTTCCTGAACTTTCAAACTATTCTTTTGAGGGGACTTCAAAGTTTTCAGATGTTGGCCATCTCACTCTGCTTCCAAAAACCGTTACTAATGTCATAAGACTTATAAAATCCCTGCTTGCTTGCTTGCTTGATTCAACCTCCGACTCATTTATTCCTTTGGACTATGTCGCACTGAAGAGCGGCCACGTTTGTTCCATCACTCCCAGGTGCATGTTGCTTGACATTTTGCAGCAGTTACTTCAGGTCTAGGTTTCATCTTTAGTGATATCCCAAGAAATCTGGCCAATATGTTTCGCCGGCCCGGAGAGAGCCGAGCATGTGTGTGCACAGTGTCTGCCTGTGCTCCGGTGGGAACAGACTTTGGCAAGGAGATGAATAACTGGCCAACATCTGTTAGCGCAGCATCATTATGGCTAACTTGCTCCCATGCCGCGGCCTTTTTACGGACTCTCACCAGATGCAACCATTTTTTTTTTCAAAAGTGAGGAACCATGTAATTCCATTTATAAATTAAGGATACTGTATAATGTTAGTAATATATTGAGCTTGTGAGTTACACAGAGCAGATGTGAGTTTTGGCACCTGGCAGGCTGCTGCAGTGAAGGGGAGAGCGTGTTTTGTCTTAGTTACATGCACAAGTGACATTCTGCTGTTATGTTTTTCCGTAGGTGAGACTGTGATCTGCAGCTCGAGACCTTCGCCTTGTTTCTCTCTTTTCGGGCTAAGTTAGAAGCCTGGGTTGAATGATGTTGTGCATTAGCGTAGCGGCCTTGTGTAAGCCCCAGGGCACGGAGGGGAGAGCCGATCGGACTCCCCCAAGAAAAGAGTCATTGTCTGGGGTAGAGCGTTCAGACGAGCTGCTGAAGGGAGGGTGGTTCTTTTTTCACTTTTCCTGCACATGTTGTTTCTTTTTACATCATCAATTAAAAACACTGAGTTCCCAACTTTTTTGCTCGCTTATTTCTTTTTCAAGCACTTAAGTCAGTCATTTTACTTGTTTCTTTTCACCCTTCGTCTACGCACACAACCTTTTCCTCATGTCTTCCCTCTCTGTCTGCCTGGGTGGGAGGGTTGGGGGGAATGTGGTCAGCATGGATCAGGGGGTGCTGACATGCCAGCTTTTCATCATCCTGCCCCGACAGAAGACGGATTTCGTGCACTGTCCATTTAGTACGGGGATCTCATGCCGCTCCCCATTGTTACAGCCCATATGTTTGGACGAGCCAGGTTCTTTTCCTTACAGTCTTGAGGTCCCTTGTTCACTCTGATGCAGCGTAGCCGTTGACAGAGAGGGATTAGGTTTAAACGCACTCAAAGGCTGCCAGCAAACGACCTGCTTGGGCTGCTCCAAGTGGATCGTGGCATTGTTCTGTACTGTTGGTGGTTACTGTGGTGTGACAGAGTCTGGCTGCTTCACACATGAGGGACCTGGGGTATGGTAGGAATCAGTAAGGCGATCATGCAAAAGGTGCAAAGCCGGAGAGGAGAAAAACGGATTGATGACTTACTTTGCATAAGAGTTCTGGGACAAGATTTAAAATGTAACCCGGTCACACTCCAGGCACTAGAATTTCTCTGAATATAGCTTACATCGTTATGTAAATGCCCTTTTGAATTTATTTGGCTTGTTACTGAGAGCGCCAGCAGGCAGGTACGGTACTGTATACACAACCGGAGCAGCCATGTGTGCAAGTACTCCCTGAAATTTATTTAAACAGCTTACAGTATCCGATAACACTTTCAACAATGTCTGTCGACTCTCCTCTAGGTTTTACCCTGATAGGTACCCAACGCAAGACCTGAGGGAGAACTTCTGCCGGAATCCCAACAACGATCCCGGTGGTCCGTGGTGCTACACCACTGACCCCAACGTACGCGCCGAGGAGTGCGGCGTACCACAGTGTTCAGAGGGTAAGACCCTGCCAAACAGCATCACTAGGCAGTACGATATGATAGAAAAAATAACTCACCTAAAAAGCTGTCAAATACCTTTTCAACTGGTGTTCTCAGAACTTTGGTGAAAGAAAAAAGTCATTCAGTATTGAAAAAAGTTTGCTGGGAATGCTTTTTGCTTGTGGGGTTAGGACTGGTGTTAGGGTTGGGGTTAGGGTTTGGGTCTCCACCTCATTTGCTCAACAGTCCGATGGTAACACAGCTAATATCTCTGCCGTTTATTTCCCTCTCGTGGTCATGAGCTGTGTTTTGCATTCATTGCCGAAGAAACGAATGCTTTGATGACTGGTGTGTTCTTTGTTGACAGAAGTCTGTATGACGTGTAACGGGCAAGATTACCGCGGCAAAATGGACCATACAGAGAGTGGCAAGGAGTGCCAGAGATGGGACTCAACAAGGCCGCACAAACACCACTTCCAGCCCAAAAAGTGAGCTGCAAAGCTGATAATCACACACTAACCTTTCTCACGGACAGTGCTGCACACACCCACAGACAGATGCTTACAGAAATGACGCTAACACTCAGGAGAGGGAGACCTCACCAGTTGTTATGACTTACTTCTCCCCCCCTCTATTTTCCTTCCTCCCCGTATCCCCTCTGTGTCCTCTCCTAGGTATAGGGACAGAGATTTAAGGGACAACTACTGTCGTAACCCGGATAATCGTCTTCGTCCCTGGTGCTACACCATGGATCCCAAGACTCCGTGGGAGTACTGCAACATCTCTGTGTGTGGTAAGGCCCATCTACTGTATATACTTCAAATCTGGGGCTTGGGGGTTTGTGAGCAAAGCCTTTAACAAATCAACATAAGCCAAATTATTGTTTAACTCTGATTTATGACTGTTGCTAGTTTTTCCTACTAATCCCCTTACAACCTTATAACAGTACCACACAGTTAGAAATCCAATAAAGGACCCAGAAGTGGACATAGTTCTTGAGGATCTTGGTTTTTTGAACAGCCCGACTGTGGTTGGGCACGACCAGCTGGTGGTTTGAGGACACCGGACGGGGGGGCTATTGCATACACAACACGGCTGGTTTTCAGGGTAGTTGCGGTGAGCTGACTCAAAAAGCCCCTCTCCTCTCCTGCAGAGTCTTGTAAGACTTTTGTTTACCCAGTCGAGTGTTTCATGTGGCGACTGGCTTCAGATCCTTTTACCTCAACAAGGAAGAGTAAATAGGTTGTTTGTAAAGGGGAGGCTCTGACTTCAGAGAGCCAGAAGTGTTTTACTCAGACCACTTACAGATGACAAAGGGGCTGTTACAATAGAGGCTACTATGAAGAGATGCCTCACAAGGCTGCTGAAAGGTCTGATAGTTGTTTTAGTGGCACGATAATCACGATATGTACAAACAAGTGACAAATTAAAGGAAAAGTGCAATGTGGAAACATAATAAATGCAGATGTTGCTGTACCGGGCCCGAGGAGTCAGTGAATTGTTTGATGAGAATCAAATGATGCAAATCATAATCATATGTCTACAGATCTCAATCCAAATGAAAACCTTTAAGGGGTTTTGGGCTGGCGTGCGATGAAAACACTAAATGAGGAAATATTTGTTGGTCGATTGTGTTAATCGCTCCAGTAAATCTCCAGAAAATTGCAGATTTAGTGCCAAAGCCGTGTCAAAGCTGTTCTGGAGGCACAGGTAGTGAGAAACTTTATTTATTTATTTGTGTATTTTTTTTTTACCAGTCTATCAGGGCTGCAACAGAGGATTGTTTTCATTATTCTGCTGTTTACTGTCAAGGATTAGTGTGGAAAAAGGGTTTATCGTCATAATTTCCCAGAGCCCACTGTGACGTCTTCAAATGACTCCTTTGGTCCAACCAACACTCAAAGCCAAAGACTGTCACGAATGACAAAGAAAAGCAACAGATCTTTACATTTAAGAAGCTGGAACCAGCAAATGTTTGACATTTTCGCTTGAAAAATTGACTGTAACAATGAATTAGATCTAATCATTGCAGCTCTAATGTGTTTTATAGTGCTTCAAGGAATAGTTGATCAATCAGTTGCCTGAAATTGAATCCACAGTTTAAATGATTACATTGAAATCGAAGGAAGCTACAGGCTTACACTGTATACAGGCTAAGAGAATTAGAGAACATGGGTTATGCAAGTAAACTCAAGTTATTTATCAAGAGAAAATATCACACTCTCTGCGGTTCCACCTTGTAGATTTGAGGAGTTGGACTCTTTCTCTACATTATATCACTGCAAATTGATTATCTTTAGATCTTGGACTGACCATATAAGCCATGTAAACCTTGTGACATTTCATAGACGTAATAAGAACTTGCTTAATCCTAAAAATAATATGCCAAAGTGAAAATAATCAGTAGTTGCAGCCCTAATGTATTTAAAATGGCACTGCGAGGATATATGTTGAGAGGCTACACAATGTAACATTTCCTTGAGTCATGTTACATTTGGCAGACTCTGACAGAGTTGTAGTTTAGATAACTTTTGCCTTCACACAAAACAAGAAGGGGCAAAGGGAAAAGAAAAAGAATGGACTCCGAAAAGAGTTTGCACCTTTGGAGACTTAGCTCGTTTTTTTTCATCGAGAGCACAATGAAATATTCCCACATGCGCGCCCGCAAACACGCGGAGCATCTCACTTCGTCTCTGTCAGACGCATACACACATGTACTCTACAGTACATGTTATGATTTACAGCGAGGGCGGAGGATCTGCATTTGTCCAGATGTGTGCATCCCTCAATGCCTGCCCTCAGAAAGATAAAAACCACTGACCTGTGCTACACGGAGCACACAGACACTGGCATGTATTACATCAAGCCAAGGAATCCCTCTTTTCCATCCGCCTTCTCATTTCTGCTTCAAAACATTCCCTTTCCTCCTCCATCTTCTCCCATCTCATTTGTCAAAGGCTAAAGAAACAGAGACAGAAATCCAGAGGGGGAGAATTCGCTCCCTGTGCACTGCAATCCCTGCACCGCTGAAAAGCAGAATTCCATCTGAAGATGTTTGGAATAGTTTTACGGTGGATAAAGTTGCCCCAGACAGGCTGGGTTGGATGTGATGTCTTTGGTCGGGCCGCAATAAACAGAATTCGACAGAAACAGAAATTTTAATGTTTGATATTGAGGCAAGGATGTATTCATTATTATATGAGCAGGCTCCAGGATTTGTTGTCCAGGAACAACAACCTGTGACACTGTGTGCAAGTTGAATAACCACGCATTGTTGTGGATGTCCCTGCGTGCAAGAATGTGGGGAACCAGTGTTATGAACACACAGAAAGTTTCCTATCGCAGTTCGGACGCAGGGGGAGTGCTACTGTTTTTGATCATCTGTCTCTAGGTTAAACATGACACATTCTTCTAGGGATTAATATCTCCCTCCTTCTCTCCCTCCCTCCTTCCTGCCCTTCGGTTTCTACATCTCACTCTCCTCAGCGAATTTTTCCCTGTGCCTTCTTTCTCCCTCTCACACTCAAGATTATAACTTTCGGTGTCTTTTTGTGTGTCTTTGCTAGACTCTGACTCAAGCGAGGACACAGATGTCAATGTAACAACATCCTGTGTCCAGGGAAAAGGCACAGATTACCGAGGCACAATGAATGTCACTCCAGAGGGTGTGACATGTCAGCGCTGGGACTCCCAGTTTCCCCATAACCACTCCTTTCTCCCTCAGAACTTCAAATGCAAGTGAGTGATGTTTGTTTCCTAGCCCCTGACAGCTTGGATTCAGTTCCTCTTGGCTGTCTTATTTGTACATTTTGTGCATTTCCCTGTTGAAATGCCAAAAAAGCGAAAAGCGGTAACCTTAACTTAAACAAGTAAAGCTTTGTTGTAAAAGATACAGTCGTCAGCACCATCATTTAAATCGTAGTTTGTGTGTGTGTTATAGAGACCTCAGAGAGAACTACTGCCGTAACCCTGATGGTGCAGATTACCCATGGTGCTTCACTACAGACCCAAATCAGAGGATAGCCAACTGCACCCACATCCCCTCGTGTGATGCTGAGGCCACACAAAAAATAGGTAAATTACTGTACAACAGTTTAACAGTTTTGGGAAATATGCTTATTAAGTTTTCTTTTTAGGGGCTAGATAAGAAAAATGATACCACATCTCATATCTGTACAGCAAATATGTAGCCAGGGCCAGCAGCTGGCTAGCTTAGCCTACCACACTTAGCTAGCCTGGCTCTGTCTATACGTACAAAAATATGCTAGCTAGCACCCAAAGCTTTCAAATGAACACACTATTTGTTGATTTTCTAATCATCATGGCAATAGAAATTCAAAAAGAACAACTTGTGGGTTTACAAGAAGTCGCATTTCTGTTTGTGACCACGGGCAGACTAGCAAAAAAAATTCAGGGAGTTAATTTAAACAACCACAATATAAATGTTTAGTAGGGTTTTGTTACATTGGGACAGAGGCAAGCTAGTCGTTTCCCCTCATTTTCAGCACTTATGCTAAGCTAAGCTACCCAGCTGTTGCATATCTATCGTACAGATGTGAGAGTGTTAGCAATTTTCTACTCGTGCTTCCACCAACAAAACAAGTAAATGCTTCTCCCAAAGTGACAATCAATTTTTTTAAGTGTTCTCGGAACTTCAAACTTCAAAAGGAATGTCAAATATTTTCTAAATGATTGTGAAGTTTTCCATGTTTCTCTGAATAATGGGATTGAAATACAGACAAATGTACACATGCTTCAAAAGCCATGTCATGCTTTTGCAAAGTGGAGTTACACAGACACTTTCTATGTTGCTCCCATAGGACTGGACTGCTTGGCAGCACGCTGCCCAATGAATTCCATTTCATGGAAGAACAAAAACACCAGACTTTGGCAATAGTGCTCGCTGTCATTTCCCATGTTTCTCTGCTTTACATTTGCAGTAAGACAACCATACAGTCAAAGTGCAGTCAGTCTGTTAGTCACTAAGGCCCCTCTTCTGATTCTGTTTAACAGACATAGTAAGGTTTCATTTTTCTATTAAACTTGAGCCCCACCAGTTACACAGGGGCCCTTGACATTAAATTGATCCAAACCGCAAAGAGAAGCCGAAGTTTTGAACTTGATTATGTTGTGTTTGCTTCAATGAGAAAGACAGCCACCACCCTGATTATGTTCTTTGACTATATCCACTTACAGATCGCATTTAGGCATTTGAGAAACTGCTGAACTCAGCCATTCTATTTCTCACAGGAACTATTTAACAAGATGGTTGATAATAACTTCATCTTGTTCTTCCTCAGAGTGTTATGAAGACAATGGAGAGAGTTTCCGAGGCACATTGTCCACAACTCGATCGGGGATTCCCTGTGCAAACTGGTCACACCACATAAACAGGTAACAAAGTCATTTATTCGGCATTAAAATTAGTTGTTTTTTCTCCTTCTGTCACGCTTAATCTGTGCTGAGAAACACTGGAGGTATTTCCTAGAGAGACTGACATTCTTCTCAGCTCAGTTGATGAGTGTTTGTTGACAACTTAGCTCCCATTGCCTTGCGAAAATCCCTTTCATATGAATGAAGCTAAGCAGTGAAAACAAACAGCAAGAGGGAAATCAGGGGTTCCTCAGGGGTCAATACCAGGCCCAATTATTATTCATCTAACTGACGAGAGGAAACTCCGGGGTGCTCTCCGAGTGACCCATCGTGACGGAAAGGTTGCCAACTCCAGGGCTGTTGCTTCATGCTTAAGTCAGGCTGTTGGAATTACTTAATTTACAGGAATTTTAAAAGCCAAAATGGCACAGACAGATGGACATGTTCCAGAGTCGACCCCTGACCCCAGGAAGTGCTTTCTGAGGAAAGTAGATCAAAGCCAATCAGCTCCCTCGCGTAGACTGCAGCCAGCGAGTCTACCCTGCTCAAGGTCAAGGGTCACCCCAGGAAAAACTGCTGAGAGCTACAGCTTGTTTAACATTCTCCTGGGAAGAGGAATTATCTTCACCCCCTGACAAATTGTTGCCCAACGCTTAGTATTATTTTAGTGTGTGTGTCCCGACTCCTTCCCAGTAATTGCTTTTCAGTAATATTTGGGATATCTTAGAAGATTACATTTAATTCTCTCGGAGCTAAGAGGGACGCTGCAAGAAGACGACACAGTTAGATGTGAATTCCTACAAAATCGGGAAACGTTCCATAGGCTCCTGCTGCTCTGAGCCCCGCTGAAATCTTACAGTGCATACTTTCATATTCCCATGAGCACTCTTCACAAAACTCTGCGTTTCCTTGTACGGGCTATGTGCACGAAATACAGAGGAGTCATTGCACTATAGGAAGGCCAGAGTCAGACTTTCCAGGCATGCCATGGTTACTTACGGTGTGTAAGTACTGTATGTGCGTGACGGTGCGCACATGTTCGTATGTTTTCAGAGTGTGAGAGTGTGTATGAATCTTTATGAGACGTGACCCAGTGTTAGTTCTAATACACTGTGTGCAAAGTAACAAGCGGAATATGAGAATCTGTATTTGTGTGTTTTACAGTGGGGATTCTCACTCTACAGAATCCCACGAAGGTCTGGAGAAGAACTACTGCCGGAACCCAGACCGAGACAAACACGGCCCCTGGTGTTACACCAATCCAAATAACCGTTTGGTCTGGGACTACTGCAAACTGAAGCACTGTGAGTAGCTCAGATAACCTTGTCTCTTTTAATGTCCTTCTCTGTGGCAGCAGATGCATCTGTTTTACATCAGCCGTAAATATAAGCAGACCCATAGCAGAAAGGATGTGACCGGTGCATACGTTTTAAACACCATATTCGCATGGCGGCTGTTTTCCTTTGACGCTCAGATGTTGTGTTGCTGTATTCCAGGTTGCATTTCGTTATCATTTCAATGCTTCCTTGTTGATTTGGGACTAAAGACTCAAATTTGGGGTCATCATTTAAGGTAAAACAACATATTAAATAACTCATTAGCAAATATTAGACAACAGCTAATGTTAGCATACAACCACTTCCTTGCCAACTTTTACTTTTTGATAGTGTTATACCACAGAAAAAGTGTAAAGTAATTCTAAAATATCAACACACAATATAAGGTTAAACTACATATTTGATCACTGATTAGCTAATGTTTGCCGTGATACAAGAGTTCAATTCAAATGCAGAGACTGGGTCATTTCCAATCAGTGTTGTCTTTAGATCTTGATCCCTGTTTTGGTCACATCTGAAAGCACAGCATCTCTATTGCTGGCAACATGCACACGCGCACATGAGCAGCTGTGAAAAGTAGGAATGTGAGGGGAGCGTTTGAGGCTAATTTTCACACTTGTGTGCACCTGGCTAATTGCTGCAGTAAAGCACGTTTGGATGGTTGTTTTCTGGGCAGTCCAAAAATTGGCACTGTGCAAACAATTGAGAGCAGCTTTTCATCACTTTGCTCGTGATATACTTACTCCTCAATGTGCGTTCGTACTGTATGAGGATGACAGATGCCTCATGTATCCTGCATACCCTTGGATTGCATCCTGTGCGTGTCCTCAGAAATTATGACTACTTGTCTGCATGCAGTTAAGCTAATGAACAGTAGGGAAAGTGTACTACGTCAGGATTGGAAGTAAGGTAAGTTATGGTAAGATAGAACTTCATGGACCCCAAAGGAAATTCTTGTAACCACTGACTCTGAACCGATGACAACAACAATGGGAGAAAGATTTGAAAAAAAAACGATGGTGCTTGTTGGGGTTTATGCGTCTCCTCCTCGGCTGTCATCATGTTTAATTGTATTTTGTCTCACTTGACTTGAGCCCATTTGCTTGTCTAGGAAGCATAAGCCATTGACAAATGTCTTAAACCTTACTCCTGTGTATGAGTTTTTTTTCAAGATCTTCCTAGTTCAGCCGATTCCCAGACATTTCTGCCTGTACACTCTCTTGGGGCTCCCGTTATCGGGTGATGTTTGTGGCAAGTTTTCATAGGGTTTGTCCCATTCCATTTTCTCTTTAGAATTTGTGAGTCAATGGGTACCTGATAGCGTTGTTCTAATACCAAGAACAGCATCGTATATGCCTCAGATACTGCCTTAAATGCAGGAACCTGTATCGCCTAGTACCTAAGTCCATGCACCTGTCTTGTCTTGCTTGTGCCCAGGATGAGATAATCTCCAAAGGCAGCAGATTACTCTAAGGGTTAGAGGTCCCTTTGGGCTCATCCCAGGATAACTGACGTGGTCTTCCCCTTCTTGTCAGAAGTCCTGTCAGTACATCTCCATCCTAGATATTATTATCCTCACTGTTTTATTGGCTGTTTGCAGCCTGTTTGTTGTTCTCCATGTCTTCGATCAACATGGCATCACTTGCTTCACGCTGGTGTTAAAAGATGTGTGTTTTGGTGTCGATTAAGACGTGTTTCAAGCATCATAAACACCACCCTCGCCTTAGTGATCTGATTCTTTTTTATGTGAGCATCTGTCAAGCATTCGCATACCTTGGCAGTGTTGTGTCCGTGGCGGTATCTGAACAACACCAGAGGGACAGATGCCAGCATAGAAAGCAAGTTTTGTTATATTGACTGTATATTGTGCAAAGTTCTCTGGGGAGAAACTTCACTGTCAGTCGGGGCTGATTTGATCCTCATCAGCAAACCCTCCCTCTCTAACCCTTCAGGTACACACACAAAGAACCCAGTCAAGTGTGTGAACAATAGATCCCAGTTGTTTGGAGAAAAGAAAAGAAGTGTTTCCTCTCAGACCCTGCAAGCAGTACTTCTAAAAGAGCTTTGACTGGCATTTAGTAAGCACAATAAGACAGTGTTGCTGTATGGGTGGAGCAGCATTAAATAACGCAAGTGATTTAGCCCTGTAGCCTTTGTTGATTCCCACTTTAATGTCACAGCTACTTCTCCTTCAGGACGACTGGCGGTTTATGTAATGTGTTAGCCGTGGTTTTGTCCAATTGGCAGGGAACACACAATGTTAAAACAGCAAACAGATGCAGTCCGCGCTGCCATCCTTTTGTTTGAGAAAACACACACACGAGCGTCTGGACCCAACATTAACTTTGGCTGGTTTCAATCTGGGTCGCGTTGAAGAGCCTCTTTCAAATGGCAGCACAATAATTTCCATAATGTAAAACACATCTTCCGTGAAGTTTTTGAGGTCTCGAGCAAATTTATTTGCTGCAGTGGCTGACTGGTATAGCCTCCGACATTGATTCAGAGTCAGAGATAAGGATTTTGAAAGTGAAGAAGGGCGTGTCTTTCAATGAGGTTTCATGCTTTGTGTGTCAACGTGTGGTCAGTGGTCTGATCTATGTCCTACTTCTTACTGTCGTGCCTTTTCTTTACTTCTTTCTATCAGGTGAATCAGCTACAGCGGCTCCTCAACCCAACAGTGAGTACCGTCGGCTTATCTTACTTTTACCCTCGTCTAGTCCTCTTCCTCTTCCTCTTCCTCTTATCTCGAATCTCATCCCTTTCCCTTTTTTGCTCTTTGTATCAAATCCGTCTGTTGTCATGCACCTGACTAAACAAATCCGATTTGACGGTCGCCTTTTGAAGTTTCTGATAAACAATTTCCCATTGAAATGTAAATAGACCTACAAATCTAACATGCGGCATGAAAAATGTCTCCCTGTTTAGGTCTAGCCAGGCCCAAGATATCATGCTTTGTGCATATAAACACCAGGATTGTTGGAGGACACCAGGTGCGCGGTACAGACGGCAGCTGGGTTGTAAGCATCCAAAGAGAGTGAGTCCTTTTACATGTGTGTTTGTTACAAAATGTCATGTATCCCCTCTTGCGCTTCAGTACCTACATTTAACAACAAAAATGTGTCTTCTTTAATCGTCTCAGGAAGGTTCATCTGTGTGGAGGCTCGTTGATCAGAGAAGACTGGGTTTTGACCGACCAACAGTGCTTCACCTCCTGGTAATAAACTCCAACTTGTCCTCCCTCTGACTTTCTCTCTTTTCTTCTTGCTGACTATTTTTAACATTGTTTAAAGAGAAGTTGCAGGAAGCTATCCTGTTTACGCTCCTTCTCAGGCCTGACCTGAGATATGCAACAGAAATGTTTGGCTTGCGGATCTGTTTAACTGCTGCAGTCGTCCATGTCAGAGTCAGTCATATATGTATAGTATCTCTACATCTGAAGAAGTGGCTTTTGAGAAAATGGCCCTGTCGCTGCACTAATGCACAGGACTGTATGTATTACATATGGTGTACATCAGTAGCTCTCAGCTCGCTTTAGGACCTTGCTTTTGCAAATGTTTATTCGACTACATGAGAGACTTATTGTCGTCTGCAATTAGGTGGGAAATTATAAGTTGGTAAATATCGGATATCGGCAAACAGCCAATATTGTGGATCCCCAGCTGTGCTGGTGTGTCTGTGACCACCACTGTAGATTTCGCAAAGGCTCCTCCATTTACACCTCCACGTCCTTGTTGTCTTCAGTGTTCCAGATCTCAAGGACTACAGTGTGCAGGTTGGTCTGCGCCACCTCAATGAATCCTCAAGCCACCCGAGACTACGCATCTCACGTCTGATCTGTGGCCCTGAAGGATCCAACCTGGTTATGCTGAAACTTGCAGAGTAAGTAAACTACTCCCGCTAATTCCCACTAATTAAAAATCCTGATGTTGCATAACTAGTGGTGAGGCAAATTATTTGCTTCTGTGCTTCGTCATAACTGTATTGTGACTACATTAAGATTCATGTTTTGTTTGTTGTAGTCCTGCCCCTGTGGCTGAAGGTGCATCCACCATCCATCTTCCAGTAAAAGAGTGTCACATCCCCGAAGGCACCAACTGCACCATGTACGGATGGGGGGAAACCAAAAGTACTGCCTACTTTCACCCACATGCCACGGCACTTTTTTGCATTTTAACCATCATTTAAACCAGAAGAATACTTTTATACTAACGCCGTTTGTCCTTCTTTGTTCAGATACAGCATACGATGAGGCGCTGAACTCAGTGACCATGCCTATGGTCAACAACGATATGTGCTCGCAAATCAAAGGGGACGCTGGGGAGAGCCGAATATGTGCCGGCGGCAAGAGAGGAGAAGGCGTATGTGATGTAAGGATCACAAATAAATGTTGTGAAGCCAGACGGGCAAACAATTATATTTGTGTAAACTGACCTTTTAAGATGCATTATGTAAGAATTGTCATCCTGCCAAATTAATGCTCAAAACAGACTGGGGGCAACATATCACCAGAATAGAGCTGCCTAGCATGCTAACTTCTGTAGATATGACAACGATACATCAACATCATAATGTCAAAACCGTTATTTCTTTTACTGTTGATATTTTCAGTAAAGTAAGAAAATATGTTCAACATTTTTTAGTTGAAAACGTTAAAAAAAATTATCAACAGAATGTGAAGAAATAGCAGTTTTGATATTATGATGACATATGTTCTCGTGTTGCAAAGACATCTACAGAAGTTAGCATGCTAACCAGCTAGCTCATACTAGTCCAAAGCTACTGCGCTAGTGGTGTAAACACCAACACATCCAAAGTAATCTGAGCTCCCAGTCCGAGCCAAGAGCTGCACAGCTAACTTTGCTAACTAACTAATGGCAGCTACAGTTAGCAGTCAGTCTGGCTATTTGCTGCCCTCTATTTAAGACTGAATTTGACCAGTGGCCTGGTCCTACGTATTGAACCTTTAAAACACTATCAGCACTTGTTGTTTCATCCCAGTATAATGTCCCTCTGATGAAGTTCTCTGCCCTTCTCCTGCAGAGAGACTACGGCGGTCCACTGGTTTGCCAGGAACACGAGCGTAAAGTCATCATCGGCGTGAGCATCCAAAGGACAAAATGTGCCTCGTCACAGCCCGCGCTTTTCGTGAACGTCGCTTTCTACTCTGAGTGGATATACAAAGTGTTCAAACTTTACCCCAGCTTGGAGAGGAACTGATGGCGTGGTGTAAAAATCAACTCCATCAGGAAAGGACGGCTAAAACCCTCTGGACCACAGGGGAGAATTTAGGAAACTGACCTTATGGAAAGTGGACATTTGGGGATTTTTTTATTTGGCTGATTTGTCATCTGACAGAGAGGACAGAGATCAGTGATCGAAGACTGGATAAACCAAATGGAATGTCATCCATTCTTCACATTTGCAAAGGAAGACGTCCGGGTCGCTATGTCCTTTATGTCATTTTTTACAAAGTTTCCTGCAAGTGGACAGGATACTAACTGTAGTCTGATGTGTTCAGAAATTCTGAAGCCATTCAATCAAAGACATCGAGAATGACGCTTGTGACTCGGTATTATCTCCTGGAATATACTTGAATACGAACAGAGTCCAGGGCAGTTACCACATGAGGTTTCTGCAACTGGGATTTCTTGTTTTTTATGTGCTGAGCTGCACTGCAAAACATTATATTTTTTACCTGCAACGCAAATGATGCGGAAGAATAATTAGGACATTCCTCAACGTCAACAAACGTTTAGGATACTTTACATATATCGCAACGAAAGCTCTAGATATTTATTCGCTTAATAAATAATCCAACCAAATGCTCTTTCATACCAAAAAGAAGGAAAACATTAGCATGAAAAGGTCACCATAAACTCACTATTAGGTTTCACAGAGAGTAAAAGTCCCCCATGAGAAAAAAAGTGATTAAGCTGGGAGAGGTTGAGATTTGGCTTCACGTGCATCGGTAGTTTAGTGTTTAATATTGCTGCTTGAGAAGCTAACTGCAGCAGCCTTGGCAAACCATGCAGTGCTAATTGTGTGCAGTAGCTGGACTACCTTTTCCCCAGTTAGCTGTAACTATAAGTTTCCCCGTGAGAGGGCTAAGTAGGACTGAGCAAACTGCTCCAGATTTTATGCTAATATTTGTAGCATGAGAGAGAGAAGAGCCATGCCAAATATAACATGGCTATTTGGTCTCCAGTTTGGAGGGAACTTTGGCCCCTGGTGGGCTGTGTGTGGTCAGTAGGATATTTTATACTTTTTGTGTTTCATGGAAAGTGACTCCTTATGTACATAGCTGCAGATTTATTGAGTATGTTTCTGCTGTGCTGTAAGATTTTATAGGTCTTATAGATCTGGAATATTTTTGGTTCACTGAGTAACGTCAGATTGGCTCCTTTGTGCCTGTGATGATGTTTGAATATTTAAAGAGACTGGTAGCTTGTAAGTAGTAGGTAGGTATTTATTTTTTTTTAAATTAGCAGAAGACATCATTTGAAAAGAATTCAGATTTTGGTGTGATATTTTGATTTTTTTGTTACTTCAATCTGAGAATATTTATGACCCCAGAATAATTTGACTCACAGGTTACAGCCACACAAACATAACACAACATGCTGGGGGGTGACAGTATGTCTCATATGGTTTAATGTCCTTATTCTGCCCCAGAGATTTAACATGGATTTACTGTAAATATAAAGACACAAACACACACAAATATGTGAGATATATGTAGGCCACGATGAATACTTTTGTCTTGGATAACATATTGTCCCACTTTGTGATTGCGGTAAAAAGTTTTGTCATTTTAAGACCATTTTATGCCATCGATATATACTAATAATGATAATATAATAGCGCAGTAAAGCAAGTATACAGTTTTAAAGTAACTATCAATATTCAATCAAACGGAGTATCCTAAATAAATCAAACATGAGACCTCCAGTGGCATTCAGTAGAGAGTAGAGAGAAAATATTGCAATGTTGAAGAGAGTGAGAAAAAAAATCATGGATCCGTTCCTTTGTCCGGATCCTCACCGAAAGTTAATGGGGTCTATTCTGGGCTGAGATCCATCAACCGTCCAAGTTTTGTGGAAATCCGTTCAGTACTTTTTGTGTAATCCTGCCTACAAACCAACCAACCAACTAGCAAAGTAAAAAAAAAAAAAAAACCCAGAACCAAAACAACGAATAAAAATGTGAACCCAAGTCTTCTAAATAGTAGCGAAAGCCCTGCTAGCTATTTTGGCGTCATGTTTACATTGTTATGTAAACAAACAAGCATGTAAACTCAACGGACAGTACCGAGGTTAGCAAAATTATTATTGTTTGTATTATTGTGACAGGCCTAGATTCATAACACAATGAGGTGCTTCCATGTAATAGGCCTAAAAAATAATTAATACAAAACACTGTTGCAAATATATGTGTTTACCTAAAATACAAGAATGTTTTTTTGCACAAAATAAAACAAAAGCTGGTGCAGAAACATCTTACATGTAGTGTCTCGCAATTAGTCCCGCCAAAATAAAACGTATGATGCGAACAAACCAGTGTAGCACCCACCCCAGCCACAGTCTGTTCACCCTGCTGCCCTCTTAGATCTACAGAATTAGTACTTAGACTTGTCTGTTTCTGTCACCACGTCTGAATGATGAGCAGGAGTTTGGCCCTTTGAATGCCCATGCATTTGTCATTTACTAATGTTTGTGTGGCTCCTGTGTGAGAGTTAAACTTTGTCTTCTATTCTCAGCTCGAAGATGCCTGCTCTGAATATCACACCAAAAACAGGTCATAACAACAAACAAAAAAACATTAACATTTGGGGCTTTAATACAGCGAGCTTCGGGGTCATTTTGCCTTTCGGTTCGAGTGCAACGGTACAAAATTAAATTATAACTGTGGCCTTAATCGTACATTGAGGAAAAATGCAGTCCTCTTAACAGCCTTGCACAGGGAGAGAGCCCATGAAGTAGAAACTAAAGTGATGAAAACCGTGACTAACGTTGAAAAAAGGTGAAACCAAATATCACATGTTCTTGGTGATTGACCGGTCGTCTGTTTCTCTTGGCGCCGTGACTGTTATTTAATTTACCCATCTGTAAATAGCCCAGTGCATTCTGTAAATTACAATTTGTAATTTTTTGTAAATATCCCGCTAAGTATTTTTTGCATCCCGTTCAGTCTGTTTATATGTTTGTATACTGTAAACTTTAAATATAACAGCTGCTATTTTGTGTTAGTGAGTTGTTTTTATATCTACGAGCGTCTTCCTGAATTCTGTAGCCTTCGTATTATTCCTATTTTAATAAACAACTTGACATTATATTTTGCTATATTTTGCACCTCTCTTTTCTTCCTGTGGGCCCCCCCCTCCTCCCCATGTGTAATTTCTTAAAAGGAATAAGCCAGCGGCTCTTATTTAGAATCTGTTTACTCCATCTCTGGCAGTTTACTCCCCACTACATCACCCCGAGCTGCAAACCGTAGTGCGCGATAACTCTTCTCAAGTGGCTGAAAGCAGCAGGGGCCATCAATAGAGGGAGATAAATAATAACATTTGGATAACACATTTGGACATCCCGTGCTTAAGTGAGATACAATTGAACCTCGGATAAGCTTTTCAGCAGCTCCGAAGCTTTTTAAGTTGCTCAATGTGAGATTAGACAGCGCTCCAAATGTGGGATTCATTTTTGTGTCAAATTGTTGAGTTGTGAAAAAGACAACGGGGGTTTCGTGTCGGCAGCCGTGAGGGAAGCACTCGGATCTCTTACTTGGGTGAAGGAAGCAATTAAAAATGGGTCGCACGATAAACGCGAGGGGTCGAGGGATGATTAATGAGGTGGGAAAATGTTAAAAAAAAGAATGAAAGCTCTGCTACACAAATCTGCATTCATGTTTTGGCCTTGCTCTGTAATCTTTGTGTTTTTTGTGGGTGTGTGTGTGAAATATTTGATAATTTTATCTCTTGGAGCCTTGGATAGTTACGAAACCATGAGAAACTCTACTAGAAGCCCGAATAAGACACTGCTTTTTTAAATTTTTTTGGAAGGGGTCACAACCCCAAAAAAATTGAGAACCACTAGTTTATTTATATGATTTTACAAGCTTATCCTATGATTTTTTTTAATGCAAATCTTAATGTGCAGATTTAGTATTGCAATATTTGCCTCCAGTCACAGAGCACCAAGTATAGTTACTCACGTACTGTTCTGTGTACTGTTTCTTTTCTTTTTTACAATAATGTTGGAATAAATTGCTATTCACAACTTAAATAATACACATAAACACTGATATATAGCAACATGTTACTTACAGCAGCACTGAGTGTTTTTACCTGTTGTACATAAAGTATATTTTGATGCCAGTACTTTTGTACTTTTACTTGTATCAGAGTATGTCTACACAGTGGTATGGCTACATTTTGGGGGGAGTACAACATCTGAATACTTCACCTCTGTTTGCCTCTGACCTGAAAATTGTACTTTAGGATAAGTTCACCACAAAAATGAAAATTCCGTCATCATCTACTCACCCTCATCGAAAGTCGGGGGTTGACGTTTTGTAGAGCACGAAACATTTTTGAAGCTGCGCAGTAGAAGCTCGCTTTTCCGACACAGCTGAGGTAGAAGTGGACTTGTTTTAAAACATAAAATTACTCCATTGGCGTAATCAAAGTCTCCTAAATCTTTGAGATCCCGAATTGATTTGATTGGACCTGATTTGCACTCTTTTTAAGGCCAAAATCACGTGAGCAGCTAAGCTAAAAACATTAGCATGCGCCCCGTCTGAAGCGGGTGCTGGCGCTCGGCCGCATGGCGAGGGTGTAAGTAATGTTTTTTTTCAAATCAATTTGGGATCTTGGGGTTTCAGGAGACTTGTTATCATGCTGGGACCAGCTGTATGGAGCCATTTTATGTTTGTTCTTTTTAAAACAATTCCCCGTCTGCGAAAAACTGACGTTCAATCAGCATGAGGGTGAGTAGATAGTGACTGAATATTCACTGTTATCCTTGCTCTTGAATAAACTCAGTCACACTTGGTAACCCCGCCCCTCCCTCACCCCTAACTTGACTACCACTAACACTAAAACTGGCCTCGACTGAAGAGAGGCTTCTGAGGAGAACACCATGTTCGAAAAAGGCTGAACTCAAGCTATTTCAAAGGCTTACGGATGATTCACAGCAGGGATCACAACACAAAACCGTCATGTGGAGATGTCATTTCCCTACCTGGCCTCACAGCGTTACATTCCGACAGGTCACTTTGCCAGTAGGCCACTTCCAGGCTGCTGCCTCTGCCGCTGGCCAAGCTGTTTGCCTTCTGATCCCAAACCTTTCCCCCGGTGACCAATTATCGAGAAACTCCGAGTCTTACCGTCTCCCCGCTGTAGTAAAGGGATATAAAGGAACTCGATGCCTCTGCCCTGTTGCAGCCCGTAAAAACTGATACCGAGCGGAGCAGATATCAGGTCATGTTTAGACTTTTTGAAGCTATACTTTTATAGATTCCCCTGCCGGCTCGCCCCTGGAAAAATGAACTCTTGGAAGAACACCTTAACCTCCATCTGCACTTAAACAAACAGCAAGCCCAAGACTATAAAAGAGATAACATCCATATTATGCAGCGGTAACCTTAAATGGTCCATGGAGCTGTGATTTATGTTACATGGACATCACTGACAAGATATACTGTCAAGAATCCAGTCAAGGTTACGCTCATACATCCAAATGTAATGTCCATTTTAATGCTCTCCATAAGCAATAAATGTACTCTTTAAAATCTACGCAGAACCTGTGTTTATGGGCTTAACCGTTCCAGGCGTGTAACACCATATTTCCTGGAAACTTATGAATAAAACTTCAACTAAAAAAAAAAATAAAAAATGCATTACCATGTTCTCTGTCAAGCTTTATTCAACACATCAGTGACTTGTAACCAATCAATTTTGAGTTTTTTAATCCATTTTAAAAAATATTAATCTCTGTGTTGCTCCTTATTTATGGCAAATTAGGGGCACTGATGTGAGGGGAAGTGATGAGTGAAGCTGTGGAAGAAGGGGCGAGATCGGAACTCCAGTCATCTGTCGCCCTCTGCTGGTCAGAATACGCCTGGTCCAGTCCAGAAACTGATCCGGTTAGTCCAGGTGGCGATGTGGATTCACGTCCCAGGGCTGCTGGGTGAACAGAAACCTCTCGTCTGTTTGAAACTGGCCCCAGGATGATGAGAAAGAAGAACCGCCCTGCTGGTTCCAGCACTGAGTCACAGGGTGCTCTGCTCTGATTGGCTCAGGCGCCAAACAGAGGGGCGCTCTCGTGTCCAGGTGAGGGTGAAGCGATGGGAACGTGAATCTGTCTCTGTGGAGATCCGGTGAGGTTTTGTCCGTCAGGGTCTGACTGGACTGACGGAGGAACAAAGCCGGCACTGAGATAGACGTCAGGTGTTCAGAAGTTCCCATACCTGTAAATAAGAGTGGAGGAAAGAAAGGATAGTTTTCCTTATTAGGACTACACTTAAAAATGCCCTTAAATCAGATTAAGGAGTCAAATAGTTACGTTCTAAAAAACAAAAAACAAAGGCACGTTTACAGGAAGGAGCAGGAATAAAAGCAGCAGCTCTGAAGTGATCCCATGATAATCACATGAAGATAATGGCAGTAATATTTACACAAAGATTTACCATCATCTATAAGTTCATATATTTAAAAAAATAAATATTCGACATCTCCACCAGCAATTATCATGTAAATCAACAGTCAAAATAAAAAAAGCAGGAATAAATGTTTCCCATAAAAGTACAGTAACATACTACACAACAACAATCGCCTTTTAAATTACAGCCCAATCCTGTCGTCTTACAGAATTATTCAGACACATTCAGCATCCACGAGGTGACAGTTTGGTAAAATAAAGACGAGTTACAAAAGTAACGCCCAGTTTAAGGTCTTTTAAAACACATTAAAAAAGTGTCATCAGAGGCTGTCCGTCAGTCAGCCTACGAATCTAACAATTAAATATCGGTGGATCTAACCATGAATCATTTGATATATCCCTCAACATCTCACTCTATAAAACTGTAAAACCAGCACAAGAATGATAAGTACTTCTATAAACTGAGCAAACATATTACAAACACTAGTAACACAACAAGTGACGGTTTGGAATATAAACAGCAAAACATTTTATTTAAAAAAGGGGACCGTCTTCGGCTACAGTATCAGTGGTTCTGTGTTTTTACTGTGATAAAGCTGCAGTTAGATTTTCTCATATTTATTAGGTTTATTCTCCTTCTATGAAATAGACAGGGAAGAAAATGTTTGTTTGCAGTAAATGTCCGTAGAAGATATTTTTATATATTTTATAGTGTACTGTGGTTATATTTAAAGACATAAACAGTGATAATATTACAGAAAACTGACCGAGATTTAAACAAAAAGACCACCAAATTACACACAGACATACGAGGGATTGCAGACACAAAAGAAAAAGATTTGTGAAAATGTTTTTTTCTTGCAGCCTCAACAGAAACAGCTGTGTGGCTTCCTATCACATGTAGCTATTAGCAGCTTGGTCTGTGATTGGAGCCCAGCTAACCTTGGATTTACACCTACACCGGAAGTTAATCCTTTATAAAGTCACTGTACTGTCAACATGGACGAGCTGCTGTGAGCGTTTTAGAGGCTTTTCGCAGGATCTTACATGTTTCTGATGGGAAGAAGTAGCCATTTTGCAGCCTCCTGGCAACCGTGTTGTACGTAGGGTTGGCGTCTGAGTTTTCACAGTTGACTCCGGACGCTCCTGTCGCCTTTAAATCAACACAGGCACAGTCCAAAAGTTACTACACAGCGTGAGAAACCAAAAGCCATTTTGTATTTTACAGAGTTTTTTGCTCTATTACTTCAAATATTTACGACTAAGAGTTTTATAGTCAAAAACTCCTTTTATTGACCAAACAAAGCACCAACTGCTGTCTGATTCTGATTCTGATTGGTGCATGTAAATATGTGACACCACCTTTTTCAAAGAAAATACAGAAATCTCTCAGGGAAAAAATTCACCTGTTGAGACGCCGAGCTGCCGGTCATCGATGAACCCACAGGGTCTCTTTGCCTCTGAGGGTCTGCGGGAGAGAAAACACTGTCAGACAGCTGTGGGGGTGTGAATGGACTGAAGGGGCTTTTTCATTCACTTCAATCCGTTTTGATCTTGAGCTCGATCACTCAAATCCAAGTACATTCACACACACACACACACACTTACTCTGTGTGCTACCTCTGTGTTTGGCTTCCCTCCTCCATTTTGCCCGTCTGTTTGAAAACCAGACCTTCAAGAGAGAGATTGAGAGGGGGGGGGGGAGACAATCATCTTAAGAGCAGAAAGAATACATGTGTGATTCTCTGTGAGTGTTCTGGAGAGGATAAATGATGGGTCTACCTTGATGGTGTCCTCTGGCAGCTTGATCTGCGCTGACAGTTTCTCTCGGGTGTACATGTCCGCGTACTGGCTGTGAGAGAATTCTGATTTGGGGAGATGGAAACGCTTATTTAAGTGAAAAAAAAATGAAAATGCAGCAGACACACGTGGGCATCATTTTTTTCAGATTCTGAGCCTACCTTGCTCGAGTGCCGCGCTCTGCTCCGAGGTGAAGGTGGTTCGGTTCCGATGCTGGGCGCGTCCGGGCTTCTGGTCGGGGCTGCAAACTGTCTCCAGCATCTTTCTCTCGCTCGCTTCTTCTGGAATCGGTGGATCGAAGTCTGCACGATACGCACACATGCATCACATTAGCTTGTTGTCGTGCTTACGTCACCCAAATATTGTTGTATTATTTTTGTAGGAAATCATCAGGCTTTGTCATGTAAACTGGCATCAGAATGATCAAATTAGCTTCTTTACTAAATGATGCATTCTCTCCATGCATAAAACACATTAAAATATCCATAAAATGATCTCCTCACTATAAATATATCAGGACTGTCTGTGTACCGGTGCCCCCCTCCACACATGTGGTGCCCTTTTCCCATCTTTCGCCCCTGCTGCTCAAACATCCTGATCCGCCACTGTGCAGTCACATTTAGATGTGACCTGTAGTTACAGGTTTCTTTTGGTAATTAGCAGAAATCTTGGATAATTCTAAAAGTTCTCACAAAATAAAATTGAATAAGCAGGTTTTGATCAATTCTCTGTTCATCCACGTGTTCCCAGCGGCCCCTCTGACCCTCACAGGTGACTTACCCTGCTCAGTCCTGATGTGCGCACTGATCTCCATGCACATCGGCCCGTGGTCCAGGTGGATCCGTCTCAAAATCCGATTTATAGACGACACCTGTGTGCAGAGAAGCGTCACCGTCAAATGCTGGAACACTTTCGGGGTCGTTCACTCACATGAAAGTTTTACTCTCACTCACGCTGGGAACTTTAGAGGCCTTGCATATCCGCGCTGCTGCGAGCCGCTTTCTGATTTCCCAGGCAAAGATCGTCGGGTTCTCTCTCTTGCACTGGATGATGGTGGAGATGACGCCCGGGGTGAGGAGCCGGGGTCGGCTCCCTCCGATGGTCTTCGGCTCCAGGAGTCCAGTGCGGCGGTAGCGGCTCAGGATCTTGCTGACGCACCCGTTGGACACCTGAAACACGCACAGGGATCCACTTTCTTAAAATCTGCATACAAAAAGAGATGCTCTATCTACTGAAACTGACCTGAGCAGGAGTTTTTTATTTTTTTTTATTTATTTATTTTTTTTACTCCTGCTCCTCTCTCCAGAATCTGTGCCACTTTATCTGTGCGTACCCGGAGTATCCTGGAGATCTGGCTTGGACGGACTCCCTCCGAGGCCAGCTCGATCATTTTCCTCCTCTTGGACTCCGGGAGAGGTCTGCCGTTGAGAAACATCCCTCCCAGCTGGTTGACACTTCCACCACCTTATCACAAGACAGCCCACGCTATTGAAATCTTCTTTTTAAACAGAAATTACGCGTTCACACATGGACATAGGCATCTCCAAATCTAATAGCAGTCTAAAAGCGCAGATAAAATGGTGAAATTCACCTTTATTTGGCAGCTCAGCGTTTACCCCGCACATCTCTGCTCGCTCCCGGGCTTGATGCTGAAATTAAAGCTCCCAGAATCCCAGAGGAGAGGAAAAAAAACACCTCGTGAGACGCAAGGCGCAGAAAAATACACCGTCCAGGTGACACCGCGTATCTCTGCTGAATGACAATGAGGGGAGATGACGCCCTTCAGGAGACATTTATAGGCCCGCAGACCTCAACATGACGCGGTGGGCCTGTTGCCTGAAATGTCAACACTGCCTGGAAGTGAGTGTGAATATTATAAACCAACATATCAAAAGGGGGCCTCAGGTTTGTAGGTCTGTGGTGACAAAATGTCTCCGCATGAGACAGGACACTGTATTCTGTGTTGTTGTTTTTTTTATTCCACTTGTCTTTTAAAGTTATTTCGGGGATTTGTAAATACAGGTGTCGGCGTTTAGATTTGGAGAGACTGTGGAGAGGAAAGCAGGAGAAGAATGAGTCATGGAAAGGAGTGAAATCAGAACGATTCCTGCAGCGAGGAAAGTCCAGATCAGAGCGCAGTCTCATTATTATGCGCATCAAACATTTAGTGATTGACGAACTGTGTAATTAATGACACGGGAGTCACAAAAAGTTGCATTTGCTTTTAAAAATCAGTCTAAAAGGATGGAATTTACAAAGAAGCGTGCTGTAGATGATGTATCGCCTTTGCTTCTGTGCCATTTAACGCACTGCACGTGTAGATGTCGCTTTGCTGAGCGGACAGAACCTGCGCAGGTTGGACTTGATTTCTTGGGTACACCAAGTTACCTGGACGCCACAAACAAACATTTCCACGTCTGGATTCTTAGAAATCGTGTGTGTGTGTGTTTTTTTTCAAGTCAAAAAAATGTCTGTCTCATCATCATCATCACAATATTCTCACTGATCTCAGACTGGCTTCCTTTTTTGCGCAGTGGCCTCCCCACAGCCACGACTAGACGAGCCGGTGCAGGAGTATTCAGCTCTGACACGTTCTGCCTCGGTGCACTGTTCTCCAAAAATGTAGCCGAAAGACTCCATCTTTCAGAGAAGCTGAACGATCGACGCTGCCGTGTTTCTTATCCCTCACAGGGGGGTACCTGTGGTCACGTGACCCGAGCATCCTCCCAGGTGAAGTGGCTCAGATTAAAAGGATCCCTGCTCTCCTTCCATAAAGCAAACATTTGGAAATCTGCGCCAATGACGACTGCCATATGGTAAAGTGCTTTTGATAAATCATAAATCCATCACCCGGTCTCTCTTTATTACATTTTCTTTCAAAACGTGAACAAATAGACTCGTGCATGGGCGCAAGGGCGAGGGCCAATTGGGGGACCTGGTTTATCCAGAAGAGGGAGGCTAAAATAACCCTCACAGATGTTCCTTGGGCAGCCAGCAGATAAAAATGCGTTGTAAACGTTTCAAAGGGAAATATTTGACGAGCAAATATTAGCCCATGTTAAAACCCACACGAGGCTCGTCTTTTGGCCTGTTTAATGACTAATTGAATATCATTAGTTGGGTCCACACAGATCGAAGTGCCACCGAAATAAAGGCTCAGATTTTAAAATGCCATATGGCCCAAATTATACATTAACCATGCGTTAGAGGACAATAACACTCTCTGTGTACAATCAGCCAGGTTAGATAGAGGACAGCCATTTTTGGACACCATCGTCTCCTTGCCAACCGAGACAAAGGACAAATAAGCCAAGCCTCTTTTTCATTTATTACCGGGGAGCTGATGTGCTCATTGATTTATAGTACTTTAGTGCACGCACAGCGTGTGCCAAACGAGGTTGATTAAAGTGCTTAGCTTGTGTTTTTAAGACGGTGCCACATATTCGCGGTGCGTAAATTATAGCCTGGGCTCGCCAAAGAAAGGAGCGGGAGTTTAAGTGGCTTAAACGTGCCACACAATGAGTGCACATTTAACTGACACGTCCTGTGTGATAGTCTTGTGCATGAAACACGTGTAGCGGTGCTTTACAGCGGCTCGAAGCGTTGAGAAATGCGGGTAATTCATCCGCGTAAAAGGGGTTACCAAAGGCTCTCCAGAGCGCACCGAGGTGCCGTGTGCGCAACGGAGCTGCCGCCGTGCTCGCCTGCCCGGCAATTTTCTCCACCTTGATATGAGAAGTATGTATTGACGGTGATTTTGATTTTTTTGTGGATGTTTTTTTTTATATATATATATTCTGTGAACCAGACGATTGTTTCGGTCCTTTATAATTAACAGCTTTACGTGGTCATTTTTGCGCCCGTGTCCAAACGTGACGCACGCCATTCAACATTAACTGAAACTTGGATGTTTTATTTTTATTCGAAACCAGCAAAAAGACGTGTCCTCGCGATTGTTGGTGATTTTCCGTTCATTTTAAAGAGACCTATAGATTCTAAATTGGATAAGTAATGCGTCAGACACACCTTTTATGAAGCCGACGTTCACAATACTTAATATTTACACATTGCCAAATCATCAGCCAGCGTCTTGAATCAATAACCTCAACTGTTTGAAGAGAAAATCGTTTCAATACTATCTTTTTATTTCCTCATTGACGTGAAATCTCCATAACGCCTCACAACACAAGAGTCAGAGACCCTCTGAACCAAATGTGCTTTAAATGCGTAATTGGGTGCAAATGTGCGCCACTTCTTTGGGGATGACGCATGTGTTTACTGCGCACTGCAACTCATAAAAAAAGGCATTAAACTGGCACAATTACACCAAATGCCAAACCTGCCAAATTCCTGCTTTCTCACCAGTCCTTACAGTTTGTGAGCCACTTGGGACCGAGCAATAACCTCGAGCAGGGAACAACAGTTTCCTAATAACAGCATCCCTCTGGAGATTTATCTGTACACTCCTTGGCACAACAGTCTCCGAATTTACACCAGATTTTGTTGCAAATTCGCAGGGGGAGCTTACACCCTGCTGCAAAGAAAGTTAATGATGATTATCTGTCCTGTTGATTCTGCATGATGAGCCTGGAACTTCTTCAAAGCAGTCTCCTCATTATTTTTTTCCATCAGTTTGCATATTCACAACTTTTCGGTTACAGTAAATAATTCTTCTTTTTTTTCCCCCCAACAGGTGATATCATGGTGCCTGCTTCTCTCCTGAAACTGCTGGGACAAGTGAGTGGCACATAAAAAGACTACTGAATTACGTCTCCTTTTTTAATTTAAAGAAATAAAAATGATTCATAAAAAGCAGCCAGCTGGAAACTGGCTAGTAAAAATGGAAGATGTTCTGGCAGCCTGCTTGAATTGCCCAAGCTTGATATGGTACAATTTTATGTCATTCTTTGTCTTTGACTATCATGATTTATCTTAAAACGTATTAGTTGGAGAATGTTTTGTTGTTTGTCTGTCCTGCCAGAGAGCCATGTTGCCACATTTACAATCCACTCTGAGCTTATTGCATGTATGTACAGGTGCATAGAAGCCGTCGTGATCTTTCGTCTGCACACATTTGCCTGGACGGAGGTGGCCGGAGTGCAGGAAGGTGGTTATTTTGTCGCAATAACCTGATTTGATATACATTTAAATCTATGCAGATAGTTTTGATGATGTAAAATGAATCATATACTGTGTCCACGAGAGAGTTAACCTCCACTAAAGAGCATTGAAGGTGTTCCGGCAGCTCATTAGGACCTAACACCTTACTCAGACATTAAGACATAATGGTTTTTCCCTTTAACTTGTGATTTGTGGAAATATTCCAGGCTCCTAGTCAGCCTCTGTGCACGTGTGCCATGCATGTGCCGCATGGACACATTCTCACAACGTCTTAATTCGTCTGGACACCTTTTTGCGTATCATTCATATAAAACATGTTGATGTTATTCTCTCGCTCCCTGTGCTCTTTCTCGCCCTCTAAGTCATAAAAGTTCATCCTTTCGGGAATTAAGAGAGTCCTAATGTTCAAAACATTTCAGGGCATTTTGTATGCAAATATTCAGGGCCCCCTGAGCATTAATGTTTCTCTGCAGCGGTGGCCTGCTTCCCGCTCACACAGTTACTCACGTCGCCAAGCTGCCAAGCACAACTGAGCGAGGCAGAACATGCAAAAACAATATTTTCATCTGATGCAAGATTATCCGCGTCCTGATTGGTATCACAACAACGTCGATGGTTTCACGGATCATGATTTATCGCAGTGTCATATTGACTGTAGAGTAAACCTCATTTGCGTTCTCTGCGTCGCTATAATTACTCAGTATGTGCGTCAGTTAAGTGAAATTTTTCCAGGGCGCTTCAAAATGAATGCATTTTCACCTTTTGCACCCATGTTGCCACATCTACATACATGTTGTATCGTACTACCTCTCAATTGGCGAGAACACCCTGTTATCAGCAGACATTCTGACCTATCAAAGCAGAAAAATCACAAGGGTTACAATAACAATAGTAACAATAGTCACCGAGTATGCCGTAACAGTGCGTTGGCACCGAAATGAAAGCCATCATTGTGTTTTCCTTGCTTTGACATGTCCATCAGAGGGGAGAACGTTGAAGATTGCATCATAGTTCGCCTGGAAACCACACGCATACCAGCCTGTGGTGTTTGCTCCTGTGACATCCTGTTTGATTTAGTCAATCAATAATAACTCAACAGCAAAACTAAACTTGATCCCATTTGGTTTATATCATAGTGTTTCACGCTTGAAATCCTGTTTTGTGAAGTCATAGGGCTGCAGGGGCAGAAAACAGGAAGACACGGAAAGCAGGAGAGCTGGTTAAAATTATTTCTTAGAAACAAAACAAAACATTTTTCTGGCAACAATACAAATCCAGCAATATTAATTTTCCCATAACTGGATAAACAATTCTCAGAGTTCTCAGAGGAAAATAAGGTCTCCAGAACACTGTTTGGAGCTAGAAAGGTGGCAGGGTCCGCCACATATAAATGAAGCTAAAGAGTATGAAATTGCGTTTGTTTATTCAGTCATGAAGACAAAGAGATTGTATTTATTTAATTTTGTGCTTGTTGAGGCATAACAATCAGTGAATGAAGAGCTTTCTGCTTTGATTAAAGTTTCTTCCCCTAAAGCCCACTTCATACTATTACATAATAATAATAAAACAACAATCTTACTATAACTAATTATATTTCACAAAGTGTTTTGAGAATCAAGCAAAAGCAGGAAACCGAAGGGGACAATATTACAGAGTAATCCCTCAATAGTCAGGCCGAACACATGGAGGCCGAGTCGAGGGTGAGTTAAGACATGAGGGCAGAAAATAAAAGAACAATAAAAGTCAATATGAGGCAAAATCACAGAAAAAAAAGAAACAAAAGTGATGCAAAAATAGAAATACATAAAATAAGTGACTCTCTCTCTCTCTCTATGAATATAAATTACACACAAATACTGTGTTTAATAAGTTTGTTCAAAAATACATTGTGCACCTTTAACATAATATTTGGCACATCGTCTGTGCTCTCATAATGCTGAACGTCATTCTCGTTAAACTCCATTTTTTTCATTCTGCACGCTCGTTGGTTCGAGGATCTGATCCAAACTGAAAGATGTCCGACAGCCCTTGAACGCAGCACCCTCCTGGTTAACGCTATGCTGACGTGTCGCACCTCCTGCTCCGGAAGGTTTTATTTCAACTCGCCTGCGCGGTCGTGAAGCGGCTCCATTCGCTCCCATTCATTCCGCTCCCCGGACCCGGAACGATTTTGACGTGTGTGTATGCATGGCACAGTGTGTTTCCGGTATAACGTGTGTGTTGATCGGTGCTCAGCCTTTTTCTCTTGGCTTTCAGTAGAACAGGCACTCACTTCAGAGTCCCAGCTCCCTTACCTGGTCACCCCTTAACGGCGTTGTATCTCAAACCGGTGGACATGGCATCTGTTTCGGCACCATCTCAGACAGCTCCCTCTACGACTGCTGCTCTGCAAAGAGGGATTGTAAAAATGGTAAGAAGCCTGACATATGAGTATGTGAGCTCCCTACGTGAGTCTGGGGATACAGCTAGTTAGCCTGGTGAGCCTAGGGGCTAACGTTAATGAAGGCTCTGTCGTTCGTCATACAACTTTAACATAACTTATTTAAGGATATAAATACATGTATCTGTGGAGTGACAGCGTTGGCATTATGTCAACAACAACTGTCACTAACATCCACCTCACCTGGTTGTAGCAGCATGCCAGCTAACATTAGCTGAAATTGGCTAGCCTGCTAATAAGCTAAAGCCACTTGACGTTCTCACATGTTTGCTGTCTTGCTAGTTGGCAAAAGTAACTTGCTGTGTTTTTTCAAATATAAAGCAGCGAAAAAGTCCACTGTGACGAGACACATATTTTATTAACACGTGCTAACAGCTAAGCTAACTGGGAACGGGTGTCGTTGAGTAACTTGTTAGCCGCGACGTTAACAGATGTTTAGTTTCCCAGCTAACGGCTAGCTAACAGTGAGCTAACGAGCGTTTGCTGTCTACAAAGTGTTGACTTCAGTGAAGAAAGTTGGTCGTCTCTGGGTGCTGCTTGACATTTAGTTTTACGGCTTGTGCGCAAAATTGAACTTATTCCACCAATTGTCGGCATGTGCAGAGGTGCTTGAGCCAACTAGCTTCGAAGCTAACATCAAAAGCGTCTTCTTTGGCTCTAACGTTTCATTTTCGTCCCTCTCAGCGTTTCCGATAAACTCCGTAGTGTCTTATTTCAGCTGCTGAAGGAGCCGTAATAACGGCCAGGAAATAACTCCTTAGTAGCCAGGCTGGTTAATGTGTCCAGACCCCTTCAAGTCACAGACAGATCATTCCTCAACCACGGGAAAATGACACGTAGCTACAGCTCTGTTGCCCCCTGTAACCTCCCATTCATCTGGGTTGTGTGTACGTCCACATGCTCCTTCACCACCTTTGACTTCTAGATTTGACCTGACACTTCCTTCCAATCAAAACCTAACCTACACTCACATAGACAGAGTTTACATATTTTGTCAAAGTGTGCCATAATTTGACCTGTGGAAGGAGCCCAACAGATCCAAGTGAGCTACATGTAACAAAGCTGGCAAACAGTCATCGTCTTGCAGCATGTGTTGAGTTGTTTAAGCAGTTAGGAAAAGTGCCTGAGACTCACGCTCCTCATCAACATGTACTATACCACAGAGAGCGACGCAAAAGTACACTAGTCCCCCAGTGCGTTTGAACAAGGGCTGTTTTTAGATCGGTGGCAACTACTGTAAACAAGTAAGGACTGGTGTCCTCCCACGAGAAACAAGTGTGGGAGGTTGCACTCCTGTGGGTTTATTACCAGAGGGATTGAGGATTTTGTGAAGGAATAATTATAGCATCTTGCAGTGCAGGAGAGTCTGAGTGGTTGGATTAGTATGATTTTGGCATGAAAGGAATTTCAAATTCACTTTCAACAAATCCGTATTCCCATTCTTTGATTTATTATTCACACAGAATAGATCATGTAGTAGTAGTAGAATCTTGGCCTTTATCTGATACGGTCAACTCTGTGCCTTGAGAAAAAGGCAAAGCCATGTTGTGGGAGATTCCAAGTGGAACTTGGCCCTTTTGTAAACAGAGAAGGGAGGGGGGTGTTAGTGCCGCTTTGCCTCTTTTTTTTTTTTTTCCCATGCCTGGTCACTACAAACTACAGCTTCGCCCATACTTGGAAGACCTGAGACAGATAGCGGGGGACCTCTGTGAGTTGATCAAAGACTTTATCTAGCCCACATCTTAGATCAACAGCCTCCAGTGATGCTCCCCACAGAGTCCGCAGATAAAAGGTGTTTGCTCAGATTCGTGTAAATGCCATGGTTGTCAAACCCAAGAGCAGGTTATCTGTTTTTTTTGTTTTTTTTTTTTGTTGTATTTAGCTACGTTATCAGATGGCTTGATCTCACCTTGCGTTTGAATGACAGACTGTCACCATGGATACATGCAGGTTGAAGTCGCTTTTCCCCAGGCTCCTGAAACATTTTATTATATTCTGCTATTATAAATGAATTCTCCGCTGATTTGCGTCCGCACAACATGAGTGTGGATGTAATTCACTGAGCCGATGATTTTCCTCTTTGTCTAGATACTTAACATTTTTATGTTACACCCGTTTTAAATGAATCCTGCATGACCATCCCTCAGGGCTTAACTGACTCATCCCTCAATGCAAATACAAAACAGCAGTTTACTGAATATACCAGAGCGCATGCATTGTCTCTGAGGAAATAGAAAGTGAAAGCTACGGTATTTTTTTTTTCATTTCAGCCAGGTGATTGTAGACTTGTGCTGTTTGTGGTATTTTGACAAAAAGATTTGAAATGTTTTAAGATATTACTTCCAAAGGTGGTCAGTTATTTTACTGATAATTTCTATATTGTCCAATTGACAGCCTTTATTGTCATCTCTACAGGTCTTGTCGGGCTGTGCCATCATTGTTCGGGGCCAGCCTCGAGGCGGCCCACCCCCTGAGCGTCAGATCAATCTCAGTAATATCCGAGCTGGAGCCATGGCCCGCCGAGCGGCTCAGGGCCAGCCCGACACCAAGGACACCCCTGATGAGGTGAGCAGCCCTGTCCCATTGTGTTTATTTGTTTGCATTTGTATGTGTTTGGCAAAGGCAGAACAAAGTCTTGCCAAGTAGCCCTCCAGCACACACTATGATATTCCTATTTGGGGGTCCGATGCCGATTTGTGCATCGTTGTTTTTACTTTGGGGAGAAGATTTAGCACTCAGCTTTACTTTCCTCATTTCCAATGAGCTGTTGTAACATAGTTATGTATATTTGGTATTCAGACCATGCCCGATTGTATTAATGGTGATGTAGCCTTGAGATAAAGATGTCAATTCTCAATTGAACTCAAAGCTTTAAGACACCAGTGGTGTGATCTGACATTTTCTTATCATGCCTTTGAAAAGTCCATCAATTTATTTGACTACTGTCTGGTCTGCTGCCTGTTTGAAAAAAATCTATTCATATCTGAAGGCTGCAAGACTAAAATGTCCTTTTTATTTTTGAATACATTTTCAATTTGGCTTTGACAGTCGTGCCTTTTTTGTTTATCAGATAAAAAATAAGGGGGAAAAATCAATTTCAATCAGTGCACAGATATAGTTTGCTTTGACAAAGATAATAGCATATCAAAAAGCTTTATTGCAGATTTTGCCAACATGATTATCACAGTGCTAATTATTGTACGGTTTTCAATTAACTACTGTGGATTGTTATGTCTGCCTGGTTCCTGCAGTGTGGGCCACCAACCGTGATCAGTCTCTAATTTTTGTCTGCCAATAATAACATTTTATTTAAAATGAAGATTTTTTTTGTTTCTGCAGTAGTGATTAACCTTTGGCAACAAAGTAAACGTTAATATTCTTGTCCGTATTGCAGCCATGGGCCTTTCAAGCCAGAGAGTTCCTGCGGAAGAAGCTAATCGGCAAAGAAGTGTGCTTCACTGTGGAAATCAAGACTGCTTTGGGCAGGGAGTACGGCATGGTGTACCTGGGAAAAGGTGAGTGGACTGAGTCAATCTTAAATCACAAAGTGATCTGAACAATGTCCGCATGCATCATGGAATGGGGGGAAAATATTCGCTCCATAAATGTTCCTTTTCCCTTTACTTGGCTTGTTATACCGAATTCAGCATACATGTGATGAGGAAATCATATAGATATACAGTTATTGGTTATTATTACACTATAAAACAATCATGTAAAATTTGTACTAAACAATTAGAATTTGTGAAATATCCTAGTCTTTTTTTTTAGTTCTGCCTGCTGCTAGCTAATTAGCTTCATGTACAGTTTAAATGACAATAACTAAGTTAAATTTCCCTCTATCCTAAATATCGTCTGTCTTGGTTCCCTCTTGTTCAGTCAAGTCACCTGACCAGAACCAACTGGCACGTAAACGTACTGGTCTGAAACAGCAAAAATCTAAAAGAGATGAGTTCTGTTTTTGTATGAAATGCTTTACATCTTTTTTTCTGTCCTTTCATTTAGACACAACAGGCGAGAGCATTGCTGAATCTTTGGTGAACGAGGGCCTTGCTACAGTTCGCAGGGAAGGAATCAGAGGGAACAAGTAAGATTTTTGCTCCTTTTTCTGTCTTTTCTGTACGAAGACGAAGGGGATTACATTTAGACAAAATGATGTGTACTGATATTATGTGTTATGTATTGTATTTGTTATGCCATAATCAGCTGCGTTGACATGACTGAAGTCGAGTGCGTCAATATACAAGAGACTGACATGAGTGCTTTTCCTTAAAATTGACTCTTCAGTGTTGTCGGTGTAATTTTGGACTTCAGAGCTGATTTTAGTTTTCAACTCTGCCCATTGTTTTGACAGAATTATGAGGACATCACTTTTGGGAACATGATGTTATCCTTCTCCTTGTAAAAGCTTATTCCAGGACTGCACTGGTAAATCTACAGGGAGATAAACAAAAGTCCTCATCTGGTGGACTGTAGAGAATTGATATATAGAGTCATGGTGTCCCAGATGGTGGCAGTATTACCCTGCTGCTACAATGATGTCCCTCTGAAACCCTTTCTGACACATTACACTCACGCAGCAATCCCCTAAATACACTTGCGCATGCAACGCTTTATGACAAAGTACCATATATCCCCCCCAGTGGCAGTATTTGCACATTACACACATTACCAGCAATCTGACTCATGCTGCTACATTTGTATCTTCCAACATGAACGGAGATGATGGGGAATATTTTGCCACTAATGACCCATTTTAAGCATTCTGTGCAATGGCCCAGAACAAGCACTAATGTAAACGATGCTTTAAGTGTAAGCGGACTTCATTTGGCCAAAGGGGGGAGGCCCATTACTCAGTGAGGACTTTAGGCCTTAGTTTTTCCCGCAACGCACTAGCCTCCAATATCATTACCGCTCGTGACCGGCCACGTTGATCATACTAACAATGATGTGATCTTAATTATGGGGGTTGTTATAATGATGATGGCTCTGGACAGTGCAGTTAAATGTGTTCAGAAGCTCACTGCGAATTGGGGAAAATCGCTTTACAGATTTAAGGGCCAGTGCTCAGCCATGCACCAGCAGGCTGGGGCACAATTGGCCGGGGCTGGTTTTCCTTGGTTTATTGGAGCAAGAATGAACACGCATCAGTCATCTCTCACACGCACACACAATAAAAGGAAGTTGGATCGAATGCTCACTTCTGCCCATATGTGTATTCAACTTTTGAACATGCTAAATATTGTCTGGATGATACCAGTGTTTAAATGAAAATATGCAGATGAATGCATCCATCCATATTTATTATTTTAGGAGATCAGGCTGTAATACTTCCATGAATTGTAATTTGATATTTAATTTCAGCTAAATAATGAATATGTATTAAAATGATGTGCTTTTGCAAATGAATGGCATTTTGTGTAGCGCTGTTTAGCCAAATTTTAATAATTGCAGGTTAGAGTATCTCATTTAGACAGTGGAATGATCCCAAATAACTTCTTACATTGAATTTTGTTGTACTACTGGAACATGTGACAGTAACATAAATAAAACGTAAAAGATATGCATATTCATTTTTTCCCTCAGCTATTCTATATTTAAATGGTTAGATTACTTTCTAGTCATCTCAATTTATGTTAATGGTCCATCCAATTAATTAAAAGATGTATCCTGCTGTTTATTCATATCCCAGCCTAAGCTTTTTCTATATATTGCTTGTCAGCCTCAGATTTTTATTTATTTAAATCATAGTGATGATTTTAAATGGTTTACTGTCAGAGGCTTAGCTGAGGTCATTTGACTGAGTTTCACTTTAATATGGTCAGACATGAGAAATACCAATTCATTAAAAAAAAAAAAAAAAACTTTCCTTGGGTATCAGTCTCTTGCATCTCAGTTTCTGTGTTTTCAAATTCGTTATGAGTGTTTCATACCTTGCTTGAGTATGGTGCAACTGGGCTTCAGAGTCGAATGTTCTTGGATCTGGGCTCGGGTCCCTGATTTTGAAGGAGGCCTTAGTCTGAATGTTGTTCTTTAAAAATTCACTGATATGACTGGAGCCAGAGAATTGGTCAGATTTCACAGGATTTCTCGTGTCTTTTTGGAGAATTAAAACCACTGGCAGGGGGTTTGAATGACTGGCTTATGTAACGCCCACCCACCAGAGCAGGAGTCTGACTGTGCTTTATAACCCCTATTGGTCCTTTTTAAGTGGAGCCCCAGTGGAGGGCCGGTTGAGGGGTGTAAACGTCTGGTAGGGGGAATGAACTATGCTCATTTGAGCCTTGCTGCTAAATAGAAGTGGAACCCTTCCAGTCAAGTACACTGGGGAACACGACTTCCTACGTCCTCTTCAAACTGTACAAAGACAACAGGGAGCTCTAAAATGCCTTGCTAAGGTTCAACATTTTGTATCTATTTAAAGTCTCTTTGGATGCACAAGGGAGCCATATTGGGATGAAAGATGTAGCCTACAGCGTGTTCAAACATGAGGGAATTGGACAGGTTTTTTTTTTTTCTTCACAGCCCTTTGTTTCTCAAGCAGTCTTGCTCAGTGTTGCACTTTCTTCCCCGTCAATATCTGTTTTTGATTTGAAGCGATGGATTGGTTGGGAGGAGTTGCTGACCTAAAAGAATCCAGTCTTTTGGGAGACTTGGATAAGTTCACTATCATCTGCCCCCACACATGAAGTTATTTCTATCTTCACCAATCTCTGCTCGTGAATTGCTTTCCAGTTATTCTGGGGGCTTTACAATGTCTGCTCTCCTTGATTGCATTGTTAGTTTCTCCCACTCTATCTTTGTAGCTTTCTGTTCCTGTTTAGTGCTTAAAGTCTAAGTAGCTTAAACATAATCGACGTCTTGCAGAAAGTTGCACTGTTGTTGCTCAGTAAGCGAGAAACTGTTTTGATTTTAATTGAAGTTGGTAGCTAGATCGGTGTTGAGAGGACGGACAAGTTGGCGGCTTTCGGGCACAAGTCCAGAAGCTCAATTAGGAACACACAGCTGGAGAACAGGCTACATGTGTGTTTGTGTGTGTGTGGCATTTTAATTGAGACCCACTTTGTTGCTGCTCCAAGTTCTAGTCACCATCGCGACTCCCATATCAATCGGACAGCCTTAACTTCTTAGAAAACAAAAGCCCGTTGGCCATTTGAAGTAATGAATAATTAAAACTGTACAAGGGCCCTCAAAAAGCATTAGGCTGCACAATTTAGAGAGCCAGCATGGAATTAATTGTGGCGTTTGTAGCCAGCTGCGTGGTCGCTTTTGAAGGAGCTGTCAAACACTGTTATTGTCTGTTCAGAAAATGCTCGGATACATTTTTAATTTTTTTTTTTTTATACCACTGATAATCTGGTCATCAGCTGGTTTCCACTGAAACGGCAGTGCAGTTTGTCAGGAACAGCACTTAAGGCATCACTTAATTCAACAAAGCTGGAGCCTCACCAAACCCTCACTTATACAGACCTATTCCTTTTAATGAGCAGTTGTTTGTACATGTTGAAGTTAATAGCCAATGGCAGCTTTGTTTAGCTGCAACTGTCTGGTGAACTGTAATGAACCCAACATGAGAGCACTTGTGTCCTTTTGCCTTGGTTACAAGTTGTAATTGTAGTTCTTGTGAAGCTTAAATCAACCTTTTGGGAAAAGGACTTGGGTAGTTTACACATTGGGTATGTTTCAACACCGCCTGGATAACAGCAATGAGAAGTGCTTAACAACGGGTGCAAAAACATTTTTGCTCGTTGGGTACAGAGACTTTTCCAAGTTGACAGATGAGTTTAATGGCAAGGACTCTTGGATCCTAGATTTGTTGTAACCTAGTTGGATTAAGTGCAGCAGTGAAAAAAAAATAGGTTAGGTCCTCCTGCAGTACACGGAGGCAGCTCCCCTCCTGCGTGGGCGTGGCTCCCGCGCCTCTAACTGACACGCCCCCAGCGTTTCACAGCAGAGAGAAGTGCTTGTTTTTCCAGGATTTTGAGACCTAATTTTATATACTTGCCAATTTTTTTAATCTTTCAAATTTTGCTCAGTGGTCAATGACACATGTTTCTGTGGTATGACAAACTCATCACACAAATTTATTTTTGCTTTACACGGACTTTAACAGCATTTTTGTTCTTCAAAGCCTGTAAGGAGCCATCTGCGAAAGTTTCAATATCGGTTTCACTCAGCTGCAGGTTTCAGTAGAAGAGCAGCTTTCATGCTATGCCACTAATCCATTAAAGTAAATTAAATTAAGTTGCTGTGAAGATTTCATCTTGGTTAATTTTTTTGCGGTCAAATTCATTTTTAAATGTCCCAGTGTTTTAGAATTAATTGAGATGGACCAAGCCGCTCGTCTTGATTTGCAGCCTCCATTTCTTCTGAAAGAGATGGCTTGGAAAGAGCAAGAAAATTACTTGTGGCATAATAGGGAAAAAAAAATACTGCAGCCAAGAACCTCAAATGGATTGGCGTCAAACAATCATCTTGTCAGAAGTCAGCACAGTTAACCTGCTCACTGCATGAAAAGAACAACACATTGATTTTTATCAGACAGTCATCTCGAGTTTAAAATGTGTTTATTGGTCTTTCTTACATTGTGCCTTTAACTGTCCTTTTCTTGTGTGCCACCAGTCCAGATCAGGCCAGACTCTGTGAATTGGAGGACCAGTCTAAGGCTTCCAAGAAGGGCATGTGGAGTGAGGGTGGCGGCACGCACACCATCCGCGACATGAAGTACACCATAGAGAATCCCCGCAACTTTGTCGACTCTCTGCACCAGAAACCCATCAACGGTAATGACTTGCAAGCATCCTCACTCACACAGTGGCATTTAAAAACACTCATTGTCACCTAAGCCTCTATTTTCCTTTTAAAAGCCACATTTGCAGGCTGTGTCAGGCATCAGCCATTTCCGTTGAAGATATCTTGTTCTAAATATCCACTTCAGAGCATGAAATGGCACACAGTCTATCACCCTTCACCGGCTCATTCCTTGAGTCTCTCATCTCTGACCCATCTGAGTTGTAATGTGCCACTAAATTCATTTCCAGGCGGCTGCTGTTAACGGTGGCTCAGCTCATTTCACTACCCTTTAATTGAATGGGAAAATGAATAGGGGAAGGCTATTTCATTCCTTTATTCCTTGTTCTTACCATTCATGAGACACACTTAGGGTTGTTTTAAATTTGGAGGCAGCAATCCAGCCAAAGCCCCTTTTTATTGTGCATTGAGTCACTGTGGTTTGAAAATTGGGAATACCAATTTCTCTCTCATCTGCTGTTAGTAACACATACCCATACACGCACACAGAAGAAGAAAGGCATATAGAGACTGAGAGAGGAACCATCATCAGAATACCATTTAGGCGTGAATTGCCTCTCACACAGGTGACTCGCATCCTGTCCAATTTCTTGAAGTGCTTTAGAGGGCAGGGGCGACATTTGTGTCATATGATTTTGGAGAAAAATCCAATGCAATACCTCACAAGCTTTCAAAATAAATTGGCCTCGTCTCGAGCCTTGATATGTTGCATATAGCATTGTCAGAACTTTAAAGTGATACTCGGAAATCTATCATTGGAGTATCAGGTGCTTTCTTTCGGCTTGAGAAGTGGCTGTAATAGCAAACACTAGAAATATGTAGCTCTGCCTTTTCAGAGAAAAATGGCTGTGGTCAGTTTATGCTGGTTATATTGGATTTCAATAGGGACACATCAAAATATGCAGGGAGTTTTACAAAATGCACTTAACCACTGTCCATTCGCAGATTTGTTTTTCAAAATGTGGATAAATTAACTACTTGAATCTGACTGTTGGAGTGTTGATGGCAATAGCTGAACACTGAAGGAGCTGCATTTTGGCTAGTTTCAAGTATACTTGACATACTGACAGCAGAATAGTTGATAATGCTTTAGGAGTGGATTCAAAAGTCTGTTTTTTTTCCTGCTGTCAAACCTTAAACGTGGTTGTAGCCTGTATCAACTGAAGCTGCATTTTTATGATGTGAGGAGTCGGCCATCTTTTAAAGGTGCACTATGTAGTTTTGGGGGAAAAAAATATAGAGAAAGATCTTCATTGATTAGTTTTTTTTTAATGCCTAAATAAACAAACTCCTCATTTTCATCACTGAATAAACTAAGTCAACTGATCACAAAATCATACTGTTTACTTTTTTATATTTGGACCACCATGCCACCTTTTATAGCTTCAAATGATTTTACAGTCTTAATTTACTCTGAGAACAGATTGTTTATTCAGTTATTGACAAAAATGAATATTTCTCAGTTTGTATTTTTATGTCATTAGTCTTGTAAGTTAATTTAAATTTCTTCTCAGATACTACATAGTTCCCCTTAAAGGCCACAGTAAGTGTTTGATACAAATTTCGGTCGTAGATTCACTTAAATTGGTGTTAACATGAATTCCTTCTCTTTGAGAAGTACCAGAAAGCAACGCTATTTGAATATATGTCATCGTAATTCAGCACTCTCCTTCAAACCTTTTAACATGTTCTTCTCCTTCCTCCTCTCAGCCATCATCGAGCATGTGCGTGATGGCAGTGTAGTTCGTGCCTTGCTGCTCCCCGACCACTACTTGGTCACGGTCATGCTGTCTGGAGTCAAGGTAACCACCTCTCACTTGCTGCACTTACAGATGAAATGTAAACTGAACTGCTGAGCTCATTTATTTAAACGTGTTTATAGTTGACAGACTATGGTGCTTTAACAATGAGTAGTGAGCAAAAAAATAAAGTCACAGTTGGCCAACCACATGTGAATAAATTGGCTAGGGTTTGACAGTTTCCTCCACATCTTTTTCTTCACTTTAGTGTCACAAAAACTATTAAAGTATTTTAAGGTAGACAGTCCAGTATCGTAATGAATACGTATTTAAAAAGAAAGCCATTTAAAGAGTAACGGCTCATTTTTGTCAATCCTCTCCATCTGTGTTTTGTTTCACCAATGTCATATCCGCGCCGCTAAATTTCCCCATCAATCTCTTTCACCAAGCCCAGGTTTGCCAATGGGCCACTCAAGATAACTAATCTTTTTCATCTCCCACTTGAAGATATTACATCCATTTCAAGGTGTTCTTTGTCTTGTTGTTCAAAGGCCTGTCTGCTCATGCCGCCTGTTGTGTTTGTGTCTGTCTGGTGTTTTGCCACACTCTAAGGAGAATACAGATAGCATATACAGCAAGGTGACATCGGCTAAAAGTGGATAACAGTAGCACATAGAAAAGACAGATTATATCGAAAGCGTTTTTGCACAAAAACCCTCCTGGAGGCCCTGGTTGCCTGCTGGGATTTGCAGTAGAAAAGAATGTGTGCTTCCCTTGGATTGGACAGATATGATCACATTTCCCAATGATTGCGAAAACTCCCATTGATTGAAGCTTGAGTATTGTGTTAATGTGTGTTTTCTTTCTCCCTCAGTGTCCCACGTTCAAGCGGGAAGCGGATGGTACAGAGACACCGGAGGCATTCGCAGCGGAGGCCAAATTCTTCACCGAGTCCCGTCTTCTGCAGAGAGACGTTCAGATCATCCTGGAGAGCTGCCCCAATCAGATCATACTGGGAACCATCCTTCATCCGGTAGGGACTCAGGAGGTGGCACCCATTGGTGAACTTGACATTCTGATTCAGGCTTTCTGTCTCATTAATTGTCCTTTTCTGGTTCCCTCTGTGACAGAATGGCAACATCACAGAACTCCTGCTGAAAGAAGGTTTCGCCCGCTGTGTTGACTGGTCCATGGCTGTCTATACCCAGGGAGCTGAGAAACTCAGAGCCGCTGAGAGGTACGCAGCTGTACACACAGAAAAAACACAACTTTCTTTTTTTTTTTTTTTTTTTTTTACTGAATTTGATAGTGCGGAGGTCTTGAATATTAAAGAACTGTGCTGGGAAATTTAGGAGATTTGTTAAGAAGTCTTTTATTATTAAATTCAGACAGAGAAATGTTACAATGTGATGGGTTCTGGAAATCACTGATTTGATTCAAGCCATAATGAATAAAGGATGTACATGCAGATTTTAGGTATTGGAAATAGTTGTACAATATCACTCTATTCTGCTGCCATGATATTTTTTCTCTTCAATAATTGCATCAATGACTAAGGGCTTATTATGTAGGAACTGTCTCACTTTAATGAGCTTTTGTAGCCTTTTCCAGCCAGATGGATAATTTTAGACACTTGATTAAGCCCTTTACGTCTTAATGTCTGGCTGATGTTACCGCTAACGATGATATGATATTTTTTCTTGGCCAGATCCGCCAAAGAGCGAAAGGTCCGCATCTGGAAGGACTACGTGGCACCCACAGCCAACTTGGACCAGAAGGACAGGCAATTTGTTGCCAAGGTGAGGTCCTAAAGTGGCTTTTATAAGCTGTGTCCGTTTGGTGAACGCACTCCTTCTTTGGCCCCGAACATAATGTCTTTCGATTTGGATCGTCGTGCTTCCATTGAACATCTGTGCTCCTCTTTATAGCACAGAGAAAAAAAACAGGATTAAGGTGTGAAACCTTCAGTATGACATGCAGACATTATCCAGCATGAATAAGACTTGGCTACGGTGCTAAGGGTGCTGATTGCTCCCCCTGCTTCCAATACTTGATGTCATGTGCGGCATCTTCAATTTTCTCACAGCACTGCAGGAATAGCAGAGCCACTTTGAGGCCTCTAACGAATTCCTGACACCACTTATTTTCACATTTGCACCTCACCCCATCCCACCCTAAACTAAATAAATAAATAAATACGAGTCCCCTCACAAAGGTATGAGCAGGAATGCTTAACTGCAAACTTGAAGCACTCCCATGTCAAATTAGGGACAAATCGCTGGCGTATGCTGTAGTGGCAGCAGCAGAAGCAGCAGCACAGAACGATCCCCAAAAGCCAAGAACTGGAGATATTAGCTTTGGAGGTTATTGGCTGGGACCTCAGGGGAAAAGAAGTGTCTTTAATATCAAGTACAGGGGGACTGCTTTCCCTCCCAGTTGTCAGAACACATTAGTTCAAATAAATTGAGATGGACTCCTCGATACATTTTGGTAATACAGTCATACTATGGGATAACGTATTATAGTGTCCAAGTTGTAGCTTTAACACAATATAGAAACTCTAGGCTCAAAACATGAGCTTAAAATCTGGTCCCCTTTGTGTGCATTTCGATGATGATTTGCACCCGATCCCTCCCTTGAGCCCTCCAGCTGATTTAGACTTCTTGAGAATGAAAGTTTGACTTTTGTTTGTGTTTGCTCCCTGCAGAACTTTTTAAGACCTTGAAAAAAATTCCCGGCTCGCCCGAGGGTTTCATAAAAGGTGTTGCTTTGACAATTTGCTTACAGAATGAATTCGTTAAACTGCACACGCATAAAGAAGGCGCAAAAAAGAAACTAAGTGTATGTATATATTTTTTCCTGAGTCAGAGGAAGGAGGCTGGAGAAAGGATAAAACATTTATGTTATCAGTGTGAGCTGCTCTCTGATCTCTCTGAACCCCCTCAATGAAAGAAGGCTGCATGCAGGCAGTGTGGGTGGGGGGGAGCGAGGGAATGTTTGGTGGGGAGCTAAGGAGGGTGTATGAAAAAGAGGCAGAACTGTGGCTAAAAAGGGAGGTAGAGGGTTGAAAAAGAAATTGAAAGTGAGTTTGTGTGAAAGGGGTATAGAGAGGCTTAGGGGAGGAAGGATGAAAGGACATGAGAGGTGAAAGCCAAAAAATATCTAATCAAGATCCCTTGGACTGTGCTTGCCCTCTCTCTTGTATCCTTGTTTTTTTTTACTGCGCTGCTGATGCCCGCAGTTAAACCTTGGCGCACTTTTTGATCTCTGTAGGACTCTTCTCTGTCCTCTTTTCCCTTGCAACTGCTCTCTCACAAAGAGCCACAGAAGAGGGTTGCTTCGTGTCAGCTGGTGCTGTGTTAGTGTGCTTTTATTCAGGGTATAAAATAGCCAGAAGCTCCTCGGACACCACGGCTTCGGCAAAAGACTTCTCCAGATTGTCACCTTCATGGTGAAAAAAATAGAACCACAGAAGTATCATCCATGATGGCTTCAAAGGTTGTTAATGGAAGGGGCAAGGACTCTAAAATAACGTTAATAATGTATCAATACGTAATACTTTTTGATACTATGTGTTTAAACGGTAAAATACATGCATTCAATCGAAGAAAAAAAAAATCTAATTTTGTCCACCTAGGACTACTTCTTAAATTTTTGCTGTTATGGAAAGAGTTGTCTAGCATAGGTCTTTTTTATATCAAGTTTAAAATTCTAGTATCATAACCTTTCATCTGACTCCCGTAACTTTTCAGAAAGAGGCAGCAGGCAGCTGTGATGGGAAACGGCCTGCTGACCCTGCAACTTCTTGAGCCATTATAAAGCCAAGTACATATCTGACAGGCTAAGGTTACCCAGGCCTGTCACTGCTCCTCCACACTTGTGACATTTGTCGGCACCTAATACTTCAATGCACCGACTCTCCCAGAGACACATCTATCCATCAATCCCATCATCATACACTCCTCCCCTCTTCTCGTCCACTCTACTTTTCACTTCTTATTATCTGAGTGATGGATAGAGTGGAGAGAGCAGAGCAGGGCCCAATCCCCACAAGTCAATCCTGCTGACGCATCTTCCTTTTTGACTGTCTCGCCTCTCTCCTCCCAACCTCTGCTGGGACCAGAGAAGTGGATGTAGGCCACGTCCCAATAGTCTTCCTCTGCCCTCCTATACTCTCCCTTCCCCTCCTCTCCCCTGGGTAACCACCGACGTGCGAGGTGATGGATAAAAGGTGACGTGGTGTAAACCCCTTCACAAGCCTCTCTTCGCTAGCTTGTCAGGAACACTGACGCTGTTGCTTTTAGGTCGACCAAATCCATGAGAATATGACAGTTAAAATGCAAAGCTAGTGTGTCTATGCAATGTCTGGGGCTTATATGAAAAGTAACAGTGTCTGCTGCAGTTGTAGAACAGTTTTGTGGAGCAGATACAGATGCTACCTGTACAGGATAAAGCGGTGTGCTATTTTTAAAATGGCGCCCGTGGAAATGCAAAACAGGTTGCATTTTGTGTTTTTTCTTACTTGAATTATTTTCTGACATGATAATAGAGCAACAGGATCAAAAGTCTGATGGAATGGAATTCAACATATCATTGGACTGAAGCTGCCACAACATTTTACATGTGATTTCTTCTTCTTCTCATTATACTGATGTATTATATAAAAAAAAAAAAATCTTTTAAATGTGTTGCAATTGGCTCCTTTCCCAGTGCAAGTAGACAACTTTGCAACTCTGGGAACAGTAGGAAAGCATGATAGAGGCCAGTGACAGTAGTCCGGTGGTTTACTCCAGGCTCTCTTTCAACTCCAATGTCGACTAAACAATTTTTTAGCACTCCTTGAACAGTGATGGATGTAAAACTACTCACGCGCCAACATTTGAAACTTCTACACCAGGCATAGCAATGTGCTCGTCGGGGGTCAGAAAAATTCGGTCCATCGGGTGTCATTTTCCCATAACTGCCAATCGGAGCTGGAGCCAATAAATACCCGATACTACTGCAGAGTCATTTGACCTGGAAAGAATGCCTGTTGTACCCTTTCACACTGAAGAACAAAGCCTGTAAATGGGCTGTTTTTGTGTGAAAGGGTTTGTTAGGATGAAAGTCCATATGAAGTTCATTGTTAGCCTTGATACATGCTAATCCACCTCTGAGAATACTTCTGGCTTATTTAGTACTTGCATAAATGTATTTTTGTAACCTTGTGCACCGGTGTATAGAAGCTATTGAATGTCTTGTTAGGCAGAGAGAGAAAAGCACATCTTAGCACTGGTTAAAAGGGAAAGAGACGACCTGAAGGCCTCTTTAGGCTGTTAGTTTACTTTATGCTCCAGTTAATGTAAGTCAGACAGAATGGTTACAAGGTCAAACATCTTCTTTAAGAAAAAATTAAAAGAATCAATTTCGGGGAAGATGATGAGAAGGGTATATTGGTTCGTGCCCCAGTTAAAATCAGTCAGGCGCCTAGGTGAAAAAGTCTCAGTAGATTGTCAGATAATAACTTCACAAAGCACGACATAACCATGAGCTGCCTTTTTTTTTGTGGTCGTCAGGGGCAACGCGCCAGCTGAAGGTGTTTCTCACAATATTCAAAACTCCACAAGTTTATTTGAATCCATGTAATTTGGGTGAAAAAATCATCTCCACTGGCAGCAGCACTAAAACACTTGCCATAGGTGTTGCTTTTAAGAGATGATCTGACATGAGTAATGAGCAAGTCCCTGACTAAGCCCTCGCCTTGGCCCTGTGGTTAAAACAAACTTAATGGATTCGACTGACAACCAACAACAGTCCCCGACAGAAGCCAAGATCCTCCTTTTCGCTGTGACTGATCTTGGCCACTGCAGATGTCGTGTCATTCGCAGACAGATGGTGGCAGTAGATCCCCACCTCTAGAGTGTCAGATTAGACCAGTGAGTCATGCTTGCCCGCCTATTTGTCTTCTCTGCCTGCTCACTCGACCCTCGTGGCAGCTACTTTGCAAAGACTTTTTGCTCTATTTTTCCATCTATTTCTCATCTTTTACCCTCTGTCTCTCCTCTCGTGATATTTGCAGAGAGATTACACTCCATCTTCCTGGCGTGCTCCATCTTCCCCGTCCCTCTGTCTTGTCTTGATCTGTCCTCCTTCGCCTCTGTCATCTCGCCTCCCCTGGCTGATAATTAGCCAGTAAACGCTGAGCCATTTTCCTCTGCTCCTGCCACATTCCCTCTCTTGCACTTTATTTACTTGGGCAGGCCACAAAATGACCTTGTTAGGGTGTGAATCTTTGTAGGCTGGTGTGTGTGTGTGTGTGTGTGTACGCGTCCATGTTGCCGTGTGCATGCATGTTCCCCCTCACACTCAACTCATTACACCCCCCCCTTCCCGCCTGCTCCCCATGTCTCTGCATCTCCCACTCAGCTCAGTGATTAGAATATGATGTATTTTGGCTGCTGTTGTGGGCAGCCTATTTAGCATGTGGGCTGGTCTAATTTCTGTTCTCTGGTGGCAAATGCAGTGGCTGATTTGTTTTCACGGCATAATAAATGTCCCAAAGAGCCCCAATTCACCTGGATGTGTGTTTTTGCCATACATGAAAAATGCTCAACTCTATCTTTAATATCTCGAAAAGGATTTTTTTTTTGGTTGTTTTGTTTTTTTCCACCACACAGTCAGCCACACAAACACCCACACGGTTCCAAATTGTGCTTAAAACATGGCTCCCTCGCATCCCTCACTTTTTAGGACTTGAGCTCGAGCACAGCCTACATACGAACCGCAGTTTGAGTGATGATGAGGCCATTTAATGCACATGTGGGTGGCAACATGTGTAGGGCGATTGATTTCTCTGTCTCTGCAAGCGGCCTACTTAAAGGCTCTGGGTTTGGATGCCTCCTCCATCTCAGTCACATTATACCCCCAATCTGTCTTCTTGCTTGGGAGCGCGCAGGCACATTGAAAGGCACTTATAAAGATGGGGTTGATGAGTTAGAAATGTTTATTCCACACTGTGGATGGACCGATATGTTGTTGTTTATCAGGGCTCATACAGATTAATGGTAATAAAGAAGGCTGATAACTGATAGTTGGAACTGATTTAAATTTGCAATAAAAGCAAAAACTTGAGTTTTAAACTTTAGATAAGCTGTTATTGAAGTGTGAGTGCTATACTTTGGTTAAATATGAGGTACTTGTACTTACCTATAGTGGTAGACCTTTCCTGTATTAAACTACATTTTGAAGGCAGAAGTTGTACTTTCTACTCTGTTGAATTTATTTGACAAGTTAAGTCACTCATGACTTGGCAGACTCAGACTCAACCTAGAAACATCTGGAGGGCCACATCAAACCTAACCGCCGGCCAACTGTTGCCCGTTGGCTCTACTATGGGCAGCCTTGATTCAGTCTAAAATAGAAATGAGGTTTAGAGGGAACACTGTAAACACTGATGGTTACATTGTTTTACATCCCTTACATTTTGTATTCCGCATTTACTTCATAATGATACGCTGAAGCAGAAAATACTGATTCCGATAATACAATAATTGGCCAAGTTGATAATCGATTTCTCCATGGCATTATTCATGACTTATTTAGATGAGTCTTAATTCCTTTGTGTACTTTCTAGCCTTGAACATTCACACAGTACCCGCTGTAAATATGGTTGCTACCTTTTGCGACACAAAAATATAATTTAAATGCCAAACAGGAATTGGTCTGTGTCTGTAGTTACACTTGTAAATGTCTCCAGAACAAAGTGCTGCCAGCCAGTTGTTGGACAGCGGGCTGTGTAATACCTCCACCAGTCTATCTTTAACAGGATGTTTTTGTTTTAAAGCTTTCCCTCCTGCACTCTGTCTCCCTCTTCCTCCCCCACCCTCCCTCTTCCCCTCCTGGTGCCAATCCCCCAGATAGCGCAACGTCCTCGCTCTGTCCTCCAAACCTTTGCTGGCCTGCTGGGGACGACTTAGCTCGCTTACTTACTCAGTCACTCAAGGATCACTCTTTCTTACTTCGCTCTTGGTGCCTTCCGCTTGTGACAGCACACGATCTGCACTGTCACTCTCCTTCCGCCTTTGAATAGATCTCTTCCTCTCCATTTATCCTTTACCTGCTCCTTCACTTCCCATCTTTCTTTCGCTCTATCTGCTCACTCACCAAAATGCAGTGCCAGTCGTTTTGCTCCAGCATCCTGCAGGGGTGTAGTTTTTTTTTTGTTTTTTTTTTTGTCCTTTAAGGATTATTTGTTTTAGCACCCTTAAATGGATTTAAAATTGAGTTTTTGGGTTCTTTATGTTCACCCTCTGCATTCAATATACTGATTTCCTCTCCTCTCTTTCTCTGTCCCTCTAGGTGATGCAGGTGGTCAACGCTGACGCCATGGTGGTTAAGCTGAACTCTGGAGAATACAAAACCATCCACCTGTCCAGCATCAGGCCCCCCAGAATCGAGGGAGAGGTACAAACAAAACCTGTGTGTCTGTGTCTATCTGCTTGTATGTGTATGCACAGCTCTGCAGACAGCGAGCGGTTACTCGTGTGTGAATAAGTGACTGAATGTTGTTTATATGTGGGAGAGCTTGTGGTCCTGCACGGCCGGCCAATTAATTAGAAGCTCCGCGGAGATGAGTCGTGTCACTGCTGCCTCGGATGTCTTGACAGAGTTGGTTTATTTTCATTTGAAGTCAAACACAAGCTGTTTACATCTCCCTCCACACATTTCTGAATATTTAGCCATCTCTCCTCCCTCTGCTGTGCCCTCTTCTCTTCCATTACACATTCGTCTTGTCTCACTCCAAAACGACCGTGGGAATAAATTTGACCACTTGGTGGCGCCCCTGCAGTTGGGGGCACATGCAAACACAGCGAGACACTTGCACACACCCAGTGGTTGCAGCATTGCAGAGTGAGGCAGATCGATTTTTTTTTTTTTTGTCGTTTCCCTCCACACTCCCCCATTTTTTTCCTCAGAATCACTTTGAGACTGTGAAAACATAAACCTACACATATACATGTTTGTACCTAGTCACAACAAGGGAGACATGCATCATATTTATCTACGCAATAGGCGCTGTCTGGGGGTGGTGGTTGTGCTGTGCTGGATGTCACCGTCCTTGTGTCGCTACCTCCTCACCCCCACTGACTCTGAAGGAATTTATCGGTTCAAATGAAGCGCCCTTTCATCACGGCACATTTGAAACACATTTCTCTGAAAGCTTTCGTTTTAACGCCATGCTTATTAATTCACCAGTAGAACCTGTGTGGGTTAATAATGTCCAACTACCAGTGAATTAGTAAGAGCGAGACCTCACTTTAGAATGTGGAACAGATTCTGAGTTAGAAAGACCTATAATGGAGTTATTTGAACACTAGTGACACTTAATGCTAATGTTTATTAAACCTTGTTCATGTGTATAGCCTGTAGAAAAAGCAAAGTCACTACATTTTTTGAAAGCAGCTTGACTAAAGTTGACAAGTGATTTTATACATGCAGCTTTTCTACACTGGTTACCATTATAAGTGGAGTTATAGCTCTCTTCCTATTCAGATAAGGGCCTGGCCTAGTTAGCCCAAGGGAACTGCCCTGGGGGCGTTGCCAAGATACCTGCTGAGTGGTGAGACTTGCCTAAAAATGACTTTACGGAGCAATGATCGCAGTTCATGGCCAAAATCCTCCTTACTCACTACTAATAAGCAGTAATTGGTAGGTTGCTGAGGGAAATCTCTTAGTTAATTACCTGTTAGTTGAGTAGTTAGGCGTAATATGTGCTTTGTAATGACTGATTGAGAGCCGATATGCTACTGATGTGCATTCTACTGAGCAACTGTTTAATGGTTAATATGTGCTACCAAGTATAAATTGTTTGAATCTTTATTTTTTAGAAGACGGTGTGATCAATTTATGCATTTTTCAAATACCGTCTGTGTCCGTGTTCTCCAAAATCCTACCATTTTGCAAATAGCGGAGTCAGTATGTCTGAAAATGTCACTCCCTTTTTAATTAGAAACCTTTATTGTCGCAACAGTAGGGATTTTTCTCTTCTTGCCACAGTTCAATATTTTCAATAAAGCCCTTCTCTCCCTTTTGTTGAACATGTCTGAGGCTGTTTGACAACTATTCCTCCAGTCAGCACACTGTTTACTGTAATACCCATTTATGAGCAAGTCATGCCTCGCATCTCCCTGTTCAAAGAGGTGTGAGACAGAGAGGGTGTTGTAGAAAAGCCTTGTAAAAGTCAGACTGCAGAATGTCCGCAACAGCCCTTTACTTTTTTCTGTTTTGATTGTTTTTATTGACTCCTTCTCTCCGCTTTATGGTTTTCTCTTTCCTACCTTTTCCTTTTTATTGTTGTCTAGGTTTTCCTCTTCTCCAGCCTCCTCCCTCGGTCCACATCTCCCCTCTCTCTTTCTCCCCCAGTGTCATTAGTGCCTCACATCATTAAGAGACTGCTTTGGTATCTCTCTCTCTGCCTCCCTCCTTTCTTCTGCTCTCCTCCTCTCCCCTATCCTCTGCAGTCACTTTCTCCTGCCGTCCTTTCCCTCCGGGTGTGCACGCTGTGGTCAGATTGTTGACCTGCACCGTTGCCCTTCCTGTGTGTTTATCCTCCTTAGCTCTCTGTGTTTGTAACAAGCTTGTGGGCAAAAACATCTCTCCATTTTGTCTCCGTGCCCTTTCTCTTGTTCATTGCACTACAGAGCTTAAGCTCCCAACTCCTTTCCAGCCTTATCCCTTCCTGCCTTTAGAGGTTCTTTCACCCACGTTACTTTTCCTGATTTACTTTTTCTGCCTCATTTCCTCCTCTTAATTTTCCACTCTTGTATTGGTCTCTCTTCTCCTTATTTGTCCAGCTCATCCTGTCATTCAGTGCCCGTCTGTTTTCTGTCCGTCGCTCTGTCTTTGCCTGCACCAGATGCTTCAACAGTATGGGTTTTGTGCTTCATTACACTGTCGTATGTTACGGGGAGCCTGGGACAGTGAGCCCAGATGTGAGTGTTTGTGTGTGTATTGTATTGGTGTTATATTGGCAAGGTGCTCTGTTGCTATTTCCTGCACTTCATGCATATTTTATTGCTCCTGTGTGGTTGTGTGTCTGATTTTTCATGTAAACATCTTGAATATTTGATCAAAATCAGTGTGTCTGGTTACCAGCTCAGTTGCGCTACTTGGCTTTGTAGTAGCCTGGAGAAAATATTACAAGGCCTGTCACAATAATGTGATAGAAAATTTGTGTTGAAATGTACAGACATGTAAAGGTGTTTTGTTACTATTTGTTAATGTTGTTGCATGATTTACAGTATGAGCAAGTTAAGGGGGGAAAATAAGCATGTGCGAGCAGGGTTTCCAGTTGTTGACTTAACATTTTGTGCAAAAATAGAAAGTTAAGTTCTCAACTTTAGTCATAGGCCAAGTCCTGCTGTCTCCTGCAGCAAAATTGAAAAATGTTCACACATTCAACCCTCCCCTTCTCCCCTTCAATCATTGTCTGCTTGCTTCTGTAAAGCCTGCTCGCACTCATGATAAAAATTGACAGCATAGTAATGGTAATTAACCCAGATATGTGCCTCAGACTATGCTGGGCCGGGCCCTTGAATTTGAGAGACTCGAGCTTAAAATACGATGTTTAAGAAGGTGTGGGAACCCTGAATGGGAGTGAAATGACAGGAACAGAGAACATGCAGCTGCTTTTATCATTTGAATTAAAACCCATAAGAAGATCAGAGTCATGTCATAACCAGTTTTTCCTGTAGCACTTTGTGACTGCTGTGGGAGGACAGTCTTATTTTGGTGTTAAATAAAAAAAAAAAAAAACTGTTGCTGCATTCTGTGTTCGGATAAGGGTTGTTCATGGTGCTGCTTCTGGTTTTGTTTGTTAGCTAGTTATTTCTGTCTGTGAGCTAAAGAGCTGCCTTGCCTGCCCGCCTGTCTGTAATGCCGTTGGCTCAGCTTTGAGTGTTGTCGCTATGGCAGCAATGCAGAGTTCTGATGAGCCCTTGGACTGTGTGGTAGAATAAAGGCAACTGACAGAGAAGCAGTGAAATTTCTCTGAATGTCTTCGTAAAATATTGTTTTACATTTGTGCTGGGATTTTAGACGTATATGTCCAGTCTCATTTACCAGCTGGGCTTGTGTCTGAGCACTGAATAAGCCAAGTGAGCTTTTAGGCGAGCAGAGGAACTTAATTTCATGCCCTGTCTGCACTCCTTTACAGATATAGATATATTAGTTTACTTTATTTTACTGAAAGCAATTCTAGGAGTTGCAATCTTTCATTGCTGGTGCGTGGACTACTTTGAGAGGGCGATCAAATGTATCGTTGAGCGCCTCCAAGTATTGGTGTGTTGTCCTGCTGTGTTTGTAATAAAAATAAACAAGTGCTACACATGTAGGGAGCATACGTGCAGTGAAAGCACGCACAAATCAAAAGAGGCTGATTTTTGTGAGCTTGTAAGCAGCGGGGGTGATTCCTACTTTCAGGTTAAGCGAGTGAGAGGTCACAGCAGGTATCTCTCAGCCAGAAGCTCTACACAATCTGACATCATGTTGGCTAACACTGTCACGAGTGAGCTGGCTCCTCGCTTACAGTGCAGCAGACGGACACAAAGACATGGTCATGGTTTACAGCGCGGCTTCCACTCACAAAAACACACACACACACACACACACACACACACACACACACACACACACACACACACACACACACACACACACACACACACACACACACACACACACACACACACACACACACACACACACACACACACACAGCAGACATACAGAGACATGCTTGGTTAAGCTGCGTTAGCCTATGTCAGGAAACATCTTGGAAATTGGCATCAGCGCATGCACAAACATGTATTGTAGAGACATGTGCTGTATATTTTTTGTAGAGACACTCCAGGTGTGTGCATTTTAGCGCTTTAGCCCATCCATGAACCTCCCCCAGGAAATCTCCAGAGAAAACAAACTTCTTGGTGTGTGTGTGTGTGTGTGTGTGTGTGTGGGATTCTCTCTAGAGGTCTGTAGGGATTTCTTGTGCCAGTCGTCATTATTATCTATGTCTGTCTGGACGTGAATGTGCGCTGTTTGTCCGAATTCTGCAAGCAAAGCCGTTTATGTTTGCGTGCGGGTGCGTCTGGGTGTGTGTGTACCAGTGCACTGATGAACTGTGACTGTTCCTGCCAAGCCCCCCTCCTCTGGTTCCTTTTAGTCTCCCAACACCACACACAGCCCTACACTCTCGTGACTGCAATAATTGTGCTCGGACTGACAGATTGGCGGGCCAATGGTGTTTGGCTGCAGCAAAACATAGAACACGAGTTTCCACTCCTCCCCAGTGTTACTGCTGTGGCACATCTTCAGATGTGAGTTATTTTGAGCTTGGGAGTTGGAGTCAGCTTTTTCTTCTCTCTCCTCCCCCTCCCTCTTTTCTCCCCCCCTTCTTCTTTTCTACTGTCTCTTGTGTGCATCAGGACTAGCCCAGCGTAAAACACGAGTGGGGAGCGATGTCTTTGCTACTCAGTGACTCACTGTTACACCCACTCACTAGCTCGCTCGCACTTGGCGTGTTTGGATGTGTTTGTGTGCATCTGCTTTGACGATGCACATGCGTTGAGTCTCGAGTGTTTGTGTGTGTGTCTCCTCATGCATCGTAATGTATCTGTGTGCTTATGTGGTTTAAGTAGGGTTAAGGATGGTGCTGATGGAGCACATCGAGAGGTCAACTCGTTGTCCTTATATAAGGCAACACAATGGCTCATCCCCACGCTACTCCATACAGCCCTGCCTACTCGTCTAACCTCTCTCCAGTCCACCCCTGTGTGTGTGCGCGCTTGTGTTGACTTTGTAGATGATTTAGCCTCACAATACATCTCTCTCTGTGTCCTGTCTGCCTCTGCCTACCATAAACCATCTGTCTCTCCTTCTTTTCGTCTGTCTCCATCTTATTTTTACTTTGACGTTATCAGGTTTATTTTTACTCTGGAACACTGCACGTTGATTAGCATTTCTGTAAATACGGCAGTTTATGCGCAGGTCTGAAAAGTCTGGCAAAGTATGTGGGCAGATCTACATCTTCCCGACTGTGTGAAGTGTGTCAGAATGTGTAGATAAGTCTGGAAGGCATGTCACAAAATAAATGACTGCGTATTTTTGTTGTTGTTGCAGAGCTACCATTGTATCACAGTTATTTTGAACAATTGCCATACAGTACTACGGTTTCCCTGCTATTGTCTGCACATTATAATGAATTCTATCTCACATCTGCAATTGCAGTCGAAACATCAAGGTCTGAAAAAAGGTGGTAGAATATGGAGATAGAAAATGTGTTGTAATGCTGTTAAACCTAGTCAGATTATGATAATAAACTGCAATGTGGGGCAGGATGCTGCAAATACAATGAATTAACTGACATCATCCAAATGCTGTCAAACAGAAAACTGACACCATATTAAGTAAAAAACAATAACATGTGGGACCAAAAGACAAACAGACAGATAAGAAGATGACAGCTCACAAGCAAGTAACGAAAGCAGCAATGTGAAAGACATAAATTCGAAGGGAAGCTCAGGGATTGTATGAATGGAGTTAGTGTAAGGTATTTGTGTTGATTTTAAGAGGCTTTTTACAACAGAACCAGGCCCCTTTCATTATGCAGATGTCTTAGTTGGAACATAATACTAGAAGTTTATGTACTGTTAAAACTTGTAAAAATGTGCAGGGATGCAGTTTTAGGAAAGTCAGTCTTTAAGCAGACGGACCCATCTGCTCCCTTCTCCCCATTTGCAGCTTCACTTCTCCCCCCTTTTCGTTTTTCGTCTCCCCTCTCTCTCTCTCTCCCTCCCTCCCTCCTCCCCTCCACACTTTGCTCCCCACCCTTCAAGTCGTATGTCTGGCCATGTGCAAGCCCTGAGCTTGCCCCTAGCCCAGACGAGACACGCTTTGACCTCAAGTTTTGGGAGGACGATGACTAGGGAGGAGGGTCGCCCACCCCCATGATTCACTTGTGCGCCATTGGCTGGGCGAGGCAGATTTGTAGCCAGTATCTGTCCACACTACAGGATGAATATTTTTGGCCCCGGTGCACTGTTTGGCTGACACGGTTGGAAAAAGCAAGGACTTGGCTTACTTTCATTTGTGTTAGGGCAGTGAGAGGAAGTTACACATAGGGTGGCATTACAAGTAGCGGTAATGGTACACACCACCTGAAATATCTTTTGAGAATATTGTTTTGATATAGGACATTTCTAAATGGGGGCTTCGTGTTCTAGCTGCACTGAACTGCACTGCACTGCCTCACAGTGTCTGTCTGCAGGGCCAGTCTGACCGTCTGGTCTAAATGTTCAAAACGGCTCACGTGCTTTAGCTCACATTTTCCTGTATGCCATGATCCTTATTAGAGCGTGCACAAGCATGACATAGCCTGCAACCTGTCACAGCTGTCTCGGTACATTTACCTGCGCCAGTCTGGTAGCGGCTAATCACGAAATTGAGTGGCTGCTCGCTGTTAGGGTGCCACAGGTAATTTCATCCAAGTTCTCTCTCGAGTCTATTGCTGGATCAGTTTCAGTCAGTTTAGCAGTGACTTATTTGTATTCCAGTGCATGAGCAATAATGCTGAATGTCAGATTATTAGATCTGATATATTAGATTTTGTGTTGTAAACCATAATCGGTTATATCCTGCATGTTCTTGCTGCAGGAAGTGTATGCCTTCCCTCGCTGTTCTTCGCTTCCTTTCTGTCTCTCATCGTCTCACTCACTTCACCCCAACCCTCTGCAGCCATTAAATGTTTACACATGCATGAATGAGTAATGTTATTTAGCGTGCAATAGTAAATGTTAACTGTCTCAGGCTACCAGTGCATTGCTTAATCAAAAAATGATGTCCACTTTGTCTGGGATGCACAGAGCAGTGTATTTCTCTCCAAATATAGGTTAAACAGAATGACACACTCGTGTCAATCAGTTAATTGCAAAACTTAGGGCCTAATACTGTACACTCCCACCCGATACCACAGCTACACATCAGAAAGCATGACGTGCTCCTGACTCATGATTTCACCCTTGAAGTTCCAGAAGCTGCAAATGCTCCCAGCAGTAGCATCCACACATTTGCAGCGCAGCCCCTGCAGCCCTGCGACACTGTACAATCCAGCTAGCGTCATGCCTCTGCAATAGTCAAAGATGATTCCTGAGGTTTAGTCTGTAATTTGGAACGAAGGGAATTTACCCCAAATAGAACAGAACTCCCCCCGAGGTGAGAGCAAACTGTTGTTATTGGGTCACGGTTGAGACATAACAGTGACTCTCTCCTCTATTTCTGTAACCTTCATGCAACTACACAATAATGGTTTAAGGATGCTGCTGCATAGAGGTTGTCTTGACTCTGTAGTTTAATGACGCACAAGTTACCAGTTTATCTGTATCTCTGGACTGAAGTTTAATGTGGCTTCATAGGCATTAGGCAATAGAATTTACTTGGTCCATGATTCAAATATTCATCAAAGTTGGATAGTCTTGTGTTTGATTGGCAGTGGGGCACATTTATTTTTCAAATTTTCTAATTACATTTAACTGAAATGCTTAGGCTTCAATCAGACCGATTCAGGTGCAGCAGCCCTGTGGCTAAAAGTTTAAAAGGCATTAACTTTTGGAGAAACGCAACACGATGTCACACTGCTGATAGGGGTGGAAATTGAGAACCGGTTACAAATTGACACATTGGAATTGTGTGTCTCTGAGCTTATTAGTTAATTTAATCGATTCTGGCATGTTTTTCTGACTGTTGCTCATTGCAAACAATGACGTCAAACACATGCAACAAAAGGAGACATGGCGGAGAGGAAAAAAATGGTCCGATGACAACAGTGCCAGTTGTACTGACATTTCTGTGAAATGATCATTTCAAGTTGGGGTGTAAACACCAGTGATATGTTGACACATAAGTTCCCATAATTCTGTGTATTTGAAACTCTGCCCTGCCAAAGCTTCCCAACATAACAAGAACCTTGACAGTAACACAGGTACTGTCATAGGCCAAGAAAAGATGTACGAACAAGCATTCAGATGTCCACCGAATTACTCAGAGTTTCTGTGTTGCATGGTGCCTCAAATGACATCGTGCTGCCAGGAGACGGCACCAGCAGGGGAGGAGAAATACTCTGCAAACTTGTTGGGGATGGAAAAAGCCTCACTGCAAGAGTTCTTCCTCCTCAGCCGGGAGCTGGAAACTGGCACCAACCAGGCAGAGTTCATGGACCAGACAATGATACTCTCCCAGTTGTGTCCTCCCACACCACCGTGCAAACCTTTCGCTAATCGCGGTGTCTGATTTTGTCTGAATTAGCCCTTAATGTCCCATTTAGTAGCACTGCAAATGATGTGGCACTCTTTTGTTATTTTAAAGAAGACCAGGCCCACTGTGAAATATTGGGCAGTCAACTGGCATCATGGATTCCTTGATTCCCACTAAAACATAGGCAGTGTGGTTGTAGTCATATATTCCTCTCACTGTCTCAATTACTTGTTTTCTGACTCTTTCACCTTGCCGTGTTTTACTCGTCTCGCTGCATTCCCCGTAGACCTTCTAAAAGATGGAGGAGTAGTACCTTTTGTCCTCGTTGTCTGCTTCTCCACTCCTTGTGCCTAATTGGCATAGAGTGCTGACATTTACACTCTTCGCCCTCAGTGACATGGCTCCCTTTCCAGCTTATTAGTTAAAAATGATTTTTTTTTTGGTTCCCTGTTGGAATTTGTCCTGTTGGTTTAACCTGTGTCTGTCAGAATCCTAATGGCCTCCAAAATGGAGTGCTAACATTAATAGGCTGTGTGTAAAAGCCCCCCAGGATGGGCACACTATCATTCAGTATCGGGGAAATGTCCCAATGTACAAGATTAAGAAAGTATGCTGCAAGCATTGTCGGTTTGGTGTAAGTTATCCTCGTTCCCAGCAGTGGACGGATAAGTCCACAGCTCAGGTACAAAATGGAGGATTCCTGGCTGGTGGTGATTCTAAAAGGCCCCATCATCCCACCACAACTGACTTGGTAGGGATGAAAGACCCGGACAATAAGCCCCGACTGACACAAAATGGAGGACATCGGCTCTTGGCTCGAGCGGTGGGGGATTTCCACTGGCCATGTGTGAGATTAACTCACCTCCGAGGTTCCATGCAGCGCTGACTCCGCCAGCGAGAGTGGAAAGAGATGAGAACGGGGGAGTAAGAAAAGAAAGACGGAAAGCTATTAAACTCGAAGGTTATTACATTCCTGCCAAGGTTAGAGGAACTCTGTTGGCTGGTAGATTTGGCAGTTTCCAGACCTCCTTTACCAGGGCCAATCCAACAGGCCTCGGGTGCAATCACATTGGAACTTGCTAAAAATATCAACGCCGCTTTGGAAGGAAGTTATTGTCACTGAAGGGGATTTGTCTGTTTGACACAAGTGTAGTTTTGCTGTGAGGATTTGTCTTAAAGACCTTCTTAATGGAGCTACAAACACACACACACGCAAACATCAAGACGCACGCTCACGCACACTTTGCCCCCTCCCCCATGTGTTTCTGTCGCATCCATCTGCCCAGCTGTGTGCCACACCTGGCAGCTCCTAACAATTGGGGAGGCATTAAAAATGAATGAAAACCATTGAAGAGAGGAGGAAATGAGGAATTAATCCAACCCTGTGTGTACATTTTGAAGAGTGTTACTTCTGTTTGTATGACAGATAATGATGGCGTTCATAGAAGAGCGTGGGAGGGGCAGGGGTGGCGAGCACACTGGTATTGTCATTCATAGCCTTATTCCTCCTGTTAGCGCCTGTCATTTATTTTCCCACTGCGTCATTGTCATTTGCTGTATAATTTCTTTTTTTTTTAATCCCGCCCCTACAAAAACGGCACCTGTCACTGTCTGTGTGTGTTTATGTGTGTGTGTTTGTCTGTTCACACTGGGAGCAACACAAAACCTCAGCCTCCTTTGAAAATGCAAATGGGTTCTATTTGTGGCCTGCTCCTGTCAGAGAGTGGGTGAGCATATTGAGGGAAGTTTTTTGTGTGCAGCTGTGTGTGTACGTGCAGCTACATCTGTACGCACGCGGTGTCGGCTCGCCTTTTGTGCGTGCGTTTAACACAAAGTTTCTTTGCCTTGGCTGTTTGCGTCTGTGTCCTTGGTAACTGTGTGCTTTGATATATGGGTGCAATGTGTCAGTATTGACTGCAACAGAGATGTTTGTGTCAGAGGAAAGTGCGTGCGTGCGCGTGACACGCCGTCGCTAACACGAAAAATGTTTCACTTTGAGTTCAGAGTCCAGATCCTTCCTGTCGCAGGACAAAAGTAGAGGGGGAAAGAAGGAACAAACAAGCCGACTGTGTGAATCTGTGTGTCTGTCGGCGTGAGGTGTGTGTGGGGAGCGGGTGGTGTTTTTGTGTGTGTGCATGTTTCTCAGAGGTCTGCATCTGGGGCGGATATGTTCAGCAGCGCAGCTTTGAAAGTGCATTGTGAATAACTTTCTCTTTCCATCTCGTCTTCCCCCTTCCTCCTCTTCCCAACCCTCCTTCCCAATCCTCTCCTCCATCCTCCCTCCATCTCTATTCAGGAGAAGAACAAGGACAAAGACAAACGTTTCCGTCCGCTCTACGATATCCCCTACATGTTCGAGGCCCGTGAGTTCCTGAGGAAGAAGCTCATCGGTAAAAAGGTAAGAACCAGTGACAGACTGTTAATCATTCTTCCGCTCTGTGTGAATGTGCTGGCATGTGAATCAACTTGATTGCCTCTAATTTTAATGAATTAAACAATAGCTCTAAACAGATTTCCCCCAGTGGCTGTACTACATGCGCTCCAGCAGCCTTCTCCCGCTCACCGGTACACAAACACACATTTCTAAAGCCCTAAGCTAGATATCTATTCCTCTCCATCTCTGTTTGAATACCAAGTACTCTCAGTAGATGCCCTGGGGCTCGGTATCGGCCCGGACGCACCCTTTAAACAAGCAGTGTTGATTTCCCCCCTCTTGTGTCTATTGATCTACTGGGTCTGTACACCTTGGGGGCTGCTATGATTTGCACACATCTGACCCAGCAGAACCCAGCACTGAGCTACTGTAGAAGGCACTTGAAACGCACAGCACCGCTTGAACATCTGGCTTTTTTTTGTGTTGAATTTGAATAGAACTATGAATCGAGGTTATTGTGTGAGTTTGAGGGAAGAGCACACTTCAACTGACTGAAATTAGCTTCAGTTTTACAAGAAGTTCAGGTTTTAGAGGCAACTGCTGAATTGTAACCAGCTCGGTCAAGTTTTAAACGAAGCGAGCTTTGCCTTACATATCAAAATAAAGCTTTCAATGTACACATTAGATTATACCCTGAATAAATCAGTAAAATGATGCCTAAATTGTTGTTGTTGACTGTATAGGGGTAATTTTGCTGCCTACAGTGCCAGTAATGGCAGAGGGAGAAAAGGCAGCTGTTGCTCTCAGGCACGCCCAGGGCTGTTGTCCACTGAACGAGTTGAATGATGGTTTATATTTTTTCTAAAAAGCGAACATTTAACACTTGTCAGGCTCAGAGGGGCCCACATTATAATGAAACCGCGCTGGAAAAGATTGGAATCTTGCAACAATCCACATGAATTCCAGTTGAAAGTGCAGATTGATGGAAAGCTGTGTCATATGGTGCATTTATGCACGATCATTCTGACAAAATGACTTCCCCAGTCAGACGTTATCTCATAAATTCAATGCTGTTTTGCTGCTGACTTTTGAGAATTAGATTTTGGTGCTTGGACATCCACAAATCAATTCTCAGTGTGCTTTTTAGAATCTCAGCCAGTGTTTCTGCTCTGTTTCTGAATATACTAAGCGAATGCACAGATTTCTGGGGTCCAAAGCACAACAACCGACAATAGATAGACTGCCATCTCACTCACTTTCATAAGTGTACAGAGTTTAAAAGAAAATAAAACGTTTTCAGCTCAGCCTGATAAACACAAAAACATGCACCCACTCAAAGCCAAAAGCCAAGAGACTTCCTTTTGGCATTCAGTACAGGAGTGAGATTCATGTCCCTGTCCCAGCATCTCATCACAGTCATTTTAATCATCCTCATTAATGTTTTTTTAATGATAGAAAATTCAGCTGTAAGCTGGCTTTTGACGAGTGAAGCGAGAATAATGATTCTGCTATTTATTTGTGGTGTTTGTGTTTGGGGATTACAAATGTGTGCGTGTGTTTGTGTGATTGGAATAGGGTGACCACTGCTTCCCCCTGAACTTCTTTCATCAGCGGTGCTGAGCACGAGTGGTGGCCCCTTACTCATACGCGGTGAAATATCTTGATATTAAAGCGGTTAATGAATGGGAGTAAGGCCAGTTTCAAAGTTAATCATGGAGTTAAGAGAATAAGCACTGGTTATTTATAAATGACATGACAGAAGAACAGCTTTCGGAGTGTGATTCTGTGACTGAGAAAACTCCGAACAATGTTCTCACCACTGCACACACTGGTAGTAACGACATGCAGCTAAGTAAATTAGTTAACGTTACTTCCTGTGAATGTAGCTAATTTTGCATGCTAGCTAAAAAGTATACTGTTGGTAACGACTCAGCTTCTGGACCAGAACCTGTTACAGGCACAGGCGAGATGTTTACCAGGGCTAACCCGCTTAGCTTTTCCGGCAGTTGGGGAATAAATGAACAAGACATATCTTGATCTTCATATATGTAGTGCTAGAATGACAACTTAGCCTAGCCTTTTTCTCTGCCGCCCGCTTTTTGTCGTAGTTATAACGCACTATCACTCATAATTCTGCAGCGGCAACCATTTCCTTTTCAAGGTGTAAAACATACTGTACAAAATATGCTGTTAGTCTGATGATAGAATGTTTCTAACAACCACACTCAGGCCAAGCCACATGAGTGTTAAGTGCCATTCCAGGCTTGTTATTAGAGTTGCATATTCGCAATAAAATACAACGTCTTGTGTTTGTGCATCTAAATGAGGTCATAATGCATAAATATGGTCATTTAGAGTCAGAAACATGCATATACACACATGCAAATGCACACCCGTCTATGAGCATTAGCTGTTAACTCATGCTAGTGTTAACGACATGCAACCCCGAGGAAGTGGACGATACCATTATGATGAGATAATTACGGATTCATGTGCAGCCTCTCTGCTCTGTGCCTTCACATGTTTTATGTATTATTGTCCTCAGCACACCCAAACACCATCCTTACTGTATTGCTTTCTTAGATTTAAGGGTGTTTCAAAAGTCTATTCCACTCATTAAGCTATATATAAAGAGTATGTACAGGTCTACAATGGCAATGTGTATGCATGAACAGTCACTAGATGTGCGTATGTGCATGTCTGTGTGAATATATACTGCATGCACAGTAATATGTGCTTCACACACAAATTCTTGGCTGCTATATTCCTCTACATTTGATTGGTATTGAAGTTTGGTCTCCCAAGTGTGTGCTTACAGGTTCTTACAAGTGAGTTAGGTTTAAGTGGAGACCTCTTCCCCACTTGCCAGCAGCACAGTCTCCTCCTTCCTCAGTCTGCAAAATCAATAACGGAAGATCTCTGGAATGCTGCTTCCCTCCCGTTCCTTTATTGTTGCTAGGACACAAAGGTAAAGATTTAAATTAAACCCTGTGTCGCAATGTATCATATACTTATTTTTCTTTTTTTTTTTAATAATTAGAGGCCCTAAAAAAAGCCATTTTTTTCAAAGGTACAAGCATCATCCTTCTGCTGCCTTGGCAACAAGAGAGAATTAGTTAGGATGAAAGAATCACAGCTGTCTGTGGGTGAATGTTTATATGCGAGCACAATACTTAACCCTCAAGGTTTTATTGTTAATCCATACTACCTCGGCCTACTTGAGTTGTCAAGTTGGATGCAGGTAGGTGCACAAGCGTACAGATGCATGTTGCACTCTCAACAAGAAGAGGAGTTTAGTCGACCCACTTACTGTCATCCTGTCTTGGAACACTAAGCTCTATAGAGACGGATTTGGAGCAGTAAGCATTAGTAGAAGACTCTAAGACCACTGCTTTTCCTGAAAATTCTGCTCCAGAGAGCTCCACTTTTATCTTTCCTTTTCTTCTTTCTCTTCGACACAAGTTGAGACAAAGGTTTTACCTCAACAATGGGGTAATTGGGCCTTGACCCAGTGGATTTAGAAGAAAATACTGTGGTTTGTGTCTACCCTGAAAAAAAGAGAGGGGGACATGAATCACCTACTGAGGTATGACTGCAGATCTATTATCACATCGCAGGCGTATATCTGCATCATCTAGCTCCATCTGGATTTGACCTAAGCTAATCGTTCCATCCAGTCACAAAATTACGAGTCATCACATCGTCCTACAGGTCTTTTCTCGATAACATTGCGTATCAAAGCTCAGACAGGCAAAGAGTGCAATACATTGCTGGAATTGGGAAACAAGCTGATTTTCCCCTGACTAAACCTTCCAGGACGTGACTTAGCATCAACTACTAGTTTCAGTGTGCTGAGCAAAAGCTGAAAGCCCTATTGCCACTGCTCTGCTTTAGGAGAATAAAGCTACATTAAATGCCTTTTTTCCCCATTAAACCCAGCTATTTCTCATCTCTATAAGGAGAGCACGGTGCTTTTGATCTTTTATAAGCATATCTAATATCCATATTCAAAAGACAGCTTTGCCAAATAAAAAAAGAAGGAAAATGTCGGAGTGTATGTTTGATAGCTCTCGGTGGCAGAAAGGGATTGGTGCAATACCTGGTCTGATCTTTCAAAGAGGACTTCACAGCTAAAGGTGCTGATCAAATTTGGTTTTGTTCACAGCATCAACTCAAACAACTGCACATGCTTGATCAATTTCAAGTCGACAGAACTCTTTTGAATCATGTTGTGCCTTTTTTTTTCTCTAGCCAAGAGCTACATGAGACATAACTCAGTTAATTATCACTGGAGTAAATTAAAGTGGTAGTTTTGTGTTGACTAGGCTTGGTCACGTGTCGCTATTACTGAGTAACTCATTTTAAGTCCCATACAAAAACGCCTCCACTGAACTGTCCCTTTAAGGTTAGCCAAATGTGCAATGAGGCATTTTCCCTTTTCGCCTTTCTGTCACTCCACGTCTGTCCGTCTGTCTCCCTCTCTCTCTCTCTCTCCCTCTCTCTCTCTCGCATATATCCCCACCCCCATTGAAATGGCAGCGCTTGCATGGTGACATAATCCCAAAAAGCTCGATTTGGCTAACTTTATAAGTAGTGCTTCTTGTGTGCCTGGGTCTCAGCCTCAGCAGAAAAAAAAGTCCAGTGGAAATGTTGCATTAAGCCACTTATCAGGGTTGAGCACATTCGGATAATCCTGCATGCTCAAAGTGGCTCCTGTTATGCAGCTGCTTGTGTAGTACTGTTAGCGCCAGAGTTTTCCCCTCTTATTTGTGTGCATGCGAGTGCGTGCATGCACCGAGAATGGCGTGTATGCGCAGCGCGGTGTTTGATGTGGTGTGTATTTGTGACAGTGAGACCTGACTTTTGGGGGAAGCTTGAGGTGTGTGCGTTCAAGTCGATGCAAAGCTTGTAGACCTAAGCGTCACCAGGTCCCGTGGTTGAAAATCCAGATGGGGCTCCCTCCTTTCCCTTCTTCTCCTCCCTCTTTTCCTCTGAATGTTGTGCTGTCCCAGTCTGAGGTTTTTTACCTTCCAGCACAGCTCTTTTCATTTATTGACAGACGACTGTCAATACACCCCATTTAAAATCCCAACAGCAACTTAAGCATCTCTCCTAGTATCACAGCAGATACATTCAGAAACTGTGCCCTCAAACGAGCCCTTAATGGTTCCGCGAGATCGTGATATCGCAGCTATCGAATTGCCACACTAAACAATGCCCCCCAGCGAGACAATAGTTGCAAAAACACTGGCAGATCTGATGCGGAACCCTGTGGGTGGAGGTAGCTTAGGCCTGTGAGAGCTGACCAGTCATAGGAGACTGTTTTTACGAAATGGGCCTATGTAAAGCATAATATAGTAGGCCCCCATAGTAAAAGTATTGACCTGAACCTGAGTATAATATGTGACCTTTTAGAATAGTGATGGCCTCCTACACTACACCAAAGAAAGCATTTTTCTTTTTTTCTTACTGTGTTCCTTTATGGAAAGCTGCCCATGCAGGGCTGTGATTACTGTTAATCACAATGTGGCACAGTACAGCATCCTTACCATATAATATTTCAGCATTCAATCACTCCCATTACACATACAAACATGTGACAAATATTAATCCTTTGCAGAGTAAACCAAATCTCTGCTTGTGGCCTCAGCAGAACAAAAACATTTCGTCTCGCACGGCTCCTGCCGTCCTTGTCCTTATCACTCCCCCATTTTCTAATCCATCCTCGGCCCCTTCCCCCTCTGCCTCGCACTCCTCTGGTGTAGGGTGGAGGGATTCTTATAGATAGCTTCGTCTTATCAGTGGATCAGTTAGATGGCCCGTGGACAATGGTCCTGGAACTCCTCTAATCTAACATCGCTTGGTCAAAGTTTATAATCCATCATCATCTCTCTTAATAGGGGGACTACTGGTGTTGTGCTTTCACAGCTTATGGCACACAGCATTGTATATTGCTCGCGTGATTCAATCTCCTCCTTAAGTCTACTCATTGTTTGCATTAGCTTTCTCATCTACTTATTTCATCTCATTTTGTGTCCTCAAAATTGAACTTGAATTCTTCCTGTTTTTCATTGCTTTGTTTCTCCCCCATTCTTCAAAATACAAAGGCCCAGCTATGCCTGGCCATTAAACAGACCTTAAAAAAATGTAACCAAGGCAAAAGGTTTTGTGTTTGTTTGCCTCATTTGAATGGCTTCACTATTCAATCACTCTGAATAGACTTGAAACTCTGTCATGTCTGGGCTATGAGGGAAATGAAAAGCTTCCATGTGGGAGTGAGGATAAAATAATTTCCTTCAAAACAATAAGAATGGGTTCCACGGGGTTGCATCGCTACAAAACTTGATGAATTTGGGGGTGTTTTAAAAGCGGATTTTGCATAATGTTCTACGGCTGAGAGGATCCCAAACCAATTCTATTGCTGATAATATGATTGTTAGTCGAGACCCGGGTACTATTAATATACTTTATGGTGCAGCAGGATGTTTATTTTTGAATTGATCTGACAGGCGGAATGGAAACATTGTCTCATAAAGGACAGATACAGTTTGTGTCTTGGTTGTGCAGACACTACTGCTGACCAACTACTCCTATGATTTAATTTAGGTTGAAATGTTCCTTTCCCCACCTCTATTTCTTCATCTCAGTAATCTTCACATGCAGTGCTGTGGCAGTTCTAGATGCATCGTCTTCTGTATTAATATTGGAGCCAACTGTGGCCTCCAGAAATCATAATCAATCCCTGGATATTTTTCATCTCCTCATTTGAAATGCAGATGACACTTCCTGCTTAAACAATACACTACAACGCATCAATTCTGCCTTGACAGACGCCCCTCTCATCCTCATGTCACCATGTCCTCATCCCGTCCATCTAATAACAAGCCTGCGTTAGTTCCATGTCCTGGTTGGCGTCTCTTTCATGTCCCTGTAATAGGCCTGTCTGCATTGTCTCTGTTTGACTTGTGTCTACGCTATGACCCTGTGATGTAGAGCCCGATCCCCACTTTTTTTTTTCCACCCCCTTCCTGCCATCACACTTGTCTGACACTTTGAAGCGTAGCTCTTAAACTGCCGATCATGTATACCGGTACGACTGCATCCCTGCTGCTCGTGCTGCCTGCCTGCCTGCGTCTGGCCCACAAAGCAGGCTTTCCCCATCACATGCCTGTAGACATGCGCCAACACACATGCAAGCACACACACACACACACACTCACGCAGCTGAGTGACAAAATTGTATCTTCAGGGTGGGTGGATTGGAGTCTGTCCTTAGGGGGCTGTTTTGAGAACACACAGTGTAGGGTCATTTGGGTTCTATCACTGTCCCCCTCTCTCTCGCTCTCTCTCTCTCTCTCTCTCTCTCTCTCTCTGTGTGTGTGTGCTTGTGCGCGTGTACTGTCCCAAACACCCACAGTGTGTTAATACTGCTCCTCTAGGGAGATCTACAGTGCTGCCTGATGTGATTCACACCGACTGGGGGTGACCTTGACAACTGGGACAAACACACACACAAACGCACACAGACGAGTCCAGACACCCACTACACTAATTATTACCATAACTGCTGTTGCCTTCAGTTCATCCCAGTACTCTTGCTGTGTTTTTTTGACCTCTCCTCCCGCTTACTTTGCCCCTTTTTAGGTCAATGTGACGGTTGACTACATCAGAGCAGCCACCGGTCCAGGAGAAAGTACGCCCGCCTTCTCAGAACGCACCTGTGCTACAGTCACAATCGGCGGCATGTAAGTAATGAGCCGCATTACACCAAACTGAATGGTCTACTTTCGTTTCAGACTGTTTTATTTGCCTTGATGAGCTTCCACATGAATGAGGCATTCATTTCTGTATTTGTACCACACACTACTAAGCCTCCCGTAGGAGTTTGTTACAAATAAGCAGCCCTCACTGGCAGATCATACAGTATGTAATTTGTCAGCGTAAGAGAAGCTCGCTATAACATTTCATTTTATTACATTGGGTGGTCTCCCTGCGTACAACTTTAAACGTTAGATTCAACAGACACGAGCCGACACGGACATCATTTGTTAATGCTTAGAACTTGTAATCTCATCATGAATCACAAAGTAACCTGAATGTGCCTCTTTTGTGTTTTAATTTCCACGAGGAGGGTCGTCTCCGCACAAGCAATTATTTTCTATCTACAAACACCGCTTTGAAGAAATCCGGTTTATCTGTTTGAAACGTGTCTTTTATTCAGTACCATAGATATAAACGTTATTAAACGACTCAGAAGTGGATATTTAATAAAAAACGGATAGAGGGGCTTTACTTGCCGCAGGATCTGAAATGAAGTCCGTTCTCACCAAACAAAACAAAACAAGAGTTGGAAGCTGCATTTATCTCCGGGTTTTCTCTGTCTGTATAACTCTCTGTGGCACAAAGCAGTCGCATGCATACTTGAGCACATGGACCCCTCTTTGCCATCAAGCCAACAGTCTTGTGTTCTGACAGCACATGTGCGCGCCCAGAGGTCAGAACCCAACCTCATGACATGCCAATCACAACCCAGCGATAGTCCACTACACCAGCCGATCTGCTCCACAGATAACAGTTGGCATGGCCCCCCGTGAATGCTGAGGTCGAGGGGTGATCTGGTCAGTGGGGTGGATGTTTTTGACCTTGTCTGACCTTGTTTAATTGTGTTGTTCCCAATTTTGCTGCTTGTTGTGAGAGAGGAAATGGACTCAGCTTGAGATTTTGTATAAGAGTCTTTGGTGGAAGCAAGAATTAATGTTGTTTAAGTTTGTTTGCGCTTTGATGTAAAACTTCATATGCTGCTGACTTGGCCATGAATCTAAGGTAAAAGGGATTTCGAATCATAATGGGAACATTTCTTGTAAAATACAAGTTAATAAAGATAGAAACCTTTGCTAAAGGACCAATGGCAATATGTCGTAAAAATAATTTCCAGGTTGAATACCCCTGAATCACTTAGCTCAGATACAATTTCATTTTCTTTTTTACATGATATTATTCAAAGGATACCTCTCTTTCATCTGTTTGATGCTTTCATATCTCATTATAACAACACTTTCACTACCATGAGGTTGAAAATCTAATTTACCTTTTCGGGCCACAGACTAAAGAAAATGTCAGCTTGAGGTAGCAGTAAGTCCTGTTGGCAGTAGATGTCACTGTCAGGTAGATTTCGTTGATTTAAGAAGCTAGCAAAGCAACACAGTACCTCAAATAAGTGCAGCATACAATGCAGCATTGGTCAAACTTATGTCTTTTAACCATAATATATCTGTAAATGCTACACTAATGGCTGAAAACGACAAAAGAAAATAAACAATTTCACATGTCTCCGGACTGCAAGTCAACCGCCAATTGTCAACCTTAAGTGAATGTTGTTGTTGGTCTAACATAACAGTGACTTGGTCTATACTTAAAACTGTGTGGAGGGTGATGAAGTGAAGAAGCTTGGAGCAAACTGAATGTCCTCCCATGATATCTGACACCAAATTTGTCTGAATCTAAAAAAAAAAACTGAAAAAATCTAAAGATTTACTTATAAAGTAAACTTCTGCCTCTTTCCTCTCATATTTCACCCTCAGTTCTTATCCAAGTATCGGGCAATATGAGGACGACCAAATGTACTTAATGACACAAGCTAAATTTTTTCCCCGAGTTATCCTTCCTGTCCCTTCATTTCTTTCTCCCACACTTCAACTGGAACACCGATGACCAAGGGCTATCCACTAAGTGCTGCATTAAGTACAACAATACTCCCCTCTTTCTGCCCTTCATCCTCTCTTCTGTACATCACTAACACAGCCAGGAAGTGGTTAGTCAAGTGTGCAATGTCAACATTTAAGTGACCTTTGTTCCTCAGCAGAGCCACCTTTGAGATTTGTCATGCTCTTGTTTAATTATTTATTTTTCGAGCTAGCTCACTTAGCATTCTGTGTGAAGGGGGAGTTCGCTTGTTGTTTTTATTAATCGCTCTTTATTTTCTCTCTTCCTTCAGTAACATAGCAGAGGCTCTGGTCAGTAAAGGCCTGGCCACAGTCATCAGATACAGACAGGACGACGATCAGCGCTCCTCCCACTATGATGAGCTGCTTGCCGCAGAAGCACGGTGAGGAACACACGCATACTTTCACACAAAACCCTTTCACATTCTTTCCATCTCCTTTTTACATGAACCTCCACAGCTACAGACCTGGCACAATGACTCTCTCAAACTGACGTTTCCTCTCATAAAGACTTGTTCCTTCAAATAAGCACATGTGTCTGCACACACTACACTTAATCTGTCTCACACAAAGCCTTTTTACGCACGCTCGCACTGCGGTCCACGAGATGCGCATGACCTTGACAAATGTGGCTCTTTGGAAGTAGAGAACTGAATATGACCTTGAGGCTTTTTTTTGAATATCAAATTGCTTTTTCCGTTTGCTGTCAAAGGCAGCACGGTGCAGGTGAATCTTGTCAATGATTTTCTGAATCTTAGCTTTTAGCTGTGACACCATCGCAAGATGTTGTTATATTTTTCCCAAGAATCATGTTATCGCTCTCACACGTGTATTGGCAGCTTATTTTTTTTTTCTTCTTTCACATACATGCCCGGACAAACATACACCTTCCCAAGCGCCGGACGCTAAATCAGAGGCTCTCTTTACACAGGCCCTATGAATATAATTATATGGAGGTGCAGTGGAGAGATTTAGTACAGGCTTTATTACTCTGCCATAGATTAAGATCTGCTGGCTATAGGTAGAGCAGATGCAGCCACAGCCTCTTTTTATAGGACTAACTCTTTCACTCCCCTTTCTCTCCTGCAGTGTCACTGCCCACCCGCCCTCTTTTTCTTTCGCACATTTTGTCCTTCTTTCTCCACCTTAGCTGTTTTCAGTTTTGTCCTTCTTTGGCCTTGCTCTACTGTGTCTTCTATTCTCCCATTTCTCTTTCTCCCCCCTCCAGCTTCTCTCTCTTGCCCTCCCTCTCCCTTTCTTTCTCTCTGTGTCCCTGGTGGGGTCTTATTAGAGTTGATGAGAGGTTTCTGTCTCTAGCCTTGGTTTTATTTTTAGTTCCCAGTGCATGAGGCTGATTGCCCCACAGCCTTCAAGAAAAACTCCTCCTGGCTGTTAAATGCATATACACTGTGTACATGCTTGCAGCTTTGAGGTCTTTATCCTGAAAGCAGTGGTCTCCCGGTGACCTGTAGGTGGCATAATTCCAATCCACAGCCGCAACCTCAGCGGTCATCTAATTCGGCCTTGAGGCTTTTCAGAGCAGCGATCACCATAACCAGTCATCATCGCTAAACCCCCTAGCTGGCTCTAAAGAAGCAACCCTCATCTCTCGGGTTTCTCCCCATCCCTCCATTCTATCAATTTCTCTTTCTCTACTAGCATTTCCACTTATCAAAGCCTCTAGATTATCTGAGTCGTAAAAAAAAGGAAATCTCCCTGTAGTGCTTCCAGTTGAGCCGTAATGGCAGTTCATGGAAGAAAAACTGGTATGAATTTACATCGTACTTCACAAAGCCACAATGCCTCCCTCTTTGAGGAATCACTAAAGATACAAAGAGCTCCCATTTCTCCATGTCTGTCTAAGCCTCTGGCTTTATGCTTTTTCTCCGTGTATTATGACTGTGCTATAGCTCTGTTAGTGACATGTGCGTTTGTGGTTTCACTGAATTGTAGGGCCATTAAGAACGGGAAGGGGCTGCACAGCAAGAAGGAAGTTCCAATCCACAGAGTGGCTGATATCTCTGGGGTAGGTATTTTTTTCTTTTTTTTCTTTTGTATGGTTATCCTATACACAAGTGTATTTGGACGAACATCTCTCAAATGCATCATTTGAGAGATGTTAATAATTGCATATTGTTACCTGTGAACTAATTTACACACAACCCCCATGACACTCCGAGGTGCCGTCAATGCCCAAGAGCCACTGACTTGTTCTAACACAACCCCCCTCCCCATCGCTGGTCCTCACAGCCGGTTTCCCCATCTTAAAGAAACTTGAGAGGCCTCTAAAAATAATCAGCGCCGTTAATAAAACCATCAGCAGTGCTTGGTCCTTGCTTGTTTACGTGTGCCCAGGGGCTTGATAGAGGCATCATTTGGCTAATGAAGCCTGATTGGGAGTGCTCAGCAAATGAACATTAGCGTGGGGAACCCATAAAACCTCTCAGTAACGAGTAATGGACGATTGGTAGAAGTTCCTTTTTTAAAGCATGTTTTTGTTCTCACTACCCCAGAAGCGTGTTTTTAAATTTGATCCCTATTATGTGTGTTATGATTACATCTTCAATCAGACATGTTTCATTTGCATTTTTGATTTAGAGACTGTTTTTTTCTAAAAAGGGATTTCTGTTGATGCTTGCCAATCCATCTCTTGAGCGTCTCCTACATACCACGAGAGATGCAGTCCTGTATGACCACAGGCTGTCACAGTGCACTGCTACGCCCAAGTGCAGGCTTTATTAACTCACTGTACGCTGCAGTTCTGTAGCTGTCCAAAGTATTCAGTCTGAGTGGCTGTGTTTGATGAGCTCACATGGAGAGCGGAGCAGTGGAAAGTGCGATCAAGTGAAATGTGTGCCGATGGCACTGATACGAAGATTGAATGATGGCACTGCGATGGTCACTGTCTCATGCTAGGTAGTGTTCTTGCTGTTGGCTTATTTTTAATACTGTATTATTCTCAAGCCACCCAAGAGGAAAATTGAGGTCAGTCATTCAGGTGATGAAGTCACCCTTTTGTACCTAGGGGAAAAATGTGACAATGCATTGCATAACTTTACTGCAGATTAGATCTTTTCATTTTTTTATCATGTGTTTTTACATTAGGTTGTTTCTATTTCCCCCAATTTGGAATAGCTGTTTTGCAAATTACTGTGACCTTTGGATAACAATCTTGGATTGAAGTAACTCCAGCTGTTCTTTCTACCTGGCACACACCTTTGTTGTTGAACCAATCCCATTTAAGATCCTTGGTACCTTTGTGCCCTCTAGCAAACCATTCCAAGTTTCTACATGGTCCCTTACTGATATCCCCCCTAAAAAACAAATCAAAACTCTTCTCTTTATGATTCCACGTTAATTTACAATCACACCGTAACACCTTGGTAGATTTTTTTTAAAAATCTCACAACTCAAAATGCTGAAAATGTCAAACCACTTTCATTAGAATGCTTCTAGTGTCTTTATATACCTCTGGTCTTGTCGACTTGACGTCTCATTATACATTTCAATAAGCCATTACATGATCCTCTGTGAACTTCAGAAACATTAGCACCTCATTGTCTCTCTCGCTTCAGCTCCCTTGTTGTACTTGTACTTGTGTGCTCTAGAGAGACATTTGATTAAATTAATCAAGCCCTCTTTTTCTCTGTTAACCTTTTTTTTTGTAGCTCGGAGTGGTCCACCAGATCCGGTGGTCCTGGACAAGCTCTGTAAGATGCTTTCTTTGAAGTGTCTCGAACTTGCAGTTGAACGGAGGCATTCAGCCAAGTCATTAAAGCCCTTTAACACCAACAGGACTTTAGAGTCTAGCTAATAAGTCGGACATTGCCTCTGCATAACTACTCTCAGATGTGATGCTGTTCCATATTGTCATCACCGTAACCTCCCTCCGTCTTATTGTGTCAGCAGGACAGATAAACTATTGGACCCTGTAAAAATAATTATGACAGGGAATTGTTGTGCTGACCGAGCAGCCCTGTGCTATTACATCAGGGGCTTTACTGCATTTTATACTTATAAACCCACCGAACTTAAAAGGCTAAATTGACCGCTCTGTGTGCAGCAATGACTTGGGAGTTGTTCGAGGGGGAGATGCTCAATAATTAATTTTGTTTAATAACAAATGAGAAAACAGCAATATATGTCACATCCCACTTCCAACTGGAGATTCCGCATCTCACTTATTAAAAACTGTCCCAGTAACCTAGCAATGGCCAGGGTGGTTTTTGCACTTAAACACCATTGTGCTGTGTCATCTGTGTGTGTGACATCAGTGCTCTGAAGCCCCTCTAAACACACCCTTATTAGCGCCACCGTGTTAGTAGTTTAGGTCAGCGCCAGTACATGCAGCTGCGACTCCCTCCCTCTCTTAGCATTTCTGGCAGGTCCCAATAAGGACACACACAGAATTCTCAGCACAGTCCAGGATCGTTGCCAGTCAGTGCCAGTAGGCGTGTGTGCACGCACATACACCAGTTGTTTGGCTAAGCTAATGTAATGAGCATTCTAAAGGACTGAAATAGCAACACTGCCCCCCCCCCCGCATTCTTCCTCTCTCCCCTTCCCTTATTATCTTTTCTCCTCTGTGACACACACCCACACACAGCTGTACACGTGCACAGGCGTACAACCCCCCCCCCCGCACACACATGGAAACACACACTTCTATACGTCAGCACCCCTTTAGCTTGCTGGTAAAGGTTTGCCGAAAGGGATTATGTACATTGAGTGGGATGCAGTCACAAATAGAGCTGAGATAGGTTTATAAACATATAGTGTAGGAGATGAACAGAGGTGGTGGGAGGATAGTGGATAAAGCACTTGACTCACCTCATACCTCTAAAGGTTGCATAATGAGGTCCTCTCTCATGTCTCTTTTTTTTTTCTTTCTTTTTTTTTTTTTTTCTGAACCAAGTTAGACTGCACAGCCCACTCACTGCAGGTGCTGCAAATGTGTTTGTGTGAACGACAGAATGTTTGGCTCTGTTGTCTCCCACTCAAGGGGCTATTTTGGACTGTAGCGGGCGGAGTTCAGGTGCTACATCTTATGGCTAAAGCACATACCCTTTACTCACAGCTACATGCGCTTGAGTCCCACTGATGACTTCGATGTGTGTTGCATGTCTCACCAGCTTGAATACTGAACACACGCATTCTTAAGTGATTTCCATATTCAAGTATTCATAAAAACAACCAACAAACAAAAAAAATAGCTTTATCACTGCAGTTTTGCTGTAATAGACAAATAGATAATTTTAAACTTGCGTGTACTCGGAGCACTTCCACTTTTATGCCGGCAAAAATCCATCTAATATGTGTCATCTGGCAGCTGGGGTCTGTTGCATCAACCAAAGATTGCAGTTCGACATTTTCTAAGCACGCATCCAGGGAGACAACGAGTGTAAACCAAACTATAAACAGAGATTTTGTTAATACGCAGCCTATTTCTCACCTAAAATGCTCTCAGAAACATATTTAACATTCTGTTTTGAGATATATTGTGAACCCAAAGTTGCCACGTTGTCTGTGTCCTGTGAAAACATCTTTGACATTATTTTCAGCAGCATTTTGTCAAAAAACTTTCTAACAACAGTCTTATACCTGGCGGTCACCATTCTGTTAGGTTCGATCAAGTAATGTTTTATCTTTTAATATAAAACGGGTTCTGTTTCTTTTATAAGAAACATGCTTACTCTGTCTAACAAAAACTGACATCCAAATCAAGTCCCTGAGTATACGAGTTCTCATGCCCATCACTACTCGCATCTACGCACAGTAGAAAATGGAGAATGCTTTCTTGTTTGAACTCCCATCATTTCCTTCCTAGCCTTCGCCTTCCTACACCCTTGACCACGCTGCAACTCACACACATGCTACACACTGACTGAGTGGTCTGTTGTGCCTACATGCTCCTGCCTGGAGTAGGCGCATATTAAAATATTTTTTTTATCGTTTACGAATCCTCCCCAGCCACTGCACCACCAGCCCTGCTTGAATACACATGATTTAGCTCTGCTTGTAATTTTGGCCTGGGCACAACAATAAGCTCGTGACTCACCCTTTGCAGACAGAGATGGAGGCAAGGAGGGGAGAGAATTATTTTTGATTGCACGAGTTTCCAGACGTGTCACGGAGAAGCGGAGCGGACTTCATTAGGCCCGGCCGAGATTTAAAGATGTCTGGAAAAAGCCCACAGATTCTGCCGTCAATAAACCCATTTAGTCTGTCTTGTCTATTTTGGTTACTTTTCATTTGGCTGAGATTTGTCATGCTGCATCCAGTATGATTTTTGTCACACTTTTTGTAACAGATATTTTAGTGGTTTATTTCACTAAAGCAGTTAACTTGAAATAAATTGGTATGAAAACGCTCACAATTTTGTTCTCTACATAATGCATCAGATACCATAACAGGTCCTCTTTGGTAGAGCATCGGTGGCATCTTTACTTTACAGCTGTTATGTTAGCAAATACTGAACCGCTGTATCATTAGACTTGGATCACCTGTTTAGATCACTGTCAAACCTAATGTCTTCTTTTCATCCATTAGGAGACACAGAAAGCCAAGCAGTTCCTGCCCTTCCTGCAGAGGGCCGGCCGGTCAGAAGCCGTGGTAGAATATGTCTTCAGCGGCTCCCGCCTCAAGCTGTACATGCCAAAAGAAACCTGCCTCATCACATTCCTCCTTGCCGGTGGGTAGAGCTCTTTCCCCTTTCTGGTGCGAAGGTCGCTTCCTTCAGTGTCCTTTAACCAGCTCACTTCTGTGTCAGCACAGGCATTAGCTGCTGCCACGCGAAAGTTAATTGGCATATCCTGAGAGTGTTTGTGTGCATCGGAGCAAAGACATATTTGCCAAATTGAGACTCCTGCCAGCTTCGAGATCAGAGTTTAAGCCCTGCTCACACCTCTCAGCAGGCAACCCTGACAGGGCAGAGGGTGTAGCTAGGTATGTTGCACCAACCACAGCCCACCCTCTTTCAAAACGCCCGGGTTGGCATGAAGCATGTGTCCCCTTTGACCTCACCTTCCCCCTCCGTGGCTCTCTGCCAAGTTTGAGACTGCCTCGTTCTGCTCTCAACGTCTTTTCTGTTCTACCGCAGCAGTCATCTTCATTAGTAACTGGACACCGTGTCGAGGTAAAGGGAGGGTTTAACTCCATTGGATGGGCAGGTATTGTAGGTTTTTAACAAGATATGAACTTGGTATAAGAAATGTATTTTTTGCTTTTTCTCGATCTCTCTTTCAAACAAAGTTTCTGACAAGGTCACACTGTGAAAACCATGTGTTCACGGAAAGTGAAGGTGGATCTTTTGCCATCGACACCAGTCAGTTTATCCTTCCTGGGATGTTTTTGTTGTTCCATCTGATTAGTAAAGGGGCACAGAGGACAGATAATGAATTGGAAAGATAAAAAGCTGCAACCTTAAGTTCATTAATCAATTAGTCACTTGACAGAAATTAATAAGGATAAAAATCTATTCATCCTTTTTAGTTCAAAGCAAAAAAGGTCAAACGTTCACTTGGTCCAGCTTTTAAAATGTTGGATGGATCACCCAAGGGTTGTTGGATATTGCATTGATCATTTCCTCCCATTTTCCTTTTTATTTCATAGACAAATCGATTAATAGAGAAAACAATTGGCAGATTAATAGATAATGCAAATAATCCATTCGAGAAGGGATCTGTTCTTTTAGCTTTCACCTTCAGCATGAGAAAGCAGCAGTAGTTCCAGGCAAGATGCAGATGGGATGAAATACAGACTGTTTGATAGCGGGTCTAGTCATTTATTTCCGCTCCCCGACTGTCTTGACAGTTTGCGCCAGTAATAAAAACACTGAGACTGTATCTTTGGCAGCCACCAATGATTTGCACGTATTTCCAGATCATGGGAATGGTGAGAATGCTTATCCTCTCCACAGCAGATGATACTCTTTGTTATAGTTGCAATAAAAATCCGCTTCAATCCATCTCCATTTCAGTGCGACACTTGCCAGCCATACAGTTCCTCTCCATTTCCAGTTGGACTAACTCCATATATTTCTGACAAACACTCAAATTCAGTTTAATTACGCGTGGCTAAATCGGGTTCGTCGCATCGTCGATGCATTAATTAATTTTGCAATTTGCCTGTGATTGTCTTTGCTATCCACTGATGGTTTTTGTAATTACATTTTTTGTCCAGTGTCGACTACAAGACGTATTGACATGACCCCTGCCAATAAGCAATCGGCATATAGGACCGTATAAGTCTTTTCCCTCTTTTTTTTTTTTTTTTTGGTGGTGCTGGTTTGCGCTTGACAATTCTCCCTTAATGAGATGTCAGGTGTGTTCGAGATGGTGTTTACATAGTCGGTCTGCTTTCAGGTTTTATTCAATCAAAGTTTATTAGCAAATTGTAAGAAGCACATTAGAGCTGATGGCCCCTGAGCGTATTTGATTAAAGTCGTCCCCAGAAGAAGAGATTCATCTGCTGGAAATGAGACGACAAGTATTGTCTTTAATATACACATTAGGCTAAATTAGCTCTGATTGATACAAATGATCCCCTTTCCAATTTTGTGTATTTTAACTCCTATTCCAATGCGAGTTTTTTGTATCGCTTGATGAGCTCTCCGGTGTGTGTCTCCCTTCAGGTATGTGAGTGCTTTTTCCTGTTGTATTGTTTCCTCCATGTTGTTTTTGTACTTTCAGAGATAGGATGTTTATGAGATAGAAATATTATGTCTGGTGGGTCACGGCCTCTGTGTTTCTGTGCATGTATGCTGTTGTATGCATGGTTTTCTCCACACGGCAAGTGATGTTAAACCTTTAACCACACATGAAATGAAGCCCTCGGGCACAAACAGGCCCTTATTATCTCTCCAACTCTAATCTCAGAGCGCTCCATATCTCTTTCCACTTTTCTCTTCCCTGTCAAAGTTATCTTTCCATGTTCTGTTCACCCATCTGCACCATGGGCTGTGTTTTGAAATGACACATATATGATAAATTGGCTGCCTCGAGCCTCTTGTGTTTATCTGTATATAAAGCAGCAGAAACCCTTTGGACCTTGTCTTCTTTAAACTATCACATAGCACTGAAAGATAATGAGGTGAGTTGAGAGAGCTGATCTCAGATATTTTTTAAAGTTAACCAAGCCTCTCATTATAGAGATAGCAGCATTGGAAGTACTGTATTTATGTCATATTGAATTTAATACTTACAAAATGCATCCGAATAGTTGTTAAAAGCCTTCATAATGCATAATGACTAATAGCCATTGTTGTAATGTATGATCTTAATCCCTTTAACAAGCTCAGGCAAGCAGTAGTTTTGCAATTTATTTTGTATTAAAGGTCAAAAAATGTTTTCCACAAGCTGAGCTCAGTCTCTGAGTAAATATTGACAACATGCAGACAAATGGAGAATGTACTCAAAGGCTGCTGTTAAAACAAGTCTCGCATTAGTCATCCGTTTCATTAGCCGCGTTCTCTTCACACTGTATTCATCATAGCCAAATTTTTATTCTTAAACAATGTCGTGGGAGGCCATTGAAGAACAAATTGTTTACAGTAGAGCTGCGAATGAAATAATCCCAAGGCGGTACGTGATGTAACACAGTGAATCAAAATTATAATACCAAAAAAAAAAAAACGGGTGTCTCTGAATCTGTACTACTAGCTTTGCTTAGCCAGCAGCATTTCTCCCCTTGCTTTAGACGTTTTATTTGTCCTGATTTAAATTGACTCCCCCCCCCCCTTGGAAAGCCTTTTCTTCTCCAGTGAGGCACCTCAAAGCCGCTGCATCTTCCCCGTGCATAGTCTCCTTCCTATAGCAGAGTTTTCCTTGATTTATAAAGATAGTGCTTTAAGAAAAACCTGAGGAAACAAAGGGTAGCGAGGGAAGCCCGTGCTTCAAAGAGGGCCGGAGGTGCTTCAGGAGTTGAAGGGAAGTTACCTTCCTTCTCCTCCCACATCACCTTCCCTTTCTTCTCCTCTCACTTGCTGGCCTGCGTGGTGTCACTTCCGTATGCAAGTTTGATAAAGGGTAAAGGAGTCATCTAGTTTCTGAAGATCGAAAAAATGCCCTTCCACACAGGAAAGGGATTTCAGAGCATAGTGGAGGGGGGTAGAAAGATGATGAAAGGAGGAGGAGGAGGTGAAGTAAGAGCTGTGCAGGCAGAAAGGACAGGGGAGGGTAAAGAGAAAACAAAAAAAAGTACAATTGATGTGCAGTACGTGGGTATAAAGGCCTGTTGCAGCCAAGGGACACCAAGAAGTGAAAAGGCTGTAAAAGTTTACTAGCTCCAGTAGCTTTCACAGAGTTTCAGACAGAGGCCACAGCAGGTGAAGTGTACTTTCAAAGTTACTCAGAAAGGTATGTCGAGCAGCAGTCTGTCAAAAAGATGAAACACCCATCACTCGGACACAAAGATTTACAGTGTCAGCAAGACGCATTAGCAATCGCAGTGTGTGGCTTAGTGCCATTTGTCTGATTTTTGATATGAGTGTGTGTACGCTTGTGTCCGTGTGTGTACATCTGTGTGCGGGCACAGCTTCCTGCAGTGTGTGAGTGCAGGAGAGGGGAAAGTCGGTGAAGTGGAGCAGAAAATTTGTATACTTGTTCGCTAAAAATATATGTCTGTGGAAAAAAAAAAACCCCAACAAGTTTAGCATAGTAGCGAGTCAGTCAGGAAAAGTCTGCAAATAAAATGTTACTGCGCTCTGCTACGACTTCCGTATCGTTGTCCTTGCGTGTGACTGCAGTGCTGCATCTCATTGAGATTCACACATCTATTAGAATCCAGGCGGGCCGGTTTGCTTTGAGGCCTTGAGACACATTTAAAGGCCCCGCCACATGATAACGTTGCCCGTAAGGAGAAATAATAGCTTCATCAAGTCATTAAAACATTATTGCCGTTACATTTACACTGTAAGACATAATCTTGCATCTAAACATGAGCTGCATCAGCCTACAACAAAGCAGTCATCAGCCATATCTGCTGTTACTGGAGGGGAAAAATGTTCTTGCATCTAACCTATAACTAATACTTTAATTTAAAAAAATAAAGAAATTGAGTTTGCTGTTCTTGAGATATAATTGAATGTGAATTTCATTATTGATTCTTATGCTGCTGTCTAGTGAAGGTTACATCAGACATGTTCTTCAGTGAATTGGGGCCTGCAAGAAAACTGATTAAAGTTACCTCCGCCAAGGAAGGTAATGTTTTTACCTGAGTCCGTTGATTGTTTATTTACTTGTTGGTTGGTGTGTCAGCAGGATTAAACAAAGAATTACTGAACAGATTTCCATTGGACCCAAGGTTTCCTAGCACAACTTTCTGTCATACGGACATAATCGATGTTATTTACTTAACCTGTTACTCACGTTAATGTTGTGCCTTATTGGTGTATATACTGTACACAACAGACCATGCTACTGGGTAGTTTTCTATGCCATGGACAGTATCCTCGAAACTGGCCGACACAATGAAAGTCATTACAGTCCTCATTCATGCTTTCGCAAATCAAATATTTCAAATCTGTGGTTTCGAACCATTCCTTTCTGCACTTTTGTGTGCTTCGGCCGAATGGGAGTAGCGTTGCCGAAAGCCTCGTCTGAGGTAATGAGGCCTCGCATTAGACATCCGTGGCGAGATAATGGAGTGATGGATTGAAAGGATAAAAGAGGGGGGTAGTCGCACAATCCTAGAATTTTCCCTAACGGCGCTCTCTCTTCGTCTGCCTCCAATTTGCTCTCACTTCTATATCCACATGCACCTTTAACTCACTGTTGAACTTCTTGGTCGGATATTCACGGGGGTGGAACAAATTTAGTACCAAATTATATGGGTGATGGAGGACAGACCGTATTGGAGCTAAAGTCACACACAAATATGCACACTTTCACTCCCTCCTCCAGCTTTTAGGTCTTTATTTGTTTGCCTGTCGCAGCGCTAATTACACCCTGTCAACAGCCTGTCAAAAATCAAGAATTAGTAACTTAATTACATTAAAAGATAGACACTAATGGCATTCATACTGAGCTGACTGTATTCTGCAACTATCCATGTGTACCTGCACACATACCGAACTTGGAGCACGAAGCGTCTTGCAGGTTATGAGCATAAAGTCAGAGGCTAATCAATATGCACATTATTAGTATAGGAATTTGCGACGTGATGCGTGTTTGTATAAATTGCAGCGATGACATTAATGCACAGCAGCCACACGTTGAGACATTTCTCCCTCCAGACCCCATTCCTACGAGATGAAGCTCATTATCTCAGCATGGTTGGAAGAGGAAGAGAGGTCGACTCAATCCCTGTTCCGACTGTGTGTCGGACCGACCGAAAACACATTCAGTTATGTCGTATGAAAAATGTATTGGAAAAGAAACGGCTGCGCCGGGAAATGAATGCATATGAATTCATCCAATTAGTGCTGGTTTCTGAGAAGAATTACAACTAGAGTGAGAATCAGTCCTCGCTGAAAACATCCATTCTGTGTGTGTTGCTTGGCACTTACTGACATTGTTTCTGACATTGCATCTTAATGGCTAGGTGTACCTGTTGAATAATATGCCAGGTTTATTACGGCCGACAGTTAGCAGAATAATTGGACATTTTTGGAAATAAACATTTGCTTTTTTTGCTTGGGAATCAGGAGGTTAGCTTAGCACAATGACTGAAAGCAGGGGGAAAGGGCTAGCCTGGCCACTGTCCAAAATTCTACCTAGCATTTCTTCTTTAGCTCATGTCATCTTAATCTATTGAATCCCGTTCAGATACCAGAAAGTGGCAGGTTAAGATTTTAAAGCTTTAGATTGAAGGTAAAATTCACCCATAAATGAAGATCTTCACACCCTCATGCTAAAGGGAAGTCAGGTGAATTTTTGTAGACCACTTAACATTTCCTCGAGCTTTACAACAAAAAAACTGAATTGGCTTGGGACTAAAATGCAAACAAAACCAACAGGGAAAAAAAGAAAAAAAACAACCTTAATGGCTACATTAAGGTTGTCTGGCATAACCCAAGCAAGAAGCCCAGATACCCTAAATTGATTTGAATAGATGTTCCACACAGGACAATGGGGGGGAAGCATGGTGGGACAAATGAATTATTTTTGCTAGATTGCTGTCTTTTTGGTGTCTGGTGTGCAGAATTTGGAAACAACATAAATTGATTATTTAATCTTTCAGTCATGCATCTTTTTGTTTGGGGAAAAAAAAAGCCATTGTGAGGAACATGCTGGGGTTGGGGTTGCTGTACACCAACGTCCTGTTTGTGTGTGTATGATACCGTTTAATAATCTCTGTGTGTCTTGTTTGTCTCTGACATCAGATAAGATGAATATCCTGCTGTTAGACCCAGATGTTTATCTCAGTGTCAGGAGTGAGTTATGTGTCGTGGCGCAGGTTAAAATTGGTTGTCTAATTGACTCCTCTGCGTTGTTTGAATGCTGCAGGGAGCAAGCCACAGTACAGTGCAGTAAGTGTGTGTGTGTGTGAGTTTCAGGAAGTGCAGTTAGGAAAAGCCGAAGGTCATCTGAGGAGAGTGCTCCCATGTGCATTTGGGCTTATGTCTTTGACTTGTTTTATGAGACTTTATATATAGCATATTTGAACTGTTATCACCCCATTTTGGTATATTTGGGATGTTTTTGTCTGAAGAGAACTTGGCCTGGCTCATGAATTATTGCTGACATGGGTCTGAAAACCCTTTTGATACACTCTACAGGATGTGCTGCTCAATTAAACTTGACTTCTCTCTGTGTTGCATCCTCGTGTAGTCTTTGTGGCATTTGTTCGAAAAACACAATTCTTGTGCTTATCATAGCTCTGTCCAACCCATCTTCCTCTCTGCAATTACCGCATACACCATTTTTGCCACGTGCAGTATTTACCTCTCCCATTATCTTTCCTCTCATTCCGCATCCTCCCCTTCTCTTTCTTCTGGCACGGTTGAAGCCACAGAATCCCACGTGGAAGCCCTGTCCTGGTCCACTTCTATAAATACTTTCAGATGATCTTGGGCATCAGTGTCCCCTCCTCCTTAGTCTCTTGGCTCCTCCTTTTATTATGTTTTATTAAATGTTTGAATACAGCAGGGTATATAACCAAATATCTACAATAACATAACACTCATTATAGTCTAATATAACATTTACAATAGCATTTTCTGCACATTTTTTGTCAGTTATTAAAGTAGAAGTTCTTTATTGAATCAGTTTGTTACTACGAGGCTTGTTCTTTACCCCAATTCTTTCTTATTTACTGTGTGCACAAATCTTTTCTATAGCCCCTTGGCATTTTACCTTCCCCACTTAAAAATACTACAGCTAGAGTGAAAAGGTGCAAAAAGTTCAGCACAAAATGGAAATTTGCATGACTAATTTGTTCTAATGCTCCCCGCGGTCCTCTGAAGACCTTTATGTCTTACAGACAGTTGACTCAACAGTTCTTCATAACTGTGTTGCTGACTGTCCTGTGAACTCATTTTTGCCTTTCCTGGGTCATTTTCTCTCCTCTGCCAGTGTGAATACGCTGATGTGTCCTGTTCTTGTTCTCATAAATGGGACAGACATGGGAGGCAGAGGTTTCCGTAGGGAACAGAAAGTACAAAACAAAAACAGCTAAAAAAAAAAAGAAAAAAAAGCCAGGAGGTTCTTTTGGATGGTTACGAAACCATGCAAGGAAACTTATGTTTATCAGTTGGGTTAGTTGGTGGCCTGGTGGTATTTTTGTAACCACTTGGGACTGATGGTTACTTAATCTAGATTGTTTTAATTACTGTTAATGAACTAAAAAGGACAAAACATCTAGAGCACAGAAAACCCAGAAAATCACTCCAAAGAGTTCATATTTTTGTAAAACATTAGAAAAAATTGAAACTTTAAAAACCCATCTTACCCTAACCCCTAACCCTAGCCTACCCAGTTACAAATCCAGTTACATATTTGAAGAGGCCTCAAATAAGACCCCTACAATAATTTTGCATGAGGAATTAAATAAAAAGAGAACAATAATACAAATGTGGCTTGTAGAACAGATCTAAAGAGAAATCCTCAGCTAGAACAGCCAGAGACAGCAAAAGTCCGGGAAGCACATTTTTACATTCACATGTATATGAATACATCATCAGTCCAAGGAAACCTGGTGGAACGTTGCCACACCTCAGTTGGTGGCAATGGCAATAGCAATTTTCAAAACCACAATCATCTTCTTGCAGGAAGACAACATTAACCAGTGAGCCAACCGAATGCCCCAACACGTCTGATCATACCTCTGTCATGGATCCATCCTGAGGCAGTATGTGCATGTATCTGTAATGGCAGGACGACTCATTAAATTCAACATGGAGTCAGGGGAAAGGAAGACCCAACGAGAGGGGGAGCTTTATTAGTAGAATGCTGCAGGGTTTATTGCCCAACCGAAACTATCATTAAATGTCTCTGCATAAATCTATACAGTACCAACTGGCTTGCTAGCGCGCTTATTAATTCAAGAATGTGAAGAGGTCAAGAACATGACAGATAAACGTATGGATACTTCACAACTAGTCTTTCATATTCAACATCTTGTTACAGGCATGGACACACCTTAGCACACGTTGCATGAACATACCTTCTATTAATTCCTGAGGGGTATAGAAGACAAAGAAGAGAATCTCTATTGAAGTAAGGTATTCTCCAACGATTCCAATAGAGGCTCTACATGCAAAATTCACACTGTGTTTCCAAGCCCAATACTTTGTCTAAGATCGACACATGCACTCGCACTACCTTACAGCCCAGTCGAATACAGAAATACTGTCTCTTCTTTGTGACGCATATATACCTCTGTTGCATTCACTTCCTTTTATCATGGTATATTCTTTCAAACAGGGTGAACATGTAGAAAAGACACAGTCTCGCAGCTCCTTTATTCCCACTCATTCCTCTTCCCTGAAGCTTATCCATTCGTGCCTGAACTCTACATGCAGCTTCTGAAAACGAACAAAAGTTGACGTAGAAGGGTTCCGATGATTTGTTTTGTGTGGAAACGGGTTATATAGAAGCACTTTACGCACTCAGGACTGACCTCCTCATGACCAATTATCCATTGAGTGCAGATGATAATGTAGCGGGATAATCTGTGTCAAGCCACTGACGTACCTTTTGTAAAATAGTGTGGCTAACAGTTATTATGACCTTGACCCTTTAAGAGGAATGAGGAGGATTCTCGATGTGGTTTGGAGCACCAGAGGTCCTCAAAATTGTTGATATGTGTCTTGTAGATATATATATATATCAATTAAAATTCTTTCTGCATTTATTTTGACAAGCATACCCAGTTGTGTGTACTGGTCTTTTTGGATTTATCCAAGCCAAAAGTTAAAACTATTTGGGATGCCTTGCTGTTCTTTTGATTAGCCGCTGTGCTGACCTTTAACTCTTGCAACTGTGTTGTCTTTGGTTAGGTATTGAATGTCCACGCAGTTCCAGGAATATGCCTGGAGGGATGCAGGTGGCAGAGCCCTTCAGTGACGAGGCCATGCTGTTCACCAAAGAGCTGGTGCTGCAAAGAGAGGTAAGTAAAACAGCAGGGCATTCTGGCCCCGGTTTCATCATTTACAAGTGTTTCAGTACCCCCCTTTCTGTGTTGGTAACTCTTGGTGTTCTGCAATTTTTGGCACCCACATCGCTGCTTTTTATTTTCACACTCACAGTCCAAGTTTAGTCTTCTTTGAGCACAAGATCGTTTTGGTTCAGAGACGCGAGAAGAATAAAATCTTTTATACTTTCAATGCCAGTTACTGATAAACCACAGAAGCTGCTTGAAAAAGTCTGGCTTCATTTTTATGAAGAACCATTTTATCAAAGCAAAACATAAAAACCTCCTTATTCAAAGGTGCAGTGTGCCGTCTTGAGAGAAAAAAAAAAACAACATATCAGAAAAGAAAGATTTTCATTGACTGAATTTTAATCCTAGATAAACAAACTCTCTTTTTCATTTTCGTGACTGAATAAACAAACTGACCTTAAAAGACAACACAGTTTCATACTGTTGTACTTTGTTTATGTGTGGCGGACCCTGCCACTTCTCTAGCTTCAAGCAGTGTTCTGGGGACCTTATTTTCCTCTGAGAACAGCTTATTCAGTTCACCTCTTTGATATTGTACAAATAAAAGCTCTGTGTTAAAATTCTTTCTCCAAAACTGCATTGTGCCCCTTTTTAATTTGTCTTTTTTTGCAAAAAAGGAGGGGAGAAAACAGACAAAATGACAATCATCAAACCAAATTTCTGTTTGTTTATATTGTCAAGACAGTTTGTACAAAGATGGAGCCAATGACTTTTATAAGCTGATTAAATCGTTGACTCCCAAATGAGCTCTGTTATGGCAGTTAAAGCACTGTACTCGTACCTGGTGTGCTGTGAAATCACCACAAAAATCCAGACAAAAGGGGCCACAATCAAGCAGACCCCAACGCACACACGCACACACACACACACACACACACACACACACACACACACACACACACACACACACACACACACACACACACACACACACACACACACACACACACACACACACACACACACACACACACACACACACACACACACACACACACACCATCCTCTCCCTCCTACTCCCAGTTTATAGAAAGCTCACCTGATAGTGGATCAGTGCTCCTGGGCTTTAGAAAACTCCCATCCACTGTGTGCCTGTTCATTCACATGCTAATAGGTTTTTATAAGAAGCAGTGAACGGACCAAAGCCATGATGGAACTAGCTATAATCCTGCCACCACTTATCCAGGCCACACACTCCCTCTCCTTTGCTCTCTTTTACTCCCCCTCTCCATTCCTATCTACGTTTAAAAGGGCTTTTTTTGCGTAGGGTGGCTGACTCCACTGTCCTCTGGTGTTTAATTGTCATGGAAATGTAGCCTTGGCCAGCGTTGGAGGTGGACTAGTGTTAGAGAGAGTGTGTGTGTGTGTGTGTGTGTGTGTGGCGAGCCAGGGTTATAGGTTGGATCAAGAAATCCCTGGCTGTTAAATAATTGATGCTAGCAACAGGGGGTTTTGATTGACAGGGCATGCACACCTCCCCTCATGAGTCATTGCAGTCTCTCACCAGCACTTACACGTTAGTATGAATCTTTATTATTTTTTACAGATGCATATACGAACAAAAATGCATAATTAATCAGATTAATATGACTCGTGCCTCACCACACTCGTCTTAGTGATTCCTGTACGTGCGCAGACTAAATTAAGAATTTATAACATCATAACCTCCTCCATCCATACGCACTCTGACGCACGCACACTTTCTCACACATTTTCTCCCTTGCCAGTCATCAGTGGTGTCAGCAAGTTTTTCACAGGTAGGTGGGAGTTAGCAGGCAGAACCGAGCCATATAATGAGTCCCGAGCCCAGTGCGGGGGCTGATTGGCTAGCTGCACTGACCTGCTGTTATGGGCTAATATGAACACAAACACACACGCACTCAAATGGACACATTAATGATGATAACACAGTTAAGTGTTCACACATAAGAGCTGTCACTGTTAAAAAAAAAAAAAAAAGCCTACATGATTATCCAAAAAGAAAGTTGGTGGTTGTGTATCATTCCCCTGGTTCACTGGCTTTGTTAAGACGCTCACTAGACAAATTGGAACACAACAAGGGAAAACCCACACATCTAGTCAAATGATAGTGTAATGTTATACAATGCCTGACGCTAAAACAGGATAGAGTTGCGTGAGAGAAAGCCGGAGCAGAGAGGTGACGGGAAGTTCAGAAGCTCTTACAAGAAAGACGGCGAGAGAGGCGTCAGAATCAAAGACTCGAGCTGAAGAAAACTTCTCTGCACTCTCGAATCAATCCCTCCTCTCCGTGTCTCCCTCATCCCCCGCGCAGCATAGCGAGCGTGACCGAAACAGGTTATTTAGGTGTGTCATACTCGAACATGAATATGGATCATTTGATTTCACGAGCATGAGATTTGTGCCGTTGATTCGCCTCTGAATAGCATCTGATTGCGGGAGCTCTTGAAGACGTTCCGAAGATGGCTTCACGTGAATGACATTTGATTTGGGGTTTTGGTTATGTATTCATTTGCATTCATAAAATATTTTTACCGCTCTCGCTTTGTTGATCTAATGACATGTTGACTCAATGGTCCCTGTGCTTTATCCCCCTCACCACGCTTCCATATTTCACTACACTGTAATTAGCCATTCTGTCTTTCTCGTCTCCTATTGAGATGGAGTTTTGGCGCGGACTTGAGCGGCCTTTTCTCTAATTCTTTTTTTTTGTTTGCCATTTGCGCCTCTGTTGCTTTGTCTGATAGCCTTTTCTGTCTTTGTGCCTCTCCCTCGCCTCCCTCATCATCTTTGGTGTCCAGTTATAAATCTCTGACTGACATTTGCTCTTCTCTAGCTCCCTCCTCGCCTGCCATTTCTGCCCGTCCCCTCCCTCCTCAATTTCTCCCTCTAAACTGACACACAGCCACGTCTTAATTTCTCCTGATGCAGACACACATAATTAATGTGGCATCCAGTGAGGGGAGAGGCCCTGGTTTCTGTCTCCTCTATTTATAACCCCCCTCCCCTCCTGGCACCCCTCATTCTCTCTGTCTCGCTGGTGATTCTCTGCCGCTTTTCAAAAGATTTTTCTTTCAGTTTCAGACTCCCTCAAACACTTTTGTGTTTATCTGCTCTGTCTTCCTTCATCCCTCCCTCCCTGCCTCCTTTCTCTCTCTCTGTCTCTCTCTTACTGCCTGCCTCTCTTTCTCCTCCCTGCTCTCTCCCTGTGTAGTGTTAATCTCTGACAGACACTGCTCCCGTATCCCAGCATGCAACCGAAAACAGCAGCACTAAATTCTGAGGCAAAAGAAAACACATTGGTAAACACCACTCCCAAGACGTTCCTTTTTCTTTTTTGATGTCTTCCATTTAATTTCCCTCACCTCCCACCTTCCATTGACAAAAAAACATCCATTCAGACTCTCAGTCACTGATCCTCTCTGTTGATTTTCCCTTTATGCTTTTGGGTGGCAACTTCAAAAGCTCAGCCTAACCAGGAGGGAAGACTCTTACTGCATTGACGTGTTTATCAGGGATGAGTCAGCTAGAGATGGGACATAATTAGAGGCGGAGTGTTAGTTAATCAGAGAAAGTCAGTAAAAAAATATTTAAAGTAGTCGCAAATCCTTATTAAAATGTGTATGTCTGTTTTAATGAGCGTCATCCCAAAAGAAGATGGCTGCGAAGTGAAAAAGGTGACTCGCACGATGACGGCATGATGCTGGCGTCAAAGTGATGTGCATCATACTTCAAAGCTACAAGCTGTTTAAGACATTTGCTTAAAACATAGTTGTTCTCAGGATGGTTTTATCGTAATGTCCGATTTTCAAACACAGTTCCCAGTTGAATCTACTTGTGGTTCTAGTATTTTCGGTTAAACTTATTTCAGTTTGCGTTGATCTGAACCATCCACTAATTGGAAGCACCGTTTTGTGATCGGTTATACAACTGCACATACACACACACGACCGCAGCGGATGCAAGAATAAGAAATAAGGGTAAAGCAGAGATGGAGTGTTTGATTGAGCAGGGACGAGAGCAGGCTAAGTGGACAGTAATATGCGGTGTACTGATCCACCTACGTATGCTGTCACTCCTATTGACCTCATTCAGTCTGGGTGGTCTCTCATCTACTGTACTGCCTACTCACTGCCAGTTTTCTCTCTCTATATCACACAGAGATGCTCGTCTTTTACATTCTCTTATTTGCTTGTTAGCATTTAAAATTTAACAATTTCAGCTCTTACTTTTATATGTAAAGCGCTTCAAGCTAGCACAGAAAGTCTCTTAAAACAAGCTGATGGTGTTGGATGATAAGAGGCTGTTCACATTTGGTAGTTACATCCATCCTGAGTGATCCATGGACTGAATGTGTCTCGACAGAATGTGTCTCTAATGTCTTACATGCAAATAAACACACAGATCGATGGAACAAACAGAGGCACTATATTTTTGTTTGTTTTTTTACACAAATAAAGAAATATCTTCATGCAGCATTTGTCGAATTATCAAGAAGGCCCAACTACTTAAGAATTTGTTATCGACAGCTTTTCATAAAGTTTATAAAGTTTCTCCCAATTCCACAACTCACAAAATCGAGCGTTTTTTTTCTTAAGGGAATCTGGGGACTTTCTGTATTTGTGAAATCAGACATGTTAAAATTATGTTTTCTTTCATAAATATAGTTTAAATGATCAAATCGGTTAAAACATTGTGTTCTATAGGCAAATGTTTCCTCAGTGCGCCTTGGAACTGTTCATCTCTCCTTAAAGCTGTCCAATTTATTATCAAATCAGTCAAGACAGATGTTGATGGCAGGTCTGAACAGCCTTTGAAATTGCATTTTATGCACTTGTGATGCATTGTCTTACATTCGACTGCATCTGAGGATTAAAGCGGACAAATGGCGTGTAGTAGCCAGCCTTTATTGTTCTAAGTCCTCCAGTCTCTGAAAACATGTCAACAGTCTATTTAGAAGGGAAACAATGCAAGAGCAGCCTTGGTGGAGTTACTATTTTTAAGTTTGTTGGATGGGTTGTAGGGAATGCCATCCTTTTGAAACAATTTAGAAATGCTTAAATTTGCTTTCAAATTCCAGCTGTAGTTAACAAAAATAAAAGATGGAAAAATGATATGTGCAGTGATCAGGAAAAAAGCACCAAACATATGATAAGCATTAGATCACAATTGCCATGGTCTTAATACAGACGCTTGCACAGCCAGGCACTTACCTCTGTCTCGGAGTGTCAGTTTTCAGTGTCATGTGTCCCGCTTGTTGCTCCCCTGCCAAGACGTGCTTAAAATGGGACCTCGCACCCACGTAGTCCACCTTGTGACGTGAACACTATGTGCACCAGACTGCCAAAGGTGGGGAGGTTGGCACAGACTGTCTTCAGACCTGCAGGAGGTTGTGTTGTTGGAGCGTTGATGAGTCAGTGTGCCGGTGTGGCATCACAGATGCCCCGCTCTCTTCTTTAATAACTGTTCTTGGTGAGCATTTTAATTAAATGCTAATACGTTCAACACCTTTGAAATATCAAGCAGATTTGGCTCGCCGATCTGTATGCGGTAGTACTTATTGTACCTCCACCACAAGTATAAATAGGCACACTGACAATTGGATAATCAAATGTTTTTTAGTCGTCTGTCCTTTCCTCAATCTGTTCCTGTGCAGATCTGTGGTCAGTGCAACTCGGATCAATTCATTTAGCATTCTTCACACACACAGAGGCACGCAGAATGCATCCCTCATGCATTTGAGACTTTTTTTTTACGTCTTATTTTGCCTTTCAGGGCCGCAGGACGGCATTGGATTTCTCCCCAGCTTCCATGCTCTCACATTGATTTCCGATCATGCTTGAATTATTTTGGCGTGAGGCCGATTACACAAGTACCGCATCTCGCAGTCTTTGACCACGTCTCTTCCTCTCTGGGCCCCCCCCCCACCACACACACTTGCCTCACATTCTGTTGTTCATGTTGCTCCGGTGCGTCGACATGCATTTGGGTGTCTTTGCTTTTTGCGTCTATTTTTGACTCTGGTTTTCTCTCTCATACTTCAGCATGCAGAATGTGTGTGAAAGTATGAGAGAGAGGGGAGAGAGAGAGCGGGTACACATGATGAATAATGCATGGTGTGGTTTCCTGGTCAGCGAGACAGACGGTGGGGACGGCTAACTGCCCCTCGGGTCCCTTTTTTTTTTTTTCTCCCTACCACACTGTAGTTAAACAAACCAGAAGTGCAGGAAGCAACCCCATATCCACATTACTGCTGCTTTATAGCCACAGACAGGATCAGTCCCCATCCATTCATAACTGCGGCACCAGCTGAACAGCATGACCACTTTGGATTACACCCGCAGCTGAAATATTTAATACTTTTTACCATCATATGGTTACTAATTCTTCTGATGGTATTACCAACAGTTACAAGTGTGTTTGCTGTGTTTGAGCAATATGGCCCAGATGGGACTTCTAATAATTTTCAATTGAGCTACAACACTAAAATAAATCCTCACTGGCAAATAAAGATATTTGTAATCGTAACTCTTGTTGCCCCGTTGTCAGTTGACTCCCACCCCACTGCAAACAGTCACAGATGTGACTTAATCTGCGCATTTATTCTGATGTTCATCCAAACCCCAGTTTAAAGAGGATTGAAACTGCTAAATCAAATATAAATAAAGAATAATTCATTTGAAGAATTAAAGCTGCTGTAGGTGATTTTTAAAATGTCTTAGATAACTCTTAAATAGCTCTATATTCCAGCATCAATTGAGTGTTTGGTCAGTAACCCATGTCTCTCCTCCAGCTGCTCATGCAGTTATAGAGAATTGACATCTTCCAGAATCCCTGCCCACTTTATCCAGTCAGGACAGAAAACCCCTTGAAGAGGTGGTCTTGGCTGCTATGCGTGGCGATTACAGCCGTGTGTTCATGTGGTGATGTAGAGAGGAGGAAGGCATTACTAACTGGAACAGGAAGAAGTTAAAAGTAAGGGTGAGAATCAAAAACTTAAAAGTGAGTGTTACAGCAGCTTTAACGGATCCATAAACAAATCAATTTGCAATTAAATGCACCAAAATCATATGAAAAAAAATGTTGGCATTCATTTATTCAGAATTTGTGACATAAATGGATATTTGTGTTGTTTCCTTCATTTCAATTAACCGATTTATTTGTTATCCCATTTATTTGTATTTATTCATTTTTTTAAGAGTGTTTGTCCTTCATACCACATGACTGGAAAAAATTAACAATCTTATCACTTGCGTCTCGCTTGGTAAAATAGAGCACCGGCGGCAGTATAACGGGCAAAGCATGCTAGTTTGCAATTTAAATAGATACAATTTGTTATTCAAAGTTTGACCTTGAAACCCACCTTGTGAGCACGGTGCCATTAATAGTAGCTTGGGTCGAGAGCTGACCATAAATTTGCGATGCTCACAATAAGCCTGCCCACACAACTCGGCTAATTGGTGTCGTAAGTAGAGTTCATTTTTTTGCGTCAGTTTGCAAATAAAGGGGCTGCTCAGTCCTGTTTGTGTGCATCAGTGTCACAGTCGGGCAGCGCCGTTCCTTGAAAATCATGAATTATAGCCCGAAGGTGAACAGAGCGACCCACATAAACGCATTCACCCCATTGCAGTGACGGAGAGATAGATGGGCCTGAATAGAGATGGAGCGATGAGAGGAAGGGAGAAACCTGCTCACTGCTTTATCGCCCCAACTCGTTTACGAGGGCGACCTTGTGCTTAACGCGTGTGCGTCGGTGTGTATGTGTGTGTGTTATGGAATTGCAACTTCACCGTCCACACTGATAAGCATACCCTGAAAACTGTGCAGACACAGGCACACACTGTGCTTGGGGACCAGCTGAATCCTCTTAGCCTTTTCCTCTACATGAAGGGCACTGCAGTACTCTTCCACATCAATGAGGGCAATAGTATAATGCTCTCACGCACTCGCACTGTACTGTCTCACAGTATATCACTCACTGGATTCCTCTCATTTTTAATTCTCTTTCTTTTTAATTCTCTTTCTTTCGCCGTCTTTCTTTTGCAGTCCACTCTTTTTCTTTTTTTCCTTTTTTTCCCCCAGTGGTCCACATTTTTGCTGCTTCTCCACTAGATTTTTAAAAGGAAAACTTTCAGTTAGAATGGGCAGAATGATGGACATCAGTATGTGCGCTCACACTCTTCAACAAACACATTTATTAAATTGTTGTGGAACCTGAGGCCAGAAGACTGAACACTTGATAAATGATTGAAGGAGTAGAAGAAAGAGTAAAGGCTTTGTCTCTGCTGTGTCTTTTTCTGCCTTTTCCTCCGTTATCCTCTGGTCCCCCTCACTTATAAAGAAAATAGCCAAACTACGTATTGAATTCTGGTCCGTGTGAGAATACTGGAGGCAACCAGCCAGATAGCCAGTGGCTGTGTCAATAGACACGTCATTACTTGTCTTTTTATTTGGCCGCTGCTCTTCTTTCTTCCTTTGGCTCTCCTGTTTTTCTACCAGTCTGTTGTTCTAATAAAGAACATTTCTGTTTACTTTATGCCATCAGTCAGTACAGTCTCAGCTTGCAATTGACCAGAGCTGACAAATGGAGCATTACGACAGAGAACGCTGGGACAAATAATTAATGTTAAATTGAGAGGTGGGAGTTAAATATCGACTTGGCTATTGAACGAAGCCAGTCCAGTAGGGCACGTTCAATAGCACAATTTTCGCCTGACAGTCTGACCAATTTTAGTCCCGCGCTGGCTTTTTATCACTAAACTAAATGCCCCTGTTAGCTAGTTAGTTACTTAAAGGGCTGTTTAAAATTGTGCTAATTAATTTCTGTTTGGTAATTAAATATTGGTTGAAAAAATGTTGTGACTGGCGTTTTTACTCTTCAAATGTCGTCTTGTTAATCCAGTCAGCTGGTCCTCCATTTCTTGATCTGCCACATGAGGCGGCTTCCTTTTTATTGCTTATTTCTAAATTTGCTATTATTGTCAAGCCTCACCAGTCCTCCCACTTGAATGCCATTTTTATGTTCCTCGCTAAATCAATGTGAGTATTTACACACTTCTGTCCTTGCCATGGACATGGACTCTCCATGCTTTTGTTACCCTTTGCGTGAACCCCCTGTGTGAGTTTGTGTACATTTTATGTACCCTCAGAAACCTCCTTTCACTCTCCAGGAAAAAAAAAATACTCTTACACTTAGCTACATGCACAAACACAATACCCAAACAAATCTCCCTGCTATGTCACCTTCTGAACTTTTGGCAGCAGCTGGCAGCTGAGGTACAATTTAAATAGACGCTGTCGTTGATTGATAGAATTTTAAAATTAATTCTGTGTGAGAAGCCATTTATTGACATGTAAGACGAGAATGCCACTTGGATTTGAATGCCTCCTCACTGAAACCAGTCTTGACCTAGATAGTGCACAGTGCTAGAAGTGGTGTATAGTCTGTCCTTCACCATATGTGCAACTTTATTGTCCATCCGTGCTGGAAAATCACCTTTGCTCTCACCAGATACAGTTCAAAAACATTGTATCACAACTTTTGTACAACATACACACAATGCAGAAAAACATCTGATGCACAGGAGTGCAGATATGTGCTGTTTTCTTATTACACTAAGAATAAAAGATCCCTTGTAGGTCATTTTGTGGAGTAGTTGAATCTCTGATGAGCCCACTTGAGAAAGTAGCTGGAGGCCTCTCTGCTTTATTGATGCTTACATTGATCCAATTCTGTTGATGATTGGGACACAACATATTAACGGTTTTAACTAACAAACATATTCATCTCTATTTGTTTGTGTCTCCGCCCTGCGTACATCAAATGCATCGATATACCAGATGTGATTAAGCGGTATAGTGATGCTGTTTACATCAGCCTCAATTGTAGTTCCACTTGTAGCTTGTCACAGCCCAAGATCCTGCATTTCTATCATCACTGCAAAGATACATGCAAGAGGGTCAACGTGTGTGTGTGTGTGTGTGTGTGTGTGTGTAGACAGTCACAGAGCGGATACCAGCCTTTCAGTCGTGCTAATGGTTCCCTTGACAACACAGCAGTTGCTACACATCAGTGTTGTCTTGGCTGTAGGGTTAAAACGCATCACAAAGCCGCACACACAAACACACATTTGAGCGTGCACATGAACACACTGAAATCAGCTGTCACGACGAGAGGAGTCGGTTGTCGTCTGTGCCCACCCCGTGCTCCCGGTCTGCTCTCTGTTTCTGTGATGGAAGAATTTAAATACAATTCATGCACATACACCCTACGTCTTCACCTGTCCCCTTCCTGGCGTCGTCCATGTGCACATCTCCACGTGTCATGTCAGTCCTCCGTCACTTTGCTCGCCCATTGAGTTGTCAACGTGTGGCCTGTGCTTCGTCAAGGGCACGCCTCACCTAGACCTCCCATCTCCTCTTGTCTTGTCCTTTTCTTTTTTCCTCTCACCTTTTTACCTCTGCTTTCACAAGATGTGCCTTTGTTTGCGTGTGTCTGTCGGTGTGTGTGAGAGAGTGTACCTGGTGTGAGCAGGGGAATATAGCCTGAGAGATTTGAATAAATAAGAGGCGAGTAAAGGCCAAAACGAGGAGAGATTTGAGGCGGTAATCCGTCGCCAGCTTACCCCAGCACAACGTCCTCACGCCCACACCCTTATCCCCATCTCAGCATCTGCTTCCATCCACCTCTCCTCTCATTCCATTTCTTTATATCCCTCACCAACAAGAGAGAGGCTATCTCAGCGGCTGTGTCAGCGATCGGCATCTCGTCTCACTACCCCCCAGCCCCCGCCGTTCCCCTCTCCTTCTTTCTATGTTTTCCCAGAAGAGAGTCGGGGGCATAAAGGGAAGAACAAGCCTGGCAAAATCTTTTCAGAAAACCAACAGGATTGGGCTCTCAGCTTTGAATTCAGACAGATAAAGCTAATGGCAGAAGTGGGCGACAGGCAGGGAGCTGTGTGTGTGTCTGTGTGTGTGTGTATATGTGCGCGAGCATAGCTTCAATTGAGGCCAGCTATAGAAATGTAGTTTCTTTAAACCCCTTTGCTGGCTGAATCTCTCTCTGAATGTGCAGGGGTGTATGCAGGGGAAGTTCCAAGAAAGGCTGGCCGGGGCACTGCAGTTTCTCAAAAATGCTTTCGTTGCCAGCTGAGTCTCTCTTAAAGCGAGAATGTTTGCTGCTGTATAAGTGGGCTCAGTTAAGTGATCAATACTTCCAAGGCCCTCTGTAAATTTCATTAACTTTTAAGTGCCAAGGAGTGCAAGATTTTAACAGATATCACCATTCTAACCTTTCTTTTGAACTACAACTACAAGTAAGGTTGTGATAGCTTTGCCCTCTGCTGCTAAGACTCATGGAAGCTGTATTTGTCAGAAGCTGTGTTGTTGTTGGCACCACGGGCCCTGGTGTTTGTATAGTGCTGACATTTAGCACCGTAGTCTGACACACCCACAGACAGACTAAATGCTTGCTTCCTCATACATTTTATGTTGCTGCTCCATATTGTTCGTCTACCACCTCATAGCAACTCGTTTGCCACTTTTGGCCGAGATGCGGATACTCAATCACACGTGTACGTCCACACAAACGCACACACTTGCACAATCACACATACAGAGTTATTATCTCCTGGAACAATACTAATAGATGCATGTACTGCTGTGAGCAAACAGTGTGTGCCTCTGCTGCCAACAGAGTGGGAGGGTGACTGCTTGCCAAGTCTCTTCTACCATGAGTCTCCTCTCCTCTCCTCTCCTCTCCTCTCCTCTCCATATCTTACATCCATCTTTCTTCCCCAATGCTCAGTAGTATACACCTCCCATCCCTCTTGCATGATACCACCTACTTGTTTCTTGTGGCACAGGTCCCTCCTGTTTACACTCTTCCAGCACATCTCTAACTGTGGCCCGCAACTTGGTTTGAAGTCGTTTTCACCGCGGCGGCAACAACAAAACTGTAATTGATGGACAAACACAAGCCTGCTCGCACATATACGTCTTTGATGTGTCTGGTCGTGTTTAATTAGCTGCAGTGAGGGACAAGAGAGCGGTGAGGGGAGAGGAGCAGTATAACTGGCTGTCTAATTATCGGCTCCCCCGTTGGGCAGGTACTCTTATATCAGCCGGGCCGACGAGGTCGCGCTCAGCTTGGGGCCACGCGGCGCCTCTGATTCACCTCTTGTCGAAAAATTCTTGGTTCTGAAATGCGGGGCCATGAAAGGAGTTATTGTTCAAAGAACACTTCTGATGAAAATAAGTGGAATAAGTCCCTCTCAATGCCCACATTGCTGCATTAACATGATTTGATGAAGGATCTGCCCTGACCTTGAATGATTGGTTGATTATAATTGTTTTTTCAGAAAATTCAATCGGCCCAGTTTAATTTCTTACGACACAGCCTTCAGCCGTTGTTTACTTTGAAAGTTCCAACTTCCATTTAATTAACTACTTCTTCATATTTATAATTTCTTCCTCCGCTCCCTGTGACTTACTTTTTAGGTTGTCCCGGTGCAGCTCTAGAGGATCTTGCAAAGTTAAAGTTGTCTGACATAAATAAGCAGCTGCTGGATTTAAATGCTCTTTGCTGTCTGTTTTCTGGGGTAGCTTTGATCAGTTTTTCTGCGGAGGTGGCATAGACTGGCACAGCGTCACCTGCAGTGACTCCTACACAAGCTCTTTCACATAGATGGCATGCAGTCACACATCTGTGTTCCAAGTGTTTCCAACAGGGTTGAATCCCAAATAAAGACACGGCCAAAAAACTGGACACTGGAAAATAACTCTACAACAGTAACTACTATATGTCTGCAAAGGGAACATGTTTGTTTTTCTACTTGTGCAATACAAAAATTCAAACAATTACAAGCAGAGCACTTCACAGCACTTGCTCTCATCTTTTCCTCTTCATGATGAAGTCCGACCGGATTTATGTGAAGTCAGAATTAAAAAGGAATGAGCTAAATGTTTACCAACAGTCTTGTTGTTCCACTGCTGCCTTAGATCTGCCAACAAACCCACATCCTCTCCTATTGAATAAGGACTGTATTTTAAGCAGGCACTTCTGAGGATGCCATTTATTTGGGATCCATTAAAACTTGTGGCAGGGATCAGCGTCTGGACCCTGCCACCTCGTAAAAACAGCCCTTGAGCTTATTTCCCCTCCCTTTCTGTTTTGAGTATACTAGAGATACATCTGAATTTGATTCCGCTTAGATTGAATAACAGATCTCCAAATGCCCCCTAAATAATGAAACCTCTAGTGGGAGCAAAACGACTTGATTACCTATAGTGCAGCGAGGCTTTGTTTGTCCACAGCAAACAGAAGTTGACTATTGATTTGTTTGATCTTTAAAGATCACTGCTGACCCAACTGCACACACACCCATTTAAACACACACAGCAGTTTGCTGCAGCGGCTGAATAATTCTGCCACCGCATGAAAACTGTTTCAACCCGTCGATGCTCTACGTAGCTCGTCAGGGCTTTCATCTCGACGTTACTTTCATGTGCCATTCTGTGCTCAGCGGTGCACACTCTCTCAGCAAGTCTTTGACATTAGCGCACTGCTTGTCATCTGGAAGTCCACATCAGTGTAAATTCATGATCCTACGCTTACTACAGAACGAATACCGAGCTCCTCTTAATGTGCCAGATTGGGGCTTCTTATCTATGGCCATCACCTTTGCAGTTCTCTTTCTCTCTGCTCTGTATTGCTCTGTGTTCCCCATCCTTGCCTCCTCGTCTCCCTTTCTTCACTCTCTTTTTCTCGCCCACTTCTCTCTCTACGTGTCCTTCTTTCCATCTAGCACTGCCATCCTCTCACACTCTAAATCAGGGTGTCATAGATAATGTGTCGACCTCGCTATGCACCTCAGTTAATTCTCTTACCTTTGTCCGTGTGTCTCACTTTGTATAATGTCTTGAGCAATGCAGGAGGCCATTTTGTCACCCCAATTCCACCCCTCTACTATCAGCAAAAATGTCTACACCCAGACACACTTATTCTCATCCTAGCGAAGATGAAATCCCAGATCTCTCCCTGTGTCCACCCACCTTTACATTTTTCATGGAATATCAGTCTCTGTGTTTGTAGGAAAGCTTCTCTTTCCTCTCTTCTTTCCTTAGACTGTACATGCACCATAGAAGCAAAGATTTTCTTATCGGCACACACGCTACGTGTCTTTTCATGTCTTTTCTGGACCCTGCATTTGCATGGAAACATGCAGGAGTGCCATGGAAACTGCCGGAGTAGTATGAAAAATCACATCTGTGCACCGTCTCTTCAAGGAGGAGTTTGTATATGAGAACATGGATGCAAATGTTTGAACAATGAAGGAAATATAGGAATGGTAGTTGGGGTTCACACTTGACTTCACGCATGTACTGCTATTTCTGTGGCTAGGTGATAAGACTTTTAAAGCAGTGACATTGTTCAACGATTACTTAACTGCTTTTTTCTTCCAGGACCCTATTAAGGTGTTATTTTTAAAATATTTATAATTGTGCGTAACAAAGCCCGGCTTCAGCTGCAGCAGCTTAAACACAGTTCAAACCTGAGGCGAGAAGACGCACTCAATAAAGGCAATGTAAATTGATATTTTCAGAAGAACATACACAGACATCTCTGATGTCATTGTTTTTTGTTGTCGGCACAGTTACCTCATTGCTCTTTTTTGAAGTCTTAATAAGCTGCCTAGGTTTCATTAAGCAAGCAGAATTTGGCAGCATGTGCTTTTTCAGTTATTAAGAAACATATAAATGCATTGTGACTGGAAATGACAGCATTCAGTGGATTTTAACCGTGTGGCTTTGGATATTTATTTTGTTCCATTAGTGTGTTTGTGAGTGAAGAAGTGCACATCTGAGCACAGTAACCTAGGTGATGCTGCGCCTGTGATCATGATTTCTCCGCAGGCTGTAAATCTCAACAAAAGCAGTGAAATTAATGGTCAATGGCTTCATTTTTCGCTCTGTGTGCACGCGCACATGCACGTGTCATATTTTTATATGTGTGTGTGCTCACGAAACCTACAATAACACACTGTCCCTCCACACGTTTGCCTCAACCCCCCTGTTTGCTGCTCTCAGTGGACTTGATTTACTACACACACACCTCACCCTCAACTACTGGACGGGATCATAAAAGTAAGGCTTCATCGTCTCTGGCCGCTAAAAAAAACACATGGATGTTTTTCACCCACCAAAAGGGCGATATACTCTGTCTCACAGGGAGTAACACACTCGAGTGGTCGCCTCTGCACGGCAGAAATAGCTCACACAGCCCACCTGCCATTCAGTTTCCGTTTTAGCAACAAAATCTGTGTTGATAGTTGACCACGGTATATATCCGATAAAATGTGTTGGCATGCACCTATTCAACACTACAGCCTTGACGGCACTGGGCTCATTGCCAACAGTGTACTGTGATGAAATTTTTTCTTCTAGTGACCTCCAGTAACAACAAATCAAACCACCAGCTGGTCATTGAATATGGCTATTTGCATCGGTTTTCACACGGTCGAAGTCAGATGCAACAGCAAACATAGACTCGCCCTTCACCTTTTCCTCCAGTCCACAAACACCTCTGGCACCTTTTTTCTTTTTGATTTATGTTTCTTGATATTCCAAAGGAAATTCACATAGATAATGCAGTGTATTTAAAATGATTTCTCGGTGAAGAAAAGATGGTCTATGTAGTCACTTAATTAGCAAAGATAATGTGCCAAATATTAAAGGTGGGGTGAGTTAACAGCCCTAGCCTCTAATTCAGCTTCGTCATAATGAGCACTGCATCGCTCTCTGCACAGATGATGCGCTGTGTCCACCTTTGACTCCGCATCTTGTCCAATACTTCTATTTGACATTAGGACCAAACAACACTCTGGCCCTGACTCATGTTGACTCACAAGGCAGCACGCTCCCAGGCCTGCTTAGAATAGCCTCCTGTCTGCTCCACTAGCACACTGGCTAGTGCTCACACAAAAAATGCTACTGCATGTACTGTGTAACACTCATCCCTTGTTGAATTAGGGATGCGGATATAGGCGGTTTCTGTAATCGATTGCTGGCTACAATGGGTAAATAATTGATAATCAATAAATCAGTAGAAGCTTGGAAAATATGAATGCATAAAAATACAATTAAGGCAATATTTTTGCAGCAACAATAATGTTGCCACTCAAAACTCTCCGTAGATATTCAGGTAATCATTAAACAAAGTTCCAGCATTAAATGTGATTATGCACAACTTGCAAGCTTTCCTTTTCAACATAAATTACATAAAATTCAACATGCAAGGCACTTCTTCCAATCAATGGAATAAACATCCCAAAAAATGCATGTATAATGGGCTAAGAAGCACTTTTTCATAATGTGTATAATCATGATTTTGAAATTCCAACATTAACATTTTAATATACATTTTAGGAGACACTGATTAGCACAATGTAAAACAGTTGATAAATGGCTGATGCAATTGAGATTACAGTGCCTATTGGTCTAGGTCATTTTAATGTAATAACATTTTATTACAGCCTTCTTCTGTGCCTCAGTGCATAGTAATTTACAATGAGGGGGAAAAAAAAATCTAATTAAGAGATTGCATCAAAATAATTGCGTTTCAAAATGTCCTCCGAACCCTTTTAAGTTGAGAATGAGCTCCTTTTGAATGGGAGGGGAAAGAATATTGTTTGTTTTTTGCTGCTGGTTTAAGGGCTTTGGCCTGTTAAATTCAGTGTCATCCTGCTCACGTCGAAAAACACATACGCAGGCACACGCTTGCACTGTGGCAGTTATCGTCCCTGCAGTTCCATTTGTGCTGACCTTTTGATCCTCCCATCCTCCCTGCCTTCATATTCACCGGTCTCCCTTCCTGAAGTACCCCCAGTAGTCCAGTCCATTACTGGTATCAGCGCTTCTTATCTGCGGCACTGTGCTGTGGTAACATCACACTCTATCTCCCCCCACTACCACCACACCCCTTGCGGTGCAGTATAGGCCATTCACCAATCATGCAGGAGCCATGATGGCCAGGCTATATATCCCCCATTCCATCTGTAGCTGGCACTCTTGCATCACATTTGCTCTGCTTACTCCTCTACTAAGCGCCTTTGCTCTCTCTTCCTTTCACTCTTACTAAGTTGCTTTCCCCTCTTCTAGTAGCTCCAGCTCTTATTTGTTCTCCTATTTTGTTTTATTTGAACCAATTTTCACTTCTGTCTCTGTCTTTTACTTTTTTTTTTTTTGCCTTTTTGTGGCTGTGTCTCCCTTCATACTTATCTTTTGCTTGTGAGCCTGATCCTACCTTAATTCCATCCCCCTTCTCTCTCACCACTCATTTCTCATATCTTTTTTCTTTTAGTCATCCAGAAACACTGCCACATTTCTGCGTATGTCTTGTTTTTTTTGTTTTTTTTCTCCATTGCTGACTGCTCTCTGCTTCATAGATCTGCTCTGTCTGCTACTGTTTTCTGTTTTGGCTAAATGGTTCCCTTTTCCTTGCTCCCTAATAATTTATTTCTAGCAATCTATCTTCCTTTCCTTCCCAAGTTTCTTTTCTACGTCTTCATTTCTATGTAACTTTATTTCTTGTGTCCTTTCCTTTCCCTTCCTCCTCAGGCTCTATGAGCTGTCAGTGAGTAGGTCCATCTTGCCTTGCTTCCTTTTCAAATGGCTTCATGATTGCTAATGAAGCACACAGACAGACAAAAAAACAACCCCATGATGTGGAGGAGGCAGGGATGGAGGGAATGTTTCCCATGGAGACGATCCCCTCAGTGGCTGGCTAGCTGATTGACTGACTGATGACCCTGTAGTCATGTTGACTGGTTAGTATGAAAGAGCCGTTTATACCATAGTGCAGCTTAATAAGTTTCCACATAGCACAACATACACATAGCACAAGACACACCATACTGTGGCAGAGGGAGTACGGGGAAGCTTACACTAAAATGCCATAACACAGTGTAATGCTCCATACAGTGCATACATCTGTTCCTTCAACTGCTCCACTCCATCTAACCCATTTACACTATCAACATACTGATATCTACTCAGTTTCACTTGTTTGAACATTCCTCTCACCTGCTTCGGATTAGAGACAATTTGAAAACCACCGCCTGTCTTTGCTTATCTATGTTATTAAAACAATTACAAGTAAACAGGAGTAGGAGACAAAGGCATGCTGCCTGATGTATGAGTCAGCGTAGTGACAAATGGTCAGAACAGAATGAAATGGGCTTGTTTCCTTTTATCCCCCCCCCCCCCTTTTTTTAATGTCTTTATTTGAAGCCTGCTAGTAGAGAGGAACCAAACCATGTATGTTGCAGTTATGTGGTACAAGCCTCGACCATTCGGGGGGCACGTTGAAAGTGAATTCTGCTCTCTATTCCACTTTTTCACACGTTACCTCTCCTGCTCTGTGCAGCTGTCATCGTTGTCTATCCTCAATGTTTCCCAACGCACAACAGAAAGCATAACCGGCACAAGACAGTACATGGACACATACAGACAGACAGACTTGCATTTGTGATCTATCCAGCTTATTCTTGCACCTGTAGAAAATGCTCAATATATGAAATAAAGGCAGAGTCATCAACAGACGTGGCTTTTAGGGGAGGATGACGAGAGCTGTAGTTGATTTGATTTTGTCTGATTTCTTTGCTAAAGTGACCAATTGTGACAGCCCTGGCACACTGCAGTAAGTTATTTTTACCCATATTCGCTAGCCGTTGGTGAAGGATGGTGAACTGTCTTTCTGAGATGATGACAAGGCATGTTGCAGTCATGACCACTTAATATGTATGGATTTACTCACTCTCCTTCTTCAGCTGTTGTCTTTAACCTCTCTCTCTTACTCTATTTTTCTCACTTCCTCCCTTTTTTTTGTCAACCCCTAATTTCTCAGCTGGACTGTCACCCTCACAAGCACACATATCACAAGCTCTCAGCTAACTGCTACACTTTTTTTGTGGTGTGCCTTGTCAACCTTGTATTCTACAGTTTTTCTTCCTCCCCTGCTGTCTCAACTGTTGAAACTTTACAGCATTGGAAAAGCAAACCTTGATATTGTTCTTGTGGCCCTCACAGGTCTCCATTTGCCACACGCAATACTGGCTGTGTAAACTGATGTCAACTACACTACTAGGCCAGAGCTTTGCCTGCCTGCGCAGGACTGTGACTGTGGATCTGATAATGTAATAGATGACTCGAGGCTAGTTACAGGAGTGTTTTGATTGTCAATTTATTGTACAGATTTACTGAGGTTAATGAGAAGGGAGGACCCGTGTTGGCTCTGATGATTATGGCCCACATAGCTTCCAGTCACTCCCCAGGAGTTCTTTTGTAGCGTTCTCTTTTTCATCTAATCTATATGTTGCCCACTCCAAATATTTTATTCTGGGTAGTTTACATCACTTTTCTGTCTCATTTATCATTTTAAAGAAAACTGTCCCCTATTGAGTGGAGAGAGTTATACTAGACAGCAGAGCATCGCTTGGTCAATCCCATATACTTTGGTTTTCAAAAAATAACAATCTTACTTGTCTAATACATGTCTACTAACCATTGTGTATGTTGTATGTTATCTTTCTTTGTTAGGCAGAGAACTGTGAAGCTATATTATGATAGAGAGGGGTGATATTGTCAAAGATGAAAAATGCAGAGTTAACAGCGAGACCCAAATGCATTTGTCACCATAAAAAGCCCCCATACTGATTGATGAGGGCACAACAGCTGGCAATGCAATGAAAAGTGAAATGAGGATCTATATTTTTTGGCAAAGTGCAAGACTGTGTTAACACCCAAACAGTATTTCACCTTAATTTATCACCCTTTTCACTCATTAGATACATGATTAATAATACCATTTCATAATGTGGAAAATGAGCTAGGTAACGCAATCAGCTTGCATCATTATAAAGTATTATGCAATGAGCATTTCAGTTAACATTAGATGTTATGATGGCACTGCTATACTTGTCTGTGGGCACAACATTGTTCCAGCATTTAACATCTTGACGCATTTGTAGAACTCAAGAACTTAGATTAGATACATCCTTTTGATCAGCCACACCTTGATGAAGCAGCATGACACTCACTGGTGGTGTAAAATAAAAACTGATCAAACTCTTGTATTACTGATAAAGAATATAGTAAAAGGAGATAAAAAAAAGCACCATCCACTTCTGCACTGTGATTCATTCTGCCTGAGTCATTCAGCACACGTAGGGTTAAAGTATAGCTGCAGCGTCTTACTGCAGTGTCTAAAGCATTTGGCTGATCGTTACAGTATACGCTAGGAGAAGAAGCAAAGGGGAAAAAACATCTCTCTCTAATACTTCCTTTTTTCTTCCAAAAATCCTTTTTATTGCATTTTATAACATTTGGCACAGTACAAATTCTTGGTGCTTTTACAAGATAAACCTGTAAAGATCGACACTGACCTTTTTCGGTTTTTGTTAAAGAAAGTCTTTTCAGTATAAATATTTTCTTATCACTGCATTCTCTGTAGCATGGTGTAAAAATCACACAGAATGCCCCTTTTTAAAACAAGACTACCCTCATTTGTCAAAGTCAAGACAGCATCTTAAACAACTCATTGTTTTAAATAGAAGTTACAAGTTAGAAAATAGTTTCAATTTCTTTTTAATATATGTTTCTCTATCACCAGCCCATGGTAGTTTCAATTTGTCCATATATATATATTTATTTATAAGCATGTACAACAAGAAATCATCAGTCTTTTTAAGTTTGCACTCTGTACAAAAAAGTAGTTCCTGTCCTTTTTTTCGTTGTGCATTCTATTGCATGATTTTATGATAAAGGGGAGCGTGGGACAGGGGTGGGTGGGAGCTAGGGGCCTAGGGAAAAGAGTGGGGGCCTTTTGGGGGGGCCTTCTTAAATCTGAGTCTCCTGTACCTTTTCCTTGGTGTGAGTTTTTATGACAAAGGGCTCAGCCATTGCTGTGATGGTGCTGGGCAAGGTTCGTGGCAAAGAGTTCCCAACATTGTTTTCTGTCCATTTAGCCCCATGGCCAGTTGGCTTGTAGGTGTTGTATTTGGGCTTTAGAGTGCTGTAGTCCACCTTATGCGGGCTGTAGTCCATTTTGTGTGGACTGTAATCAAGTTTAGGTCTCTGAGTGTGTGGGCTGAAGTCAGACTTGAAGGCGCTGTAATCCGCTTTGTGAGGGCTGAAGTCGGTCTTGAAGGCGCTGTAATCGGCTGCAGTCTTATGGGGGGCGTAAGGGTCCTTGGGTTTGTAGGTAATGTCAGTTTTAGATCTCTGGGCACTGTAGTCTGTTTTGGATTTAGGCTGAGTGCTGTAGTCAGGCTTATATGGACTGTAATCAGGTTTAGGTCTTGGATGAGTGCCATAGTCAGGCTTGAATGGACTGTACTCAGCCTTGGGTTTATGCTGTGTGTTGTAGTCCGATTTTAATGGGCTGTAGTCATGTTTCGGTTTTGGTTGGGTGCTGTAATCTCGTTTGAATGGACTGAATTCAGATTTCTGCCTGGGATGAGTGCTGTAATCTGGCTTGAAGGGGCTGTAGTCTGTTCTAGTTTTTGGGTGAGTGCCAAAGTCTGGTTTGAATGGGCTGTATTCTGCTTTAGGTTTGTGAGTACTGTAGTCCTGTCTAAATGGGCTGTAGTCAGGCTTTTGTCTATGAAGGCTAAAATCTGGTGTAGATTTGTGAGTGCTGTAATCTGGGATGAATTTGTGGCTACTGAAGTCCATATTTGGCTTATATGTGGTGTACTCCGCCTTTGGCTTGTGAAGGGTGAAATCAGGCTGGGATTTGTATTCGGCCTTGGGTTTGTGAAAGCTGTAGTCAGTCTTGTGGCTGATAAAGTCCAGTTTGTGTATGCTGTTATGGTCCCGTATTTCAGGCAATGTGAGAGCTGTCTCTTGAGCTGCAGACGCTGGTGGTGGAAGGTCCTCCTCATCCACCTGAATAATCTCCACAGTGCGAGCAGCTGCCACTGTGCTCCTCTGCTGGTGGCGCTTTCTCAATTTGTAGAAGGCGATGAGCATGACAGCAGCCAGCAGAGTCACCGCCACAAAGCAACCAATTATGATCTTAGTGGTCTTCATCACTTCATCCAGGCTTGGACCAGATTTAGCTGGCTTGCCAGTGGCACCTTGGGGTCCTGGTGCCACAGATGGCTTTGCTGCACCTGGTGGACTATCAGTGCTTTGCAGCAGCACAGTTGGTGTAGAGATGAAGACTGGCTGAAAGACGGAAGGAGAGGCTGTTGTCGTTGTTGTCCCTATGCCTACCCCTCCTCCTCCAGCTACCCCAGCCCCCGCAGCAGCAGCAGCTGTGTTTGTAGTGGTTTTAGGTTTGGGCATCTCAGTAGTTGGCCCCAAGACCTCCACAGTCACTGTGGTGAAGTAACTCAAGTTGGATGTATTAAGCTCAGCTGCACTCACATTGAGGTAGGCCGAGGCGTTGGAGTTCCCAGCTGCATTGGACACCATGCAGATGTAAGTGCCTGTGTCTACTGCCAGGACATTTGAGAAGTTAAGGGTACCATCGTTGAGCACTGATATTCTTGGGTGACCAGAGGCATGTGTCAGGATAGTCCCATTGGGTAGGAGCCAGCGCACTGAAGACATAGGAGCTGTGCGGCAACGGAGCTCAGCTACTCGCCCTGCTGAGATGTTCAAGTCCCTTGGCGCATCAGCAATAAATGGTGCAGAACACTGGATTGCAGCGCCCTCACCTCGGTCCACCTCCACCATCTGTCGACCTCTCATGCTGGCAGGTGAATGACAGCGTCCACAGCAAGTTGAGTTAGTTGGGATGTACTCCCTTAGCCAGCGTGCTAACCATACAGCATCACAGCCACAGTTCCAAGGGTTATGGTGGAGATGGAGCTCCACCAGGTACCTGAGCGGGGAGAACAGATCATGTGGCACAGCGCTCAGATTATTATGGGCGAGATTTAGCTCCACCAATAAAGAGAGGTCGTCGAAAGCATTGCGCTCTATCACTGTGATTTGTGAGTTCATCACCCATAGTTTTTTCAGTGAGCGCAGGCCTTTGAAGGAGCCTGGCTTTATCTCTGTGAACTGATTTTCAGAGATCTCTAGTTCCTCCAGGCCCTTGAGGGGACTCAGGTTTGGCAGATCACCTTTTATGTTGCACATGCCCAGGTTGAGGTACTTGAGGTTTTGTAGGCCCTCAAAAGCTCCTTCTGAGATGTACTCCAGTTTTCGTAACTCTCCAAGGTCCAGTCGCATGAGGGAGGGCACCCGGTTGAAGGCATAGGAGGGGATACTTTCAATGGGGTTATTCCTCAGCCACAGTTCTCTAAGTTTAGACAGGTACTCAAAGGCCCCACTGGGCACCACCGTCAACCGGTTGTCAAACAGCTCCAGTGTGTTGAGGCTGGTAAGTCCATTAAACGCGCCCACCTCAATCTGCCGTATGGCATTTCGCCCAAGCTGGAGCACCTCGAGGTGGTGCAGGTGGCGGAAGGAGTCAGCCTGCACCGCCTCGATGGCGTTTTCCATTAGATTGAGGTGTCGCGTGTTGGCAGGAATGCCAGGGGGCACACGGGTGAGGCCACGTCGGGTGCACACCACCTTCCCTTGCTGATTACTGCAGGAACACTGCGGTGGACAGCCCTGGGGTCCCTGAGACACCGCCGCCCCCGCCAAGGCCAGGGAGGCGCTGCTCCACGCTCGCGCCATCAGGAAGACTACACAGAGCAGGGCGGCTTTCCTGGCACGATGCACAGCTACCCGCCCCAGGAGACTCATGATGTGGCACGTTCATAATTCAGCATCATCTGGGGGGGAGGTTGGGGGTGTTTGGGGGTGGTGCTTGGGGGCTTGGGGGACAGGAAAGGTAGCTGGTTTGCTGGTAGTGGTGTTAAGGGGACCAGAGTAAAGAGGTCAAGGAGGATATGTGGGTTTTGGGTGCTTGCTAATGGGCAATAGGGCTTCACCTATCCTCAGTTAAGCAAAGCCTTTATTTCCATGAACTGTGTTCAGGGGCAGAAAGAGAGGGGAGGGTTAACAGGGCTGCCTTTTCTGAAACATGTGTATGAGAAGGACATGATGGCAAATTAAGCAACCATAAACCGTATTACAAGACAGAAGGGAGGGTAGGGTGTTACAAATTGATGCAAAGAGGGGTTGAAACACTAGACACCTACCTCAAGTTATTATTACAGGTCCTTGAACTGAGATATATAGCTTCCCTCCTGTTTGCAACCAGAGAGAGCTGTGGTATTCACATCAGATGTATGTATTCCCAAGAGCAGCAAAGAAAGCCTTTTTATATTTGCTCTGTCAGAACAGGCGTCAATGCCAAAGAGCTTAACCAGAGCTATTTTGTAAATCCACACATCCAAAGAGAAAGGTTCGAAAGGCCCTTTGTGAATGTTTTTTTTTCTCCCTTTCCTTGTTGATTAGAAAAAAGAAAAAAGAAAAAAAAAGATTGCAGATAGGAATCCAGTCAGGCTCCCAGAGCAGCAGTGCTCCCTTGCTCGCTTCTTGCTGTCGGCTCCTCTTCTCTTGCTTGTCCTTGGAATCCGACAGTTGATCCCCCTGCTAGACACCTTACCCAGGTCTCCATAGCACAGGCGACCACACAAACACACGTGCACAATTTTTTGTGCACCAAAAGCCAAGACTGAAAGGACAAAAAGAGGGATGTAGGTGGGGGTAGGTTTGGAGAAGGCTGATTGAAAATTCCACAGTCCTTTCCAATGTTCTTTGCCTTTTCTTTGCGACGGTTAGGAGGAGAGAGTGACAAACGGTGATAAAAAACAGCCCCCCTCCTCTCTGTATTCCACTGTTCACTTTTTAGTGGTCAATCAGTTGGTCGGTTGGTCAGTCTGACAGCCCTTCTCCCTCTCTTCCCCTTGCTCCCCCTCTCAATGTGGCGTCGTGTCCGCTTGAATTTTCTTATTCTTTTTTTTTTCTTTTTTCCTCCAGGAATGCTCGGCGGGGGTTGAAAAGGCTAGGCGACACGCACTGCCTTCATTAGCTTCTTCCTCCTCTTAACTAGCCACACGCTCCAGCCTCGGCAACCGCGGTGGCAACAGCAGCAATTGCAAACGCACACACACCATCCCTGCGAAGCACCCAGCAGCAGTAGCGAGCACACACAGCAGCAGCTGCAGCCTGCCTCCCTTGCACTTCCCAATAATCCGTCAATTTCTTCAGAGAGGGACTGGGGTGGGGGATGGAAGGGGGTGCTGGGAGGAGTGGGGGTGTTGTAGCTGGGTTGATCGAGGTGGGTTAGAGGGAGGAGGGGTGGTGCGCAGTTTCTCCTTCCTCTCTCCGGCTTCTTTTCTTCTTGTTTTCTAGTTCTTTTTTTTTCTCCTCCTCTCCTTGTGGTGATCAGTACTCCCTTGCTAATGCAGCGTCCGACTGGGGTGAGGAGCAAGACAGGGAAGGCAAGCGCTGGCCAAGCGCGCGGCTTACAGGCGTGACGTTAACAGTAGCGTCGATGTGGAAAGGATCCGTTGTAGCAGCAAAAGAGAGAGCGTGCGCCGGCTTGGATCCCTCTCCCTCTCTCTCTTTCTCTCTCTTCCTTGCTCTCTCTCTCTCTCTCTCACTTTCTCTCTCTCTCTCTCTCTTTCTCTCTCTCTCTCTCTCTCTCTCTCTCTCTCTCTCTCTCTCTCTCTCTCTCTCTCTCTCTCTCTCTCTCTCTCTCTCTGCCTCCCTCCTGCTCTCTCTGCAGTGTCCTAAGGTAGTTGGGTGAGCGCAAAGCACTCAGACCTTTTTAGAGATCTACCTCTTCAAAAACCAGTTTGCTCTTGCTGTCCTCTACTCTCTTTTTTTAATGCTCACAGTCTCTTGTTCTGTGGCTTTCTGGGGCTTTGTGTGGCTTAGGGGAATAGACGGGCAATCCAAGCAAAAGACAGAGATGGACAGTGGCATCCCCACAGCAACCAGATTTTAACCCCCTCCTCCCCAGCAGTAATCCAACCATTCGATTGAGTCTGGCAAAGCTTTCCAGCATTGCTGTAGTGGCAAAGGCAGGCAGATGGGACACTGTTTCTCTCACTCTATTGCTTCCTCACTCTCTCATGATGCCCTCTCTCTTCCCCTTCTATGCTCGATCTCTCTCTCTCTCTCTCTCTCTCTCTCTCTCTCTCTCTCTCTCTCTCTCGGATTTTCTTTCACCTTATCTCCCTTTGCTCTTACTCTTCGTTTTGTCCTTTAGTGGAACATAGAGGAGTATGAATGGGCTGCTGACGCATCGTGCTCCGAGCAGTGCTTTGGTTTGATGCAGTGTGTTTTGTGCATTAACCCCCACACACACACAAACCGCCCCCCCTTGCTGTCTTTCCTTCTCTGCTCACTCTTCCTCTTCTTATCCGTCACTGTGTCACTCTACTTCATCTCTTTCTGACTATCTCTTTATATCCTGTTGCCTACAAGTTTGCATTTTGCAGCCACTTTTGTCACTGGTGTATCTCACCAAATCCAGTATTCAGTTTTTTTTGGGGTTGCCAGGACATTAAGTGCACTTTTGGCCATAGCCATCTAAATCTGAATGTAAGAATTTCATTAGGTTGCTTCAATACCCTCCATTATATGAGGCTTTAAGAAGTAATTTCTGGGATATATCTTATAAAGTCAAAAGACACAGCAAAGTTTTGTGCATTGTGTCTATACCTTAGCCCCCCCCCGTCCCCCCGTCATGTATGCCTTTGCAAGTAGTTAGAGCACTCTAAACAGGCCTTAACCCTCAATTTGAGCACAAACTGTCGCTTCAAGAAGCACACAACCATAAAGGTCATGCTGAGGAAGGCGAACAGGAGAAAACAAGACATGCTTTACCTTCCTGCCGCAGGAGAATAGGCAAAACAAATGCACCCTACTGTCTCATCACCCCTGTATCTCCAATGATTTGTACAAGCCTCATGTCCATTAAACTAGGAAGCACCATCTGTAATTGATGGTAGGTAAAGGTAGCTGTGACAGGTGTGTGTGTGTGTGCGTGATTTTGTGTGTGTGTGTGTGCGTGATTTTGTGTGTGTGTGCGAGATTTTGTGTGTGTGCGTGTGTGATTTTGTGTGTGTGTGATTTTGTGTCTGAGCGAGAGAGTAAGCATGTGAAAGAGAGAGGGAGGGGAGAAAGCACGGCAGCTAGAAAAGGTCACACTGCCTGTAGCGCAGTACGTTATTCCCACCGGCACAGGAGTATAGAGCCAACTCCTATATTATACACACACATACACACACATACTTTCTCCTTGACTTCTCTGCAGTTGAATACGAATGGGCTTCAATGAAGCACATGTAACAGTGAGGTGGCAGCCACTGGAGTATAGGGGGGATTTTCCTTTGTTAAGAAAGAGGCTATTTCCTTTCCTTTCCTTTCCTTTCCTTTCCTTTCCTTTCCTTTCCTTTCCTTTCCTTTCCTTTCCTTTCCTTTCCTTTCCTTTCCTTTCCTTTCCTTTCCTTTCCACAGGGATTCCCAAGCACTGCGTCCATGTGGAGAGTGATATCAAAGGTGTGCTGCACTACTGCATCCTTCTCACTGCATTCTCCGAGCATTTGAAAACATGAGATAATGCAGGCATATATTCAAGCAGGCATGAAGAAGCAGGCTATTATACAAATGCAGGATGTGCGGAAAACGAGCTGTTCAAAACATCAACATTTTATTGATCTATTGTCAGTTAAGCCAGCTGCAAATGAAGGCCTGTGGTTCTCAGTGTGATTATTGATCATACACAAAATCAGATCTGGTACAGTGTGCTCACTGGCACTGCTAGCTTTGTTTGTCTGTTAGATGGTGCCATTGCAGTGTTCTGTCGGTGTGCTGTGCCACCATTTGATGAGCAAGTGACCCCGAATGAGTTCAGGTTGTGTTTTACCCACCCGACACAGTGCATCCCAGACCACTATCTAACCAAAATCATCCACTGACCCATAACATGACCAACGCTGCCAGGGTGGCTCTCTCATTTTGGCCCTCACCCTGTTCATTTCTCTCGTTCTTGTCTTTTCTGTTCCCACTTTATTTTTATCTGTCAGTGGACACTCAGCTTTCCCACTACTGATGAAGCCTGGGTCACGGCCTGCCAAACTCTGTAATGCTCCACTGACCAAATGTGGTCAACCCCTTGCGTTATAGTTTGATCCTGGCCCGGAATGGCCAACATGGCTTGATGGTCAGCCAAACTCTGTGATCACGACAAGGTTTTCTCAAGGTCCAATATGTCTGTGTGTCTGTGTGTGCTTCAGCTCACATGACATTACTGACATTGGCAGCGAGGTGAACCAGAAAAGCCATCAGCTTGTGGCCATCTTTTAGGGGTGTATCTGAAGTCAAATCTGATTGTGTGTTTCAGGCCAATGCAGAATTTGCAAACCTGGCTTCACTGTTTGATTTGGAGTGTCTTTCTAGGTTTAAGTTATGCCAGTATATCCCTACACTGTCTTGACAAGAAGAGTGTTGTCAGGCCTTGCCTCTAGGACTCGCCCACCAATGACGGTTTGATGAGCTGTCAGATTTGTGGGACCTTCATGCGGTCATGCCAGCCTCTGCCCCTGCTGCGCAACCCCTGCCCTTTCTGCTTTACCCAAGGCTTTATTGAGGCACCCCCCCTGCATCACGCCAGGAGGGCACTGGGGGTAGTTTCGGGGTACCACACGACCTACTTCGGTGCGGCCTTTCCGCCATTCAGCCAGCATGCTCAACGCGTATATGCAAACATTTCAGAACCCATCCCCTGAGGTGAATGCTAGCAAATCTGGGCTGCGGCCAGTCACATGTAGGTCAGCAGCCTGTGTCTGTTTGCATGTGTGTGCGTGTCAGTAGTTCCATTTGGGTGAATAGCCTGCAGTGCGATATAGCAGCACTGACACTCTGAGTTGTGGAATGAACAATCGAATGATAGATCTAATGATAATGTCATTGCCTCTGCCATTGCCATGATCAAGGATTTACAGCATATGTCCTCTGGCAATCCATATATGTTTTTTTTTTTTAGTGTGTGTGCGTGTATCTGTATGTTTGTACGCTTGTTTGTGTTTAAAAGAGATGGAGCGATACTTTACGAGAGACGCACTTTTTTTGGGCTTGTCTTGTGCTTTTGAGAGCTATTACAAATTGTATGCATTTGTATGTGTGGTTATGTGTGTATGTGAGTGAGGATGTCCTCTAATCCATCCTGTAATGTCCCAGTGCTCGATTGCATACCTGTCCCCCATCCTGACAAAATGTTATCTTAAACCAATTTCTCCAGGCCACCGTACTTTAAACATGTGTATACACACCAACACACACAGACATCCCAAACTCTATGATGCTGACCTTGAGTTAAAGGACCTGCTAGTGGACACTTTCTTTCCCATTTTCATTTCAATTTCCAGGAATTAATTCTGCAAAAGATTACGTCTAACGCGCGCACACACACACACACACACACACACACACACACACACACACACACACACACACACACACACACACACACACACACATCAAGCTGCTATCGGTGTCCCAGTAAAGGCTTAAACTGCTTGGTAGGGATTTTTTCTGTTTATCATTTTTCTCATCACACACTCACACACACATTCACACAGAGACACACATTCACACAGACACACACACACACACACACACACACACACCAATCATATGCCAGCATATCAACGGATTATAAAAGGCAATAGGATATTTTAGTGGCCTCTGTGTGCCCAGTTGTTGTGTTTTATCCCAATACCTGTTCACCCCTGCTAGTCTTCTTTCACTGACCTTGTGTGGCCTCTACTTCATGGAGCATTCTGATATTACTAAAACAGTCACGTTTATTTAGAGCAGCTTTGACAGGTTAGGTTTGTCAAACAATTAATCAATAAACAGGGTTTAATTCTAATTAAGTATTTTGTTTTAATCTAGACTGATATGAGTGGTGGTCTTGTAGTAACCTTTTTGTCCTTTTTGGTCCTCTCCCTACTCTAAACTCATCCTTTTTCTTCTTTTCTCTTTTTTTCCCTCTTGTCCTCCTCTTTGGCCTCTTTGCATTTTTGTTACTCTTCTTACATTGCCTTTCTCATTGCCCCGTTTAATTGTTTCTCCCTCTCATGTTTTCTTTCTTCGTTTTTCCCTTTTTCTCTTGTTGCACAGATTCCCCCCTCTTTCTTTTGCTTTCTCTTCCTCTGTCCTCCCCTCTGTCTCCAGGCCCTCGCTCTCATTCTCTAAATTGCTACTTCCTACACTGTTCCTCTGGTCTACTATTTGCAGGCCAGTCTCAAGTTAATTGTATTTGCTCATTCACCATATGTTTTTGTGTGTGCTCTCAAATGAAGGAAATATCAGGCCATGGCAAGTAAAGACACACAGTAAAAGATGAGGTTTTTTTTTTTTTTCTTTCTCTCATCCGGTGTTATTCAGTGTTTGAGCTTCGCTACCAGCCATTGTCTCCAGACTAATGGGCTTCATTATGTTGAGCTGTGTTCAAACTGGCTGCCAGAGCAGGGATTAGCCCTAGCGCCGTGTTAGCTGGAAGCAGAAGAAAGATACAAGTAGGTTAGCACTGTTAACCCAATCAGCATGAGCCAAGATCGCTAGATAGGAGAAAGTGCTTCATGCATATTTAGAGAAGTAGGAGTGTTTTCACTTTGGTCTTTTGAATGTTTTAAAAATAGTTTTCACCAATTACTACCTCGTTCCTTTCTGAGAATGGGATTATAATCAAGTGTTACCCAAAAACACTGTCTTTTAATGGGCCAGGCATGTGAAATAAAGTCCTTTTTCACCGTATGCTAATGCTCCCCACGTCTTTCCCTGGCCACGTCATTGGTCAGCTGGCCTAATTAGGATTCATGGAGCATCCCTGTTTGTGCGTTCATCACAATGTTGCCTTGCCAACTGCCAGGCCGTAGGAAATGGATGTCTCATTCTCTGAGCAATGTGAAGGTAAAAACATAGTAATTCACTGCAGAGAGAGCAGCTAAATCTTCTCGGCTTTTAGCTCCTGGGGAGCAAAGATGCCGTCTTCATTCAGATCCACCCCTCCCTCTCCTTTTTGCTTTAATGTCCTTGGCTTGGTCAAAACAAAATTCCTAACCACGGAGTTGTTTACTCTTACAACATTAGTCCTATGTTGGGCGGCTGCTCACACTCATCCCAGTCCACCTAAATGTCTTTATAGGATAGAATCAGAGAGGAAACAGTGATTTATTGTGCATACTAAAAAAATGCTTTGTTTTGTCTTACTTGACACTGATATTATTGGCTAGCTTTTTGTGTCGCCTTTATACAATGACAAATATGAAAGCTCTGCTGCTAGAGGTAATTGGATCAAACATGTAGCACTGCAAAAAGCTCTTAGTTTGCGTCTAAAACAAAATCTCCCTATGCAGACCATCTTAAACTATCCATCCCCAGGGTGGTGAACTGACATAACATACTCTCAGCCTTTCTTTCTTTCTTTCTTTCTTTCTTTCTTTCTTTCTTTCTTTCTTTCTTTCTTTCTTTCTTTCTTTCTTTCTTTCTTTCTTCACAAATTATGATGCCGTGACCTTCATGTACCCTCCCCTCCCTAAAATCTCGGCTGCAATTACCTTCTTTACCATGTTATTTCTGTGAAACTGTTAATCCCAGAATCTCCATCAAGCTTCATGTAGGGAAGGATTAGCCCTACCGAGGCCTGTTACTGCACAGACCCAGGGATGGAAGCTAAGAATGAAACAGCTTTTCATTTTTTCAAATCCACCTGGCCACACCCAGATTACAGCAGCATCGTCCAACACATAGATTGTCTGCTTGCCAATAGTCTTTATTTGTGTTTGTGTGTTTTTTTAAGCCTATTTCTCTGTCTTACTGCCTGCGATTCATTGTGCCAGATATTTCAGAAGAGGCACCACACATCTCTCAAACTGCATTCCAATGGTTTTCCTACAGTGTTTTTTTTAATATGCTTCCAATTTGGATTTCATTACTGATAGTTGCCTCTCTATCTTAACTGCGGTCAAATGAGATATCTATTCTCCAATGTGATTTTAAAAAAGAGAAAAACTCACCAGTCAAAGACACTTTGAGGTATGTAGGGTCATTGCTGAAACTATGATTACATGTATACATGCAGAGAGAGGGTAGGAGTTTATGTGTGAGTGTGTGTGTGTGTGTATAGAAAATGCATTTGTGTGTCTATTCTCTAATGTGAATACTTGCCTCCCAGCCAGTTATTTTTCCTCTGTAATATCCGCTGTCTCTCTGCCTCCATTTTTTTTTTCTCCCTATACTGGGGATTTGAGAAGCCAAGCTAAGTGTGTCTAATCTATGTGCGCAGCCAGCACAGCGTCAAATGTTTGGTGTGGATGTACCTGCAGCTTCCAACAATACAACACTTCAGCAGCTGTCCATCCAAGCAGGTAGGAGACAATGCAGGATAGGGATGGGACTGGAGGCTGAGAGAAACACCCGAGTGGAAGTTGACAATATTGCTAAATGTCTATAGAAAAGACTTGAGGAAGGCTGTAATGTGAGGGAAAAGCATACTTTTGGGATGAAGGAAAGCACAAAAAGATGGAAGTGAAATATGGGTCGAAGAAAAACAGTAACCGTCCCCCCCCTGCTTAAGTCCAGACCCTGTGACCTTGCTTAAATGTGTTTTCTGTGGCAGTGCAATCAGGGATATCCCCCGGAGGTCGACTGCGGCTGGGGGCCAGCAGGGTCCTGGCTATGAAGGCAAGCAAGGGGGGAAGCAGCAGGCAGCACTTTCTAAATTGAAGTCAATAACACAGCAGTCCATTCTATCAGAGCCAGTCCTCCCACACAGTCCGCTTACAGTCACTAAGAGGAGCTGAGGGTAGGATGTCGATTGAGTTCTCCAAAGTACCACTACACATGGCAACATGTGTTTGTGTGGGTGAACACACACGAGGAGAAATAGCGGTGTCAGGGCAGGGAGGCGTGGCATTGGGGTGGTACACCTCATAAACTTGTACTTCTAAACGTTCGTACGTCTAAAAGGACCGGACATTAATTTTTACTCTTTGCCACGTGCATGTGTGGTTGACAATCCTAAAACAAGAACTGAATTTTAAGCAGTGGAATAAAATTAAAAATGCATTCTTGGAAACATTGGGATTGGAATGAATTAAGCAAACCTGACCAAATGCCCTGAGCCTGCCACACAGAAGTGCTTTTCTTCTAAATCTAGCTGTTGTATGAAATCTTGCTAATGCAGGCATATCTGAGACACACATGCAGACACAGCCTTATTTTGCCTTTAATCCCTTTTCGTGTGTTAGCAATTCTACATAGCTCTGGGGATTAAAACTGGTATGGTTGGCCTGCCCTGAGCCAGAAGTAGGGGAGGAAATTAGTGACTTGTAGAGGGTAGACATCCGGCTGACATGAGTTTGCCTGTGTCTTGACGCATGTGTGGGAACCTTCCATAAATTGTATTTGATTCTGATGACGACTAGGTAATTGTTACTGGCACATCCGCACAGCATGGAACAGGCATGATTCGTTTGGGGGAGCTAGCACTTTTTGCTTACTTCTGCTGAGCCGAATGCCAAAAAACTCAATCGGCTGCAGTTTTGATACTCCGTTCCCGCTAGTGTGCTGAAACGCTCATGTGTGCTGTTTTTTCACAGCCAAATGCAGTTTTATGATCTTGCATGCAAGGATTTTGAGCACCCTACTTTTTTAGTATTTGTGCAAGAGATTTAGTCTCTTTGCGGCAGATTTTCTAAGGAATGGATTCATTTCTGACACACACTATCCTCTCATTTTGTTTCTGCTCAAACCCCATTATCTGCAGAAAGACCTGCACACTAAGTCATATACTGTACGTTTATACTCCGATAAATGTTGTGTAGTATAATGCTGTGAGCTGTTAAAATTTAACTTGATATCAACTGAATGGACTAAATGAAGTGTGAAGCTATTCTTCATCCACAGGACTCTTTAACTTCTTAAACATACATGTGGAGAAATTTCGATCCCCTTCCGTTTTCACAGCACATTAAAAGCTGTTGGCTTTTACGTTTAGTAGCTAAGTGCATCCCATAGGTTTCGTCTTCGTGTCTCTTGAGCCTCTGTTCTTTCTGTAATTGTTTGCTGGTAGATATTTTATAGATCCATGCTGCTGCTGCCTACTGGTGCTCCTGCTGGTGCTCTCTCTCTCTGTTCTCTCTGCCGCTTCTCTGACTGATGGCATCAGTCTAGGTCACTTGCACTCTAGTTGTGTTTATTGGCGTGTGGCCCGGTTATTTTTTTCCATAATAACCCCTCACCCCACACACAGGACCGGCTTGACACATGGATGAACAGTGGTAATTTCCCAAGGCAGACATTGATTTCACTTTCATTTTCCTGCCACTCAGTGTTTGACATCCTGCTGAAAATTATTATTTTGACTTGGAAGCCTTTTATGTATCTCAATGGCTCATTTTGCCTTTCTTATTTCTAGTGATCGACAGTAGCTAACAATGAAGGAACCACATTTAGGGTTGGTGTTGAGTGGTGATTTTGCAAAACAACAAATGACATTGATTGCAATTGCTGCCATAGTACTCAAATAAGAATTGCACTTTTAGTTTTATATGCAGCAACAGTTTGTAATTCTGTGCCTCTCTAACACCTCTTTTATAATAGAGCCTCCTGTAATCTGAGTGAAAATGCCAAAATTCATGAAGCGTAACTAGTCAAATTAGTAAGTATTACACATGCAGTGATTCCGCCAGGTGTTTTATGTTTTGCTCCACACATACTGTCTCTTAAGTGTTGACTCAGATGTGCTGCAAGTTGATTCAGATTGTTTTTCAGCTACACTCGGTGCTCGCAAAACTTGGAGTGCCTGCGTATGCATTTTAATATGCATGTTTTGTCTGGAGATTGCTTTGCTGACTTAACTGTCTAGACCCTCTTGTTCACAGGGCTGCCATTTGTTTTTCCTGTCGCCTATCACTGTTCTGCCACCCATTTGTTAGTGGCTCAGCTGTGCACAGCAATAAATGACTGAGAATTGATGAAACCACTGAGACACATTAGTTTAAATCTTCTTTTGAGGAAATAATTGAGCTCTTTACTTATTAATTCAGTAGAAATTCCATGAGACAGCAGGGTTTTTTACTTCTTAAAGGTGCCCCACTGGGTATCCAGGCAGTAACTCTGGGTAACTGGAGCATTGAGCTGGCCACAAGGTTGCTGTAGCTTGTAAATCCACAAACAGTAGTGCGGTATCTGCTTTTGCCTGTGGCCTTATTGTTGAAATTGAATTTGAAGAGAGTCTGTGTGCGGCTGTTTTGAAGTGAGTGTTATCCATCCTATTTCCATCCTAAGAACAATTGTCATATCACACACCTGGTGGTGTTAAAAGCCCTCCTGCAGGGAACTGGATTCTACGCCAAATGTATCAAGTACATGATCTCATGCTTTTTCTATTCTGCTATGACTGTGTTGGTTGAAGAGATCTTATCTGATACAGTGCAAGTGTGCCAAATTTTTTTGTGTGCGTGTGTTCACTCACATGCATGTACCTTTGTACAAGTGTTTGACATTCTTCACCAAAGTGGCTTTATATGATCCAGTTACAAAAAAAAAAGCTGACAGCTGATGCTGTGATAGACAGTAAAACTTGTAACCATAGTTACAGTGACAAAAGATGGTGACAGCGGTCGCCATAGAAAGTTTTTACCTGATCTTTTTTTTTTGTACCAACAAAAGATTATGCGCGTATCCATCAAACTGTTATTAACCGACACTGACAGTGTTTGGTGACGTCACTTGGCGCATCGACATCACTATTATTGATGTGTCTTCATGAATGACTCAATTTCCTGTCAATTGTACTTGGTTGTTGTATGATGAATCGAGCTGTGAATGAGCCACTGGCCACCGTCTACTGTGAACATGCTTCACGATCCTGCCTGGGTTGTCCACGTTTTAAAAAGAACGGTTATGAATGTGCTGCAGTTCTAACACAAGCCCTTGCACCCAAGAGATGCTGTAAAAAGAAATTTAAAAAAACACAATACTGACATCGGTGACTGATGCATGACTGAGTCATCGCTCTGCTCATGCTAAGAGAACCCAGCTGTGGAATTAACTTATTTGGTCTAACAGAATGGATGTAATTTAAGAGCTTTTACTTGAAATATGTTGAATCATGTTCAGACATTTGTCAACTGTTCTGGAGTTGTGTAACACATTTAACTATCATGATTTATTTTGTTACTTTCAAAAATTTGAATTATGCCTTGATATGAATTTCAGGTCATGCAGCCGAGCCCTACCGCGTGATAAATGAATTGCCAAATGAAACTTGTTTTTTTTTCGTGCTTCTTTCATTGGTTTCCCCGCATCTTCCATCTCTCTCTGTGCTGATTCTCTAGTCACAGCATGTCCTCTCTGAGGTAGTGCTGATGAGCAGCATCTGTGTTTCCAGAGTCTTGTGGGGCAGAAAGAGGAGGAGGAGGAACGGGGAAGAAAATAAAACAAATGTGCGCCTTCAACACTCTTTCGTCATTTGTGGCCTCTAAGTTCTCTTTGTCTTCACCCCCTCCCCTCTAGCGGTCTCTCTCTGTCTCTCTCTTACTTGCACTCAATCTGATTCCGCAAATGTTAGCCCCATTTTTCTCCCTTGTCTCCTCATTATGGAGGTGTTTGGAGGCCCAGTCTTGTTTTTGACACTAATTTTTCTTTTCATTCCGTTTCCCCACTGAATGGCGGGAGAAAAACAGAGGAGAGGGATGATTGGAACAAAGTCACAGAGTAAAGTGAAAACAAACTGAGGGTGTCACGTTTGTAACTTTGTTGTGAGCTCGAGGCTCACTTCAAATATTAACAATAAAGGAAAACAAATCTGCCTTCCATTAGCATTGCTGCTTTGACAAATGAAATAAATGCCACATAGGTGATCTTCTGATGCTTAAGTAGTGTCTCCAGAAGTGTTGTCATTATCCAAAATGCAGTTAAAGCTAAAGCCAAAAAAAGAAAAAAAAAAAAACACTCTTTAGTTTAAAAGTCAGCACTTCATTAACCAGTCCATTGTGGTCCAAGTCCAAGTATCCTTGCCTCTCTGACTGTGGCCCAAATATTCAGTTTGGATACCCACACTTGGCTGAGGGAAATTACTAGCAAGAGATGATAACATCCACCCACCTAATTTTCCATTCTTCAAACCTATAATAGAGCTGTGTTTCATAGATAGGATGTTCCCAAAGGTAGGCTCACAACCAAACACAGGTGCAAGGTGGCTATAATCCCATTTATTTGACACTACACTACTTATTAGACTAACTACCATGTGATAGTGACTGGTCAAAATGTGTTGCGGGTGAAGAAATAAAATGGGGGGCAAATTGTATTTGCCAATGAATCTTCATTTGTAGTCCAGCAACAGACTGACTGTGTGGCTCCTAAGTTGGCATGACTTGATTCAATCAGCCTGCCCTCTCCATCCTTTCTCTCTCTCACTCTCACACACACACACACACACACTATCACACAGATCTCATCCCAGATCTCATTTGTTTATCGTCGGTTGCCATTAATGTGATTGAACGTGTGGAGAGGTTGAATTGGATTGCCAAAATTGAAGAATGATTTAACAATGATTTGTCGCAAGGATTTTTTATATCCCATTTGCTGCCGACTGGGGTCATATCATCCTTACCTATTACACGATCTGCAAGCTACCTGGTGGCTTAAAAGATTCATTTCAGCTAACTGTAATACTCTCTTAGTGGTAACTGTTGGGTGTCTTGTACATAATTTTGCACGTAACCAGGAGGCATATTCTTCTAGATTCCTGGATCTGTTCACTTAAACCATCCCTGTTGGAAATTACATATGTAGCTAGAATGAGTGCAGTCGGGTGAAGTCTGAGTGTTTTTGCTTCAAACAGATGCCTGGCAGCCTCCAGCCTGCAATGTAGACTCTTTACCATACCTGCTACTTTCTAGCAACATGGAGGACCTCTTCAGTGGTTGGTCTCCACCACTTTTCCCACACTTGAGCTCCAACCCCTGCCAAACAACTCTCCAACTAGCCTAGCAACTGGGCACTGCCTCTCGTTTTGACAAGCACACCGAAATTGACAAAAAGCCATGTTGAAAAATGCCTCTGTTGGCTCTTTTCCTCCCCTCTTTTCTCCCCCCTCATTCTCTCACTCTGTCAGCACAGGCAGGGTCTAGGAGGACAGAAATGGCTTTTTGAGTGACACAGGCTGGCTATGCCATTTGCAGTGTCAACTGGTGAAAGAGGATAGAAAAGGAGGTGGAGACAAATGATGATGGCTTGGCCATGATTGTCCCGTGCTCCTTCTCGCTTTCACCCGCCATCTTTTCACCCCAAGGTCATTGAGATCCAAATAACATTGCCACAATGCAGGGAGTTGTGGAAATGTTTTCCACAGTGCTATGATTCTTCTTTTTGTACAGTAATTTCATCAAAGACAGAGTACCTGTGTTTAGATTTCTCTTGTTAATGAATTATCTCTTGGAGTGGAAAGTTGAGGAGTTATTGTAAGTCAGTGATGAATAATGAATCAGGTCACATCACAGTTCCTGTCCATTTATGCCGGATTTGGAGTATTTTGCCCAATTCCTCTCTTTTGAGCATTTTAATTCAAATGGAGGAAAAAAAATCTCAATCTTTTAAGCGTAATCCAGTTTCTGATGTTTTGAATCAGTCCTTACTTCTCATTCTCCTGTCTTTGACAAATCTCCAGCTGGGTTTTGTCCAGCTCCACCCCAAGGGTTCTATGCGCCCTCATCAGCCACAGCTGTCAGCACACTGGAATGTCCAGTAAGAAATCACCCAACTCCACCGTTTTCCCTACGTAAGGCTATCTATGGCGCACCGATATAGTTTGGTCATTGCAGCCATAGGATCATAAATATTTAAAATTCCATTATGAAATCTTAAATTGATTCATAAAGCTGTGGCAAATGAAGCATGATTGAAGAAACAGCTGCTCATGTGGTGGATGTCACTATGAAGAATCACTCTGGAGAGGTTTGACAGGCAGAAAGTGTCTAGACACCTACACTAGTCTTACCACCTAAACAGTCGCAACCCTCATTTAGATGGGAATAGTTCAAAGTTGTTTTTTTCTAAGAGTGTTGTTTATGAGTTCACCTTGTAAACTACACTATTTTAATAACCCCAGACCGTAGAGCGAGTGTTTTCTCTCCCCGCCAATATGGCTACCTGTACCAACTGGTAACCACATTAAAAAGGAAACACACACTTTTCTTTTTTTTTGTTGTTGTTGCATCAATTACCCAGTTTGTTGGGATCCTTTTTGTATGAACCGTGCAAAGCAACCATTTTCTACACCTGCAAATGAATGAAATACTTAACTCACCACAGTATGCTATAAATCGCGAGTGGCCATTTGATGACAATAGCAATTGTCATGGTAACCAGAGAATAGCTGCTCTTCAGGTGAAGCTGTATTGGTTGTAAAATTGGTAGTAAAAACATGTCATTGTTATTTCATCTTTTTCCATGTTTGCATTGCTGCTGTAATGCACAGTGACTGCAAAGTAATGGCCAGTCTTTATTGGTTATGTACTCCAAGGTATAACTGTAAATGGATCTGCAGGAAAGCAACGCTGTCACTTTGAGAGGTAATGTGGCTCAATGCCCTCTCCAATCATTTTGACCACCCCTAAATGTGCTCAATGTGGCTTGACTGCTCCCACCAAGCATTCAGTGCTCCAGGCAGCGATTTGAAGATTTGGACTCTTACCTCTCATTGCTTTCCAATACCCTCGGGCCTTGAGACGCTGGGTGTCTCAACCCAGAACACAGTGTGCCTCTGGGAGCCAAGTGAAAAATGCTTAAAAATCAAATTACAGTCTCCATTCATGTGTCAAGGGCTGCAATTAATTTTTGGTTTTCCAACTTTTTTTCCATTTAGATCTGTTGTAGCAAGCTGTCCTATTGACAAAAAATGAAAACCGTTTCAAAGTAATAACTTTCACTGAGCTGTGTGACATTTGTTCTTAACAGCCATTCAATAACTTACAGCCTCGTTCAATTTGTGTTTTCCTACCTTCCCCCCCACACCATCCAGTTAAGGGGAATTATTTGATATTAGTAATATTACAAATGTAGCTCAATATTCATCGACCGGCATGTCATGTCGCCCTTCTCTTAAAAATGAGATGGATTGTAGTTATTGCCATTATTGATTTTAATAACCAGGCTGTTAAGGCCCGATGCAGATCCTTGCTCTCGCTCAGCTACCTCTGGTGCTGTGTGCGCGGGCTGAGCTTGTCTTTCATCAGACTAACAAAGGATCTATAAACTAATTTAACTACAAGTTTAGCATGATAAGGTTTGCTGACTGTGTCAGTTTTTCTCTTTTCTCTTCCGACCCTCCCTAAAATAGTTAGTTTTATGATATGTGCTTTGTACCCATTCCCCGATCAAATTAAAGAGTGCTGATTTGATGCAAGATCACAGGACTATTGGGGTAACGGATTAAAATGGGAGGCCCTAGCATGGCACAGTGTGTAACGGGATCAAGCTTCATCACAGCAGTATTGATCCATTGGGGCAGATAGAAGGAGACTGACTGATCTTAAATCTAGTCGGTCATTACATTGCCACAGGTCCTGCATTACTTGATGTCACTGACCCTTTCACTGTGTTGGGACTTGTAAAACCCCTATGGTGTCCAATTGTTGTACATGTTGTGGCTTTGGGGGAGAAATGACAGAAAAGTAAGCTCACAAAGGTCAGTGAGCATCGCAAAGGCCTGCAGGTTCCAACCAGAGTCCATTTATTTTTTACATGATTCAGCATGACCTTGCTCATGTGTTCTTTTTAATGGGCTACAACTGTGTCTGATCAATGGCAAAAAATATTGCAAGCTTAATCCTAGAGTGTAATGGGTAAATTCACTAGATCATTGGCTTTAATGTATAGTACGCCCAGTGTCCATACCTCTCAATAAACAGCCATAAAATCGTGTAAAGTCGTTCGCTTGTTTCAGACTGTATGTCATCACCAATTGGATATATTTGTTTTGACAATAGGGCACTTAAATTGCCTAGTGCAGTTTTGAAACCCCTCCAGCAGTAGATCTCTCAATTTTTTGCTTTAGTTAGATAGTCAGCTGTAGATCGTTTGTAGAGGACAACGCCAGCTTCGGCTCTGATCGACTCACTATTGACCTCTGCTTTCTCGCTCCCTCTCCATCTTTGCTCTAACTCATATTCTGCGAAGGCTTCAGAAGTCTTTCAAAGCTCTTGTCTGAGGACCGACATTGTATGCATTACAATTAGAATCGAGTAGATGTGGCGAGGGCAAGAGGACAGGGCACATCGTCAAGGTTTGACAAAGCTAATATTTATATAATTTGTAGATGTCAACATCTCAACTCTTCGTAATGAGGACCACAAGTTTGTTCTTATTTCAGTTTTTGCTGTTGTCACTTGTTTACCATATTCTCCACAATTACCCAGAGTAACAGCTTCAAAATGATTAGCAGATAACAATGCCAGAGGATTTTTGTCTCCTGCACCTGCATTAACTGGAATTCAACTTATTCAGTCTTTGCCCACTGCTCCATCTCTTTCCCTTAACCCTCTCCATCCAACCCTCCTTATTCACCTGTTCTGTCACAACAGTGATGCAGGGCAAGTGTCAATTATCTATTGATGAAAAGAAAAACTCATTAATGGGCATCAGGCAGGTTTAATGGTGGAGATCATGCTTGTTTGCCTCACCGTTAATGGCCCTGGCCATTAGAGAAGCCGTTTGACTTTTCCCCATCCTGCCACCGACAGACAGCAACCTGCCCCTGACAGTGATGCATGGGACCCCCCTGAGTCACATTGATCACCCTGGGAGTCCATACACACACAGGCACCCACACAACCACATTCCTATCAAGTGTGCATGGTAGTGCTCCATTGGTAGCAACATCAGCCTTCACTGAAATTGGTCAAAACCTTTCAAATCTTGAAAAACAATTTAGTGTTTTATTCCTACAAAATTTTGTTTTTCTCAAAAATTATCTCACCTCTTATGTAAGAGCCGAGTAATAGTGTGGCAATTTTTGGAGACTTCATAAAGGGTCTTTTTGAGAACTGCTTCTCAAATTTTAAAAGAATGTTTAAAGACTGGACTGTTTGCTGCAGAAACAGGCGAACAGGCCGAGATAAATCACTCCAAATCTGCAACACCGGAGGGTGCCTTAGTTTGTTTGCTGTAGTGCCAGTAAAAGATTTGTTTTGCTCAATTCACCTGCTGCTGTAACTGCAGACTCTGGGCATGGAGGTAGCGATGTGGGTCCCAAAATTGTCCTCTTGCCACTAATGTGTTTGGACAGCCAGATTGAGACACACTTCAGTGCTGCGGTGAGCACCGTGGACAGCAATATCTTGCCAGGGTGAGGCCAGTCCTCACCTTAAACCATGCTTTTAAAGGAGAGGTCTCTCCTCTGCAACTGCAATCTGCACTATAGGCAGTATATGCATAATCAAGTCAGCGGCTTCAATCCCTCTGTAATGTAGCTGTAAACAGATATTAGGAAACTTTTAAACAATTAGTAACACCAGTAATTATCTGCGACTATAACTTCTGTGTATTTTGTTGCCACTCAACCACATTACATTTTGTAAACTGCTTATAAATGCTAGAAATACTTGCCTCTGTATTACAGATACAGATGTTGGTATCCACCATATCAAAGCCTCCCCTACTCAGGCTTAACTCGATCAACATGTGACTAATAACGGTCTGTCCTGACCCCGTGGTCCGATAGTTAATGAACCAGCCTAGTTTGGAATTGGCTGGTGCCAGAGGTTTGCCCCTTGGCCTGGAGCTTAGCTGTTGTGCTGGCTCACCAAAGCAGGGACAGTCAATAACCCACACACCCAGGTATCCTACTGGCTTAGAATAACAGACACGGCAGCGTCACCTCACCAAACCTTTTTCATTTCTTAAAGTCCCTGTGTTTTGGTGGTGCTGATATTGTAGTCTGTATCCTCCAGGCTTTTGAAATATGTTTTGTGTGGACATGGTGATAAACGGAAATCTCATAGCTTGCCAAGAATCAAAATGCCAGCAGACAATTCCCTGCAGTGTTTATCTGATTGAGAGAATGTTTTTTTTTTGTTTTTTTTTTTCTTGCCTCAGACAAGGTTCGTCACTGACTTTTTCTAAGCTTTTGAGAACACCCAATATCTTTAAACAGTACCTGTTACATTGAAAAATGTCTTACTGATCTTATATGTTTTCTCATATAGGCTTGAAAGAAAGAGTAGGTCAATCATTTTCGCTGTTATCAATAAAAACAGGATCAGTCTCACTGCCCACATTTTTACTCCCGTTCGATGACTGGCGACCTGTTTTACCCACTCCGTCCCTCCTTTGTGGTGAAGACTACACAGGTCACTAGTTTGCCTCTTAAACACTGGCTGCAGCTGTTCTCCCCATGCAAACATTTTTTTCTTTAAAATGACCGGCCCCATTAACACGCTATTTACATCCCTGCCTGATCTATGCCATTAAGGGATCAATAGCGGTTTGTTTAATTCATTCATTAATTCTTCTCTGTCTGTCTCTCCCCCCCCCTCTTTTTATTTTTTTTTTTAAAGGTGATCTATATTTATAGATTTCTCCCGGAATGGACTGGCCTTTTCCCCTCTCGATTCGAGCAAAGTGGCATGCTAACACATTTAGCCTTTTATGCCCGGGTATCCCTGTTCTGGGGAAATGAGATATGTTGCTAAACAAATGTAGCACTTAAGAGAGAGGGCTCTTTTCTTAGAGTTAGGTCTTTTTATAGCTAGGACGTCACCTGAAAAAGTGCCTGTTACCACAATCAAATAGCTAATGTTTATTTTGACAAATGCAGCACATGACCCGGTTTTCTGGCCATGCTGTGCTCTACTGTGTTCCATTAACAGCAGTTTATGGACCTTAGTAATGGGTGCACTATTGATAATAGGCTGTGGGGAGATTTTTAGAGGGTGAAAGGCAGTCATAGAGCATGTGCCTTATGTGTGGTTTTCAACCCAATGACAGCACTCTTTACTTCTGCGTAAACAGCTTTGGGGTGTTAGAACCTTTTTTTTCTTTGAGTAACTTGTCATTTTTCTTCAACAGCTTGACATTTTTCCCATCCGTCCTTTTTTTTTGTAAGCAAAGATTACCCAACATGCACGTTCAGCTGTTGCCTCGTGTTGTTTTTCCTGTTTAGCACTGTCCGCATTGTCATTGCCCTCACAAAACAGTGACAGCACTTTCGGAGTTGTCTCTAAATACCTATCTGCACACGCACATAAAACAGAGAATGTCCCATACAATTCTACATCTAATACACGTCCCAGTAAAATACCTTTCTTGTATGCACACACACATCACAGGATCACAGTAGTAAGTTGTCTTGCACATGGCTGTCATGGCTTGGCTCTGTCACACTGATTGCGTATTTATTACCTAGCAGTAGTTGTCAGTTTGTTTGTTTTTGCTCCCTGTTCATCTGTCGTCCTGGACACTTTGATTCATTTTTCAATTTAGCTTTGATTAATTATCTCCGCCCACCAGGAACACCTTTCACGAGATATTGATTTTTGGTCGAGATCCGATCAAAGTTGTGAATGTGCATCTTGCTTGGGGGATACAAATGTATCATTTGAAGGAACTCTGTGTGTCCATTTAGAAAAATGATCCATACAAGCCAGCCTCACAGACAGCACTGAGAGATGATGGACTTCTGTTGGATGGGGCCGCTCATACCCCCAAATGGAGTTTTCATGCAAGACTGGGCTTAGTGCAGTGAGGCTGACCCATCAATGCTCAGCTTTTTTCTTTTTTTTCCCCCATGTGGGACAAACTGTCCTTCTCATGTGGCATTCATGACTCTGAATTAAGTATCCATTGATTTTTGTTAAGTGAATAGGGAAGGTTAGGAATATGAATTAAGGTTTGGAGATTATCTGATTGCTCTCCCTCTTTTCGCCTTTTTCCCCACTTTGCTTCTCAACCCAGGGCTTAGGATCACTCATTGCTCAGAGAAGGTTTTGATCTCTTTGCGAGAGCACACAAAAGAGTGCACACACTCCACACCTCCACATCACTCCTTCAATCTTCTCCAAGGCTCAGTTTGATAAATGGCTTATTCTGCTGGATGAGCAAAGGGCTATAGGTGGGAGTGACTCAAGTCTTTCTTTTTCTTTCTTTTTTCTGTGTCTGACTTTGTCTTCTGTCCGTCTATCTGCCAGTCTTATTTGTTTTTGTCTGAGTCAGGGTGATGAGGGAGATGAGCAGATAGAATGGCAGAAATGGAGAGAAAACAAACCGATGCTTGTTGTCGGTGACATCAGGGTCCTCCTGGCCTTCCCCTACCTTGTCATTTCAGCTGTGTGTGCTGACACATGATACACTTACGAAGATGCACTCTGATTCAATAATGTAATGAACACTTAATCCATTAACACTCAAATGCACAAACACACCTACATAAATATTATCCTGCAGTATATTTTCACTTGCTACTTTGAAAACTATTTATATTTACACTTTAATGTGATTTTATATACGCAGACAGACAAAAGACTGGAAAGAGCCCAGCTAAGTGACAGAGTACAGTAGCCATAAAAGCAGCCGCCTCCTTGTTGCTTAATGAGAATGAATGAAGACATGCCAAAATGTCTCCATCTCTCGTCACGCTCTCTCTCTTTCTGGAGTCGGCAGTGCACTCTGAACAAATGCTATGTTTGCCACCGTCAAAGCCTTTAAAGTTTTACGACCAGACCTGGTAATTTGACTCATGCAAACTTAAATCTCTATGGTGATAACCGCGATCCCAGTAATTGGAGTGCGCAGTAAAACTCAGATTTAAATAGCAGCAGAGTTGCCGTCCGTGATGATTGAAAGCACTGACTGACAGATTCATATCCTCCAAGCCTTGCATTATGTATGTAGCCCGCTCTCTTTTCTCGATGAGAGAATGCATAGTGCGTAATGTATGCATAGAGCAATACATGAATTGAGCCTCGAACCCGCATGCCAGGTCGGACCTCATGGGTTCTGAAATGGCTCGGACACTCAAGTGGACAGCCTGTTCTCCGTAACTTTAGGTCATATATCCATTCGCTTCCCCCTCCAGTTATTCAATATTTGTTTTGTTTGGATGTGGTGATAAAAGGAAATCCCATTGCTTGCCAATTTTTAGATTGCCAACCCCACTGTGTTCTTTCATTTTCTTTTAGTGCAGGGTTTGGCTCTGACATGATGTGTCACCTACCGCAGCCTTTTTGATTTTTTTGCTCACTTTCAAACAGCTAAGTGAATTAAATCTGCTGCAGTTTTAAAACATGCCCTCGGGCCAGGTTTCACTTCAATGGTACCAAATGGCTTTGTCTTTTGTACTTGAATGACTACGCATGTGTATGTGCTTGTGCATACACACGCGTGGTTTTGAGTGTATGTGTTTTTTTTTTAGCCTTTTTTCTCTTTCCCGTCCACTGTGTCGACACAATCCCAGCGTTTATGAGATTACCAGAGCCCATTTGTGTTCCGGCGGGAGCCATCTTGGCTCGGAGGAGGCCTCCGCTGGGAACCATCTGGGCTCTACTCAAAGCAGTTTCCACTCCGCCTCCCCTGTCCTCTCCACATTATGACCAAAGCTATTTACTTTAAAGGGAGAAGGAACTCAAATTTCACGTGTGTATGTGTAAAGCTATAGAATTCAGTCTGCACAACAAGCACCTTGGTTCTGAAGTGGCATATTCAAAGTTAAAAAACAAGGACATGATATCAGAGCAGATCCTCTTAGGCTGCAATAATCCTTGAGGATTATTATCATATATATATATATATATATATATATATATATATATAAATATATAAATATATAAATATATAAATATATATAGATATATAAATATATAAATATATAGATTAGTCTATTGAGTATTTCCTAAAATATGTTTTTATTCTTCATCATTTCAAACATTGGACAAATGCTAACAATATACTGCCATATGTCCAATTGTATATCTCCTAGAGAGTCTCTAACTTGATCATATACACAGTTCCTAAACAGCAGAATAATATGTCTTGAAAATACATGAAAAACATATCAAATAAAGCATAATTTGAATCGCCAAGACGAAGAAATTCTCATTATTGGCAATGATGGCTTACTGGATAAACGAGCTGTTATCAGTCCGTTTTCCATATTAAGTGCGACATATTGTACCAACGATGGTATTACTCTGCAATCCTGCCATGGATTTAAAGCCTCTCCAAGCTGATCTTTTTCTGCCAGTGGAAAATTGGGCCTCGGCTCTCTTTTTATGAATTAATTTGTCCTTCTTAATTTCACATTTGACCTCTCTATTAGCCTCTTTCATCTCTTCCCCGTTGGCCCATGAAATGCCAGGTTTCTTTTTATTTAATGATGCCTTCAAGATCTCGGTCTCCTAAGGTGAATAATTTTGACATATTTTGACTTCAGTCTCGGTATCCCACTCTCCCTATAATGAAACAATGGTAGCAGATTTGATTAGAATTTTGGCTGATCTTACTATATCGGATCACAGTGCCAGTGCGGTCACGACAGTCCTCTAGTCGTATTGTACTGTTAGCAGGCTAATTTTTCTTTCCATAAGGTTGGCAGTATGTGGTAAATGGGGTTTCTTCTGTAAGTGGTCTGGGAAAACACAGACTAATTTGTTCTGTTACGATCAAAAGCGTGTAAGACCACATGTCTGTGATGCCCGTTGTTTAACATTAATATCACCCCCAGCATATCTTTTCCTCCCTCTCTTGCCGTCTCTGGATGGTCACATGTTTACATCTCGCCTCATAAAGGCATGATTGATATGACTTGCCCTGCTTTGTGATTTCTCCACATGGTTGTAACATTCATCAAATTTATCTAGTTGCTACATGGGCAGGGGAATTGTATTTTCCTCAAGTAAATGATTGGTATACAGGAATATCGGTAGGGAGAGAGTGTCTCCTTGACCTCGAGATAGCTTTCTGCACCCAAAATGATTCTCTGTGGAGACTGGCTGACACGTGAGATCTGTTGAGATGATTTCTTGTCTTTCAGGTATTGTTCAGCGACTGAATGATTGTGGAATTATTTTTAGTCTGATCAGCCTTTTGCCTGGCATAGGAGGTCTAACAAAGGAATTTATCTTATCTAGTTTATGGTTCAAGAGCTTTCAGTGTGCAGAATTCATTGTTCTAATTTGTGCATGCAATTTTATAACATCTTGTGGAACAGATTTAGTCCGGAAGTGTAGCTTTCAATTTTCTCTCCAAATTGGAAATTTTCCCAGCTCAAGAGTGTTGTTATTAGTTGTCAATGTTTTATTTTTGTTTTGCAGTCGTTCGAGCATCCTTAGTGGTAGTTGTGACAGTTAAGTTAGTTCCAGCCATTCTAGCCTTTTCCCAGCACTCGCCCACTTCCCCATTTGACATTTGGGTGTGCTTGGAGGACCAGTGGTGCTCTAATAGCCTAGTTACGTAACTGCTTCTGCACTTAGAGACGAAGAGAGATAAAATGGGGTGAGTATCTGAGATAGTGGAGAGAGATGGAGAGTAAGAGAATGCAGACGAGCTACGAGTGAATGATTGTATCACACTGGGGTCTTGGAAGGCTACACAAATGCCTTTTTATGGAGCCTTTTGGTTTTTGATTACCGTTTTACTTGTCAGAGATATGTAGAGTAATTATTAGAGCGGTTATTATTATTTAGTAGAAAATAACAAGTTTTATACATGACATACATTTTGGGACATGATTTTTTTTGGCCATAGTTGCATTGATGCGCCACAGTCCACCTTCCATACTGCCGATGGCTTCTTTGAAATGGTAACGTGTCCAGAAAGTTGAAATACATGTATGTTGGCACTATATGCCAAGGTTGTCAATTTTTCTGCTTAATAAAAGAGCAGATTATGCATTCATTAATAAAAGCTTTTGACTTTAGTTGAGAACAAGGCAGAGCAGTTTACAAACTTAATTCCCCTCAGATTTCCCTTGTGGCTGCAGGGCTAAGCAGCCTCGAGTCTTAATCGCTTGACTTCTCCCTATCTCTTCAGCACACCTGCCCTCTCACTTTCTCGCTGACTGAGGCTTTAGAGTAGGGAAAGGAATCGATTGATTTTTTTTTTTTCCTTTCCCCTTCTTTCCCCGGTCGTCCATCACTTATGAAACAAAATGTAATGAATAGATAATTAGCCTGAATAGGCAGAATTTGGTTATAGTCCATCATGGGAAATGTTGTGAGATCTTTCCTACTTTGTCAGCAGGGTAAGCTATTTCAGTGCCTTCATTTGTTAACTTAAGGGAATCGCAACTTGGGTGTCACTAATTGCTAATGATTTACATTGCAAAAAAGTAGGATGACAATATTTAGAGTCTTAATTAAGGTTGAAGTGCAAACGCAACACTAATTTAAAGCCACTCATACTTTTTTGTGCTGGCCCTAGGATTTAAAGTGTTATTGTTTACAAATATACATAAGTTTCCTCCGATAAAAGGTGATGGTAGTCCTTAACTGAGAATGTCAAGGACAAGTTGGCTTTAATGTACACACTGCTGGGGTGTGCCATGCTGACCAAGACCAGATACTACTGATTGGGAAGTCCACAAAAGAGGAGTGAAACAGGATCTGTGTGTGTGTGTCCTACCAAATCAATACACAGCTCAAGGGCCTTCATTGACGTGTCTATTGAAGAACAGTGGTGTCTCCTCACAAGACCGCCCCCACACACCTTCACTTTATTGCCATAATGGAATCTCGTAACCTAATCTTGGATACAGACCATTAACTATTTTCTCCCTCTGTTCCGCTGTACCAGGTGGAAGTCGAAGTGGAGAGCATGGACAAAGCAGGGAACTTCATTGGCTGGCTGCACATCGAGGGTCTGAATCTGTCAGTGGCGCTGGTAGAAAATGCTCTGTCCAAGGTCCACTTTACAGCAGAGCGCAGCGCCTACTACAAAACCTTGGTTTCAGCAGAGGAGGGATGCCGACAGAGGAAAGACAAGGTAGGTCTCATTTTACGCTGCAAGAGCTGCAACTACTGTACATCCTGAGAAAGGCTTTACTTTGGTTTGGTCGGGTCCATTCCTTACAAACCAGATGACCTTTGAACTTTCTTGCAATTTCTCTCTTCAGAATCAGTACTTGTTAGTAGTTCATCAGTAGATGTAAAGATGCAGTGAACCGGAATGACCACCCTTGAAAACTCGGAGGAGAAAACATAAAAAGCTGTTTGTTCAAATGAGAGAACACACAAACACATTCTTCCAGGCATTGGCTACCAGATGCAACTCTTCTCCCAACAGCAACTCCACTATTCTCTCTTTTAAACTTGCACACACTGCCCTTGTCAAAGGCAAAGCCCATCCCCCTCACCAGCCTGACAGCCAATTAGGACAGGTGGTGCCATGACCTTTGGCTTCCATGAATACAAAACTGAGCTTTTTTTACTAAACCGGCAAGTACATCCGTATGAATGTAGAACAGGGACACGTCGATATATCTATCACGACACATCACTCAGCAATGAGCAAAAGCAAGTCATGTATTCACGTATTAATAGCATGCAGGCTGTACCTTTAGTAAAAGCTACAATAATGCTCCATCTGGGGTGGAGAATAGCCACATATTTGCCATTATCATTGAAGCTTCCTTTCCTCAATGGGAGTCCTTTGATGGATGGAGGCCTCTCTCACACTGATCCTGATCTCGCCCTGCATTTTCATTATGGCTCCACGAGTCACCCCTGCCAGATGCATGGAGTGCCCGGCCAGCTGTCATCCTTGTCCTCTTTCCTCTCTATCTCTGTTACTTATTTCTTTTACCCTCTCTCTCCCTCCCCACCTCCCTCTTTCTCTCTCATTCTCTCTTTAGCACTCACTTCTACCTATTTGGGTCCTTTAGGAGACACAAATGCCTACTCTTCCCATATAAACGTGATGTATTATAGGAGCCAAGAGGGGGCTGTGTTCTTTTTCCCGTCTCTGAATCTATCATGTTTGTAGTCAGTGTGTTCCTGCCCGTCTTTCTCTTTGCTTCAGCCTTTTTTTCACAGATACTCTCAATCTGTGTCTTCCTTTTCTCAAAGCGGTTGAAGAGAGACCACTGCGCAGGTGAGCCTTTTCTGTCTTGGAAAGGTGAAAAAAAAAAAGCAGCAATCTGGCCAGCGATGTGAGCACACAGACCCTGCCACGTTAAATCTAACCGCAGCAAGAAGGCACATTCCTGACACCTCTGATGACAATTTCACTACCGCTTTCTGACCCCCTTTGCAGCGTCGAGACAGATTGACTTTCACCACAAGGTTTTGACTTGAGCTAACCTGAGTGCGGACAGGGCCGAGAGGAAAGACGACAGAATGGGGCCCTGAGTAGACCAGACAGACGGTGATTATGTTTGATGTTAGTTTGCCACAGGCACCGGTGCACAGATCAACCACAGCCTGATTTGTTTGTGTGTGGGTGTGTGTAGTGGATAGTGTGTTGCGTTAATGGAGCACAGGGCAACCCGTTGTGTATGTGTGTGAATGCATAGTATGCAACTTGAAGGCAGATGAGGTGGGACTTGGTGTTCTAATTAACCCGTAGAGACCATCTTGAGAAAAGCTGAGTGCTTGGCTTTTTTTTTTTCTGTCTCTCTTTTGAAGTCATAGCTGGTCTTTGTCTATGTGTAGGCTGAGGCTAGAGAGATCGCATCTCCTCCTATCTCATCCCCCCCATTCCTCTTTTCTCATTGCCCCCTCTTTATTGTCCCTATGGCTGTGGACATGGAAGACATGGGTGGATACTGCTGTGTCAGGCGCCCAGTACAAAAAAAACAAGACTGTCGTAATGAAGTCGGAGGGTGTGTGTACTCGCACACGCATGCTCATTAAAGAAAACTTTGCGTTGGCGGTCCAGCTGGGACCCAGGACAACAAGGGGGATTGAGGCTTTCTGCAGTAGCATCCTGAACCAAAACTGCTTAGTTCGAGTGACTTAAGTGAATATGAGTTTTTGCTACAATGAGACCAGTGGGACAAAGAGATTGTGTTCTAAATGAAGCATTCCAAAGGGTTTGAAGAAGAGCCTTTTGTAGAGCTCAGCATGTTTTGATCTTGCGTATCAGCATCTCTTAGAACAATATTTGGAACAGTCCTCACAGCAAACCGATTTCTCCCCTCATGCAGAAGGCTCAAGTTGTAGTCCTGCGCACATTTTTAATTCCGTTCCCAGTTAGTTATTTATGGCTAGGCTATTGTTTACATAAATCTCTTTAATTCGTGTCGCCCTGTCAGCACCTATTGTCATGCTTTCAGTGATAACATTTACGTGATTCAGCTGTAAGACAGAACACTGTATATACTTATTTCATGTTTTAACAATGAGTCGACAGTTGCCAAGCAGTGCTCATGCCCTTTTCTTAAATGTCTTGCCTGGTTTTGCAAAGCATTCTTGTGTATATTTGGATCCTCCTAGGGGTAGCAAAACAAATTCTTGCTTACCAGGCATCTCTGTAAACAAGACTTGTTGTAAAAACACTGTGTTTTGTCATTGTAATATGAGACAGCTCAATGCAGCTATTCATGTGATGTTCCAGTATTCCCAAACTGCTGCTGAGAGAAATAAATTTGAAAAGATAGCAGCAGTTTGGCTCAAAGTGGATTGGGAGCAGAGATTTGTACTGCAGAGACATTGGCTGTAGCTTTCAATTAAGTTCCCTGAGGAGTGAACCGGTATGGTTTGTCAATATTTGGTTGGGTCCCAAGAGACTGTCATTTTTTGTAAATTCAGAAACCAAAAAATACTCTTGCTTCTTAAACCATCCACCAATGCAAATTTCTGCAATAAAGCCCAGATCAGTGGATTGTTGCAGTGATGGTTGGAAGTTTCTCCCACCCTTCACACAAGATCCCTTGAGCTCAGCCAGAGTGGCCATTGGGTTCTTGGTCACCTTTCTTACAAAGGCCCTTCTGTACTGAGAGTAGATTAATGAGGGGAAACAATTAATTTAAAAGATTTTGGCATAAGGCTGCAACATAACAAAATGTGGAGAAAAGTGAAGGTGTCTAAATACTATCTGTGCACTGCATATCTACTTAAAAGAATCGCAACCTAATAGCTGTAAGCAGACAGAGGGAAGAAACATTCTAGTAATTGGAACGGCCCAATTATGAAGAGGTGAATCAACAATCGGCCCTTAATAATAACCAGAGTGCGCTTTCTGTTGAGCAAGGGTTTTTTTCTTCTTTTTTTCTATAATTACCCAACCTTGAAGTAGATTAACACACTCCGATGGGTCTCAGAGTGGGAGAGAGGGAGAGGGGAAAAGAGAGAGTGGAGAAAGAAAGAAGATATGACAACCCCTGTTAAAGATATTTCATGTCACGCGACTCTCCTCCTTTTATCACTTCCCACCCCTTTCCTTCAATCTTGTTCAGCCGTCTTTATAGACCACTGTCTTTCTGTTAACCTCTTCAGTCTGCTCCCCCTCTTCACCCGCTCCCCCTCTCCTTTTCTCTTTCCTCCTCCTACTAATCGTCTTTGAATCCTTTCTTATTAACTGGATTAATGTCTTCTCAGATGCCCTGAGTCATGCCCTTGTTCCCCTTTGCTGCTTTACAGTTTTTTGGATCGTGCAGGACAGCTCCTTCCTTGGCCTTGACTGTGGTCAGAGTGAGTCAGGCAGCTGCATCATTTGTACCCTTTATCAGAGGACAAAGAATCCCTCCGAAGCGTAAACCCAGGATCCGGTGCTGCTGCTCCTTACTGTATACTCGACCCGTCCATCAACGACTCTCGTCTAAGCCTTTACCTTTGTGACTCGTCCTTGGTGGATCCTGATTGAATTACATAATCTTGTTTCAGCTTTCTCTACTTTTTGGGTGGGATCCAGAGTAGCCAACTTGACTCTCACTTGGCCCCAAGGGCCTGTTCACAATGATACATTTACACATGGCCAGACCAACCTTTTTTTTGTACTGGAAGGAAATCAAAGGACTTGGATCTGCTATGATTGGCTTACTCGCATTGTAAGCATTATATGCAATTTTTGCCCCTTCAGTTGCTCCTGGCTTGCTTTCTCAGGGGTCTGGTGGCTTGTCTCACTAGCCAAATATTTTGACACCTAGACAGGAATTCCCACCAATTATTTATGCCTCTGCGACAGTAGCAGTCGTGGCCGGAGGCATCATGCTTTTGGGTTGTCTTTCCATCTGTCTGTCCATCCATAAGTACATATTTCAATCCACCTGTCAGATTCTTGTGAAAGGGATATCTCAGGAACACCTTGAGGAGCTTTGGTCAAATTTATCAGAATCTGCAACTTAGAGTCAAGGGATGAGCTGATTAGATTTTGGCTATCAAAGCTCAAGGTCACTTTAACCTTATGTCTGTCCCAGTCTCATTAACGCCATATCTCAGTAACAACTAGAGGGAGTTTTATTACATCTGGCACAGAAGTCCACCTGCAGTCAAGGATGAACTGATTAGATCTTGGCGGTCTAAGGTCAATGTCATGTGACCTTATATCTGTCCCATTTTCTTAGACATAGGTATCTTATGAAACCCTGCAAGGAATTTTTTTGAATTTGTGTAAAATGTCCACTTGGACTGAGTAGATAAGCTGAGTAAAGTAGAAAAACTAAGTAGATCTTGATAGATCAAAGGCAAAAAAAAACATGGTCACTGACCTCACATAACAGATCTTTGGCTTTAACATCAAATTCAGTAGAATAGTCTCCAAGTGAAGGTAGCATATTTCTTACTTCTACTGCAATCATACAAAAAAAACAAAATCCCCATTAAACCTTTTCATGAAAATATTTTAAAGTCTTTAATACTGGACAGACATGGATATAAACCACAGCTTGACTTAGGTGGTGGAAGTAAACAACCCTTAGGCAGTAATTCTAGTTATCTACCATTCCCTACTGTTTTTAAAAAGCGTGCGAAAAGAGAAAACATCTCCCTGTCCTCCCATCTAAGTTGTGTCGTCTCAGCAGTCAGCACATCACACACCTGGCTGAACGGGAACACGCTGTGGATGAATCGAGATAATTGGGCTTTTAGCAAAGCTAATAGGCTTGCGTGTCCCAGTTGAGGGTAAAGGAAGTTTACCCCTAGTGGACTGGTTTCAATCTCAAGTGGGGCTTTTTCTACACATGTGTGCTGGCTTGGCTTTACTTAGTTTGAGCTGGCACATCAGCCCAGCGTGGCAGAGATTTGCATTTTCATTACAACAGGGCCACCTGGTTTAAAGTGTGTCTTTAACCAATGACAAACTTATGAGTAGTGGTTGATAGTGGCTATAAGTACTCTTTCCCTCCCTCCAGTGTTATTATACAAACAGCGCTAACAAAGCCTCAACAATTGGGTGACTGTGGTGGTAGCGTTTGACCCACTCGTGCAGGTAGAAAAGTCCCAAAGGGTCAGTTGTGGTTTGCGTTCTGTCCTGATTCAATTATATTATTTCTATTAACATCTATATGGTACCGAATGTATTACCCGGGGCGATTTTCATTGTATACACTTTGAGGAAATACACAATTTGTAGAGTGAAGGACCTTTTCATGTTATGTGGAAGGCATGATGACTATTGGTCCTCTGTAAACGGTCTTTGTAGAATTACATACATGCTTGTTTGGTTTTCACGGATGACAGTCCCTTTTCTATTAATCCCATGCTCGATGCTTTCCCAAGCCCTGAAGGCGTTGAAATGCTTTTAGGGTTGTAATTTTGTTCTCCTTCCCTTCCTGTTTCTCTTGGCCTCTTACAGTGAAATAACCTGTGGTAGGCACCGGCAATATCATGGAACAATTCTTGGGATTAATATGAAAGTAGATCATTTATAGAGGCTTCGAGTGAAATAACAAAGATACAGTTGACTCATTCTGTTTCTGACTCAACCCATTGTTTCACCAATTTAGGCTTCTTTTCAGCGAAACCCATTGCTGCTTCTGCAAATTATCTCCTCTTAACTTTTACCATTTTGGTGTTGGTCCCCGACTGTCCTCACTCCGCGGAGACAGTTTTGACGAAAATGAAATCATTGCCATGATTACTTTTCTCACACAAATTACATTAGGCCTTGTGAAGAATTGAGCGCTACTAGTGTTCTGGGGCAAACAGGATGATTGCGCCTGTATTACCATTTCCGTCTCACTTTCCATTTCACCCATCTACTGCTTACTGCTCTCCGCATTGACTTTTGATTTAACAAATGGAAGCTCTATGGTGCTGAGACAAGAGCAATGTCCATGACAATCACAGAAAGTGATTTTAAATTAATCACTGAGCAAGAAACATGTCTAGTCCATTTGAGAGGTAACAGGAACAACTGCTGTGGAAACTGCCTTTCATGCCTGGGTGAAAATGAAATGTCCCAGATATGTTTGAGGAAGGAGGAAGTTATTCTAAAGCAAAGTGCTGAAGGTTTAAGACTTACCAGCCATATTGGAGATTTCTTTGGCATTGCTTTTCCCTTTTGTCCCCCCTTTTCGCCATTCCATTCTTTCACGGAGAAGTTTCATCTTATTATCTTAAAATCCATTGTAATTCCAGTCTTGGTCACCTTTTTTAAAAAATAGAGATCACCCATTTCTAAGTGGAAGCAGCTACCTTTTTAAAATGAGTCAGGTAATGCCAGAGAGGTTTCTCTGATTACCCATTATACCTTAAAACCTTCTCAACACATGGATTTGTATTAGTCTGTAATTATTTACTTCTTTTACTGCTTTGTTTCTTTCTGTGCAAAACCCCTCTCCCCTGTAGGTTTCTGAATGGTATAATGAGATAATAGAAAAGCTTTACTCAATATATTGTAATATATCTTTGCAGCTTTGGTTGTATTCGCAGGGTCACAAGCGTGCACAGCTTATTTGCATTTCTTCAGCTGGTTTTTGGAATAAGTTCAGAACAGCCTATTGTGGTGCTTCAAACGGGGGGAACTTTGGATAAAACATAAAGGCACTTGCCTGGTCATATTGTGCCAACTCCTACAAACTCCCTCATCTTAATTTAATAAACCTGGACTTCTGCTCAAGACTTTGAGTGAACGCATTTGCGTGCATCCTGCAGACCATGCATAATGCAGGTGTTGTATTTAAAACTGCTGATGGAAGGTTACCCATGTCACACCATCCAGTAGTTATTCAGACATGTTATGTACCTGTAAATGACAGGGCTGAATAATCCATTGTCTACATATTTTAAATTGCCTGTAGATCAGTGGTTAGAATTCTGCCATTAGATAAAACCCCTATTGGTTTCTCTTGTGATCTGATTTCTTTACATAACGGTTTTTAGAGGATATACTGTATACTGTCAGCTTACGTGCAGTCTTTTTAAATGCCAGGAAGCTAATGGGAGAATGAAATGGTGTCAGTGGCAGCATTTTTGCTCCGCCACCTCAAAGATTGAGGGCCAGGAGAATCATCATGTCACTGGTTAATTTGCATTTTTTTGCCCTATAGGAGATGAGTGGCTCAAACTGTGCCAAAAGTCACAGTACATCACCACACCCGTGGGCAATCTATTCATGCTAGTCGTGCTTTTATTCCGAATATATCGTCCGCAGTATGACATAGTGCGGCACAACAGCAATCACTAGTCAAATAACCACTAATCTCCAAGGTCTTGGCTTCTTTTTTGGACAACATTTTTCTCTGTAGCTCACTAGAGCACAGTGTTGTCGCTGTGGGTAGCAATGAACAGGTTAGTACAAATGGATGACTCATGATGCAGCAGTCCTCAGCCTACTATGGTCAAATTATCCTTCCTGCCCAGGTGTTGAGATACCAGCTATTTATATGCTGTTTTTCAAAGCAAGATTCCCTATGTTTTATAGATATTTAACAATGTAGTTCTTATACTACCACTACTACTGATGATGAGTATTTTACAGTATTAATCCTCAGAAACCACTTCAGACCCCAGAACACAAAACAGCACAATGCATCTGCAGCACAAGCTAATGAACAGTGCGTCAGATTAAAACTGTTAATGAATTTTCCTCAAGTGCTTGCTACATTGTGATACCACGGTGGGGTTATTACTTTGATTAGTTTAATAAAGTACTTAATACGTTCTTTATAATCTGCAGTATAATGATGTCATATGATTTGTTAATTGTCCACACATTCATTGCTAAATAATTATATTGGCAGTGATTAATTAAAGTCAAATCTCAGTGTAAATTTACTCAAGTAGGGAGTACCGAGCATCGATAAACTTTTTTGATCACCTCTCATATTGGGGGCTCGAGGTACCCTATCCCGTGCTGGAAATCATCAACACATCCAGTGCGAGAACGTTTGGCCCTATTGCCAGCGTGTCAATACACAAGCAAGATGAAGGTTGCAGGGTTTGTTGGCAAGTGTGAGAGGACAGCGGGATCACAGCAAGGGGACATTATTGCCTGCAGGGTGGCCACAATGAGAGAGGTGACCCGTGTGAGACCTCACATCACTGGAAAAGATTGAGAGGGACTGTACGGCTCTTTCATATACCACAGATTCCCTGGCTTCAGTTTTTGTGTCTGCATTGTGTTTTTGCATTTATATGTGCACATGGGTGTGTATTTATGTGTGCGACTGCATACTCTCTCTTTGTTTACTATGCCATAATGTCTGTACGCTTCCTCGCGTGTGCGTGAGTTTACTCCTGCTTTCATCTTTCTTCTCAGCGCCGCGTGCACAAAATGAACCACCTACCACACAAAAGCAAAGAGCTGACGGAGGCTTTTTTCATATGGCTAAGAGATTACATAATATGACTCTCAGTGTGCTGTGTACACATCTGCACACACAAACTTGGGTTGCAGATGGAGGGAGGCACCACACACACACACACACACACACACACACACACACACACACACACACCAACCATACTCTCACTGTCTCCCTCCTGCTTACTCAAACACACTTTGAGCATGTGCAGACCGACAGACAGTGCAGACGCACACACTCTCTGGCGACACCCCCACCCCCCACCCCCACTGTAGACAGCAAGCTGGACCCTACATGCCCCCGGGCAGAGAGACAGAAAGACATAGAAAGAGATCAGTGGACCCAGTGATGTGTGTGTTATTTACACCCCAACCCCCAGTTCTCTCTCTCTCGCTCTCTCTGTCCTCATCCTCCTTTTCCCCGGTTCCAAGCTGCAAATTCAGCAGTCTGTCAGCTCCTCTCTCAGTCTTGTGAATACACATGCAAACATTCTTTCCATCTTTATTTGCTTCGTTCTCCGTCTGGCACGCGGGCTGTGCATGCCGGTCACCTGCAGAGTGACGCATACAGACTCTTTTTGATGAGCAATAAACTTAAAAAGTAGACGCACTGAGACACACTCAATGAAGCGAGTCCATCTCAGCAGTCTCACCTTCCGCATGTTGAATTATACATTTACATGCGTTGCAGGATTACACGCTGACTTTGAAAATGTCATCTGAAAAATGCATCCAGCCACAAGGACATGAGGACAGTCCTGAGGAACACACTCTCTCGGATTAAATATTCTACTTGATGAAGCATAAAAACAGGAAGTGGGCCTTTTTGTTAGGCGCAACATCTTGCCTGTGTACTTTGTGTACGAGGGCTGCCATACTGTCCAAGTTGTTATGTTTGCATTTACGTGTTTAACTTGCTCTCTGCGCATGTTCATTGTTATGTGTACCATTCTTCGCATATGCATTTGTCTGTGTCCTTGGCCCTGTGCTTTCCCTTTTCCAGTCATGCACAGGATTCTTGTGGGCTCTTAGCAGAGGTCCTCAGGGGCAGGTTTGTGGCTGCCTCTGGTTCATCAGTGGAGAAAAACTCAGGCAGTCCCCCCTCCACTACACACCCCCCGCCCCTTCGGTCTGCTCTGGGGATGGATGGGCTGAGATCACGGGAGGAGAGGGAGGGCTGAAAAGAGTGAAAAGGAGGTGAAACGCTGGCAGAGAGCATAATTTGATATGACATAGTGCGTTGCATTATGGCTGATTAACACATGCTCAGCCCGCCACCCGCAATAGAAAACACAAACCTCCAGGTCTGCCCGCGTGCCTTTCTCCGTCCCCCCTGCCTCTTATATCTTGGGGCTTCCCTCTTTTTTTTCTTCCTCTCTCTCCTCCTCTGCCCCAATTTCTCCACTATCTGCTGATGAAAGTGACTGTGAAGGACGTGCACTGACTAGAGTTGTGTTGGTGGATTATTTGTTCTCCTTTTTTTTCTTCCCATGGTTTTGTCTCTCCTGGGACACTGTAAGGAGACACTTTTCCACTTGGTTTGCTGAGGACTGGTTGTGGCTGACTGCTTCCTACCTCCACGAGAAAGGAGTGCATGGAATACGAGCAGCAAGCCTTGAATTTTAACACGGACACATTTGACCTCACACTGCAGAGCTTTGATTAGTCAGTCACTGAAAAGGTTATTACCTTGTGCAACGGCTGTTAATTGATGCAGTATTCTGGATGTTTACTTAAACGCAGAACATATTAATCTAAAACTACCTATCCTTGAAAATATTCCCTTTTATAGGTGTGTGTTTATTCCTGTTTATCTTTTATAAAATGTCATTTAGTTAACATTGTCTTTAAATGCTTTTATTGGCTTCAAGGATTTGATCAGTTCGGCTTGAATGAGCATGCATTGCATTGCTGACTTTCCCTTAACCTTGCAGCAGTTTGCACAGACAACCCTGCCATGATGCATTGGCCACGCCATTCATGTGAACATCCATTACTGCTAGAAGCCGTGATGACATTTTCCCCCCGCAGATAACTGACATTTATTTATTTTCGGAGTCATCAGGCAGATGCTGTGAAAGCATCAAGTCTGCACACTTTTCACCCTGCTTCAGGTGTCCTCTCTAATCGTCCTTGTTTAATCAGGGGAAAAAAGAAAACGGCGTGTGCTATTCGCGTTCGCACTAAAAATAAGACACGCGGAAGTTACAGTCATTTACACACACTTTGACATTTTTTAGGGCCCCTGCTTGGAGCAACACTTAACTCCATTTAATATGGGTCGGCAGTGAAATACCCCTCCCTGCTTCCCCTCGCTTTTCTCTGCTGTCTAATGAAATGCTAAATATTTGTTTCTTGAGGGCACCATTTAAATGCTCTCTCCACTGGTTGGCGGTTCAAACCTTGCCCGATTTAATGACTTTCCATTTTATTAGTTCCAAGGCATTAAGATCAGACCTTGTTGACATTGCGTCACTGGCCTGTTGTCACCTAAGAGGTATGAAGTGCTGGTTACCTCTGACACCCCTGACCTTTTCAAATATGCTTTATTATTTCTGATTATAATGTTGCTGTTATTCAGTTCACTGCACTATGCATGCCGTCTTCTAGCATCGACTATAGAAAGGCAAATTAGGTTAAGTGTACTCTTTGCCAGAATGGGGAGAAGAAGCTTATAGGCGGTGCGGAAGCTAGCGCTCATCAGTTCTCTTTATTATCTGCTCACAGATACAGAATCCTCCGCACATTGGCAGGCCGGTCTTGGTTGAGCAGCCAGTTCTACTCCTAAATTCATTTGCTTATTCTGTTCCTCCATCCGTCTCCTGACGGCTCCCCCATGGCCTCTCATTCTCCCACTCTTCTTACCTTTTCCCCCCTGTTCGACTCTTTCTCCCTCTCATTCATTTGCTCTTTCTTTAGTACCTTCACCTCATCATCCCCATCTTTCTTTTTCCTCATCATCTGCTCTTAAATTCAACCTTTTTCTGGCTCCCGTAATTCCCCTCTGCCTTTTTCCAAACCTAAGCCCTGAATTAGGCATCTTATTTTTTATTCTCCCCTTACTTCACATGCTCTGTAATGCTTTGTCTGTGTGAGGAGAATGTAAAGTGCATTGATTCATTGATGCATTTTTCTTCTACTATTCTACTATCCCCTGGTTTTTCTAAAGGCACCTCTTCGAAGTGTGCTTTTCAACAAGGACACCCAAAAAGAAGCAGGGATGCCTCTTTTTCTTTTTTTTTTTTGCATGAGGAAACGTCTCCTGCTCATTTAACTTAAAGGGGATGTTTGACAAAGCAGGCACTGTACCTGCTCATATGTTAGCAATGGCAAGCTGCTGTACTTTAGCTCACATTCTTGTTTTTGTGGCTTCTTGTAGTCCACGTTCTACCAGCTGGAGGATGGTTTTCTGCCTACTTCAGCACCGTACCTGTCAGCTCAAGGTTTTAACTGTGGGACTCATATTTTAGTGTCTTTAGTGGCCTATGGGGATCATCACACTGTCCCAACAAAATAAAATATGTTTTCGTGACCCTAGTTAAGCTATAAAATGCCAGAGCACTGCAGATTGTTGGTTTGTGGAATGGCATTCACCATGTTTGTTAAACCGTCAAAGAAATGCTCGCCCTTAATGGAAAACTGATGGGTCCTTTTTCACGGGCTGTCAACCTTGGGAGCACGATGACACGTGGGAAGAGGAATAGACGAATAAGGCACGGAGAGGGTTGGAGGGATTGCTTTATATATGAGGATTAACCAACTGGATCGTGTGTGAGTGATGCCATCATGGTTTAAAGATCATTGTATCGCCATAGTTGTTGAGAGCATGCGTGTTGCTGTTTATGTGATCACTTCTGTATTCTCCACATTGTGTGTTTGTCTTTGACTGGTCATTAGAGGTGTGGCTGGCCTATTCCATCTCATCAGTCAAACTAAGAGGGAAGTTGAAGGGTTTATTAACAAGGCGGGCAAGGTGGCCGAAATAACTCTGCATCTGTCCTCCTCTATTGCCTCTTGTTCACCAACATGACACTTTTTTTTTTTTTGTGACAATCCAGGCTTGAGAGAAATTTTTAGTTTTGGAGAATCTCCTCTTGTAATTTAGGTCAGTCCACCTCTTACTGCGCTCAGTCTCCTGGTTGGCTAGCCTGCAGAAAACACTCTCAATCTAGAGAATGGGACCACTCTGCTAGTTTTGCTAGTGTGTTTTTGTGCATTTTACAGAGTCGCTCTCTTCCCCCCTTCTCTCTCACATGCCTTAGGGAGAGGCAGACAGTTACATAAACAGGCTCTCGTCATCACTGCACTTCCGATTCCCGCTGTTGTACTGGTCTCTCTCAGCCCTCGTCTCTCTCTTTCTGTTAGTTTGTCTTTTTCCCCACATTTGCCACATTACTTTCACTTGCCACTTATTTCTGGTTCTTCCTCTGCGTGTCAGTATAAGTCTCACCAAAGCATTTTTGCTTGCTTCCACTGTGTCATTTGGGGGTGCAGCATGTGGATATACAGTCGTCGAGATAATTGACACTTGAGACAGTTGAGTCACTGTTATATAACCAGAGAATGATTCCTCAATCCCCTAGCAAACAGGGAACTGGTTTACTTTGAGAATAAGTTGCTAATTACCAGATGTAACATGCTGAGCAGTACCCATGTTGCGACTGACTGTTTTACTACTGCAGGCCTTCTTTATTTCCACATCCATCAATCCAATCAAAGAATTAAACACGGAGTTCTTCTGAACCATCTCCAAGTAAATTTAAATATTTCAAAACTGACAGACATATCCTGAAGTGCTCTGTGTTCTGATTAGTTGGCCTGTTGGAAGCCTGTCTGTTTCATGCCTTTGTCACCACATTAGTTTGGGTCTGTGTGCTCTGCCAACCTTAGTCCCTCCTACAGGGACGCTGATTAGTGAAGTTGTTCCTCACCTGGGAACAAAGCTTTTCTCAAGAGCAATATCAGGGCTTTGAATCACACTACAAATTATGACTTGTGGGAAGCGATTCAAAAAACTTCAAGGGGCTTTACCTCTGATGTGATAATATTGCAATCTTTTTCTCCCCTTGCTTCTCTCCCCCTCCCCCCTCTCTGTTTCCCCCTCTTCCCTCTAGTTCTTCCTCCTGCTTCCCATCACTGCTCCTCGCCAGATCTATATTAACCTCTCTGCCACTCTCTATCCCGCATCCCTCCCATCCCCTAATCCCCTCTGTCACTCCGTAGCCTCCTCCTTTTCATACCTCTTATTATTTTGGCTTCTTCTTAAAGGAGGGAAGCAATAGGGAGTGGAAGAACAAGAATGAAAGGTGTGATTGGTGAGAAAAATTATCAGGATTTCTTCACGGAAAAACGCAGGGGAGAGAGGAAAACCGGTCGTCATGGCAACACTGTGTGGGACAGACTAGCCTGTTAATTAGAAAGTTGATTAATTGCCTTTTAATTGCATACTTATACATTGTAGCATTGAGGTATACCTATTTCTTAATCACTCTACATTGTACCCGCTCTTCTCTTCCTTTCCTTGTTACTTTAAGCTCCTCCCTAATTTCCAGTGACATAGAGTGTGTTCTCATGGACAGTAATCCACTCGATTTGATAAACATATCTTACAGAGGATGAAAGGAAGAACACAGGGCTAGAATCCTATGCTTTCATTTCAGTTGCAGCCCACTTTTATCTTTTTTTACAGGTGAGACATAACAACAGATTTTGAAGGGAGAATCAAGACAGAATAATTGTGAAGGACAAAGACGGCGAGGGAGGGGGAGTCAACTAGCAGATCACACATACAAATGCAAAATCAGCGTAGGATAAACAAACATAGTAATCAAACACAAATCAAGCGAACCTCTAAGTACTTTGTCCATCTCTTCAACCCGCCATCGAGCAGCACCTCATTTTTTATCAAGGTTATCAAGATACACAATCAGACAAAGTGTTTTTCCTGGCTACAGCTTAATTATTTTCTCTTTTCTGTCTCTGTCTCAGCCATTTGAAGATAGAGTGTCAGTATTGTGTGCCCTCACACTTGCAGCTGGTTGTCTTAAATTGCATGCCTATTCCCTACCGCTCCATTTGTTTTGATCCGACGACATCACGCTTGGCTTGATCTTCTTTTAATGACCGTGGACAGACAGTCGCTGTTTCGATTTGAAAAAAAGAGGAGGAAAAAAAACGGCCCACTTGACATAAGTCTCCATATGCTGGAGTGACTGCCTCCAGGGACGATGTGTGTGGTTTTGTGTGTGTGATCTGTGAGCAATGCCTGGTCCGTACACTCAGCCTTCTGGCTCTCCATACCAGCCGAGTAGGGTGGCGCCCATGAGTACGGCGGCACAGGTGTAGGTTTGTGTGTGCACGTATCGACCCGATTACATATGCGCCCACATTTGCTGTTTCCATGGTAACACCATGCCCCCCTTCAATTCACATACACATACCACCAATCTCTGTCAGGTGCAAATCAGCGCTTGTTATTTAATTTTGCACTTTTTATGTTTTTAGTGGAGTTTTTTTGTCTGCATTTCACGTCTTGCGTTTTCTTTTGTGTCTTTCATTGTGAAGCACTTTGTGACGTCTGCTCTGATATAACGTACTTGTTGGTAATAGCCAGACAACCCTCACCCAACATCAACGCATCTAAGTGCATCAATTTGTGCCAATTTAAAAAGTGTAACAAGTTGCCACCAAGGTGGCCTTAGGTCTTTTTCAAGCCCTCGACTGTCATGTACGTGTATGTGTGGCAGCTTAAAGGGGGGGGTCATATTAGCCATGTAAGCCGGGGTTGAGTCGCCCCCCGCCTGCCTGCCGCCTCTGTGATGGGAGAACATCTGTTGGCTGTGATATGAAGCCCGGGAGTATCTCTTTCTCTCTTCTTCTTCTTCTCCCTCTCTCCTTCGCTTGCTCACCCATTTCTGTTATCCCCAGCTGCTCAGCTCCCTCCCTTCACCTGAAAACTCTGTCCCGTGCCACCTGTGCAGTTTTAATGCATAATTTATCTGCTAAGTAACCACATCCGAGAGACTCATCCCTCCACCCCTCTCCTGCTTTTCCCACTCTCCCCTCAGTGTTTGGCTTGGGACGTGAAAGTGGACACTTATTTTCTAATATTCTTATTTAAGAGGATTAGGATTGATTGGGTTCCAATGGTGTGCAGTGTGTCCAAGAGTTGAAATCCCCAGTCAGTGTAGCCTCAGTTTGAACCTAGATCCTTTTTATGTTTGTATCTGTCATTAGAAAAAAAATAAGAAACCTTGCATGAAGGCCGCCGTTTTTTTGTTTTGTTTTACTTTTTTTTTTGGGGCTGTTTTACACGGATGAAGATAAAAATTGTTATATAACAGAATTTCCCCTGGAATTTGTTGTGTTTGGTTTGAACCAATTGCTTCCCCAAACATGATATACTGGTGTTGTATGATTTCAGTTTTTACAGCTTGTCCAATATACCTGTGTGCAGCTGACATGTTTTGTTACCATGTCCACATGTGTGGCCTTGCAGCCCCATAAGCAGTCGTACTCTATTAGCCCACTGTGGCAGAGACAATGTCGCTAGTACATCGTAGCTCAACCTGGACCAATTGTTCCCAAGGCCACAATCGTGCCTCTGTGCACATATATGTTTGTGTGTGCTTAGCCCAGTCTGTATGTTTTATGATGCATTAAATCTGAATATGAGGACAGCATGGAAGGAATGAGAAGGAAGCTTGTACACAGACCCTGTAAATCAGTTCTTCCACAGCCACAGACACGTCTTTTACTTATCCCACTATGACAAGGTGAGCCATCAGGGTTAATGTACCATCAACAACCCCTCTTAACCTTGGAGGCGGGCCCTTAAGGGTCAGGCCATTGCATCGTGTTGATGTCTTTTCACTTTACTGTACATGAGCGATTGTACCACCCAGACACCTGTCACTTAACTCGCTGTCCAATCAAGATCAATAAAGATGACTGTTTTTCGCATAGAGGTTACTCAATTTGATTTGGGGGTTGTCAAGAAAACTGAAGTGGCCTCTGGCCTGTTGTATAACAGGCAGTCAATAAACCAAAATGAATGGACACTGGTAGTCCACCCTTCAGTCAGTCAAGTTGTATGGTACCTTCCATCAGCTCCAAGGATTTACCTGACACCAACCTTTTTTCATATCAGTTATTGGCAGTGAGTCAAATTGGTTTAAAAAGCCAGAGTTGAAAAGGGAGCATATGCACTTAGGAGCATGACAGAGAAAAGACCACTTTTTTTACCACTCTGATGTATAATTTTATTGAAATGGTGATATGAATACATAAGAATATTGCCTATATCTTTTAGAAATTATGATTTTAGTCACAACCATTCATCAGCCATGAAACCTTTATTGTGTGTAAGATTGATTTGTTTTGGTTTTTGAATGTTGGTTGAAAACTCTTAATGCTACGCTATTTGGCCCCTAATTAGAGAATTTTCATTGTTCTGTTGGCTTGGCCCTGAAGTTCTCGCTGCTTTTGACCCAACCAAAACAGTGAACCGTTGTTCATCCTTCCTTCAAGGACATTGGAATTTAACTGGAACAGATTTTGGATATCGGTTTATCGTGCTATGTCATCAGTGTTGTGTTTTGTGGTGTTAAAGGCTGCATTACAGTGAAAGGGATCTTGATGTCTGGGCTCACCAGGCTGTTCTACCTGTTCGTTTGCTTGCCTCTACCCACGTCATTATATTCACATTACTGATGATTGTTTATCAAAGATCTCAATTTTATTAATATTTTGTCAAAGCACCAATAGTCACCTCTACATTGTTGTTGCAGTATCGATCAGTATCGATCAAAGTAGGGCCCACTGAGTCAATAATATTGCAATGAGTGATTTTACCACCCAGTCCTTAAGTGCTCTTGAGAAGATTTCTCAATAGAAGATATCACAGCGTATATCGTGTAATGTGACATTAAGAGGAGGCAGTGTAATCATAGAAGCTGTGATATGGCAGATTGGCCCTCAGTGAAGCAATTGTCCGTCTTGTTGATCACTCTCCACCTCTAATGGCTTCGTCAATACAGACAACATCATCAAGCACCAGGAAATCCAGGGTCGTCCACCTCTCTGCCACGCCAACCTGTCCTTCCCATTTCGACTCCGATGCAGATTTCTAATGAGCTCTTTCTCATTCTGTATGCCAATCCAATTATTTTCTAGAGCTTTGTGTTATTTACGAGGGAACATTATTGTGCAGAGGAATACTGAAATGCAGAGTTATACGGCAGCACCCTTTTGGGTAGATTTTAGCATTCAGGGCGAGCATGCATTGAGTACCAGAGAGACTGGATTTACAGCGAAAAGAGTTCAGGCAGTGTTTAACTTTTCATTGAGTATGCATCCTTTACGGGCATTCCAGTTCTTCCCTTTTGATACCAGCTGTATCATCATTGAAGTTAAGTGAAGCTCCCCCACCTCGCATCTACACAGAATAAAGTAAATCATAAGTAAATGTGGTCCCTTTCTACCCTTACGTGTAGCTTTAAGCCCTTTGATGTGAGTTTCTATAAAAAAGAAATAGGCTACAAGTGAACGCAGTGGGACCAAATGGAGAAAAACATGCCGTCCTTTGAATTAATTAACAATTCTCTCTAAAGGGGATTCATCAGGGAAGTAATAGGGGCTAAATTGATTTACAAAGTGCACTCCTATGAATAACATGCTCTTATTGATTTCAGTTGTTCTCCAAGTGTGATTGGGTATTGAATTAGCAACGAGATTATGCAAGTTCCTATGTAAGAAGAGCCATCAATCGAAATGATCCTGCTACTATTATCAGTGCTTCAGCGACTCTGCGATATTGCTTCTGAACTGGAATTTGTGACTGGGTATGAGGGCTGAGCAGCCTTGTCCACCGAGGTGTGCCTGAATCAGAGGGCAGCGACATGTGCATACCACAGCTGTCGGTGTCGGTGTGGCATGTGAAGACAGGTTAATGAGAGATTATGAAGGCAGACTGTATTTAAAGTAGTGCTCATAATGTTCTTTTCAGGGAGCACTGTCTTCTGAGGGTGTAGGATTAATCAGAGAAGGGATGAAAAATCTTCTTTATTAGATAAAAATAAGACACGCTTTCTCAAATCATAGACAGTTTTAGAGATTCAGTTGAAAAACAACTTTAAAAAACCAGACTCAAGCCCGCACTATGTCAATCCCACAAAAATGAAATTAAAGAAATGGTTAGATATATCGAAGCAGTGTGGAATGATGGGAATTGCCGTCTTCGTTGTTAAGCAGCCACCACTGCCGAGGACAATCTATCTGGCAATGACAAGTTCATAAATGAGGTAATGTATTAAAGTTTGTCTGTCTTGGCTTTGTGAAAGACTCGTAGGGATGTTTCTTTTTCATGTTCTCAAATGCCTCGTCTCAGTGCCTCACACTCTCGTTCTGCAAACAGAGAGCAACAGTAGTAACGTTAATTGAAAGTAAAACTCTCACCAAAATGCAACTTAGGCTTTTTTTGTGAATGTATATGAGTCAAACCTTTGTGTAAAAGCATAATTACGATAAAAGAGGCACCCTTAAGATTTACCATATTTTTCTTTACGATAGCATCAAAATCACTATTTTTAAAACACTAAGAAGGCTCAACACAACATGAAACTTTGCTCGTAGTATCACCAGGGTCTCTACACATTAACACCAGCATTGAGAACATTATTTGTGCACACAGTTTGCTAAAAAGAAAGTTTTTGAACAACTCACCTTAGCAGGAGCTTGTTCCACTCCCAGTCGTCATGGCAGCCGAGAAGTGTCAATCTCAGAATGCAACGTAACATGGAGGACAGTTGAGGTGGACCGCTCCTAAAGCTTAGTTCCATATAAATGCATGGATAATTAACAATAACAATATTGACCTTGAAGTTGAAAAAGGAGCTTCATATAAGAAGCAATAATAAAATCAAAAGCCGGAAAAGTCACGTGAGTTATCGCGTGGATAGTTGTTGCCAGAAGACAGTAGCAGTCCATCTCCACAGATCCCCTTTCAAACCAAACCAAATTTTATACAAATTACCCTGCTAACAAACTTTTCAACATGTATTTTTGGTGGCAGTGACAATTTTTGTATTAACAGACCATACACACACACACTACTCAAATTGACACACTGCCACCTTTAATCACTGTTCAAACCAGCCCTCACCCCCTCGTTCTGGCACTATGTGTGTATTCAGTCATCCATCTGTCTGTGTATTCATCCACCTGTGCCTGTCTGTGTGAATCTACGAATGTAGCACAATTGCTCAGTCCTTCTAAGCAGCCGCGCTCTTCATCAAATTAGAAATATTCAGACAAATCAACACTAAGCTAATCAGCAGCCCACTTAGCTCTCCAAAGTAGAGCTGCACTTACCAACTGTGTGAGAGCTACTCTTCCCATCAGCGAGGTTTCGGCATGCCAGGCTGGGTAATTAAGACTCGCTACCAGTGAATTGCTGCAAAAAATTGGCCCTAACCAGAAATTTCTTCATCTGAGGTAGCCATTTTCTTCCAAGTCTCACTTGAAACCCCTTTGGCTGTTAAAAGTTGCAGCAGCTGGTGTGAAACTCTGTCATAATTTTTTAAGACGGAGAATATTTTTCGGTTATTAACTGTTCTTTTTTCCTCATTGTAGTGGAAGAATAAAATTCAGATGATAAAGAGATGGGATGAAACAGTGAGATCATTGAAGGTTTAGCTAGAGAAAGGCAGCAGAGGAATTAGAAGATTAAGAGAATTTGAACGACAAGAAACCAGATTGAGAAAATTCTTCTTTCAGCCTTTTCCATGTGGTTCCTGTAGTGACCAGATGGAGCAATAGAGCAGAATTGCCCCATTAGCACATCACCAAACTTGCTTGGGTCTATTTGTGTATTGTCATTCAGGAGTTGTGAAGGTCAGCCTAACCTGCCATCTCTCTCAGCTTGGCCTCCATTATTAGGACTTGTTGTCCTTTCAGCCTGAGCTTAATGGCCTGCCGCTTTTTCCTTTTTCCCATCTTTCCATCGCTCTCTCCCCTTTCCCTCTCTCTCGCTTGCCCTCGCTCTCATTGTCTCTGGCAGCTTGGTGGCTCTAGCGTCTGGCTGCAGTTGCAGAGCAGCAGCAGAAGCAGCAGTCACATACCTGCATTCAAGTGGAACAAACAGGATGGTTGGCTGCTCACGGAAGGTCATCAGCCCTGGGCGCTTTGTACGTGTGTGCAGGCGCGTGCGTGCGTCTTCGCATTTATTTGAGCTTTAAGAACAGATGAAGCTCCAGTGTTTGTAGTGCAGTAGGAGACAATGCAAAGCAAAAGCAAATGCTCATCTTGGGGTTACCACAGCATCTTTGCTTAAACATTCTCAACTCATGCACAGACGACCTAAGCTCAACGTGTGCCTCTTACAGTGTGTACATACAAGAGATGTTTTACAACGTCTGACACAACAAATATGCCTTTTTTTTTTTTTTTTTTTTACTCTTGATGTCTACTTTCTTCCATTTTCTTATGCCCTTAACTACAGTTATTGCTTGTTGGGCTCTGAGCGCTGCCAAAATGTGGATAAACCTACTCCTCAATACTGTGTCTGAACTCATCCTGTGCAGTCAGAGGACTGAAACTGCTGCTCTTCTAATGTGCTGCTCACACTGCGCCTCCTGTGTAGACGCAATGTTAACCCGATTTACACAATTGCAGTGACAGAGAGAGCCGAAGAAGAAGCAGGATGTCCGTCATTTTTAGTCGAGAGAGCGGCTGTACAAGGAGGCAGATTCAGGGATGGGGAGATGGAAAATGGCGAAAAAGGTTCGACTTCAAATGCAGCAATAGCTTTCATGTTGGTTGCAACAATTGACCGACCGCTTTGACTGCAGTCTAGCTGCGTCTTCAGCACATGAGAGAACTTTCATTGGGGAGGCAAATGTGTTTTTCTGTCTCCATATCCATCTCTTGTCACTTTGACATCCATACTCAACACAAAGCTGGAGGTCAGGGGCATTCCTTTGTTGATGTGCTTGGTATCCAATCCCACCATAAGCCAACCCACTTGCCACCACCCTAAAAGTGGCACAGTGATACCCACCAGGCTAATGAATGGTGACACTCTAATCTTTGTAATCCCTAATTGGTGCTGCAGGTTTGATTAAAAGCCACGCCGTGTCAGCGCGGTTGCAATGTGGGAAGCATGTTTATTAGCCGATGCTTCGTATTCCTGCATTTGCGATTGTGCATATAATGTGAGCATGTGGCTGTATATGAATGTGCTAATAATGCACGTGCCTGTCTAACCCTGTATAGAGAAAAATAAAAAATCCTTGTTGATCTCGGGGTTTACGAAGCATGACTGTATTTTCGGTCTTCATTAACCTTGCTCGCCCTCAATCCCCACAATATCTACCTGCTTTCCTTTCCTCCCTTCTTCGCTCCTTTCCCCCTTCTCTTCTCGAGCTCTTTTTCCTTTTATTTGCAGTATTTGAGGGATGAATAATTGAATGTAATTGGGTAGTATGACCCTGTCTTTGCTTGGTGGGTAAGCAGGGCGGCACTGCTCAGTTCTTCAGTCACTCGTTTCGTGGCTAACAGTTGGAAACATTTTTTCCATGGTTGTGACAATTGTTTTTTTTTCCCCTTCTCAATTGCTCCGTCTCTTGCACACAGACAGACATGCACACGTATGAACACTCAGTTCACTGCCGTAAGACTCTTGCCAGTGTACATCACCACATCAATGAGGTAAAAGGATAATCTAAGCATGCTGAAGAGCCAGCATATTAAAAAAAAAAAAATGAACGCCTGGGGTATGATTAACTGAGCCTTTACACTAGCGTAGCTCTGCAGATGAGCCAAGGCATGAGTGGAAAAAAAAAATGACAACACTAAAACTAGCTAATCTAATTAGCTCGATGATACCATGCAGTTAAATAATTAGCCAAAACCTAATTGACTAATATCACTGTGCTGTTTATAAAATCTGTCTGCCTCTTTTCCTCCTCTTTCTCTAACCTTTCAAAGTAAACACTTCCCAAATAGCCTGCAGAAATGAGCGGTAACAAGCTGTGCCCCCGCTGCTGCTGCTTTCTGCACAAGAAGTTGGAGCACTTTTTGACTTTTTGAGCTCCCCAACCCTCCCTGATTCCTTGTCTTCTTCTTTATGTCTCCTGTGCTCACCCTCTCGTGCATTTCATCTGCAGGGAGTTGATGAGCTTGCTTTCATCCTGACCATCCTGTGTTGGTGCCCGTGTTTAATACTATTACTGTAGTTGAAGCTCTGTACAAACATGCTGCATTCAGTCTTGACAACCACCCACTCTTTCTTCCGCATCCCTTGCACTCTGTAAACACACACACACACACACACACACACACACACACACACACACACACACAAGGCACACATCTACTGACATCCATGCAGTTTGATATGTGGCCCAAGGCAAAGCACTTCTCCCTAATGAGCCTCCTGCCCTCTGTTTCTCCTGGGGAGCCGAAAGCGAACTAACCTTGATGCAGCATGGAAAGGATGCAACCTGCTTACACACACGAACACGAGCACAAAACACCATGCTCGAACACACACACAAACATTATTATTTCCCAAACATGTCATGTTTTCCCCCACACCACATGTCTGACCTCAGTCTTACTGTTATCTTGAACTAGTTCTAAGCCCTTAACCCAGGACTGAACTCTCAAATTGACCGTGTAACATGCAAGGACCAGCCAAAATGTCCTCACTTTAAAAGTCTAAATCTCAACTTGATTTAAACAAAATAGGAAGATACTCAGTTTACTCTCATATGGGACAAAGAAAAGCAAATCCTCACATTTAAGACGCTTCAAATAGGAAAACTTTGCTATATTACTTAAATTGGTTACTTGGATATCAAAGTAGTCACGGATTACATTTGTGTCAATTAGCCAATCTACTGATGGAATGTTTCGGCTCTGTTTACACTGTCTGCTGTTTCATCATCCATTTTAAGATATCATTTGGCTTCATTTTCTATGACTAATAGAAAGTTCTGTGACAACCATTATTGCTTTCAAATCATGAGTAGTGGGCCAGTGGGTTGTCTTATTACTTTTTCTATTATTACTCATATCTCTATGTTGATAAGACATATCATAGGGTCTTCACACTTATCTCCTCTGAATTGGAATATGTTTGAAGCATCATGGTGGTTGGGCTTTGCACAGAATGATGAGAAAAAAATAATGCTTATTTGATATTACCCCTTTTTCTGTATGATATTAAGGTCTATTCCATTTTTATCTGGCACTCATAAATATGTGACCATATCAGATAGTAGTGCAAAAGAATCGCTATTACTTCTATTTGGGCGTATCGAAAGTTCTCCTCTCTGACACACATCTGTTCTTATTTAGATGTTTTTTTCTTAAATCAAACAAAGATTAAGCTCTAATATCTATTGCAGTGGTCTGTTGTCTGTTTGCAGTCATTCACCTGTCTCTGTCCCCTGTGTTCATATTGTAGATCTGGGCCAATTATGAGGAGAAACCCGTTGAGGAGGTTGTGCATGTCACCGAGGAGAAGGAACGAGTGGCCAACTACAGAGCAGTATACGTCACTGAAATCTGCGACACCCTGCACTTCTACACCCAGGACGTAGAGACAGGTAACGTGAGGTCATGCCTCGTGTGTGTGCAATAATGCGTGAACGACAGTTGCCTGATGGAGTCATTAAGCATATGCAGACTACATGGGCAGATCAAATGTAGATTAGCAAAACTTGAAATGGCTGTATTGCTTCATGCTACCGTGATTATTTCATCATCTTAAGCATTCCTACACAAATTACCCACCATCAACAGTCTCTTCACACGGAGGTGCGAGCGAGGGGCTCTCGCTCCCTCACTTTTTATTCCCTTTTAACACCACACTGACTTTATGAATGTCAATTATCTCTACCAATCTGACATTCACCTCATCCCTTGCTGCAGCATTCCTCCCACCAGCAGAGACAAAACAAAGGACGTCCTACTTGTTATTACTACTGAATGATGGGAATAAATCACACCATCCCCTCTTGTCACCAGTGACAGGGGGAGGAAGGAAGAGGAAAGTTTGGAGATGGGAAAACTAACAATCCCTGGTATTCCCGCATGGCTGCTCCCTCTGACAAGCTCTGTTTTTGTGTGTGTGTGTGTGTGTGTGTGTGTGTGTGTGTGTGTGTGTGTGTGTGTGTGTGTGTGTGTGAATGAACGAATGCACACATAATACCTCCCCATCTTCTATTTTGCGCTGGGTAACGGCCCATCTTTTAGGTTGTATACTTAATGGGCCATCCTCTGCAATATCAAGGTGTGTGTATATGTATACATATGTATCTGTGTTTAATTACAAGCTAATACACGCAGCAGTTTGTTGCCACTAGGTCCAAGGCTAATAACAGTAACTAAGGCCAGATGGATCTCATGATTAGGCCCTAGTACACTTAGCAACACCTTTGCCAATATTTCAATGCAAATAATGAGAGACTAGAATTAGAGAATGGACAATCTGATCCAATACCTGTACTCAGGTGATGGAAAGAATTTGATCAGTACATCACTAACTGAAATCATCTTTTCAGAAACAATCCAAGCGTGGGTTTTTACCTTTTCTGAATCATCCTAACTGAATTGTTTGACCCACTATCTGTCAGAATTGGACCCAATCTGTCCTGGACATCTTGGGTTTTGTAACACAATTATTGTCTGACGAAATCACACATTCAGAAAGGCACAATAACACCGAAACCTGCATTCACAAGCTGGCTGGAACAGATCCAAAGCCTTCATGCCAGTCACCGTCCCTTCATCTTCTGCCAGTTTGTGTGTGGGAGCAGTGCGGGATGTGAAGGTCTTCCCCTCAAAGCCGCCCCCCACATCTGGCGTCACTGGCAGTCGACTGTCAGGGGCCATGAAATTGACTTTGGCCACCTCTTAATTTGCCTCACTGCCGTAATTAATTAATTTGCCTTCATTTACTGCCAATCTGAGCCTGAGCATCAGTCACTCCATAATAATCCAATCACATATGGGTGTGGAAAGCATTTGGCCTCAATTGTTCTTTCAAGACCCCAGCCTTTCTTTCCTCTGCTCTCCTTTAAAACCTCCAGGTGTTAAGAAATGTGCACAGACAATCTGCTATTCATGTCTTTGCCATGAGCTATAGATTCAAATCTAAAGCCCTTACATGACCGCTGGCTACTTGAGCTTCACTCCCCTGCAAGTGGAGGAGTGATGTTGAGGTTATGTGCAAGGTTTTATCACTGATCGAAATCACGTGTCACTGTGTAGAGGTTGAACTGTACAGCACATGGCACGTGTTAACCTGAGGCTTGGGTTAATGCCTTCAGCATCACTTACTGTCAGCAGAGAAAATGTATGGGCGAGATGTGGAGTGAAATCGTTCCTTTGTTCGAAGTATCTCAGGGAGTCAGAGTTATAGGGACTTTCAGGAATCTCTATATCTACAAGGAACCTGGGAAAACAGCATTTACAAGTTTTTATCAGCAGCAACTTAAGTGTTGCATTTCAAGAAATAGTACACCAACAGCATTTTTTATAATGCTGCTCTCAGTGTGTTTTGACAGGAGAGCTGTGCGTTATTTAATCTTTTCTCATATAAAGGCTTGATTTCAGATGATCCAGCAATGCTGCAGCCTTTTTATTTCATTATTTTTTTCCTTTAATTGGGCCATGTTCTTCCACCAAGAGACTCACGTGCCAGTTAACAAAAAAAAAGTGTTATTCTCAGCAGGGATGTAAAAACCTGTCCAGTCCTTACCTCCTTGCCTCCCTCTCCTCATCTCCCTCTCTATCACCTTGTTTGCTCCTCCCCAACTTCCACCATCTCTTTTTCTCCCTTGGTCTCTTTCATTTTTGCTGACGCTTCCTCAAAGCTACATTAAGTCATACCAGCCCCCTTGAAGAGCACATCAAAGTGTTACTGCCTGTAAAATCATACAAGCAGAGTGCTTTGCAATATCATTACATGTTTCAACCCCCCCTCCACTTCTCTCCTCCCTTTCCCCCAATTTCTGGAGTAAAGGAATTTATATTGTTGGAGAAGCTTGGAAGCAGAGGCTGAATATTATAAATAAGGTTGTGATTGCACCTCGTGACAACATAACACTTCACATAAACCATAGAGTGGCTATAATGTGTTTATTGCCACAGTTAATGTTCCAGGCCATGTGAAATTTTAATGCATATGATATTTGATCTCATCCCATGTGTGCTGCACCATGAGGATAAACTTCTAACAAATCTTGTACGTCAGTTCATTGAGTTAGAGCAGAAACAAATGCTAAAACACTCCACTAAAAGTACACACAGCACGAGATGGATGCAACACTGTGAAAATCACTGAACTTTAACAACACAGTGGCACTGATGACCTCTGCGACACCTCAGATTGTTTAGTTGAAATTTTGCACTGCTCAATGTGTTCTTTGAACATTTTCCCTCCTTGTACTCTATATACTAGCATTCAACCCCAAAAAGCTCATTTTAAGTCACAACAATAGTAAATACTCCTGATGATGGTCCTACATTATGCCAGGAGTTTGATTGTTCACTTACACAACCAGTTTCTCCTCCTCTGTTGCAATTTTGCTCGATGGGATTAGAGTTCAGTCAGTGTTTTGGCAGCTGTTGCTCGCTCTCAATTTGCCAGATGGAGTAAACACTCATTGAGTACTCCTTGACCATCATTGAGGTGTAACACACTTAAAAGCTAACTGGCATTCCCCTGGTTCATCTTTTCCCTGATGTTTAGCTTGGAACAAGCCTCGTTAGACTCCCATGTTCAAATTACTTCTACTATAGAGGGGCAAAGACCCTCCGCTTCTGGTGGACCACCATGGGGGTGAAAAAAAAATATGTGCAGTAGCTAATGGCAAGTGGTAAATAACTTGGTTTTTTACCTTAAATTTCACATATGACTTGTCAATTTAAAAGATAATTTTTCCCTTTTCAAAGAAATTATTTGTCGTGCAGTTTGTCTGATTACACAGCAATTAGGGCTACATACCCAACAGTCGTGTAAGTACCATCCTCTCGAAACCCACAACGTAGTCACAAAACTAACCCTCCTTTCACATAACTGCTGCTGTCATCGTGGCCTAACTTGTTGTGATTTTGACCTCTTATTCATACTTTTTCTCATTTTTATGCGAGGCAGTGTAGTTCATTGAGAGGTTTCACTCAAAGCTAAGCGGCACTTTATAACAAACTGTGACTCTCCCGACCTGCAGAATCATCTTCAAATAAACAGTTATGTGGAATTCATTGCACAATTCAAACAAGATCGAAAATTACTTGTCCCTCACCAAAAGCCACCATTATTTTTTTTCTGAAATAAGGTAGCCATGAGGGGAAAAAGAGGGGGGAACATTTCTCCTTTGTCTATACTGCCGAGGCTTTGCTTTTGACATCATAATGATGATAGGTGCGAACCCATTTACTTAACTTCAGCAATCCACAGCTCTTTATTGTGGGTGTAAAACGAATCATAGAAGTGTATTTATAGAAATAAAAGTGATTAAAATACAGATGGACTGGCAGAGAGAGTCATTTTTCAGTCTGCAGTTAGGAACAATTTTTTTTCCACCATTGCTTCAGTAAGATAAGACGAACTTAATTGATTCGATGTGGGAAAATTAAAGTGTCACAGCAGCAAGAAAAAAAAAAACAAAAAGCAGTGAATTATATCAGGTAGCAGGATGATACTAACAATATGGAGCGTGAGGTAAAAAATGTGTTTTTTTTGTGTGTGTTTTATGGCACTAAAAGAAAATGAAAATGAAAGTTATTCTACAGTGAGAATGCGATACGGCAGATTGGGTCAAGTGTGTATAATTAATACCATTTACCGACAGTAGAACAAAAGGGATGATGAAAGCTGACCTTAAATTTGATACAAGCATACATATTTTGAGGCAGTTGGCAGCAGCTCAATGTAGTTACAGTGAGCAGTGCATTTGAGCAAGACACCAGATGTTGTAAATAGAAAACAGTTGAACGGTACATCTGTTACAGTAGAATAAACAAGAGGAATAATACAAAAAAAAAACCTATAAAAACATTATGGTTACAGCCATTAATATTTAGATGCTGTTTCCAAACCATTAGGTCAGTGAAGGTTTTGGCTCCTAGAACAGGATGTGCTTACTTATTTATTGTGGTCTGCTGAGGGCAGTAGTGATTGAGAAGTCCATACAGCTGCTGTTGCTCTTAACCGAACATACGAAGGGCCCCTGGAATGGTCTCCACGCTGTTATCTTCCAAGTGTTTCTCATTTTGTTGAGAAAATGCAGTTTGTAATATCTTTTATTCTCTGGGGGTCCTAAGCGCTCTGTATTTTACCCCTTTTCCCATTTTAATTATTCACATTTAATTACTCCTAAGTGTGGGTTTTTTTCATATATGGATATCTTTACACACGCTCGATAAGTGATTAATTTCACGTTAGGAACGCTTTTTTCCAAGTCACTGAGAAGCTTGAGGGATTGCGCTCTTTAATCCTCAGTTTATTTTAAGGGTCTTTATCTGTTGCTGTATGCGTTTATCTCTCATTGTCTCACTTTTCTCCCCGCACAAATTGTCTCCTCGTCGTACCGCTTTCTCTTTTTCCTCTCCCTATTTTCCTTGCGCATGTTGCCCTCTCTCTGGAGGCTATATGTAATTACTGTCAGAGGGGAACCTGCATAGATCTGTGTGACCTTGGACACTAAAAGACAAAGGCCACTCCAGGCACAGGGGGGAGGAAGTGACTCTGTTCTGTACACTGTTGTTGCTTTACCACTATACTGGAAAGTGGACATAATTAAAAACTTGCTAAATATAAGTCTTTATGGGTATGTAGCTGTAATGGCTGCAACCTGAGCACTGGATGCACTGCCACTTTTCAAATGTTTTTTAATCAAAGACATAAAGTACGGGAATATTAGTTTCCTTAAAAGCCCATTAGCCAATTCCATGGTACATAGTAGTTAAGGAATGTTTTGAATAGAGCTAGAGGGGAGACACGGTTGCGACCCACATATTGGCACTTACGCAACAAATAATTGCTGTACAGAAATGCCCAAGAACTGCAGATCATTTGAAAAATATTGTAACATAAAGGAGCCTTCAACTGTAAAAAAAAAAAAAAAAAAAATCTCTGTCACGTGTCATGGTCACGGTCATGTGTTTATGTAAATAATAAATATATAATAAAGTAATAAATAATATTTTTGGAAGTCTGATAAATTACTTGTGGGGTTTTTTTTTTCACATTTGCCGTAGTACTCCCTAAGACCTGTAAACAAAGTTAAACGTGTAAATTGGTGGGGTTACCCTTTAAAGAACATCCAATGAAAATAAGGTAGTCAACCAAGGTCTACCTGCCAGCTTTCTACCTGAGCTTTCAACTTTATTTCATGATCTTCCTAAGCGGGTGGAGTCATCATAGAGATAGGTGTGAAATAAAATGGCAGCTACTTATTTACCGTTGGACCTTTCCATATCCCCTTCCTTAACCAAGCAAGACATGTTGCATCGAGCCTGCCTCGGCTGCCCTGTCCTAGCAGCTCCCTCTGATTTGGACCCCACTCAGTTGTCACCTCCGTGGGACTGGATTGTTAAGCCCAGCCCTGTACGACAAACACGCGTTTTCCGCCCACCGTAAGCCTCAGCTGCGGCGCAGTTGGCCGTACATCCTGTCTATTGCTTGTTTCCTGGCACCCTTACAGACTCATAATGAGTGGAGTCGTTCCCCCCAACCAGGTGCCACTCCATCCACATTATTCACACTTCTACCTTTTACACACAGCAGCTGTTCATCACCTAATGATGCTGGACCCAGCTACTGATGGAGCAAGGCAGGCAGGGACCGGTTCTCTCTCTGGCTACACTTCAAACCAGGCCATTTTCTGTCTTTTGAAATCTAATTCTATTAGGTTGCAATATTTTAATCTAATTTTTTCAGGTTTTTTGCCAATAGAGTATTTTCATATATTCATGTTGCCGTATTTACTTGTTCTCTCTTTGTGCAGCAGTCCTCTTTAATGTATGCTTTCCCACGCAAAGACAACTTTAGCCAATATGGCCTCCCTACAGTGATCTGACAGTATCACAGCAATAATCTGTTTTCTTTTCAAGTCGAACTCTATTTTAAGCGGAGGCGACTTGCCACAGTTACAGTGGTATTTAGGGTTCTGATTTTAATAAGAGGACATGAGAATTACTGCAGCATTTCATATTGATCAGGGTGAGTGGCCCGCTAATTGGATGTCATGTCAAGGCAGCCAAGTGATGATTACTTTATACAATAGAGCTTAATACGAAAAACAAGGGTGCACATTTAGAAACGATCGTCACAGCACTGCCTGCACTGCTCCTTTTATTTATTTATTTTTTTCCATTTTGGTTGAATTATCTGTCTGTGGCACTGTAGGCATTAAGCCAAAGTCAGTCAGGGGTGGAGATAATTACTGTAACTGCTACACCAGTGCGTTATGAAACACTTTTTTTTTTTTTTTTTCAGAAAGTGCTTTTTTGTTAATCATGTCTGTTCTTTGTTGAACCGTCCAATTAAAACAATGAAGCCAAGGAACTGATTGTGAAATGGAGGAGAGAAAAAAACCTCACATTTCATGCAAAACACAAAAGAAGAGTAACAAAGTGCCAAATGTGACAATTGTATTCATGATTATGTTGAATAGCTTATTGGCCTCTTCAGATTAGGGGAAAATGGCTTTAATTGCTATACTATTCTCGCAGTGTGGATGCAATCATCTCAATGCTAAAGCTGCTTGTCTGTGCCACCATATTATTTCTAATTTTACATTCAGCCCAAATAAAATGAGTTACCATCGCAACAATTGCTGTCTCTCACAAAAGGCAAAACAACAACAACAAAAAAAACAAGTACTTGAACTAGATGTATCTTTGTCCATCTGTCGTTTTTGTCTCATGTTTTATTAAGTGAAGTGTGTACGATCCTTTATGGTGGCATTCGACCAAATAAGTAACCAAACGAGCAAGTGAGAGTTGCAGTCAATGCTTCTGTTTTTCACTTTCCCATCGTCCTGCCACTGCAGCAGATGCAATATTTAGAGGTCAGACACTGCCCGCATGATTTCACCCCCCAACCCCTCCCGAGGCATTCATTATTAAATCAGATACGCAACTTAGCTTCTAAAAGGTCAGCTCACCTGTCGGTTTGAGGCGGGGTGCTTTTGATTTTCAGGCAGAAAATGAGCACCGTCCTCCGCATTCTTCACCATCCCAGCAAGCATGATTTGCACTAATGTCAAACTTCTCGGTCTATTACCTAATACTAAATGGCTGAACGACACTTTTCGCAGTGGTGAGCCACTTACAGGTCTAAATGTGGTTCTCTTCAAAATTGGCCAGGCTCACCGACCCCCCCTGGGTCTTCTTTTCCCCAAATGTTGCACGGGGCCATCTTGTGAATATATTTGAACTCCTCACAATCAAAACACGCCATTAGCTGCAGTCAATGAGGCTCGACAGGTGGCAGAGAGAGGAGCAGGAGAGACTGATGCAAAAAGAGAGCCACAGATGCCATCTCTGTTTAGATTTTTCACTGATGGCTTTTCCAATTACAGAAACAGTAATTTGCTGTAAAAGGTTCCAGACTGCCGGGAAGGGTAGAATGGAACGGGGTAATTGGTGGCAGTGGTGGGTGGCTGGGGCGGCATCGCATGAGATATAATCCATATCACTCTCCAGTGGGAGTGGAGCAGCATTAGTCAAGCAGGGGGATCATTTGTTTTTTATAGTGGCCTCCCTCAATGCTCGGCAGATGCTGACACCACTTTAAACATCACTCAGGAAGGGGAGTAAATGGCCCTTCCTCTTGTCTCCGCTCCCTCCTTGTCACACTGTCTTCAGAAAGTGTACAAATATCCCCAGGTGAGCGCCAGGTTCTTTGTTGACCAACCACAGGGTGTACGAGGTGTGTGTCTGTGTGTGTTTGTGTGTGTTTGCTTGCACACACGAACGCAGCCCCTCGCAAGCCAGCACATACTGTACCCTGCGCCTGTGTTTTTGTTGTCTGTCAGTGCGGCCTTTTACCTTTGAAGTGTTGCTTGCATGTCCTGAAACGCAGCCATTCCTCTACCCCAGAGAATACAGCCCCCGTCCAGACCTCATGCATATTTAACACTCAGAACTAACAGGTGAGCAGAAGCACAAAGCTCTGTTCAGCGGCTCTGAAACTCTCAGATGGTGGATGATGCGCCATCCGTGTGTCCGCACAGTCTTTGACCAGGTGGCCAGAGCGTACAGCAAAGACCAATGGCAACATTGACACAAAAAACAGTTGTGCATCTGCCTCGGTTTGCATTTTTATCACTCCTCTAAACATTGCCTTCTTCCTTCATAAATTATCTGCAGTTAAAGTCGGGTTTATGTTTCCTCGGCAGGTTTCCTTTTCATAGATGAACCACACTTTGACTCTTAATTTCTCCATTCTCATAAGCCAGAAAATTAGAATGCTTTCAAAAGCAACCGTGGCTCTCTTGGCCTCTGCCTCTGTCATATTGTGATTATTTACCCTTCTGTGGTTTAATGGCTTTCGTAAACGGCTTAATAGAATTCGTTTCGGCCTTGGGATGCGTAGCGAAAGGGCACATGATTCACTGTTTTCATTGGCTTTTTGTTTCCCCCTTGTCTCTGCTCACACACCGTGCACCACAATATAATCAAATATGATCATAACCGACCTGTATAAATGTTGTCAGTCTCCCTATCCTCTCTCTCACTCCCTCTCCTTCTCCATTGTTTTTCTTGTTTTTAAGCCTAATCGCTCGCTCACTCTGCACTGGGCATTCACAATGTAATTATATATGATTTACAAACAGCTGCAGCCATAATGGTGTATAAACAAATTACAGAACGAGAGAGAACACAGAATAAAGAGATGAAGACAGAGAGAAATTGGCCAGCATCACACACAGTCAGTGGATTTGGCTGCTTTTTGGATCATTGCTTTGGCTCTGCCTTCAACACAAAATGAGCACTCACGCTCGACATGGTTTACCCCTTCTGCACGCAGATATTTAGTTGTCTTCATGCCAACATTAAATAGGTTTCTGCCTCTGTAATGCACAGTGTCCTAGCTCCACTTCCTTCCTAATGTTCACATTCATTCAGAATTTCGCTGAGAGGCTGCGCTCGCATATACGATTTTGCTCAATTGACCCCAGAGGGCCCAGATTTTCTCTCTGAGCTCGCCTGCAGCATGTTCAAAGCTCATTTCAGTTTTCTTCCAAGCTGATTCAGTGTAGTGTCTCTTCTGTGTGATTCCACATCCCTGATACTCTTTGTGTTGTGATATGCTTTTTTTTTAAACAAATAATTCCCTGACCATGGCTCTGTAGAGAGGGAGCCACCTAGACTTAAACCTGCACACATGGATGATGAGTGTCTGATGAATTTGTAACCCCAAAGCCACTTCACGTTCGACCAAGAGGCCTGCACAGCAAAATGGTGTAAATCCCAGCAGAGAGTAATGATAATCCTTGAGGCACACTCTGCATACTAAATCAAAAGCACCTAGCAAATGTGGCCGTGCATGTTATGAAATGCTCAGGAACACATAGAGAGGAAGCATGTATAAATTAAAATGTGTCAATTTACTTCAATGAGGATGCTGCCTGAGACCAGAGAGAGCTAAAGCTGTCTACCTTCATTATAATACTACAGTTGCACTATTTCTTGTGTGGAAGTGATAAGTGATGTTTATAACATGCCGCAGAATATCTTTGAGATTGTACAACTTACCTCAAAGATTTGTTAATAATTGTACAGTTTTTTCATGGGCCTGTTTGAGGCTATATTACACTCCATGGCCACAAGTTTATTTATTTATTTCGTTGTTTGTTTGACAGGGAGAGTGCACAGCTGCTTAGCTGTACCAGAGTATGCCATAAGCTAATTTACATGTCTATTCCCTGGGCAGGAAACAGAGACAAAGCTCTGTAAAGAAAATTAACACCGCAGTATAAAGAACGGTTACAAGACATTACATAATCACTATACAACAACATCAGCAGCCCCAACAACAACATTAAAACACTGCAACAATAACTACCAGACTTCATGAGTGTGGCTGCCATTTAGGTGAATGTGATGAAGCGATAGATTAGAGAATTAGATTAATTAAATTGAATTTAGATGTAGTCCGTCAACCTTGACCATATGTATTCCTCATTTAAGGTTGGGGAGCTGGAAAAAGAGTTAAAGATGCAAAATGTAGTACAATTAAGTTCGAATTTATCTTATAAGAGCAACAAAAAAGCTTATTAAGGTTCAACATTTACGTAATAGATCGGGTAGTTTCACTTAAATGTGTTTGTAATTACTAGGAAAGTCATTATTTTTAAATGTTGAAAATTGTTTGCAGTCTATGAATTATTAAAACGCTTCTTATAATTGCTTATAAATGTCTAATCTAAAAATTAAAGTGTCTATGACGGTAGCATGAACAATATAAAATGTTAAAAGCATCTTAGAAGACTTAAAAGGGCCTTATTAACTATTAATTACCACTTATTATAAAGAGCCTAGTTTAAAGCGTTCACATTTTCATTAGGAGAAGCATCAGGAGTTGATTTTTTTCTATTGCAGATTATTGTAATCATCAAACAAAGAAATTATAAAAGACGGTACTGAAGGACGTGAGGAGAATAACCTGAAAAGGGCCAGGATTCATGTCAGTCACTGGATGGACATGGATTTATTGTTAAAGTGTGACTGGACTTGACTTGGGAGTAATTGGAGTGAATCCATGGGTCACAGCAGATCATAAATCAGCTTGTTAAAATTGCTGATCCATAACACTGTACTGTCGGTGCCCTTTGACTGCATAACCCCGGCCACAGCCTATATGGAACCTGGCGTATAATTCCCAACCACGAAGCAAACCTATAGAAAAGTAACACTCAAACACACATTGAGTCAGACTTGTTTTTTTTTATCAGCCTGCGGTGAGACATGAGAGATAAAATCAGAAACACAGACTGAATCGGACAAAACAAAATGAACTCTCAAGATTTGTAATGCAAGCTCCACCAAACATCAGTGCACATATGGAAATGAAGGCATCAAATCATAGAGATATATTTTTCTTAGCTAACCATGTTACACCAGTGAGCCTGTACATGTCAAATATGCATTGCCAGAATGTTTTTAGCTGTTCTATTTAAGGAGGCATCTTTAAAAACCACAAATCTTGTATCTTCTCGCAGGAGTAAACAACATATTTTAGATGCTTGGGAACATTCTGTACAATCCTGGTCAGCTCTTTTTAAGAAACCTGGTTCTTTTTTCAGTAAAAGTCTGCTATGGAGTAAACAAGCCTTATTCACAGGCTGGAGGTAGAAATGAACGCCCTGGGAGATCCTGCAAGCAGTTCAAAGTGAGAGATCTGAGCGTAAGATGCAGAGATTTGGCAGTCACATCAGCTCATCGTCAGCTAATCAGGGCACTGTTCCTGATGTGGCATGTCAGAACTCTACCCCCGTTTAATGTATTAGATATAACAGCTGCACCTCCATACTGACGCTCAGTCCTGCTTTACCATTTGCATGAATAAAGCATATTAATTAGGTTGAGCTAAGAGACTCCCTCCATTAAGGCTTTGTGCGTGTGAACATATATATATACTTGACACACACTCACAAGCTTTAAAGTGTGTGTGTGTGTGTGTGTGCGTGTGCGCGTGCGCGTGCGCGTGCGTGTGTGTGTGTGTGCGTGTTTTAAAGCTCATGTGTCATTTATTAATTTCTCTCCGGACCGTAAGTGGAACATGGCCCAGGAACGGAAATAAATATATAAGTGGGTGTGTAAACATACACACATAAATGCACACACTCTGAGAAGGAAGGCAGGCGTACACTAACTTTTTTTAATTAGATTAATAAATCAAGGAGGTGGCTGGCTGTGACGGCTATAGCCCAACGCCATTCCAGTAAGTCTGCACCAAGCTGCCGTGGCAAAAGCTAGAGCATAATGATGTAACCACACAACCTCCACGTGTGTGTGCGTGCAAGCATATGAGGTAAGGAGTTCGGGAAGCAATTCATCTGACATGTTTTCCCAAAACTGCTTTCTCTGCAACGCAGAGGATGAGTCTGTTTTGTGTGTGTGTGTGTGTGTGTGTGTGTATTTATACCCGTATTCCCCTCGCTGCATTCATCAGCAGTTGGTGGAGCAGTGGGTGGCCAATAAGGTGTTTGGACACCCCCCTACCCCCATACCCCCTGCCCCTGACCCCCCCTCCACAATCTAACTAGCTTCTCCTTCACACTATAAATCCCTTTGTGCCCTTTGCCGATGTTTTTCTTTAAGTTTGACATCGTGCTAATGAAGGTTGCCTGTCTGATGTTGGTTGGCAGCTGCTTGGCTGTCTCAGCACAGATAACCCTCGGAAAACATCATCGTTATTTATGTTTTCTTGTTCTTCTATTAACATAAATAATATTAGGTGTTACAGGCGACTCACCACAGCAGTAAAGGAGCAAAGCAAGGTGTGTATTCAGAGGTGAGGCGGTCGTGCTGCACTGCCTCCCTCCAAGCTGTTTGCTTTATAGTGCAATAACATGCATAGTAAGCAGAACTTGCTAATTTTACACTCAGACTGACTGCATTCGCGCGAAGAAACCAGGTTAGTGGGAGAAATCATGTTAACACAGGAAACTGGAGAATGTGTTTACCTGAGCTGCAAGAACCTGGTGACTATAAACCCCAAGTTTAAATGCAGATGCTCTTGTTTTTTCCAAAGATGTCATTTTCGAAGCGTATTAGTGATGCATCAAGCTGCAGCTTGAAGAGCTGTCCCCCCCCCCCCCCCCCTCGTTGGAGCATTTGGACTGATGACACAGTGAGAGGACAGACTCTCTGTAGTGTGAGAGCACACAGTGTTTCCCTACTATTTGCACACACTTGAATTTTACAAATATTCCACTGCTCATCTGTCATAAACCAACTTATTTAGACTCATTCATCGTGTGTCATTTAATTTAGTTTGACTTTAAGAGTATTAATCTCTTCTTTTACTGTCTTAATATCCATATTTTCTGGTGATTTATCTTCAGGTTTAAGTCTATTTGGCCTTAACAAACGTTTCCCTTTCTATATCCATCAATTGTTTTAAGTGTGGTAGGTTCTGTTTTACACCTAGTTTTAGTTACTGTCTTTTTGAAGGTGGCTTTGGTCTGATTTTTTTTCGCACCGCCATGTCTTTATGTCCATTCATTGCATCAGTGATATTTTCCCAGTCCAAAATTCAAAGGCTTCAAAAACATACAAAACCTTTAAAAACCCTGTATGGAACCGTGTGGTATTACATGGCCAAGAAATTCGGGAAAACCTGGATTCTTGTGAACTTGGCAGCACATTGGTGCAGTGATTCCCTCTGCTGCCTCGCAGTAAGAAGGTTCTGGGAATCCTGGCTGTGTGGAGTTTGCATGTTCTCCCTGTGCTTGCGTGGGTTCCTCAGAGTTCTCCGCCTTCACTGGCTATGATCAGGAGTTGGTCCCTGGGGGCTCAACTTCCGCTGCCCACTACTCCTCCAGGATGTGTTGAATGTAGAGAACCAGTTTCACTACGTTGTACATTCTGTGTGATAAATAAATAAAGACTCTTCTTCGACTTTGGGTTTAAGAAATCTGCCTATTGCTGAAAGACACTAGATTCAGTGAAGGCAACAGTATCTGACGTTAGTTTAGAAATGGAGTGTGTTAACACAAACAAACATCCAGGTTACAGAAGACAACACAGAAGTTCCACGGAGCTCCTTTTTAATATGTGTGGTTAAAGGTGCTCTATCACTGATCGGCCTGGCCTGCCAACTAAACCTCCTCCAGGTGGTAAATCAGTGAAAATAGCCCCTAAAAACATCGCCTTGGAATTTCATGTAGGCCATTTTACTGAACTAGCTGACATAATTGCACCCGCACACTTCATACGCCCCACACATACACACGCACATAGCCACTTGTGAGCCCAAATAGAGATGCGTGCTTAAACATACTCCACTATACACAAACAAATATACCGTAGATATTACACAAACACCAGGAAGTGGCTCTCTTGAAGATGCACAAATTTAGTGGCGCTCACAATCACCCCCCCAATTGCAACTGATGGGTACAAATCAGGCTGCCACTCAGCGCAGCCATTGACTCCATGAAGCACTGACTCTCTATCTGATTTGTTCCAACTCCTGCCATATCGACAGCCCACATACTCGCCTTGAATCCACCATAATAGGTCCGCCACGCATGATATAATGGCTTGATAGGCCACGAAGGTCCGTTGGAGCAGCTGCTTTACTCACAGCTGCATTTCTCCGACAGGGTCAAACCAGCATTAGCAGTGTGGTGCTAATGGGCTAACAGCTACGAAAAAACCACACATTATTGTGATTTTTGGTTTCGGTCTCCAAAGGGCAGTCGGCTTACTGATGTTTTTGAGCAGATAGGCTGTGGCATACCATTAGCACTGAAGCATTTGAGAAAAAACATTTGTAAATAATATTGTCTGATCTTCTTAAGTTCTTTATCACTCCTTTAGAGTTTGTGATAAGAGCTGTGTGACCTACAAACAAGGATTTGTATTTTTCGTTTGTTAGTCAAGGTTTGAAGTACCTTCTCTGAGGCAGTGATGCAATTTAACGTGAACCTTTTTTTATAATGAACCATGTTGCAGCATGCAATGCAGTAATTAATCCTATTTTTTCACAACAAAAGGAAGGGAAGCACTCCCATTCAGTAACAACAACCATAAGCAGCCTTCAGAAAAGTCCTTACTCTGAAGCAAACAGTCACACTTTGCAAAGTTGCATCAGATTTTATTTTATTTATACCAGTGCAGTTAGTTAGCAGCTCTGCAGGGGTAAGACTCAAGGGTGTTCATGTTTGCTGCAGCCTCAGGACCCACCCTCCGTCAATCACTCCTCCCAGTCAAGCCAGCATCGTTCATCCCTACAGCCGAGACATTAAATAGAATCTTTAGACACCTTTCACACAATTGCTGCTTCAACATTTCAACTGTTTCTCTGTTGGGAGTTGGAACTTGGTTAAAAGATAATATAAGCAAAGCAGGAAACACATCAGTGTCAAAAGTGAGTTGGAAACAGCCCATAGTGATGTAATGAAATGACACTTCAAGAAATGAACCAAACCTCTAATTGCACTGGTATTGTACACTGAGCTTTGCCACCATCTCACTCATCGTCTGTGTCTTTTTTCAGGAGGCCAGCTGGAGAGCCTGATGGAAACCATGAGAGCAGAGATCGCATCCCAGCCGCCAGTGGAAGGATCCTATGCTCCACGCCGAGGGGACTACTGCATAGCCAAGTTTGCTGATGGCGAGTGGTAAGCAAATATTTGAATGGTGATATTTATCTTACTGTGACCTTAACTAATGAGCAAGACTCTATATGTAACCCATATCAAGAAGCTTCTCTTAAGGCAGATAGTCAAAGTTTCTTATGGTTAATTATGAAAACCTGAAATAACCTCCACTGCCACTGGGACATTTTCCACCACTTTGAGCATCATTTCTAAGATATACGTTTGCATGTTTTTTTTTTTTTTCTCTTCCTCTTAAGAAAACCTGACATTTCATTTTCTATTTAAGCCTGTGATGCATTAACTGCAGACACCCACAGGGTGTAATTAGCTCGCTGCCATTGCTGCTTTGGCCCTTTTAGAATCAGCAGTCGCTTGACAGTAACACACACACACACACACAGACACACACACACACACACTCACCTCTCTTCATCTTGTCTCCGCACCGGATGTGGAAGTTTACAGATGGTCGTGGGGACAGATAAAAGTCACAGTGATCGAGGGAGGGAAGAGGGGGTGTCTATGTCAAGGAGGTGACGGCGAAAAAAAGATCAGGAAACTGATTAAAAAACCAAATGTTCCCAAGACACAGGTGCTCTTCTTCTTCTCCTCCATCCTTCACTCCATCCTCCTCTGCAGGTTTTTAAGGGGCGAAACCAAAGTTATTCTACTACCCCAGCCACCATCGCAAGTCAACAGGCTTTTTTAAACAGACCATCTGTTGTTAACCTTCACTTTCTTCTGCTGTTTTTATAAAGAAAAGTGTTGCCTGTTATCCTGCTCCAAGTGGCAAATGTTCGTGATTTTTGTCCCCCCCCTCCTTACCAGACATATATTATTCAGCAAGCTAATTATGTTCATGTTCTCATTGTTCTGTGTTCCATATCTTTGTATTCTGCGATGCATGTGGAATGTGGACTTGTTTCATAAGGGGGCTAATTAGAAATCCGTTGCCTTTCAAAGCCTTTTAGAACACCACAGAAATAAAGTAAACAAAGGAAAAACCTCTGTTCATCAGTCGCTCACACTTTGTCGCACGCTCTTTACGTATTCCTGTTAATCACTTATTTAGCTTTAACTTTGTTCTCCTGTCTCTTTCTTTGCCCATGTGCCTCTTATTATTTGGCTTTCTCATGCCGTCCTTGGTTCCCAGCCAATTTGTTCTCCCCGCTCTCATCTTTTGTACTGGAGTTGAGACTCAAGACGACTGGTGGTCTGATGAAAAGACATTTCCTGTATTGAGTCTGAGGAGGGACATGCTCGTCTGTAGCTTCTATAAAAATTCTTGAGTTAGATTTTGCTCCTGCTCAGACACTTGATATTGTGATTTTTCTTTTCATTTGTCACCAATCTGTGCTTCGTCGCTTTGCTTGCGCTCAAACTGTCAAATGTGCTGGAAAAAATCAAACCTTTATGAAGTAAAAACCACTTTTTGTTTTTTGTGATCATTGCTAATGCACTAAAGTTATTTGCTACAAGGAAAAAGTAGGCTTAAATTTCTGTCCTTTATTGCAAGGAGGCCTCGGTGCAATTTTTGCAGCCCTGCCATGTCCTGATAGATCCCCACTGCCCTCCCTCCCTCCACTCCCCCAGCCTGCTCATCCTCTCCTGCTCCTCTCCCCCGATCACGACAGACAGATTCTCCAACACCTTCTCCCCAGGGAAATAAGCACGGAATCATTTACTCATCTCCTTTTCCTCTTGTGCCCTCTGTCTTCATCTCTTTTTCCCACTGCTCTATTCTCTCTCTCTCTCTCTCTCTCTCTCTCTCTCTCTTTCTCTTTCTTTCCCCCCTTTCACTGTCTTTGTCTCTCTCTCAATTATTCTTTTGCTGCGGCAGGTACAGAGCCAGAGTGGAGAAAGTTGAGTCACCGGCAAAGGTTCACGTCTTCTACATCGACTACGGCAACGTGAGTAACTTCGTGACTGCGTGATATAAGTGTTGAATGAGTCTTAGTCATTGTTAAGACGTTAAAAACACCCATTAGTCAAGTTTTGCCACGGCCAATCCACAGACATAGACTTGAATGATTGTGTTATGATGATTTGCAACTTCCCTTGACAGGAAATAGATGACTTGAGACTCTGCATCGAAGTTAGATATTTGTGACTCAACTTGAGACACGGTGACTCGAGACGAATGACTTGTTTTCAATTTCGTATTTCAGTTTTTTTCAGTTTAAAAGTCACTGGGAGTGACAAAGAAATAAATCAGTGAGGAGGCTTTATAAATTATAAATAAATTAACTTATTTGTTTGATTTTAATTTTTTTCACTGAATATCAATGATTATAATCCAAATAAAATTCCTTGTCAGGCTCTTTGAGCAGGTTAGATAAAATGGCCAGTAATCACATTTTAAACAGGTACTAATATCTTGTCTTTTCTCTACATAAAGCCTGAATACTGGAAGTAAGACAAGTGTCTTGGGGGTGGGGGGGCGGACTGAGTTTATGAAGGACTCAACCTGACTTGACCCACCTTTTAATCTGTATTTGAAGAGGGATTTCTTGCATTTATTCAGACACCAGTTGTTTGCTGTTTTTACTACATTCAGGGCAGCCAAACAGCCGTAATGTATCCTTTCAGCTGCAGTTTTTAGGACAAATATGATGCAGGCTTGTTTGTTTTTCCTTTGTTGTTTGTGACTGAAGCAAAGAGTGCAACTGAGTGCATCATTTTACAACAAAAGCAGAACTCCCCCTCTGTCCGGATCTCTGTTTTTCTTTTTTTTTTAACTCCCATGATGACGAAAGTACTACATCATTGCGAGTGCGTTATTTGTCTACCCACGTGCGTACACATGCTTGCATCACCAAGTGGCTCATGCAGCCAACCCCCCGGCCCGCGGGAGATTTCCCATGATGCAGTGGAGCGGCACAGTGTGTGACTGACCTTAGAGTGCGGGGGGGGGGACGGCTCGAGGTTTGGCTGGCAGATGCGATGCGTCCTGGCATGTTGCTGAAAGTGTGATTCTCCGAGGCCGACCTGGCACACACACACACAAAAAAAATGAACTGATATCTTACCTCACCCTTAGTAGTTTTTTCGTCAGTTCTGGTCAAGTCACTCACAGGCCCTGCTTTCATGCCTGTGTGAGCTTTTAGACGGCCATATTGCCACCTGTCTCAGGTACAGGTCAGTACCTGAATTATTATGTGGTCATTAGCAAACACGACAGAGCACTTTTGTCTTTCATTTTTAAAAGCCCACATTTACAGTGCTGACAAAATCTAATATGGCGCTGATAAATCTTAACGTTCAAGGCCATAATAAATGTTCAAGGTATTTTCTGTCTAGACTGTACAGTCCAATGAACACATTAACCTAAGATATGGAGGTCATTAAATTAACTCCCCACTTCTAACGGCCGTATTTGTCTGACTTTCCGTCAGCGCGTTTCTCCCTTGAGGCAGCCCGTGGACGATGACTGATTGGTCAATGCTCACGTTGGCTTTATACCTGTCAGGAATGTTCAACTTTATTGCCTTGTATTAGTAAAATGTGAGAGATACTTCGCAGACATAACACTGTGTATTTTGTTTAAATTCGGGAAGAAAGCCAAACTAGAGAGCAGAACTTGCAATCAGCGCTACTTTGTGTAGTGCTGCAACAATAAGTTTTATTACAAACCTTTTTATGATGGATTTATTGCTTTAGTCATTTTTCAAGCAAAAAAGCCACAAATGTATCAATCTTCTTGAACATAAGGATTTGTTGGTTTCATTTGTCATTTATAAAAAAGTAAATGAAGAGTCTTGGTTTTGGACAAAAGAAGCAACTTTAAGGTGTCACTCTTGGCTCTGGGAAACTGATGACAATTTTTTTGATGATTACTTTTACTAAGTTTGATTAAAAAATCAGTGGATTTGTCAATAATGAAATAAATTACTAGCTGCCGTGCCATTTTTCATTTTTATTATAAGGTTGTTAAAGCAGGAAAACACATCTCTGATGCCTATAAGGAAATAAAACATAGCAGTAAAACCCTACTTCGCTCTGTCCCAGTACACACTGGCAAACAGTGTTGCCTTTGCTACATTTTACTGGTCTTGCTGTGTATTTCTAATCTGACAAGAGTCTGGAGACTATCACATTGATGCCTATTGTCATCTTTACTCTTGGCTTTTAGCTGAGTTAAAGAGCAGATGGGGCTTAGTGAAAGGGGCCTCAGTACTGCTGGAGAAACAGCTGTGAAATGATTGTTAAGGTGACATATCCAAGCATGCGGCCCTTAAGCTACAAAATGGCATCTGTCCCTCATGACCAGGTGTAAACTGTTACCGTTAAAGTGCCATCCAAATTTGAGAATTGATTCAGAATCGAGGAAAAATAGAAATACATTACAGGGAATAGGATGGACTTGCAGCCTGAGTACGTGCTGCATTTGTTTGAGGATGTCCTTCACTTGGAGAGGCATTTGATTTGAGAGAGACGGACTCTGTAATGTGGAATATTCCGAAAGTAAACTTTCATCACAAGCTTTCAACAACCTTGTTTAATGTATCCTTATCATGACTGAACAAGCCAGACATTTTCTGCCTTAATCTTTGCTGGCTTCCTTTATTTAAAAGGATGTCTCTGTCATGTCTGCTTGGATAGTCACAAACACACTACAACATTCCGACTTTTTAATTGATAATCAAAAAGAAATAAATGTCACTGTCTTTTTGTGGTTGCAAAAAATAAAAAACCATGAAGACTATCTGGGAAAATGTTCTATATTGGGTCTGATTTCTGTCCTCCGTTCATCCTCCCTCAGAGAGAAGTTGTGCCGTCCACTCGCCTGGCTGCCATCCCCCCAGCCTTCAGCACCAGGAACCTGCCAGCACAGGCCACCGAGTACGCCTTCGCCTTCATCCAGATCCCACAGGACGTAAGTGCACAGAAGGGGGTTGCACACGTGCAGAGTTAGAGATATGTGTCGCAGCTGAGAGCCTCAAAATTAACTTTAGCGATATCTTCAGTCTCATTTTCTGCCAGCTTTTGAAAGTTGACTTTTCTGGCAAGACATAAAAACTGTTTGAGTTTCACTTATCGCACGAGGTGATAAGTCTGTAAGTGACAGACGGGGTCGAGTTTTCATTCCAAGCAAGTTCCAGTGAAAATTATGCTCATACATAATGCATGGCGAACAGAGAAAGACAGAGCAATGACAAACATTAAGCCATTGGTTTACTTGGCTGCAATAAATTAGAGAGTAATTGACATAGTAGCAGAGATACATCAATGTTTTAGGAACTATTTGATAACGTAAACTATATTTCTTTTACAGCCCTGACACTAAAGATGAATACAAACCATCCAGATACTTTGTGTGCATATGTTTGTGCATATAAACGTCCATCTGATAGCCGAGCAGCAGTTACTGTTTTTTCTGCAGCCCTAATCTTCTTGTTTACATCCGAGTGTGTTTACTCAACCTCCGGTGACCACTTGTGTATGCGTTCTTGCGCTCATGCGAGTCACTGCGTTTTCTGTGTGTCAGGTGAGGTCAACTCTTTGGTAGCCTCCTGAGTCGGCAGCACCCTGAATAGTTTGTGCAGATAAAAACATGTTTTCTTTTGGTATGTGCCTGATTGGCACAATACCTAAGATCTGGCTGTAATTGGTTTTGTGTGCGTGTGTGCGTTTGAGGGCGTGTTGGTTTAATAAAGTGTATTTGTTCCACTTAACATAGATAAGATGCAGAGCATCTGCAGGTTTGTAATGTCATATGTTCCCTATAAATAACGGGAATGGACATCGTTTGTTGCGATCTATTAGATTAGATATATTAGATTGTTTATTTAGCTGCCGTTCTATTGATAAATCTTGCTAATGTAGTTTAATACAATAGTTCTACAGTAAATCTTACCTTGATGAAGGTTATAATGTTCAACTGCTGTTGATAAAATGGTTTGGACATGTGTTGACACAGTCTTATATTTAGTTTAGAGGGTGCAGTCTGTGGTGCTGTTGGACTCTAAAGCATTATACTCACAGATTTTTTCCTTTTAAGTGTTTGTTTTAGTGTATTTGGTGTCCAGCAGTGGTTCCGAGAATGGTGTAGAACCATGCCAACACTTCACAGGAATTTTTTTGTCACCTTCCAGCTGCAGAGCATGTTGCGTTTCCATTACAACCAGTAATCTTTGGCCGTCATGTCATCGGCTCAGCACGGCTGCATACATGAGTTATTAAATATTGTATTGTTTATTTTCTTCAGTTTGAAAACATGACGTCAAGTATAGTTAATGCAATACGCAGTGTATAAATGTTACAGCACCTTGGCCCATTGTCTAAGACAGAGCTGGTAGTGCCTAAACGAATGCTGTCACCTGTCTCATGAGTCAGTCTCTCCTGAAGGATGAAGTGGCCCATCTGTTGGTCCAAGCCAGGAAAACAGAAGCATCACCTACACTTTACAGCCCCTAGTCACACACAGACACAGAGACACAGAGACACACAGACACGCAGCTTTACCACATGTTGGAAGCTGCCAAGCACCTTACACTCTCATTCTCTCAGTCATTCTCACTCTACCTGTCATGCTGCATCCCTCTAACCCTTTTTCCCCGATTCCTTCTGTTTCCTCTCGCTTTTGCTCTCATGTTTTTTTCCATCTGCTTCCTCTGAAGCTTTTTTACTGTGTCACTCAGCTGACAGCACGGTGCCCCACTTGCACTGCGCCCCACTTGCACTGCGCCTTTGCTGCTGCACATCGGAAAAGGTTGTTGCTTTGTCTCGCTAACCTGCCACCTGATGCCCTGCGTAAAATGTCTCTTGTCGCAAGTTCCTTTGGCTTCATAGTGAGTGGTAAGCCCCAACATCCTACCAGTGGGACGAAGTGATTCTGCTGCTTTTCAGTGCAGTTTTTTAAAAATCACAAACCTGCTGTTTTGTGAAAAGAAATGTACATGTAGAAAAAACTGTACATGTTATCTCCATCACATCTGCAACAGTGCAACAACTGCTACCACGTGTTTAACACTATTTAATCCGGTTTTATTGCAGATGTTGTAAACTCAAAGCTGTCAGCACTCAGGACACTCTGCCACTGCTTTACAATGCCTGGACAGCTAATTAAAGGAAGTAGTATATGCCAAAAGTGCACCTGTAAAAATGGTAAATAACAAATTAAATTCTTGAAAAAAACAAACAAAAACACAAGCCACATAAACAGTTGAGGCACCTGATGCCTGCTCCCCCTCGTGGTAGTGGTTTGTTGACAATTGAAAATGAAAAGGTTGCACCAGGTGTTTGTTAGGTGTCAATTCCTTTTTACCTAATTGCATTACTTATTATGGGTCATGCTACAAGTTCACTGGTAGCAGGGGGTTACTTGTTACCATTTGGCTTTAAACCAAATGCTTTAAAACACCTTTTGACACATCCATCCTGACATTTTTAAGTATTTATTAAAATGTTTTTATTTATATGAGGCATGGGATGATATGAAACGTTTATGTCATGATAGCTAAAATAATTGCGATTCACAATATTTCCCCTATAATGATCAAAGAATGCTCAAAGAACTTACATCAGCAAACTAGTCACTTTTATATGCCTCTTTTGTGAGGATTATCATGATTCACAGTTATTCAGATAAAGGAAATTATACACAATCAAATTATCCTGAGTGTTTTCCACATTAAGATATGTTATTGTTGCATTCCTAATTGATATATTATTGACCAAATATCATTTTGTCTTGACTATGACCTCCTGAATGTGTCTACAGCATACAGTATTGATAACTCAAATGTTAAAGTTACTCAGATTGATTTAAACATGTTCTTACTATCTAATCACATATTTCTTGATTTAATAGTGCTAGTTTTCTCATATCAGACAGTGTTCTATGTAGGCAAAGTTCCTATGTGGTCAAGACAAAATTAACATTTATGCAAATTTCAGAAGTTTTGGCTCATACTGTTAAATTGGGAAAAAAAGGTTTTTGTCGTAAAATATTCATATTCCAAAAAAGACCATATACATGTATTTTTTATTTTAAAAGTAGTGTTTAAAGTCAGCAATTAAATACTCCGCTGCACAGCCGATTTTATTGCCTTGCAGTAAGCAAAATTCAGATCTTTCACCGTGTTCTTAACACATTGAACCATGTCTGTTCTGCACATATGGTAGACAAGCAAAGGGTCACTAGAAGACTCTCATTAATTTTGTATTGCCCCCACACGAGTGTCAAGGCGTTCTTGTTCTGTAATACTCTCTCCCTGCCTTTCTGTCTCATCTCTCCACCACCTTCTCTTACCCCCTTCCTTTCTCTCACTCTCTTTCTCTCACTGTCACACACATACACACACACTCACTCTCTCGTTCTCTCCCCTCTCTCTCTCGCCCTGAGCTCCCCTGCAGCGTCTGTGACAAGTTGACCAGGGGGAGCACGGGGACAAAAAAGGCCCTTAGTTTTGTGCCTTGAACAAGCTTCCCTGCCCACACAGACTCGCACATGCACACGCTCAGACACGCACATACCCAAGGGCGGCTAGCTCGAAGGGGGTTGCCATGGAGACAAGACCAGGGCGAGAAAGAAGGGAAGCGAAGAGATGGATGGTGTAGGGGAGGGATGGATGATGGCCAGGGACTGATTTTATTTTATTTTTTTGTTTTTAAGTGTCTCCCTATATCTGAAGATGCAGGTACCTTTTCTTTTTTTTTTCTCCTCCTTTTTTCGACCTGACTGCTGGGAGGACGTAAGGTCAGGATTGCATTGCAGCTGTTCCACCTCCTTTCTCCACTATGTGTTCAATCAAACGCTGCCCTTTCACATTCGAGAAGGTTAGGAATGAGAGAGAGTGAGGTAACTAACTGAAGAATGAGAAGAAAGGAGAAGTAAGGGGAAGGGTGAAGGAGGAGGAGGAGGAGGAGGAGGAGGAGATGGATGGATGACAGTCAGACCATTAGATAGTTCAGTCAAATGAGAATCTCTTGAACTGGTTGAATTGATTATTGCTTTGCTACATGACTGACAGATTACTGTGTGAGTGATCATGTAACTGCGATCAATTGGTGAATAATGTTGGGAGAGGAATGCATAGATTGGGTGTATTTATCAGCTTCTTGACGTGTATGTGTGTGTATGCATATATGTTTAGCAACCATCAGTAGCAACATATTAATAATCCCTTTCACCTTTTTTCCCTCCCTTTCCTTTCTCCCCCATTATCTCCTCAATCTTCTTTGTTCCTTCTTCGATCTCACCATCCATTACTGCCCCATTTCCTGTCTTCCTCCTCACCCCCTCTCTCTCCCTCCCTTATCACCCCTGCCTCTTCAGGAGGATGCCCGTGCGGACGTGGTGGACTGCATTGTGAAGGACATCCAGAACACCCAGTGCCTGTTGAACGTGGAATACCAGGGCCCCACCTGCCCACTCGTCACAATACAGTTTGGGGACACCAAGGACGACGTGGGTCTCGGTCTGGTCAAGGAGGGCCTGGTGATGGTAGACGTCCGCAAGGAGAAGCACCTGCAGAAGATGGTCAGTGAAGTGAAATCATGAATTCAGTTTTCTTAAGGCCTAAAACTAGACTTAAGGCAGATGTTGAAGCCTGTTATTCCTGCTTGGTTGTTTTTAAAGGAGACATATTATATAATTTTCAGGTTTGGGTTACTACTAGAATAGGTTTACATGCTTTAATGCTCAAAAATACACATTAGTCTTCTCCTGCCGTCCAGTGCTGCAGCACTGTATTCCCAACTGTCTGAAACACTCTGTTTTAGCTTCTGTCTCTTTTCCGGAATATCCAGTTTCCTCTGATTGGTCAGCTCACACATGCCTGACCCAATGTCGCTAAATCAATTCTCAGGTGCCAAACCAGCTGTTTCTGTGACTACATGACATAGCATGATGTCACAAAGTCACGAAATTTGAGGACGGGGCTTCTGATGAGGCTTTTCAGGAGCAGTGTTTTTTGTGGGAGAGAGGAGCTTCTGTTGGTGCGGACTTTGATCTTCTTAACTTTCAAGAGCTTTTACATGCAGAAGAACATATGTAAAAGAAAAGGAAAGAAGCATAATAGATCTGTAAACAACGTTCTCTGTCCAAGTCAATGACACTCTCTGGTCTCGCTGAGGCAGTTGTGGCTGAATATATCATTCAAACTGTGTTAAAAAAGTATAATTGTCTGACAGTAATTTGTTGTTTGTACATGGGTTGAGATGTGAACTGTAGTTTTACTTCCAGTCGCTTTTGAAGGGAAGTGTGAAAGAATTAATTTGTTGAAACCGGTCAGTTAAAGAGTCCTATTATCAGTTTAAGTACATTTCTTATTGATTTCCCAGCTGGATTTTTACTGTAGTGCCAAACAGCAAATCAAAATATCAATCTTAGAAAATACTTCTCTCTACCTACTGCTTGTTATTCCCCAGCTCAATGCACAGTATGGATCAATAGCTATTTGTGCCACCACAGTTCTAAACAGACAATGGCACCTGTTGATCAAACGGTAGCAGGTGCTACTTAACTCTAAGCACACGGTAAATGTTTCGCATTCTTATTGGTAAATGGGCCCCTTGTGTATTATTTAATGTTAAAAGGTCCATCTACCGCCTATGGCTTTATGACAGTCCGATAATTGCCACATTTCTATGCTAGCATGCATCTACCCACTCGTTTCCTCTGCGTTTGTCGTTTATAGATCCTTTTTGAAAAATGGAAGCTAGCATTACACGGTCCGCCTCTAGGTATTCTAGTTTACTAACACTGTGGCGCAACAGACATAATACCTCTCCTTGCTTGTCAATCTTTAACCACACAACATACGCTTATGCTACTCTACAATTTGGTAGCCATTTTGTCAAACCATGAAGCGTAGCTCATTTACTCTTCCTCTCATTATACTAATTCATCCCAGCAGACTCAAAGCCACTCTGTACGTGAAAGATAAAGAAAAATGGGGGATATTTATTCCTACTGCAATTACTGCTTCCACACAACCCTGATATTAGTCACTCTGCTGTTTATTTAAAAACTGAAACGCACAAAGCAGGGGAGAAATATGTCCACGCGAGTGTAATTCCCGAACATAATCAGAGTGTAGAGAGGCCTCAGTGGGATTTATTCACTGGCACGTGGAAGCTCATTTTTGTACACACTAAACCACACGATAAAAGCACTTCGCGCCTCCTGGTCGGTCAATAAAGCACTGTGCATCATTGTAAGAGCATTTTGACCTTTGACCTCTTAAGAGTGGCCGACGACCTTAATGCAGTCTCTGGGTAATGGACCCTATAGCCAACAGACAGTGATTAAAACCTTCTCGCCATACCACTAATAGGCTTATAGACCGCACAGATGTAGGTTTTGTTGGCTCGAACGGTTTCTCTTTAGTATTCACCAGCTGCATCTCAAGCATCCGCTTGTTCCTCGCGTCTGCAGAGGAATATTTTGATCTGGAGAAAGCTTTACAAGCAGTAGTGTTGCCACTGTGCTTACAAGTGAGTGTTAAAGTAAGCTCTAAAGCAATTCTGGTTGATGATTTCAGCCATCGAGTCTGCTTCAGCTTAAAGCTGAACGCGCTGAAGTGTGATTAGGCCACTTTTCAAACCTTGAAATAGAGTTAAAGTGCTTCAGATTCATGGAATGTGTGGGCTTACGCTATGCAGTATATGGGCGCTAAATTGCCGAGCTAGACGTTGATTCAAGCGCATCAAGTATAATGTGGATTATATCCAACAGTGATGTTGTTTAAATGAGAGGTTTTATTAGAGATCATCCAACATTTTTAACTTGGTACTGTCACTATGTTGGCAACCAATTAAACATTTTAATGACTTTTTAAGATGACTAAAAAAAAACAAAAAACAAATTTGATATTCCTTCTCTAACAAATTAAATTTCTTTGGCTTTTGGACCTTTTTCAGACACTGAAATTTAAAAAAAAAAAAGCAAGACAAAAGGTTAATAAAGGGAATAATAGGAAGATTTATTGAATTGCTGCACAAAAAATATGAAAGACCAGCAGCACAGGACAAAACATGAGGGCATTCATTCACTCAGTCTCTAATTGAGATGTAAAAGCAGATAGAAATGGCGCCAGGCTGCCAGCCCGAGTGGATCAGAGTCATTTGTTAGCAAGAGGCATCTCTGGCTCAAAGATTCATGAGCAGCACTGCAGCTGCTGGGTGCGACAACAGAAAATGTTATCTTTCGAGGGCAGAACAGTCAAGAAATGTTGGAAAGTGCGACCTTTTGTTGGCCTCTAGATCCTTGCCCCTATTCTTCTCTCTCTTTTATACAAAGTTCCCCGCAAGAGTGTAGTATCCTAGCAGGCTCACCCCGAGCTCTTTCTCTCTTCTCGCTCCCCCAACCTATCAGCCTCCTTGTAAAAGTGACTTTTGTCCTTCCTATCTGCTCCATTTTAGCTCTATTCTTTATTCATTATCCATTCTGGAGGGATTGGAACATGGTCATTGTAATCTGTACTCTAGTGCTAAGCATTGTGTAACAGATGGGCTGTAATGTTCACTGGCACTTCAGTGACTATCAATAGTCAGTCATAAGTGCACTGAAGGTTAACACCAGTCTTGGGGGATGGCATTGTCCCAAGAGAGGAAAAGCAGAGAGGGATATCAGTCCATTTGGGAGGTTTTATTTCTTTTTTCAAGTGCTTTCCTGCCTTAAGACCTACATCCACCCATGCCCACTATGTGCACCATATGGTTGGCTACTGTCGCGGCTATACAGTAGTATCATAGAATGGGATAAACAGTCATTGTGGAAGTGTAGGCGAAAAGATGGATCATATGCATGCCAGCTGTCGCTATCTGATTGGACGGGAGGGGGATATTAAGAGGGAGGCCGGAACAGAGGAAGCAGGAGGCGGCTGGAAAACCAGTAAGCCAAATTATGATTGATGTAACCTACTGTACTTAGTGAGGGGAAACTTAGAGGGTGACCCAGATGTGTGAGTGAACAACAAAGCATGGGATTAAAGTACAAATAACCTCTTTGTCCTATAGAATGTATTGACCCAAAAACACAGAATCAGAGCACCCATATGGTTACTGTATGTCTATAGATCCATTACACATACCGAGTGTGCAGACACATAACTGGCAGTCTTATATGACACAGATTTAATGTCATACTATAAAGTTTAATCTGCCCTGCATCTGTCCTATCATGTGAAATCCATCTGCACAAGTGTTTATGATATTTAGGTATGATATTTATATGAATCATTGATTTATCATCTGCAAAGCCTTGGAAGCAGAAGGGACATTATATACATTACATAATATTCAGTAGCTACAGTTTATTAGGTGTTATGGGCCAGTTATTACTTACACTGTTTTCAAATCTAACCTGGAGCTTTTTCTCCTCTCTCTACTGTGTTTCTCTGTTGTCTTACAGAATCACATTACCAATAGCTTTGTTCCTCTGTCTGCTTTTCCTCTTTATGTGTCACCACTCAGGCATTTTAAATTCAGATACAGACCTCGAGGAAGAGGCTTGATTTCTGTGCAAATCAACTTGTAACAAAAGAGAGTGCATGATCTTGTTTCATCCTGTCAGTCCCTGAGGCTCGGCACTGCTCTCGTCTGCCGATTGTCAGGTACATGCTATCATCATGTTAGTGAAAAGAGAAGAAAAAAAAGCTTTTAGCAAAGCTAAATGGTAATGGCAGCCAGATTTAGAGCAGTGTCAACCATGTCATTTGCTCTGATTGCCCCAGTTGGCAGCTCCTGTTCTTAAATTGGGGGGAAAAAAGATCGGTATTTCTTCCCTTCAGTATCAAATCTAGCAAATGCGTGAATAAGAGGGCATTGATTTTCTCCATCTCAAATAGCGAGAATGAAAGTAAGTGTTGAGTTTAATCAATAGGGCATCAGCATGCACATGGAGAGTGCTGAGATTATATCACCCAGAGACAGGAGAAGCGAAAACATAATCAAAACTCCAAGTATATCTTATAATTTAAGGATACTTGTATTGACATACTATCACTCCAGTTGTAATCAGCCAACAACATATGGCATTTCTGCCAGCTTTGGCAACCAAAAAGTTATGAATGTTGCCAGATTTGAAATGTAAAACCCCCTATTGGATTCCAAACAAGCTGTAGTCTTTTTTTGCACCACATTCGGAGTTCTTCTTTCATCCTCAGACCTCTCAAGACTCATGCACTGACTTCTCCACCTCCAGGCACAGTAGATATACTAAGCCATCCTTAAATTGTCCTGGCACCATCAACCATCCACTGCTAGAATGGCAAGTTGCCACACTGGCACATACTCACTCACTAAAGCATTTTCTCGCTCTTCCTCCCTCTGAATGTCTCTCTCTGCTCATTTTTCAGAGTCTGATTTCTACCATTATTTCCATCTCCCGGTCCTATCGCCTCCTATCTGTCCAACGCTCTCCTCTTCATCACCTCTTTCTTGTTTACTCGCCTCTGTACTCTCCGTTTCTCCGCCTTCTGCACATCACTCCCACAATTTCGACCGTACTTGTCATTATTACTTTTCTCTCCACTCAGACATTCACTCACTCATACAGCTGTCGTCCTCTCCCTGTCTTTTTTTGTCTTTTTTTTTTTGTGTTTTACCTTTCCTATTCATGTTCTTAAAACTGAGCTCTAGCACTTCATAAAGGCAGCGGTAGGGGAGGCGGCTCACTTGTGTGTGCGTCACTGCTCGATTTGCATTTTTGTCTTTCAGTGCTATGTCACGATGAACAATAATCCCAAAGAATTCAAGTGGAGAGGCACTCAGATCAGACCTGGCGTTGGCCTCCTAATGAGCTGTGATTTAAAACGCTGTTATCTGCAATCATTTGCAACTTGCATCAGCCAGCTCTGCCCTGTGAACCCACAGCGCGTTGATAGTAATGCCTGTCTTTTCAAATTTTCTGTGAAGGCAAACTGTGTGTGTGTGTCTGTGTGTGTTTCTGAAGGATAATATTTGAAAGAGAAGGTGAAGAAGGCAGAGTGCTCAACATATTACTAGATACACTAGACATTTTTCTTTCTACCTGATTGGGTCCACAAGTAACAAGTGCCTGCAGCTGCTATCTTTGACCACCACACAAATACACACCCAGGTTGGTACTTTGTGACCGCAGATGTAGCTGAAATGAGTCTGTCATGACAGCTCAATTGGAAGATAGCTGTGTGGTTAGAAGCACTATCCTTTGTGCTCGGCTGCTTCTCACCAGTGTTTTCTGTCAGCCACCGCTGCCAAACAACATGACTGATTCTGACTCTGGCAGGCCACCGGGGTAGAGCGGTCTCGCCCAGTCACCTCTGCTAACTGACATCGTAGCTAGCCCCTAAAGTGCATTAGCGTTACAAGCTAATAATCTCCTGTTTGCTAATTACAAGTCAATTACAAACACGGAAGTCTCTGTCACTCCCTCGCCGGCGCAATTATTATCAATCACGACCAGGAATAGGGCCCGCTGTATCGACCTAAGCCCAGTTTCCTTCTTGTCTTCTGCTGAAGAAATAAAAGCATAAAAGAATTCACACACCTCACACAAATGTTTGTAAAGATCTTTATTAAAATGTTAACAGCGTGTGTCTCAGCAGAAGGCTATGGGGAAAACAGCTGTGAGGCGGCTCCCTGAAAGTGAACGCTGCAGATGAGAGTCCTGGAATCTTTAATTACCCAGCTGCCTCCTGGGAAATGTAGTTTTATTTATTCCTTTTATCTTTTTTGTCTGTATTGTTTCTGTATATCGCAGCGAGGCCTCGCTTTTCATGGATGAATGTCGAGCAGAGGACTTTCAAGTAGCTTTGATGGGCCAGAAGGGCAGCTTTTAAGTGGCGGCTCACATGAGATGCAGGTTTTTGTTTTTTTATTCTTTTCACAGAAGCGGCCTCATGGGTAGTGTAGTTTTCTTACAGCTTGCAGTTAGAGACCCCCTTGTGTAGTTGATAGTGCAGCGGCTGCGTTGCGCAGTAATTGTGCTAATGAGGGTTGAAGCTGGAGATGAAGATGAAATGGTGTGCTTAGAAGTGTAGTCTCACCTTCAGCTGTGTGATGGGAATCCATACAGGAAACCAGGAAGGAGGGCTGCACACATACACAGGATGCCTCCAGGGATGGGTTGTTCCATTTATCAGTGTGCAGTAGCGAGTATGGTACACATATTTTAAAGTTAGGTGGCTAATGGGATGCAGTTGGATGCTGCCGCACTGGTAAGCCAGTGGTTCGGACTCTGAAGATAAGCCTCATGGGAGTGTCAGTGTTTCAATACAGAAGGTTCACTTCTAACAAAATGAGGCCTCGTGGGCAAACAACAAATCATGTTGTAGCACCGCTGTTGTTGCTTATGAGCTGTCCGCAAGCAGGGAGGACGGACATGGAACATGTGTGCAGGTCCCTCATGAGCACACACTCGCTTTTAACTATTTTGAAATGTAGAGAGTGAGAAAACGAGACAATACGTGAGAGGACACCCTCAAGAATAACAGTGTGCAAAAGGGCAACACCGACAAGAGGTTTGTGTTTGCCTCTGAGCAGAGCCAGCAAATATCCGCATGATCCCAACCCAAAAAAATCCTCACCATGTCATCTATATATGGCTTTAAGCAGAATTCCGACCACCAATTTACAGACTTTAAGGTTGCTGCCCTCCCTGTTCAACCCCGACACCTGTCACACCCCATCAAGAACCCTCTACCTCATCCCACAAAAACCCACCACAGGGTGCATATAAACACACACACACACTGAGCTTCATGGGAGTGTGACAGCATGACCGCTCCCCACCAGTGGCTCAATACCTAATTTACAAGTAGACTTAGAGATGGAGCCTTTTAATGGACATTTTCTGCTCCCCTGTTATTGACTGCACACACACGCACACACACACACACACTTGCACAGGCAGTTGCCTCCCCTGCTGCCACTGCTCTGAGGGCCCCTTTGACATGTCCTAGCTGACACGCGCCACTTCCCAAATGCCATTCCATCTTCTGTGGATGTACACACACACACAGTCACACACTATACCCTCCCTCTCACACACACCCTGGGGGTGAGTGGAGAACAGTCAGGAAGGGAGCAGAGACACCATGTTGTTCAAACTTAGATTATTTTGAGTTGTGTGACCTCGCGGGAGAGAGAAAAAAAGATATTGGAGAAAAAGAAGAGCAAACTCTTGACGCAGCCTATATAAAAGTGTGTGTGCATGCATGTGTGTGTGTGCGCGCGCACTTGTTTGTGATGTACTTCTATGATACATTAGTGGTTTATGTAAGACTTGTTTTCTTACCAGTGCCCCTGGGAGAGCACTGGAGAATGTTCTCTGTGATATCTGTTGTTAGCCCTCCCATTTATTGTGTGCGCGTGTGCACATATTTCACATGTGTGCATCCTCCTTAACTCCATGAACCCATGCTGGTGGGCTTGTCATGCCATGTTCCTGCCAGAGCGCCTGATCTCCTCCGACAGCCATGCTGGGGGGACCAGCATGCAACATGGCGCAATCCCAGTTTACCTCCTATAGGGACAATGACTCTCACACACATGATGTACACATAAGCTCATGTTTTTAATTTTTTTAACAGATTTCTACAAAAACACCCACATCTTTTATGAAAGGAGCAAATTGGTTCGAACCGATTTGAACTCAGATTGTTGTCCAAAAGTTGTTTCATGCGAAAGGCAGACAGTGATTGCTGCAGTTTACAGTAAACAAGGTTCTCTTGCATCATTGAGGGCTCAAAAAATGCTTCAAGTAATTGAAGTGAAGAGATAAAATTGGGAGCACATGCAAATCAGCTGCTGATTATACAGAAACAAGAATTGTTGATGATTTTCAAACATTTCTGTGAGATTTAATTTGATTTTCAGCCTTGTTAGGTTCATTCCTAGATTTTCACATTTTTGGACATGTGTTCGTTTTACATCCGTAAAATGAACAAAGGCAATGTCACACTTTTCATCCTACATTAACTCAAACACACTTTTGCACACTTACACACAACGAGCCTTTCTCTCCCCGGTTTGCTAAGGCGCTCATGTGACGAGCCTCTCCCCATCACACCACTTGTACATGAACATTCTGAAGAGACTTTCCCAAAACCCCGGCCTCCTCTCCGCCAGCCATGCAGTATTCATGCACTGACATGTTGAATGAGATACATCTCTTAGGACTACGATCTGTGGCTCAGCCAAGTACACTCAACTCGAAACAGTGTGAGTTACAGACATAAAAGCCATTATGTTTTGGCAAATACTCCGACGACAACCTGTCTTGCGCAGTTATCTGCTTTCAGTGGAGTCAAAAGGAGACGGTGATGGCAGGCGGAGGGAGAAACGAGATGACATTTGGCTTGAGAGAGCAGTACAGAAAACAAGACAAATGCAGAAACAAAAGCGAGTTGGTGGAATTTTCTTTCTTTTTGTGGTTGTGTGACTGGGAGGCTGGTCGCTGATAGTCATTGCTGTTAATGAGAAAAGCTCAACATGCGTGGAGGACAAGCCTCATTGTTCCCTTTCCAATCGAGTGGTTTTATGTCGCCTGACATCCCATCTCGGCGTCAGAGGACCAAGAGAGCACCCCCAGTGCTCAAACTTTGATTAGTCACTTGGTTTTGATGTGCACTCCATCCGAAATCTGGTTTCACTTCACAATTTTTTTCGCGCAGTGTGAAATGAAAAAAAATAAGGAGGAAAAAAAAAGGCAGCGCACCTACGCACCAGACGCGCACAACCTGTCAGAAAGCTGCCACGTTAGCTCTCGCTCAGATCCGTCACTTTCACACCATGCTTACCAGAACGCCACCTGGGCATGACATGTGCCGGCCATCGCTGGGGAATGCACGGTCTCACTCTCTCGCCTTCAGGCAGACAGATTCACAGCCAGGCAGACACACCGACCAGTGCCAAAACACCAGACCCGCACCACCTGTCGTTCATCTTATGAAAAGCATCACACGTACACGAAGTCTTCCAAGTCTCCAACTAGAAAGTTTACCTGCATGCGAAAAAATTGACTCAGACAGAAGTTGTATATCTTTGTTTTTCCCTGAATGTGCCTCGAGTATCAGATAGTTATTTTCTTAGTATGCTCCGATAAATTCACACAAACGTGATCTGTCAGCGTGAAATTATAATAAATTGACTTCTGTAATCGGTGAACTCTCTGATAGTTGTTTTGTTGCACGTTGCAGACTCTGAGTGGAGTTTAAATGGATGCTAATCACACACATGCATCTTCCCCCTTAGCCCAACAGCATATTCTCTGCTTCTGCCAGTGTCCATGGCCACTGCTTACCAAACATGGCATCTGTCTGGCATATGGGAGCTCTGTAGGGTCATCCAGACAAGCACACGGTCACCCGCTGCCTTCTGCAGCCCAAACTCCCTCCAAACATGACATTTTCTTTTCCTTGTCCCCTTATTCATTATCGTCTTCTTGTTGTGTTTTATATTCAACTCCTCCTCCACATAATCGTCTCTAAGCGCCATCCTTGTTGGCCTTTCTCTTTTGCTTGAACGTAATTTATTTTTGTCTGACACTCCTGCATCACACATCATCCCTCATCATTCCTTTCCTTTTGCCACTTGAAGTCTCCACATGAGTTTTTTGCCTCTGTTTTTGTCGCAAATGAGCCATTATGCCTCCCCCCTGGAGCCAATAGAAAAGCTATGAAAGAGGGATCCGGGACAGGATACGCGGAGCTGTTCAGAAATCCGTAGGCAGTCATCATCGGTGTTCAGCTGCGCACTGATTGGCTGTTGTGTCACACCGAGCTGAAGTGAGCAGAACGGTGAAAGACGAGGGCGAGCCGGGGAAAAGGCACCCTCCCGACCAGAGTACAAAGAGGCTCACCGTGATAGTTCCAATATGGCAGCGTATCATCTGTGCATATTGTGCTGTAGTGCTCTTGACTTGGTATCTTTCACAGAATGCTTTGCATTTGGATGGAGGCGCTCAGCTGTGTCGAGTTTGGCAAAAGTGAAGACTGGATATATTTTTTTATTTCCCTTTTAAAGTCGAGCTCAGGTTCGCCACAAATGTAATTTTCTGCTCAAACATCGCTCGAGCCACTTTGAAACCTCCTCTTCCACATCATTTTAGTCTTCCTCTAGCTATTCCAAATGCAGCACTAGCAAAGAGAGCTAAAAGTGCTACAGGCACTGATAGGTCCCCCTCCAAAGCCCAAATGGCATCACTGGCCTTTTGTGTCGGTGAAATATCGTCGGCTGGTTCCTCCATATGGTGACATCTGCCTGATGGGACTGAGATGCCATATCGAGACGCCTTCCAAAAAAAATCTCTCCTTTAGTTGGCTTTGATGGATGACTTGTGCAGCCACTGCACTTTCCCCCCAGCCACACGCTCACACGTGCACCGCCTCAGACAGAGTGGCTGTACCATCCAGCTGCGGGTCTGTTATCTTGGCGGTGCCATGTGCAGCGGAGCTATCAAATCAACCTACGTGCACGAGCTAGCAAAGCAATTAAACTCCAGAGCCCCATCCACACTCGACAGTTTTAACATCTGGCATCCTTGTTTCTGGTGTGTGTGTGTGTGTGTGTGTTTGTGTGCGTCTGAGTGTGAAAGCCAGCTCATCTGCTACTATAATAAGCTACAAAACACGGCACACAATGAATCCATTACAAGAACACAATGACTCTTCTTCACTTTCTCCTCCTTTCGAGTTTAGCCTTCTTTGTGTTTTGTCTTAAACTTGTTTTTCTTTTTACTGCCATTGCGAACATTTCCCCTTTTTAAATCTGTTCCGCTAATCCAAATCCAGCAGAATTTACTCAAGTGTTAGCCACACAACACTCGCTTACAGAACTTGCGCAGACAGGATGTGAGTGGTGTGGGTGTGCGGGGTTAAACATGGTGGAGGTGAGGTGAACTTGATGTGTGTGTGTGTGTGTGTGTGCGAAGGACTCGTGCAGAGCTTGATCAGTCCTTTCTCACTCCAGCTCCACTCAGATTTGGTCTGCTGGTTGAGTTTTCCAAGGTCCATACATCCACTTACGCCTGTACCCATCTATCCAAACACTGCCTCTCACACTCTCCGCTCCCCCCATCCTCCCTCCCTCCCTCCCTCCCTCCCTCTCTCCCCTGCCCTATGACTCATCACTGGTTCATTCAATGAGGCTAAGTGGCTGTTCTAGCAGAAGCAGTCGATATGCTCAACTCTGCACGTTGGCTTCCCTTCTCTCTCTCTCCCCCTCCAACTCTTTTATATCCTCGCTATACGTCCATATTGAGTATGTCCAGTTGTTTGTGTCAAGCAAATCAAACAACTGCACGTATACCAGGCATCACATTTTTAGACATGTGATAGGTGCGTACAAAGGCAGCACAGCGTGACTAAGATTTAAAACTCCTGCGTTTACCAGTCTATTAGTAGTTTCTTTATCAGAAAGTTTTGCTTGTAATCTTATTTGAAATAAAACCGCATTACATGAGACAATGTGTGCAGGATTTTACTTTGTACTTGATCAACATAAGGAAATATTAGATATATGTTGTCACTCAGTTACTACATCATACAATTATAGTGTATAGTTACACTTTATTATTATTTCCATTCCTTCAGTGTGTTTTATATGTTCTTGTGCATGTAAAACATTAAGTTCAATTTTTTTCAAAGTCCAGTTTTTGAAATGACAGAAAAATAATCCTCAACCATCTTGCCAATAGATTAATTGATTCCCGCTGGTACATCTCAGATGTTCAGAGTTTGCTGCTCTTTGTTTCATACAATCGCAAATTGATCATGTTTGAGTCTTGGCGTGTCAGTGAGTTAAAGGTGTCACCTCGGGCTGTGGTAAATCGAAAGAGGCGTGTTTTTTTTTTTTTCTTAACTTCGGGCGGATTAATTGACAAATCGAGAAAGCAGTCTGTGTTAATCAGTTCTGAAAGCTTCATTAGTCGCAGCCCTTTACCAATCATGTAAGGCTACAGCTGTAAAAGTCCAAAGGCGGTTTCAATTTAGAAAGGCTGCAGTTATAAAAGGAAATTATTGGCCACCATCTATACCGTACATTAGAAAATAGTACTCATCTATGTAAAGCCCTTTGATAAACTGTTCAACATGCCTGTTTACCATTGCTCTAATTTCTTTCCATCAACACAGGCGGAAGTTGGGGCTCATTCCCTTTCTAGCTAGTGGCTCCCTTAAGGCGTCCTGTGAATGCACTTGATTATAAATTGCTGCTACAAACTGGCGAGGTGTTGGCCCCGGGCTAGCAGACACGAGGGGCCATGAGAACCTCTCAGATGGAGTGGCTTCGCTAGTGTGAGCTGTAGCATGAAGCGCGAAGTGATGCCCCTGCACGCAGCGGATAAAGCACTGACCCCAAACGGCGAACCATAATGTGGCGTACCGCACTCCGTATGCTGCCTTCACATGTTTTTTTCGCGTTCCACATCCCCTGCAGTGACATAAGCGCTATGCGTCCATGTGTGTTATCGTGAATCCTGTTGATCTTCAGAGAACACGATGTTCCTTCACAAATCTAGTGTTGTTGTGAGGGTGAGCAAGTGGAGAAACAAAAAAAAAGTGAACTTAGTCCAAAAAAAAAAAAAACTTGTGAATTTCCATGTAAGCAGGTAAAAGAAATGTCTGGAGGGGCAGAGGAGGTTGAAAGGATGTATTGATTCACCTTGATCCTCTAAAATCCCATGTGTGACACAGTGATGTGATATGCTAATGGCTCTTCTCTTTCTGCCTCTAGGTGACAGAGTACCTGAACAGTCAAGAATCTGCCAAGAGTGCCAGGGTAAGTCATCCAAACCCGGTTGTCCCCGACTCATTGTCTTCCCCTCTCTCTTTTCATCAGCCCCTCCCTCGCCTCCTCCTCTTTACAATTTTTAGTTTGTCTGCCTCTCACTGAGAAATCTAATATCGCCAAAACAAGAATACATTACAACACTAATTACTTTTCTAAACCAACTACCAGGGAGAAAGCGTCTTTTCCCTTTTGCGGCTTCCCTCTCTTTCTCTCTCTCTCTCAAGATGTGACACATTACATTGGCAGTCACCATTGTCCCATATGGATTGCTGCCCACAGTCTGTGCAGGTCCATACTGTGAAAAAAGGGGGGGGGAGGGGATGTGTGCAAAAGTGTACAGTGGGGATAGAAAAAGAGAGAAGGGAGGAAATGGAAAGTGAATACAAAGCACCATATAACACACAGGGAGCCCGTTTTATATATTTTTTTTTACACACACTAAGTCGAGTCACAGGGATCCAACACAACACTGTCCAGTGAAAATGACTTTATTCGAGCCCAGAAAACCGTCTGGCCGGAGCGAAACTGGCAGCAAATAATGGAATTTAAAAAACCAAACACATGAAAGAATCTAATGATGTGGGTCATTAAGAATTGAGTCATTTTCATTATACAAAAAGCGAGGCTATGTTTAAAGGATACATTTTTCTTATTGTCAACAAATCCCATGAAAACAAAAAAACTAAACAAACATTGAATTGATCCCAGTGTGTAGTCGAAGCTTGATATAGCTCATTCCTCTGTTTCATTTAGCTCCAATTCCGAAAACTATTACAAAACGTCAACGAGTCGCCGAATTAACGAATCAACAAGTGCGTCAATCACAAATACTCGTTAGTGCCAAATCCATTGCTGAAAATAGTCCCCAGTGAATGCTGTATTTACTCCTGTTTGACTGGCGGTTCCTATAGACTGCAACATCCAGCTCTCTTTGGAAATCATTTGGCTTATTTAAAGGTGGAATATGTAAGAATTTTAGTATAAAACATTTAAAACCTTACTACGATTATCAACACAATGTGAAGCAATAACACTTGACATAATGTTGAAGACATCCATGTATTGTGCTGCGGAGATATCTGCTGGAAATTAGCACACCAGTCAGCCTTCCTCTAGCCAGTTTGTGGTGGGCATTTCTTTCATATTGCGCCGTTAAATAAAACTACATCTTTGTCGCGTGTTTTTAAAGAGACAGGGGCTAACATATTGGTGTTTTTTATTCATTTCATGGGACAGTTAACTGTTAAGAATATAGAATATCAGCAGCTGTTAGCAGCAAAATATGTCATTGTTGAATAGCCTGAGCTAAAGTGTCGACACCTTCCTTTTTGTTTAATCTTTGCACCGTATCGAAAATAGTCTCTAGTCTCTAACAAATGCTGTATTAACTCCTGATTGGGTGAAGTTTTTAGTCTATTTTAAATAAAACGACAGCTTTACTATCGGTTCCTAAAGATGTACATCATCAAGGGAGCCAGTGGGCTTGGGTCTTAGTGCCACAGATAGGCCCAGGAAAGCAGAAATTATTGAGACTGAGATCAATAAATGGGTGTTTTTGGTCTTTTCATGAGCTATTTCGACAATAACAAAAACATCGAAATACCACCAGCCTTATCCTCTAAGAAAAAAAACAATAGATGTCACTGTCTAATAGCCTGAGCTTAAGTGTCAAACCCTTGTTTGCTGGATCTCTTTTGTTTTTGTCTTCAGACTTTGACAGGAAAGTTTTTGTTCATATCCAAACCGTCTTTCACAAGAGCCCTGCCAAGCCTGCGTACACGCTCCAAACAATCAGATCCTATTTTGTTTTGTTTTCTTCTGCTCATGTAAATGTCAAGCACGATGGCTCAAAATCCTAGAGGAAGCCGTCCCTCCTGTGCTCTTCTGCTTTTACCCCGTAGTTACACGGCGCGCTCAGACACCGAGCCAGTCAGAGGTGGTATTGACTCAACAATCCTAATTGGAGTTACAACTGTGTTTTCAGGGTGTCGGGAAGGGGGAGAGAAAAAAAAGAGGTGGGAGACGGGGAAATGGCAACACGTACAAATGGCTTGATTCATTCATTCATCCTAATAACTAGTGCTAATTAGCACAGTCGCTAATTAGGTATGAATCACAGCATTAACAGCTGAGCGCGCATGCTTTGCGAGAGCCAAAAAAGAAACATCCCACACAAGAGACCCTCATACATACACAATGACACACAAACACCCCTCAGACTGCATCACATTTAAATAACCAATTGCCATACTGGATGCTGTTCCAAACTACACACACACACTTTGCCAACAGCATCGTAATAAAGGCGGCATTTAGCCGGGGCAACACATGTGATGGTTTATGAGGCGACGCGGGAATGTGAATGTAATGGAATAGGGGAGGTAATAGGCTGGGTGGTATTTGAGGCATTGTGGGGCCTCCAGCTCGGATGGGCAAGCACAAAGAGTTTGATTAAAATGGTGATGATGATGATACAGTCGCCTTCACACCGGGCTGTAAAAGCAGTGATCTCTCTCTCTTTCCACGGTGCAATGATGACTTTCCGTCTCCCTCCCTTTTTTCTCTTGACCATTTAACATGTAATGCGCTAGAGAGGTTATTGTCGCCCCCCATTCAAAGCGATGGGGGAACATAGTGGCATTTTATTGTTATTTGTTTCATTATGGTCAATAAAATCTGTCTCGTCTTTCCATCAGCTCAACATTTGGCGCTACGGAGACTTCCGTGCAGACGACGCCGATGAGTTTGGTTACAGGCGCTAAAAAATGTAAAACAAAAGAGGAAGACGAAAAACACAAACCGACCATCCTATCAACACCATTCCAAAGACCAACATGGACGGCGAGTGACGCTATTGGACAGAACGTAAAGTAAATAAAAGAAAACGAAACGACAAGCATTGACTCACTTTCCTTTATATTTGACATTTCATCCCTCCAGTCCTGACTTTTCTTCTGCTTAAACCTTTTTCTCCCCCCCCCCCCCCCACTTCAAGCTCGACCCTGTAGCTCCAAATAGAGCATGCTAGCAATGCTAACAATAAGAAAAGAAAAAAAATCATTCGAGAATCACTTTTTTATTCATCCTTTTTTTTTTTCCTGATGGGCCACTGCCAGCTCAAGCAGCCTGCACTATTGCCAATCTGTGTTATTTGCCATGTTAACTTTTCAGCAGACTTCCTGTGTGAATGATGATAATTATGATACTTAATAATGCGTACGTGTTTTCAGCCAATCATCTTCAATGCTCTCTGACACTATAGCCCAATCCCTGCTTTTTTTTCCTCTGTACAGGAAGGGACTGGTTGTTTCTGGGGGAGACGCTTGATTTTTTTTTTTTTCTCGCAAACAAATGCTTCCCTTATAGATTTCATGTAAATGTGAGGATATGTTGAAAAGTGTAAATGGATTTATTTTAGCGAAATACTGTAGGTGGAGCCACACAGACAAAAAGAAGAAAAAAAAGGATGAGTTTATTTTTGTCTTTTCGATGTATATCTGTGTGATGATGACATTTGCAGATGTTTTTGTGGGGAGTGTTTTCGTCGTTTATTCACCATGTCACACTTTTATGACCAGTAAAAAAACATCGATGCCATCACGTGGCATTTTATCATCTCTCTATCTCCTTCTGTAAAGTTTACATTCTAATAATGGTTATGATCCTGTCTCGGGCAGACTCTTCTCTTTCTGTCTCTGTATGCCATAGCAGAAACAGTGTTTTTGAATTTGTTTCCACATAATGGACCTTTGCATTCTATTAAAAATCTGCTGAATAAAAATAAGCAAACTATAAAAGTGTTCTGTTGTCGTTATTTGCTTGAAAAACAGGAATATTGTTAATGGACAGCGAGGTCTTCGTGAGTTCTGATCAGTATTCAAGTTTGATTGTAACAAAGCAGTTGTGCTAAAGTAGGAGAAGTACTTCTTCACAGATAAAAGGTTTTGTTTTACCTGTAAAACAAAACACTCTTGACGAAGGCCTTTGACTAAAAGCTTGGCCTGTTTTGTTTTTTTTCAAAGAATCTGAAATTAGCACATAATGTTTAGAAGCCTGCGTCAGTTTTTGAAAAAGTTTAACCTTCACCTCTGAAACCTTTAAACATTTATCACATGTTCGCAGTAGTTCTAATCATCTACTTATACCAAACAATAAGCGTATAATGGACTACTTTCACTCTTCACTTTCAATTAGAGGGTTGCGCAGAAGGGCAAACTGCTGAATTTACATGAGGTGATGATATCGGTGGGGTGGGAGGTTGTTTTTGAAGAGTGCGTGTCTGAAATGTGATTGTGTGATCTCGGTGCCAGGAAACGAAATAAAACACGACTCTCGGGGAATGAGATCAACCAAAGGTGATGTTTAAAAGAAAGGCAAACTTGTTTACACGGAATGAAGTCATTTATATTTCTAGTTTGTCTTCAGATCTCAAGCGAATACTTGCCAAAGTTCTATATTCCCCAAGTTGATTTAAATATGCAGAGTGAAACATCACTGTCAGCTTGTGAACTATGTGTATTTAGATCATTGCTTTTAAGGGTAGAGGAGTTAAAACTGTGGATGTTACGTTGGCTGCGTTTCTTGGCTGGAAGTTTATGTGCATGTACAGTAACATTACTTTAGTGGGTTTGCTCATTAAAGCTTCACATTAAAAGTGTAGTGAGGTTTCTCTTGTGATTTCTTCTCGTTCGGCGTGCGTTTAAATATACCGCAGCACGGGTTTTGATTTGTTTTCTGGGTCATAGTCCTCGACGATCTCCGCAGTCGCATCCGCCGCGGTACGGTTGAAAACTCGGGGGGCTGTAATGAAGTGCTCATAAACATTTAACACCGTCTGCCATATAAATAAACGCCGCGTTCCACATTAAAAGACTGTTTAAAAACATAGAGCCCGACCGTGCTTTGCCAAATCTGACATGAAGCACATCGCTGCCTCCTCGTTATCGTCACTTATATAGTTTAAAGCTTGCTTCATGAAACCGTGCACGCTCGGTTGAACCCACGGAGGATATGGCGGTGAAAGAAGACAACAACACTGTCTGCAGTATTCATAAGTGCCTTACATCATCAGGGTCACCTTGAAGAAAAACTGACTCTTGCGTATACGTACAGTGTATTCACCAGCACAGAAAAGAGAACCAGCAGAGTTATTTCTGGCATGCATGAGGCCGACGCTTCATTTACATTGGTGACATACGGCAGATGTGTGAAACCGCGGCGGATATCTATCGGTTCAAAAGTATGTTGAATGACAGCTCGTCGTGAGAGGCAGCCACAGTGACTGTCTCCGAGAATAGACCTCTAAAAGTCGGTTTACACACCGCGCTGGATTCACTGCCTGGCAATTAGACGACGTACTTCTTCCCATGATGGGAGATTCAGAGCGGGGGGTTAAAAAGTTAGCTACACATACCGTGACAAATCACCATATTATGTAGCATACGGAACATCAGCTGCTAATATAGCACAGCAAAGGCGCTCGTCGTCGCAAAACACAGCGCATCCAGGACAGTCCTTCATTTAACTGACAGAATGTTAAAAGATTTTTTAAAGTTTTCTTAAAATTATTTTTAAAAAAGTAAAAAAGGGGGTCTTTTGGGGAGATATCTCTCAAAACAGATCAAAATAAATATTAAGTACTGTTTGGGACGTGGCAGGTGGAGTACGGGGCATGGCACACATTCTACCCTGTAGATTGCGAAATTCCCCCAAAAGTTGAGGCCGACTGCCGACACTTAACTGGAAGTAAGTAATTTTAGAGGACTTTACTTTTTATTTCTATAAAGGATGAAATGCGGTCTTTGGGGGGGAATAACCTAAAAGTTCTTGAGAAAACTTGACGCGAGTGGTGTTGGTTTGAGCGTGTGATTGACAGGACCGACAGTTCCCGCGTGCGTGCCTCGACGGACCTGCACGGATTCAAGTTCAAATGGACTCAATTTTTGTGAAAAATTGTAGCAGGCTATCCATACCATTGCCTGCTGACCAACTGCTTTTTACAAAAACAGTTTAAAATAAAGGGATTGGATTGTTTTTTTTATTTTTTATTGTAGAGAAATTATCTAGAGAAATGTAACCTTAGTGCTTTCTGGCCGGTAAATACAACGAGAGGAGGCGTAAACAGAAGAGAAAAACAAATTAAATTCTCTTTCTCTCTTTTGGTGCTGATTTTTTTTTTTTTTTTAAAAACCAAATGAGAAAACAAGAGAATTTGGAGAAAAAAAAACAACTGCCAAGGGTAAAAGGAGAGCCTGGTTTGTTTTCCCTTTTGAAATTAAACACTGAAGGTGACCAGAGGTTGTTATTGCAAACTGCCCTGAAAGAGTGTGAGCAACACGAAAATGTACCTACTTAAATTCAAATTGTGATTATTACTTTTTTTTTCAACCTCGAGGACATGTTTTTCAATTAGAAGTGGCACGACTACTTTTATTTCTTTCGTGACTCTTTCTCCACAGTTGATAGATGACAGGAGGTTTTTTTGCATGACCCCGGTCGGAACCAGAGGCGTGAATTAAAATTCATTGCTGGAGCTTTGTATCCTATCCGGTATGAAACTCAAATGAAGGTGTTAAAAAAAAAAAGCAGGTGTCATGAAGCGATTCTGGAATTTAAAGTAAGACACACAAAAAAAAGGAAAAAATAGAGAAACTCTGGCAAACATCCCTCCCCCACGTGGATTGCCAATCTTAATTCCAGGTGCCACGCAGCAGTCGGAGAGCCACAGAATCAAAGATGGCCCCCCGAGCAATTTATCACCGACTTCATGTCCAATTACCAGAGCTTTGGATGAGAAATATGCTCTAAAGGCAATTAGGAATCCTGTCTGTCCTGTCACCCGACTCATGGACTCGGTGAGACGACTTTGTCTCACAGTTGCGTGTCCTCCCTCTGTCTTTTTTTGTCACAAGCGATCCATCGTCCTCCCGTCTCTCCTCGATCTCTCATCGCTTCTCCTCTCCGAGCCGATGAGATAGCGACCGGGCCCGCGTAAAGAGAGAAGGCGAGGGAAAAGTCAGCGATGGTGGGCGATATGAAAAGTGGTTGTCTGTTTGACTCGTAAGCGCAGGCCTTCTGGTTTCATCTGCTCTCCTTGTTTGTAAAGCCCTCGGGGTTTTTTTTGACAAGGACGCTCGGCAGACGCAAGGCGCGCAGATTGCAGCGGTAAGCGCCGTTTGTCGGCAAATTGTTTGCTTTTGGAAATGTCGATGTATTCGGCGGCCTTTTCCGCGGCATCAAAACTGTGTCAACAACAATTAAACCGTGAAATGTGGCCTTGTTGTGAGGGATTTGTAAGAGAAAAGCACCCATGCTCCTTTTTTTTTTTCTTCAATTAAGAAAAGCGCAGTTCGTCTGTGATCCATCCACGTGTTTACATGTGTCGGCTACCAGACTGCCAGAAAGAGAAAATACGGAAAAAAAAAAAGATGTGTCGGGAACAAAAGAAACGACAAAGGAAATATCATTTTTTTTTTCAACCCAAGGCATGTATCGCTTCCGACGAGGGTTCGAGGAGGAAATGAAACCCGTCTCAATAATTCATAAAGCCGAAGAGAAAAAAAAAAAGAAAAAAGAAGAAAAACGCTTTTAAAACATATTTGAGAGCTGATAAAAAAAACAAAAAAAAACGTAGGACTTGATTTCAGCGGCCTGGTTCATCTGCACAAAGTTTATCAGTGAACGCACCGCTGGTCACAGATCAGAATTGTCGAATTGCTGTTCGCCGTTGGCTCCGCTTTGAGCCTCTCTTGGATTTTATTGTATTTTTTTTTATGAAGATAAGAAGCAACCGCAGTCACATGTGCACAGGAAGCGTGTTCTCTACTCTGGTTCCTTTAAACAGGGACGGGAGAAGAAGGGAACATTTTCATCCAGACACACAATTGAAGATAACAAAGACGCTAAAATTGTAGAGATTTATGTGTGAGCCCCTGATATAAACTGGTTTTTGGCCAAAAATATAAATGCTATCAAAAACCAAATAACTTAAAATCCAACACACACACACACACACAGGAAGAACAAGAAAATTTAATTAAATATCTGAATTATTGTGGCACAATTATTCACCAACAAAGACTTCAGGCAGTTGGTGCTTTTGCTGCTCTTTCTTAAATGAATTACATAACCTGGCACGTATGGGCGCACGGTTATATCAACTAAAGTCGTGGTGGCACAGCAGTTACAATTAAAAGATTCAGAGATAATAATAAAAAAGTTGGAGGTTCTTCCTGCCTTGGTGTCCTCCATCCTTTCATGTGTAGCTCATTCATTCCTCCTTCATTTGCTACCTTTCTTTCCCACGTTTGCCATCTTACTTTCCTCTTTCCTGTCATGTTTCCTCTTCTTCCTACCTAGTTCACTCTCTTGATTCACGGCGCTTTGTGGTGACAGCATGTGACCCGACTTGACTCTGCTGCCTGTGTGTGCGTGCGATGTGTGTCAGTCTGCCTCTGGATGCAAGGTAGCAGTGAAGACACGGTATTGAATTTAATTGATTTGGGAATTTTTGGGGAAGCACTGACAGCACCAGTGACCAACGCATTTTCTATATATATATATATATATATATAGATATATATATATAGTAGCTCCGATGTCCAATGCAAATGTATATAAAATTCTTCATGGATCGTCCAAAGCCGGATAATCTTTTAAATGTTTACAGGCTGGATATTTAATCAACTCCTATTTTAACAGGCTGAGGTCAGCGGGATAAAATTTGCACTTTTGGCAGACAAAGTTAATTTTATTCCATTTATAATGTCAATCAGCTCCTCTGGATTGTTCATTTATTGCTCACGCTCACTTAATTCCCCTAAAAAAAAAAAAAACCCCACCGTGTCGCTCCCCTGTCTTCCCTTATCTCTCCAAACACCCGCTCGCGTCCTGCCCTCCGTCCTCAGCTGGTGCGGTTTGATTCCAGAATGTACCTGCTTCAGCCTCCGACAGGATCCAAACCACCGTCGCACTTGGCCGACGCACACTTCCCGTCTGCTCTTACTTTGTTTTTATTTCCAATTATAATTGTAGGGATGGAATCGTGTCCGGAAGAGATTCTCCCTTCTGTCCTGCAGACACGTCTGGCACTGAAAACCTCAATGACATGAACGTCATGTGCTCTGGAATCGGAGGGAAGAAGCTGATTTATTATGTTGATTAACAGTGGAGATGTATCTAAATATATAATGAAAAAAAAACTAAATTAACTGAATAAGAAGTCATCTTTGAAAACAAGAACTGTTTATCTTTATATCATGTGCTACTTGTTTTTTTAAAAGTTATCAGCAAAGAAATCAACATATTTCTCCGTTTCACATTAACTTTGAATGATTAAATATTTCACGGAGCGGATGCAGATGGTTTTTTCCCCCCCCGAAAACGACATTGTTTTGCTCTGTTTGTTTCCTGCAGTTTTTTTTTTTTTTTTCCACCACCACCCACAATCAGGTTAATATCTTTCCCGCTGTGAGCGGCTCCTCAATTTCCTTTTTGGAATCACTTTGTGGGAGAATAGTGGCAATCAATGGCGCACTCGAAAATCAAAAGTTTTTTTAAAAAGCAGCGGGCTTGTCTGACTCGGAAACCAAAAAAAAACCTGCTTGGAATTAGTTCCGTGGCTGAGAATCTTTGGACGCGGATAGTTTCTCTCCGGAGGCTGATTTTGCTGTTACTGCTGCTTGACTTGTGGCCTCGTGAAGCAGCATTATGTAACATTATGTTTCTGCCAGTGACATGAGCAAACCCGAGGAAACCTTTTTTCGGTCTTGGAATGCAGTAACAGATATGCTTGTAGAATCCCACTGAAAAATTAAAGAGATGCAGCAGCTTGGATGAACCATGAACACAGGATGGCCAACATGCTGCCGTGTATGAAGACATTAGGTTAAGAGCTGAGCAAGCGACCCGAGCTCAACCCAGGACGTTAAAGTACTTCAACCCAATTTTCAGAGTAAATGTCAGCTAAGTACATTTCTGCCAAACGACAGATATGTTTAAAACTTATCACTCGGTTTGGGTTGCCACCAAAATGTCTGGAAATGTCCTGTTTAGTCCCCAGAAAAACACCTGGAGAAGACTTTGATGGGCACCAAAACAGCTGGAAATGTCCCCGCCGACTCCAACTACGTCGGCTTTGTGTCTTGTAACGAAGCCGCTGCCTCCCGATGTGAAATAGAAGCTAACAAGCATACGATGTGAAGATTACGCTCAGCGTTCGGTACAAATTGTCAACCTCGGACGTATCAGTGGGTTCGAAGACACGTCAACTGCTGACCTTCACATCCTGGTGAGTATTTTTACCAGTGAGCACAGCTTCTGCTCTGCCGTGTGAAACACGAGCAGCTAAAATAATGCCGAGTGAGAACAACAGCTTGTGTTCAACTGTTGATGACTAATGTATTTACTGAGGAAAGAGATTTTTCCTACCCCAGAGAAGAGCAACACAGGCACAGTGAACGTGCGAACGGTGAGTCCTGCCAGAGAAAAGTTAATAATCTTTTAACAAATCATGCAGAATGTTAAAAATAAAAACAAAAAAAAAACGTGGACTTTGTGCTTATCTGACACACCGAGATGAAAAGCGAAGCTCAAAACTCATGTCAGGTTGTCATGTTAATCTGATTCACAAGGTTTTTTACTGCAAGAGCATCCGGCATCTGCAGGAACGACTAAAAGGACTCGCAGAGGAGAAGGTCAGAGTCATTATGTACGAGCGGATGAATGGAGCGCCGATGTCCGGGGTTACAGCGACCGAACGCCAAATCCGGCGCTGAAAGCATTCGGGGAGAAAACACCGACAAAAAAGTCTACAGCTGGCTGCTGATTATCCTTTCTTTAAATATGGCTGGGTAATTTTCCGTGCTCCACGCACAAGGGAGTTAAGAATAGAAAGGCATTAAGTCTAAAATCGTTATTTTTTTAATGAGCTTCTGCATGGTGGAGGAATAAAGAGCGAGTATGTGTAATGTTCACTTTTGTACATCTACTACATCTGGAGCATACTGTGTGTGTGTGTGTGTGTGTGTGTGTGTGTGTGTGTGTGTGTGTGTGTGTGTGTGTGTGTGTGTGTGCTGTAAGCCGGCGCAGTAAAACATAATGTGCCATATTATTGGCTTGCCGTACACAATGTTTTTTATCAACATAACTTTTCCACCATCACGGATGAAATCTACCCTGAAAAAGCTTTTTTTTTTAACGGGTGGGGGGACGCCAGCCGCTTCACCCCTGAGCGGTTCCAGGAGCGTTCGGCGCATCATCACATTACGCCACAGACGACGTTAACACGCGGCTGTACAAATCAGAGGAGATTCAAGCCGCCTTCCCCCGTGTATTGTGCGAGCAGTTCAGCGTGTCACCGAGCTGCCTTCAAGTGCCTCTTTGTGTTTTTCTGCCCTCCCGCCTGCATGAACAGCGCAGTGTCTTTAGATTAAATTGCCGTCTGATTCGAAGTTATTCTAGCGACAGCAAACAATCTGCGTCCGGCTGTTACGTTACAAACTGTGTCCTTCTGAGCTGAGGTCTCTGCGAAAAAAACCCAAAAACCTTCTGTACTGTTCCTCAGCTCGTATATTCCACTATACTGACGATTTAGACGGCAGTGGGGTCCAAACAAACACATGTATTCGTCATCTCAGACGATGTCTACGAGTGTGATTTGTTGTGTGGGGAGAGCTGGGCGGAGCCGAGCCGCTACAGCTGCTTCGTGCTGGAGGTGAGAGGAGTCAGGTGCAGAGCCAGGCCTTCTGGGAGAATAAACACCCACAAGTCACATTGACATTTTAGAAAAAGAGAGTGGTAAAGACGACAGGGAACTGGAGTTTTTGGTGAGTGCTGAATTCAGTGAAAGCTGACAGCTGCTGTACAGGAAAGTTGCTTTTTGAAGTCACATGAATCGAAACAGATGATTCAGCTATGGACATTTTTAAAAAGTTTTATCTTTATCAAGTTTACCAACTTACCTGTGTCAGAAGTAGTGACTGGCCACCAACTGAAACGCAACCGTTAGCTGGAGTACACTTGTGGATTTTTCTTGGTCAAGTCATTTTTAGACATGTTCATGCAGAATCCTTACATATTGTATCTTTAAGTGGTTGAGATCTTTGCCTGGGAGAAGGTCAAAGGGGCTGAGTGGTAATTTTCCAGGGCGTGACTGCATCATTCAAGTGAATCGGTGCTACAGAACAGTGTAAAATCAAACAACAATTGATATTAGAAATATTATTTAAGACTTGAAATCATCTTCAAAGTTTACCTGTATTGAGAAAATCAGGCTAATAAACTTTTGGGTATTTCGTTGCCGGGCTCATCGGTCGTGCTCGGGCACGTTATATTGTGATTATGAGTGTCGTGACCAGCTACATTTGCCATATATACGTCTTGTCTCTTTAATCTTCATAATGCAAGCATGAAGAGGATCTTTTCATTTGATTCCATTATTCATTCTTTTAATCATCACATTTCAAAGTGGCATTGATGTTAAGTGATGACTGCCGGCTGGTTCTCCACCTCAGACAATTACAGCCTAATATCCTCTGAATTGATCCTGTTCACAGCTCTCAGTCAAAAATGTTGTTATTCTGGTTACATTAAAGTCATTTATGGCGCTGTTAGACAGCTGCTAGACCCTTCGAAACTACCGACTATTTTACATCATTGCATTCCATCACTGGTTATTTTGAATTTAGAGACAACATTTTTTTTTTTTTCATTTTTCTGCACATGCAAATCAGTTCCAAACATAGATTATCGCTCTCCTTGATTACTAATAATCGGTATCGGTATCAGCCATATCAGTCGACCCTGATGCGTACAGACAGCTGTTGCTAGGTCATGTATTAACCAGCAGAGTCATCACTACGATCGTTGAATGAAAACACACCTTGGTGCCACCTCACATAGATGCACGTTTACACTTGTCGCTTAATATTGTGGCTAACTCCCAAAATAAATCTGGATGCGGCTAATAAAACCAAAAACGAAGGGCCCTCTCACGGCGCTGAACTTTCCCTCGATGTTACTGGTGTCAGTTCTGTAACGGCGAGGTTGCAAGTGATGGGATTATTTAAAAAACGATTTCCGCGAAAAACACTAACACCAGTTGTTAATGCTTCCAACATGCAGCTTCTAATGGCCGTATCTTTATCATTAGCGAGTGAATATTTAATTAAACTGGCTTTAAATAATGCACATATGGGAGTTAAATCCATAATAATCACGAGAGGTGTCTGCCTTTTTCAATCTCATCAGCATTATTCCGCCATCTGTGAACTTTTCCCGACGACGGCCATTATATTTGAACACTCTCGCAGCCGTGATGTTAATAAAGGACGAGGTATTTGTCTTAGCCCCCGGGATCCGAATCCGCTATTAATGATCCCACCGGGCCGTCACTGTCCACATCCGGCCCGCAGACTTCAGCCGCTCGTCTTATCGTTCATCATGTTTAAACAAATTCATAGCCGCAGTGGTCTTAACTGCCGCTCATAGAAGTGGATTTATTAACACGACACACTTTTTTTTTTTCTCCCCTCGCAGGCCGCTCGCTTCTAATTCTATTATGAAGGCGAATTTACTGTTTTGAAAAACACAAAGGGAGGAAGCGAAGGAGCAGATTTTAAGCCTTTAAATAATCCTTAAAAATACTGTGCACTTGAAGAATTACCGTTTTTTTTTCAAACCCCCCGAGAGCACGAATTCAAGTTTAATTAGGTAGACATTGTCCAGAATATATAGATTTACATGTAATTCCTTTTTGCCCGTTTTCAGTGTAATCCTGCTTCTTAACATTTCCCGCACCCGGGAGTATTTTTTTTTTCTCCTGTAAGCTCCTATTACAACCGTCCATTCCATTGTAGGTTCCAGATAGCGATGAAGTTATTGTTAGTGGACACAGAAATAGGGGATTTGATCCTGAAGACTAATTGAATTAAGGCGGTTGAGCTATCTGAGATTTGCGTTCGGGGCTTCTTTTTTTATTTTTTTTTATTCACAGACAGTGATTGTGATTTGTACCTCGAGTGATCAAAACCGAAGGCTTCCAGCACAAGTTGTCAGACGGATATTTCTGTATTTTCTTTGAGTGAACAGTAAAGACGAGGGGGTTAGAGCACAGCTGCCCAGTGTGACGCTGACATCTGAACCCGGGAAGTCAGTAAGCTGGCCCGTCTGGATGCCCCCTCACCACCAAAGGCCACGTTCAAACCGACAGCAGCGCGGAATCTAACGATCGCTGCGTTAGTGTTGAGCCTCGGCGTGGGTGTAGCTTTGATGAAACTGGAAGTCCAGTTTGAGGGCTTTCAGATGCAAATGCTCAGCTCTGGCAGAGTAACTCGTGTCAAGGAATTGACGGTTCTATAGCCGGATTTGCAGGCGAAGGCTCCGCTCTTTGAGGAGGCTCTCCGAGGATCTGAGCAGCGGAAAAGATTTTAGTCGGGAGAAGCTAATCCGGCCGTTTGTAAAACCACACACAAGCACTAAATCAAAGTTAAAATCAACAATGCCAAAAAAAATATAGCGCACAGAGAAGAGGAAGAGGAGGAGGTGTGAGCTGCAGAGACAAATTGTGTTGGCATGAGCCCATCAGAGGAGTAATGCTGGGAAGTGGCGGGTTATAATGGCCGTGCTTAATATGATTGGATGTTATCAATCGGCTGGTAACCAAAGAGTGGATAATTGAGCGAATGATGTGAAGCAGGAATACGGCTGCTAATGCGATTGACATAATACGAGTGGAACTGTCCGATTCAGAGTTAAATTTCCGGGCAGTTTATAAAAGTTTGAGGTGAGAATAGACAACTATGGGCAGCTGTCATGGGAGGGGCCCGGTTCTGTTACAAGCTGCAGCTACATTGACCAGTAATAAAATGGTTACACCCCTACCTAGTCATGTTTTCAATTTGTGAGTCGGTGTGTCAGCATACAATACCCAAGCCAAAAGAAAACCTTTTTTGAGACTCTTAACTTGAAAACCACTTTATTTTCAAACAAATTTTTTCCCATTTAATAAAAGAAACCAGACATTAAATGGCTCATTTACTCCAAGTGGGGATCAACGTTTTTAAAAAGAAGAGGACTGGAAACTGGCGACTGAGACCGTAAACTCACCAGGAAACTGTTCACTGAGGCAAAAAATCAAATGAGACGTGGGGTCATTTTCTCATAAGCTTATATATAATTGGACTTCTTTTTGGAACCTGGTGGCCATTAGAAGGACTGCACGTTTAAGGCACTGCCCACTGGCTTCTCTTTTGAAATCTGGATCACAATCTTACCAGACAATTGATGCCAGGAACTATTTCTTGGTACTTATAACAAAACCTTGATTGTTTTGAGATAAGAGCACAAATAGCCCAAAATTGCTTGGTGCAAATTTTTTTCTGCCATGCACTTATTTAATCATTGTAACTCAGAGTATTGCTGAAATACCACCACTTGGCGAGTGTCAGCGGGGGGAAGGAAACCAGTGATTTAAAAAGCCACGCTGTCACTGTCAGTCCCACCCACTCCGTATCATTTAGACATGAATTTAAAGAGGGAGGGAAACTCCAGAGTCTTCAACCAGCTGTTAATTGTTGAGCCACGTAGACACACTCATCCACTCAGATGGTAGAGTTACGTCAGTCTGTCACGGCACGTGCGTGAAGCTAATGCGCCGGCTTGTCTCGGACGTTCCATAATACGCTTATGTGCCATCAGCTGTCAGTGAAATGTCAGCGAGACAGGTGTTGGTTCTTTTGTACTGTGAATACAACCGAACGTCTTCAATGGGCGAGTGAATAACTCTATTTCTGAAAAGAAACGGTGAATAAAGAAAGCCTTATCAGGCTTTGGCATTCTACGAGGGACACATCGCTGCAATTTAAAAATGAAGCCTCCGAGGATGCTGAGTGATAATTTGCTCACAGATTAATCATGTATCCAATAGGGCAAAGATTCCTCTGAGGGCCCACCGATAAGCAATAATAAACCTGATAAGAACTGTCAGATTGCACTGCTTTTCAGACACCGCGGACGTCTCCCAGACACCTTTATTGAACTCTTTTGTGTTTTTCTATGTGTGTGTGTGTATGTGTGTGTACTTGTATGTCAGGACATCTCTGCCCGGACATGTTCTTTTTTCAGCAGCGTGGCTCATCTTTGAAAGCGACTCACGCTGTGCTGTATCTGCACTAAAAAGGGAGGGAACTGTGTTGTTTGTTGTTCTGCCCGACCCAGCACGACGTCCACGAGTATTTATTTCAGCATGTTTCCTATTATGAACTTTATGTAACCCAAAAAATAGACTTTTGTCCTTTTGTTGTCCTGTCTGGTACATTTGCGTGCTTTCATTATATTTTTGTGATGAAAAAAGTGATTTAAGCTTTTTTTTAAAAAGACATCATCAAACTCACAGAATGGTACTAAACAGAAATTCTGGTTGGTTATTAATGTGTGAATTCAAATAAACTTCTTTATTTATTTTGGTAACACTGAAGGCGATGTCAACATATTGATATTAGGTTTTATTGATTCAGACACAAAAAGTGGTATACAAAATAAACATCTGCTCCCCGAAATGGTTGGCAGTTTGTTGCATTGGCTAACGCAGCTGATGTTGCTAGCATTAGCTTGCAATTGTTAACATTGGTATGGCTGACTAGCTCGCCAATGTTAATCATGATAATGCCAACTAGGGCAGTACAATATGCTGGGTTTATACTGAAGAACTTTGCCATTTTTAATTTTTTTCCCCCCACAAACTGGCAACTACCAAGACTTGAAGATCACTGAGGAAACACAGAGACCACGTGATACAGAGTTACACTATTGGCTGACGAACCTTGTTAAAAACTGGAACCAGTTGTTATACAGACGTAAAGAAATTTAATTCTGTACCAGAAAAATGTTTTCAGGATTGAATTCACAGTCCTTATAATGTTTTTACTCACAGGTTTATGTCTCTAAATACATATACACATTTAACAATAATGAATATGGAAGACAAAGCTAGTTTTGCACATGGTGGACAACAGCCCGCGTATCCAAAGGGACGGAGAAATGGCAAAAATCTGCAGAAATTAAATGAAAATTGAGTTGAGGAGGACTCAACATACTCCTGTTGTATGAAAGTTTCACCTTGGTAGGTTTGGATGAATCTTGGATTGTTACAAATAACTACAACAATAGACCAAAGCTGCACTCCGAAACACTGGAGTTTGTGCGGCCTTCAAGAACACAATAGTTGAGCCATGATGACAAACAGTGTAATACAACGACAAGACAGAGTCACCGTCGACCTCGATCGCACAGTAGGTAATGTTTTTTTTTCTCAGAATTTCTGCCATGGAGGCTTGTGAAACGTATAAAATCATACATTAACTCTTCAAATCATAATTGTAATGAAAGCTAAATGAAGAATTCAGTCAGTCATTCCAGGTACACTCAGCTCTTCAAAGGCCCTGAAAGCTTTTTTCTCTCTCTCTCTATAACATGAAATGTCCATGAGAAAGAATGCTGCGCGTTTACGTAGATTGAAAAATATCTGTAAATATATATCATGCAGCCCTTGAATGTATGAGTACATGATGTGCACTCACCGTTCACTTAATCAGTTCAGATTAACATACGTTCTTTGTACAATACTGTCATATTTGCGCTGTGACATGACACCGAGGCCTTTGCGTCAGACACTATACATGCAGTCTAATTAAGTGCTAATGTACTGTGAAAAGCACATCCTGCACTTCATAATCAGGAAACACACATGGGGGAGATGGCCAACGGGGCCGGTGTGTATTTTCAAAATGGCAGCAACGACAGCAAACGCGTGTTATGGCTGTTCGAGCCTCAGGTGATCGAATTTTTTTTAAAGAAACGTCTGTTCTTCATAACAACCGTGTTGTTGTTTTTAACGAGAGTCTTGACCGATTATGATTTAAGAAGTGTATATTAATTCTCATTGTCAATTATTTTCCATACGTCAAGAAAAGGGTCCCCCGAGAGAGGCGGGAGAAGATTATGTCAGTGTCAAGCCACACAAAGATGTTGACTGTCCGCACCAGCCTGCATTTCTTTGATCTGGCAGCCACAAACAGCTGGATCCAGCACAGGTCAGATAACCGGGCCTCTGGGAATCCTGCCAAGGAGAGGTTGCAGCATTTTGATTTCAAGCTGCTGCTGGCTGATGAAATGCTGTCGCAGGTACAGAGCGGTGCAAATCATCGAGTTAAAGAGATGTTTCTGTGTGTCGCCGAGACCAGGAACTGCTCCACGAGACGGGTTTCGAATTGACGCAGGTGTTTATTGTAAGAAGATGTGTTTGTTAAGGAATAAAATGTGCTTCGAATATTCATCAGATGGGAAGGAATGAAACAGAAAAATGATTTATCATTGCTCAGTTGATGGCTTGTTATTTACTTTTTTATGAAAAAACCTGACGCATATTTAAAAAAATCGCAACGTTTTTGAGGAAAGAAATATTGTTGCTTTATTTCTTATGTGTCAATAACTAACAGTGTCAGGCCTGCCATAACCCAACTCTAACCCTGAGACCAGCTATGTGAGGTTTTCACCTCTGATCCATCCCATTCACTTTGCACAAGGACGCGTCTTATTCAGTAGCTTCTAGGTCTTTTCACCCATTGACTCAAAATCAATGCCAAAACGTCTTCGGTTACTAGTTGAATGAGACACACCTGTTTTTATTACATTTTGGTGGAATTTCTATTTTTCATGAATATCTCAGATCTAACTCTCAGTCATTGACTGAAGTCAGTTCCCTGCCTCTAACCCGAAGTCCAACTATGTGAAACTTTCAAAACGTGTCACTACAAATAGGTCCCAGTGGACTCTAAATTGTCCGAAACATGCTCCTAAATACCTCCTGGAGGAACTTTTTGGGAAATTGAACATTTCACATCTGATCCATCCCATTCACTTTGCAGGCCTGTCTCTAACCCAACCCTAAGTCCATCTATGTGAAACTTTCAAAACGTGTCACTACAAATAGGTACCAGTCGATTCCAAATGGCCTGAATCACGTTCCTAAAACTTTCTGGAGGAACATTTTTGGAAATAGAACATCTGACATTTCACCTCTGATCCATCCCATTCACTTTGCATTGAGACACAAACTAATTCCTTCATAGGTTAGTTCTTCATTATCATTGACTGACACCAATGCCTTCAAAATGGTAGTCTGCAGACCAATGGGTGACATCACAGCGGCTTATACACTTGATTGAAACCTTTATTCTTCAGGGCCACAGGAGGGTATTGATATGCAACACAGCTGATTAGTGAGGTTTCCATGACATCTCATGAGGTAGACGTAATTATCTGCCTCATGTATAATGTAAAAGAATATACCTTCAGCAGCTGTACAGACATTCGGGCTTGAGAACACAAATTAACCTTTGTTTGATTAGAGAGCTGTAAGCTGTACTGTGTTGAATACTAAAACACACATGAGGAAGGAGGGAGGACCGGGAGGAAGAAGACATGGTTGGCGCACAAAGGAGGCCATCTCCAACCCACGCAGTGGAAACGGCGCCAGTTCTCCTCTGCTGTCTTCCCCTTTTGCACCTTGTTGGAGGAAACTCCTCCACTGAAGTGACAGCACGCACCAGAGGGTGTGAGCCTCGTCGCCAGAGCGCAACGCCAGCCTGTTTCCCCGAGCCTTGGACTTCCGGTACACTGGCAAGCCAAGCGTGCACAATGCATGTACAGGATGCGCTCGCGCACACACGAAGGAAAGCGTATCGCTCAATGACATCGCAGCACAAGGACGCATACGCCCTCTCTGCCCGCCCTCCAGCTCTAACTGACATCTACTGTACCATATGCACATACTGTACATGCTCGCCTCCTCTCACTCCGGTCCACCACACGCTCACTTTCTGGTGTGGTACCCTCACCGCACATCTACCTCAAAGTACGCAGCCAACATTTGTTTCTCCACATCCCTTCACCGAGTGCCATCGCGCTTCAAGCTTGCATGTGCTCGCCGACTCCTGCAGTCCACCCAAGGGACACAGCATTATCAAGCGGCACGCCAGACCTCCTCACTTGCCTGCTGTGCCTTGCAAGTTTTCTGTTGTGCGTCCTACTGCTCTGGGGGTGCCCCCTGCCCAGGATCACACCCAACCCCCTCCAAAAAAAAAAAAAAAAAAGAAGAAGAAAAAGAAAAAAACACCCCTCTCTCTCCCCCGGGAGGGTTGTGTGCGAGTTCTTGTTGTGCTGTGCCAGCTCCATGCCATGCTAATGCCTCGCAACTGCGGAGATGGCGCTTGCCGCAGCAGGTGGCAGCTGGGGACATCACAGGCCTTCAAGTGAGCCTGTTAGTTGGAAGTCTGCATGTTGAAATGTAGCGCGCCGACATGGTACGATTACATAACAGGTTCTCCACAACACTTCAGCAGAAACGCTCTGATTCACACTCTTCTTCTGCGATACTCCACGAAGAAGTGTGACCTGAACGCAGCAGATTAGTAGCTCCGAGTTATTATTATTTTTTAATTTTTTTTTTTCCAGTTTCTGATCTTTAAAAACTTGGAAGACCATACCCTTTTTTTTCCAAATCAAGCATTATCACCTCACAAGCGCCATGCCAACACCCATATGGCCATGTTCTAATCTCCAGACTTGACACACCGATTTGCAACTTTTCTTTACGGTTTCCCATCTGTGGTATCACTCACTGTGCCTCGGCGGTAATGTGAGGACGTACCCTTCCGTTTGTTTGAGATGAGAAGTTGCTGTTTACTGTTTAAGCCTCCAGAACTCATTAGCCCGCCATGAATTTGACAAGAGCGCATTAGATTTATTGTATTTATCCTGTCATGGTGGCTTCCTTGTAATTTCTCCGTCTGCTAATGCGACTTGCCTCGCTGTCTGAATGTGTGATGGCACACCGGAGGCTGTTATCTCAGACTGAGCGAGACCCAGGTAACCAGGCACCGACTCTGGATGCGTCTTCAATCCTTCATTTGCTCCTTTCCTTGACACTGGCTACCGGATCACATCAGTTCACAGTTTAAAAGAAAAAAAAGAATATCTCTTAAAGACGTAACCATCCACAGCTGGTCACATGTGTTTTCTGTTGGATCCTGCGTGGCTGCAGTAATCCCCCTCCTGATCCACTTTTAATTCTCGGTCACCATGGCAACAGGCTCTGTTGTCAGGTGTATGTGTGTGTGTGTGTGTGTGTGTGTGTGTGTGTGTGAGTTGACATGCACACCCCACCCATGGCTATCACCAATTTACATAAATAGCAAGTCCACCAGCTTGTCTGTTTCTCCAAGGCAACCTCCGCCCACAGAGCAGGTCTGCTGCATTCCTCTGTTCCTGTGCTCAATTATATCCATCACAGACAGACACACACACACACACACACACACACACAGTCACGCAGGGTTTCATCTGCAGAGACGCGAGAGAACTGAGATAACCGAAAGTGAATATTAAGCCTGACGGGTTTGATGTCAAGGTAATGATTAAAACGCCTTTCCGCGAAAATACAATACACCGTTTAATTTTTCGCCGAGGGCTCTAAATGTCTTTGTGTCTCTCGAACACGACATGCAAACAGAAACTTGTGTGTGACAAAACAAACTACTTCTGAGTAAATCTGAGTTTTGTTGAACTGAGAGTACTGAGTGAATGTTGTCTACCGAGGAAAAGTTTTTAACTGTGTGTGTGGCTTTTTCTGGCATGTCCATTGTCATGGCAACAGAGTTTGTCTTTCTCGTCTCGAATTTTTAAAGAAATGGGATTTTTGCTTATTTACAGTCTGGAGGGGTAAAAGATGAAGAGGAATGAAGGTCTACAGAGATTTGATGTGAAAAACAGATCTGACAGTGTTTTGGAAACTTTCAAACTTTTTCTTCTCGGGGTGAAACTTTCACGTACAGTCAGGCCCCGTTCACACGTACACGGCATTTCAGGTCACTGCAGTCGGAGCTTCGATGTGAAGATATTCAGAAACACCATTTTCAGTGCAATGTGTAGACAGGAGAGTTTTTTGGCTCGTCTCTTTTGTTTGGTAGGCTTCTGATTGGCCTGATTTGCAGTAGAGATTATATCGCCAACTCTTGTTTTGGCAATTTTTTTACACCGGATTCTTTTTTTTGCAAATATCACTGCACTATCATCATGGCAGTCTTGAGTTCCAGTGATTTCGACAACTCTACAGACGCTATGATAAACATATCCGGTGTTATGCAATCATTTCTAACCACGTAGGTATCGGAGGGTTGACACAAAACTGAGAACTTGCAGGGTTTGGTGATGTTTACCGAGCTGACATATGGTGATACCCACTGTAGACACCTCTGGTTCCCGGTGTCACCCCCCAGTTGTCTCACTCAGCCGAGAAAACCGTCTCTAATCATTAGCGAATGGAGTCAGATCAAGGCTCGCATCACTGCCTGGCGAGCATCTGGGTTCAAAAGTGTCTTCGTCTTCGTCTCCGCAACACATGTCTGTAATTTATCTGTTCAGCCTCAGAAGCTTGAAACAGAGTGAGCCAACTAGCAAGTAAAAAAAAACAAAACAAAACAAAAAAACGCATTGACAACAGCGTGATTGTGAGAAACCCATTAAGAGCGGCCAGAAGATAAGAAACACAGCCGGCACCAGAGTCTCAGAGCGTCTTGTGTTTGCCAAACTGGTGCAGATTTAATAAGAAAACAATAAACGGGACATGGAGACGTAATGTTAGTGCATTAACAACCTTAGGTCAACAGAGAGTGGGAGTGCAGGCCTTTTAAATCACAATGTGAGGATACTACGGGGGCTCAGCGATAAATGATTGCCCTAGAAACTAGCAAGCTCTGCTGAACAGATTAATCATGAAACCAAACCGTTCAGGACGTGACGTGTGGAAACATTTTGGATTCAACACAGTAAGGAGTCTTCAGTCAAAGGGTTGGTTACTTGGTGCCTTTTGAAAATAAAACTCCTAACAGTAAAGTTACCCAAACAACCAAAGACGTCACTGCAAGAAATGCAGCTACGGGTCAGACGCCGTCGCCAGGTGGTGAATTGACAAGAGAAATAATTTGCATTTTCAATCTAGCGGCAGATAATCTCCTTTATAAATCATTACAGTGACTGTTTGATGACACAGCGGCCTCTATACCCTCTGTCTGTCTCAGTAGGACGCCGTGGAACCCGGAGCTAAATATAAACCGTGCACATAAACAGCGCCGGCATTTGTTTTGCGAGGGTGAAATATTTCCTGCCCTCTATCTGGCCCCAGCTTTGATGGGAATGGATATATTACTGGGCGACCTAATACACCTGCGCAGTCTGAGGTAATGGGACAAGAGAGGCGAGCAGAGGTGCCGCCTGCTCGCCTCACGGCCGACGGCCTCCGAGTTTATCATGCCTTCCCATGTCTGAGGAGAGAGAGAGAGAAAATTGGGAGCGCAAACACACATTAAACCTAAATTAGATGAGCGTCTTCTCCCTCTCCTCACCACTTTGGAAAGGCATGTCTCCCTGGAGGGGGAACGAGGTTTACCTTAATTCCAAAAGCCATTTTGTTTCTTCTTCTGTTGTATTAAAAAAAAAAAACCCAACAACAACAACGTCAACAGGTTTGTGTGGGCAAGCGATTACAGGGAAGGAAGTGCTTCTGTTGATGTTCCCCCGCTGAATACTGAGCATTACAATCACCATCCCACAATCCGGAAAACAAGGTGTTTGTGCTATTGTGAATTGTCAGAGAAACACAATTAAATCTACCTTTGGCGGCTGCTCCGTCTTTCATGCCTTTAGAGTACCCTCGGATCTTTGCCTTTTTGATATCTGACATTAAAACTGTCCCCTTGCCATTTGTTTCGCATATATTAGCCTTTACATGATTGATCGAATTAATTCATTATTCTTCTTCTTTTTTTTTTTTCTGCTCCAAAAAAAAATAAAAAATATATCGCCCGTAGGTTGGGGGCTGAATAGGAATTACCCGGCGGAGCATGGCTAATTACCGAGCATTAGCATATGCAAATGAGCGGCGTTATCTTGTGTACAAAATGTTGCTTATGGTAAACACCGGCTAATCACTTTAACAAGTTTAGTTTAAATGCTGGTAATTGCATATTGTTTCAACAGATGGGGCCTTGATTCGCTGAAAAAAAATCAAGAGGTATGAGCCGGAATGTAAGATGTTCCTCTTTTTGTGTCCACTCTCTGTTTCACCTTGGCTGCCGCTCCCGGAAACCGCGGCCCCCCTCTGATATAGAGACTGAAAAGGGAATAGAAGATGTGCTCTGCCTTTAGTATAAGATATATATATATATATGTATTTTTGCCGTTACAGCAGTGTCACGGAAGTTCGATGCCTTTTATGCAACTGCGCCACACATTGACGCACGCCGCAACCCCTTATGAAAGCAGCTCCGCATCATCAAGGCTAATAAAAATAAAAAAATGATTGGAATAGCAGCAAGGCCAAGCCAAGTCCGGACGTCTTATCCGGTGTTTCATCATCGATCAGCCTGATGGTTTTATAAATCAGCCGGTCTCCGGAAATTCAGGAGTCCCACCAGAATTTCCCCCGACCAAAGCCAGAAGATGTTCGATTTATTAATTTGAGAGATGAAAAAACTAATGCACATTGACTTTTCTCACTGTCTCGTAAATAAATAAATAAGTAAATGAATAAATGAACAAACCAGCGGGGATTGAGACACTTTCCTCCACACAACGAGCCACAATAGCTTTGTAGCGTTATCATCAAAACGTGACGGTGGACAAATAAGTGAAAGGAACAAAGAAAAGACATAAAAAGAAGACAAAAAAGGGAAAAAAAAACAAACCACACTAATAAAGTAAAGGTGACGTATGTAAGTTGCCCACAGTCAAGAAAAATAGAGAGGAGAAATGAGAGCAGATTAGAATAAGGTCTGAGAAAAACCGACAAACATGTGAGCTCAAACTGCTGGGAGGGATAGCTTCTCCACTTAATCAATAAAGCGTGACCAGGTAATCCTCTATTTGAAGACATATCATGACTTCCTTAATCCACTGTGTAAAAGAAGAAGGGGGACAGGAAGCCTTCCACAAAGAATTAATGATAGCACTAACAGTGAGGTACATGCAGTAGCGTTTGGCCAGTTAGAGGCACACCGACTTATGATGTGCATGGAGCGGGTCCGTATTTCTGTAAAGCAGATGCATGAAAACGCCTCAAATGTTGGAGTCCAAAAAGTTCTTTAAAGGACAAGTTCACCCAAAAATCAGAATTCAGTCATTATCTACTCACTGCAATGCTGGAGCTTCACAGAAGAACAGCGCTGCAGCTTTCTTCTTAACTGAAGTAGAGGGGAAATGCGCTTCAAGTACCTACAGCGATGCTTATGGCTTAAAAAGAGTGTGAATAAAGTCTTTTCGAATCAATTTCTGGTCTCTGGGCTTCCAGAGACTTTAATTTTCGCCGAATGAGCAGCAAAAGCAGCGATTTTATCTTTTCTTTTCGTTGTTTTTTCACATTTTGAAAGAAGTCCCCATCTACTTTATTTGATTGCCGTCTGGCTGCAACGCTGTTTTGCTGGCTTACATGACTGGAACATATGGCCCATTGTTGCTGTCCTCCTTTGCATCTTTGTTGTTTTCATTTCCAATCATATAACTGAGCTGGAAGTGATTCCAATGTTTAGCTTCTGTTGTTCTGTTGAATAAACTACCGACAGTGATCGCTTGATTATCAACGTTGTCGCTGATTATATTCTGATCTGATCAACTTGCGGTTTCAGCTCTAGTCTTACCGGTCGATGCTTTTGCATCGCGTGACATTGTGATTTAGGTAACAGAATTTTCACTTTGAGAACTCACGTTTGAAAGTCTTTCTGACTAACTGCCACCGTTCGCATGTCAAATAGCATCGCCGCACTTTCTGTAAATGTCTGAATAAAACCTTAACATCGAGTAGCACGGGCCAAAAGTGCAGATACATGGAACCATTCCTTTAGAAAGCAGAGGTGCTGTGACGCAGCGAACACAAACAGAGGGTGTTTCGGTCCCTCAGATGCGGCGAGGGAATGTCAAAATGTGAAGCATGACTGTTTGCGATGTCACGGAAGCGGTTCACAAAGAAAGCAGTCATAGTTTATCAGCTGAGGGTTTTTGTAGTGAAGGGCACCCCGTGGCTGAAGGAGTCTCTGTCCTCTGAGGTTAGAGCTCTGTGAGTGACAGTGGACAGAGAGAAGCCCGCGGGCAAAACTTTCCAGTCTGGAGACGGCCACAGTTTCACACCACACAGTCTCTGTACTCCATCCACGGGATGATCAGGAGAAACACTGTCTCTCTGCGCATGCTCAAGCTGCGTGTGCAGGAAACACAAAGAAAAGGAAAAAAAAAAAAAGGTAGTCAGATAGCGAGACAGTAAATGCTCGTATGTCTCTCTGAGTCACCCTGCGGACCTCTTACAGGAAAGATAGAATCATTTCATCATGTCGCAGTCACCCACCTTATCTCCTGCTGTAGGGAACGGGGTGTGAGTCAGCCCCACCAAAATAAAAAAGAAGAAGACCATTTTGCTCTCTAATAGCCTATTTGACGACACAGAAAATCCAGGGTAATAATTCCGCCCTCTGTGGTTTTGGACTTGGGACAATGATTTCGAGCAAAGCGGCTGATACTTGCCGTGGAGCCGCAGAGTAATTAGAATCCGCACGTTTCATCTCGGCTCCTGCAGAAACACACAGCTGGCTGGATTTTTTAGCTCCAGACGCGGACTGTGTTTCAATTTGTCGGGCCCGAACACTCGCTGGCTTTCCTTTTAGTTTACTGCTAAAGAGATAATGGAGAGAAACAATTGTTTTCACCGCATAATGCCAGACAATGGTGGGACTGGATTACAATTATGTTGCTTTTTAGGGACAGTGATATGTATATATGTGAGCACATTAAGCAGTAATGTTCTTCAGTGTATATGAGTGAGTGCGCATTAAAGATGCTTCAATAGACAATAAGCCAGTAGAGCTGTTCGATTGATTAGTCGACAGGAAATCATCTTAAAATCCCAAATAAGATCTGATTTCAGCTTTTTTTTCTTCAGTGTGAGAATTTGCTGCTTTTCCTCGCCGGTTATTTTGGACTGATGAGTCGATTAAGCGGCCATTAAACAACTTTTTTGCCTCACACTTTATAAAGTGTTAATTAGGGAAATGAATGGCAGATTAATCAATGATGAAAACAGTTGTTGTGGCCCGAGTTCGAGGATGGCATCGTTGGGCACAGCAGCTCTGATTGTCGGTAAAGCAACGCGACCCTTCAAGAACTCAACTTATCAACTTTAAGCCCGCTAAAGTTTTCAATTCAATCAGCCTCCAAACGAAAACAACTCCTAAATTCCTGAGCTTACAGAAAAAAATGCACCCCAGCCACTAACGTCTGGCTTTTGTCTTTAATGTGACTCTGCAGTAGTCACAAGTGTTTACCAGCTCAAGCTCCAATCGGCTAAGATGGAAAGACAACACCGGGGGGGGGGGGGGGCTTTTCAGGCGCGGTGCTATGAAGTGTGTTGATTTTAAGGTCATTCCGTTCAAGCAGCACTCAAACCCGCTGTTCAGCCGGCGCCGAGTCCAAACCCAAGTCTGACGTATGTCTCACTCCTTAGCAACTTCCATGGAAAAACAACTTATTCAGAACATAATTAATCTTAGGACTTCTTGAACAACCCTAAAGTCTTCTGGATGTATGCTAATGATGTATACGATCTGCTGCTTTCTACTGGCTGAGTTCAAATGATTTAGAACTTTGAATAAAACACCTTAATTCAAGCTTAACGTGACATTATCCCCGCCCCCTGGCGTCTGTCGCTGTATTTCAAAATCACACATCAGCTCTGGTAACTTATTTATGCGCACTGTGAGGCACGCCCGGAGGTACACATATTCTCGCGGCATAGTCTTTTGTTTGGAATACAAAGATGAGAGGCTGGATAATTAGTATGAGCGGTGCTGGCTGCCACGGCTGGAAAAAGTAAATCATGGGACCGGACACCCTTAGAATAAATATCTATCAGATAAGGGGGAAAAAGAGCAGAGAGCCACTAATAGGAGGGCAGACATGAGGCCAAAATTATACATCTTTCAGACTTTCCGTTCAGTTATTCTCTTTGTAATGGTGTGATCACAATGCAAACCATTAGGATTAACTGCACCGTTTGGCTTGTCTTTAGGTCTTTCAGAGTGTTAAGGGTTCCATTTGCCGCAGCCAAAGTGGGAAGCACTTTACAGAATCATTATTTTGAAAAGAGGCTGAAATGGTCTTTAATTCTGCTGAATTAAAAAGCAGCTATCGACGGATGGATTTTTCCTCCAGATCGCGCCGTTGTTGGTAAATTGGTGAAATTGGTTTGGTAAATCCGGTGCGCGTTCCCTGTAATTACACATAAAAGTGCTCTGTGATTCGAAACATTAAGCTGAGCACCTGCTCGCCGCGTTGACCACTCAAGGTGAAGGTCAGCGCAGGTGTGTGGGCAGTTCAGTTTACAGTGCCAGGCCTCTCTGGACGCTCCTCGGCCACCAGCCGACATGGACTAACCAGCCGTATCGGATATTTCCATGTCTCCAATGTTCAGTGTTCCAGTCTGGAAATCACCTGCTCCTGGGACACATCCATCTTCCGTGATGATGGGCCTTCCCATCTTCCTTCCATCTATACTTCTTTTACCTCTAAACCATTTCCCCCCCACACACTTTTCTCCCTCTACATGGTCTCTGAGGGACAGAGAGTCATTAGCAGGTAATGAATGCAGGGGGGATGTGTGATTTCAGCAAGTGTCTGTAGGGCTAAGCGAATGGGGAACTAGAGAGTGGACATTTTCCTCGCTGCTCCTTGTCCGTGCTCAGGGGAAGATGGGGGAATTTCGGTTATTTTGGCCCCGCTCTGAAGGAGAAAACGTGGTAATTGGCTCCCCTCGGAGACTGGCTAGCGTCGGAGCAAAATGTTCCCAATTTACTGCGGCGGTTCATTCCACATAGCCACATATACCATGTATAATAGATGTGCGTCTCTCTCGCTCCTGCTCTGTCTTCGGGGCGGATGAAGCGGCGCTGATTTTCAGCCTGTAGTGTGTGAGCGGGAGGGGAGGCGAAAAAACGGCTCCGTGATTGGATGACATGCTGGGTGATACATTGTTGAACTGCTTTGACCGCTGTGCTGCAAAAGTTACCATCAAGAAACCTCTCAGCGCTAAAATATACATCATCATCTCCAGCCGGTTAAATATAGATGTAATGTACGCGATGCTTTGTGACGACAGCATGGTTCACCCTCTGTGTGTGTGTGTGTGTGTGTGGCACTTACCGCTGTTTCCTCTAAGAGTCACCGTACCCCGTTGGGGAAAGTCCGACATGTACTCTGATTTGTTTACCGTGAATGAAACGAGGCTGTCTGATCTTACATACTCATCAAGTATGCGTCACCTTCCAGATTGCATGAGTGGGCCATCGCTCGCCGATGCATCTTTATCTCGTCCGCATCTAAACTGGGACTTCCTCACATGCGAGGCTTTTTTTTCATCGACTTGCAAGTTTTGGGAATGCGAACAAAGTTTTGTTTTTTTAGATCTTGCACCAATCAAAGCTACCTTCACAGTACAGTAGGTAGTACAGTATAACCTCCTCAACTATGCTCTCTTTACTGAGATGGTTGGAAAGATGAGAGGGACACGAAAAACGAGCAGAGCCAGACACAGGAGAGAATAATAATGATGGGATATTTTTACTCCTGGGCCAGTGTACTCTGTTACAGAGGCTGAACGCCCTATTGGACCAGTTTTCCTGATTTTATAGCAAACCAGCACATCAAACTTATTTTTAACAGTGGAACTCCTGATAACAGGGTGAATCATAGCATGCACTATACCCCTTATCACCCATTATCTTTAATATCGGATAGAAAAATGGTCTGATTATTGTTTCAGATAACACTGTGGGTTCCATGTGTGCGAACCTAAAAATACACAAAAACTGGAAAAGCGCCGGCTCAACGCCTGGGCGAGCTCCACGGTAAAAGTGTAGTTTTGAGCTATGTTCGTATCTGCGAGGGGATAAAAATGGTGTTGCTGATGGCAAGCGGCCGGCGAGATAGCATGCCAGGAAGGCCGAGGGACCCTCAGATGAATGACAAACGAGCTGTTAAAAAGCCGAGGTCTTGTGTGCAATCCTCACCCATATCATAACTGTCCGTGAAGCCACTGTCACAGGATTGCTGCACGGAAAAAAAACCCCAAAAACAATAAAACCTCCAGCGGTAATTCCCCACATACAAAGAACAGCTGCATACAACTAATAACACAGAACTTCTCACTTCCTCGTCCATAAAAGGTCTTTACAATCACAACAATCATTGTAATTGCACCATTCAGCACCAGCATCTCCTTTGCTAATAAATGATGATGTATGTCTGCAGCAGATGCTGGTCTGTACAGACTGTTCAGCCTTTCATAGAAACAGCAGTCATTGCCATGGTTACCCAAGAAATGTGAGACATATTCTACCTTTTTCGTTCCCGTGTCGGTATAATCACTGTCTGAAAAGATGCTGAGATGTGACCCACCATCTCAGTGCTGTGACAGTACAAGAAGTCTAGTTTAAAAATACTGTATCTCCTCGAGCAGTGAGTTATGGGAGTGGCGGCAGAGTGGAATCCTATGGTTCAGTGTGGAGACCTGATCTCGGAAGATTTTAGATTTGTCATTTTGCTGTTGTATTGGGCACAGTTTGTTTATTTTAAAGGCACAAGCCAAATTTAATAAGGGATGGGGATCGAGGATCAAGTTCTGATCAACAGAAAGCATACTCCTCAGAGCCTACAGTATCAGTTCCCTTTGTCAGTGCAGGTGTTTGTTTTCTTTTCTGACAGTTGTGCATCAAACTTACACAACAACGTTCGCATCAAAATGGAGAGGTGGAGAGGTAGAAGAAGCGATGGCAACAGTGCCGGTTGTTATGTCTGTACAATGATGAGTTCTCGTCAGCAAGACGCTGAATCATCTCTCTATGCACCGCGGTGTACCCCTGCTTCTTAAATGAAAACAATGCTTTACAAAATATTCTCGTTTCATCCAATTCACAGGATGACTCAGACCGTTGCAACAGCTAGCTACCTGAGTCACAAGGGTGCCTTTTGTTGTGCTTTATATCAGATACTGATTTTCATCTTTAGTCAGTCAGCCTGGTCCTCACGCAGGTTCTACAGGTTCTAGAGAGTGGAATGCAATTCCAAATCATATTAAAACTACAATTCTTTTCTCTACGAAGACAAAACTGTTCTCTTCAGTGCTCTACCCACCTAAATACCACCATTTATGTCAATTTCTTAGAAATTGACAAAGATGGAAAGTGCAAACAAATCTGCACCAAAGTCTTCTATCCAACTCGTTCTGTTCAGTAGTTTTTGTGTGATCTTGCTGACAAACTAACCCAAAAGCAAATGGACACAGGTGAAAAATGAACAACTGATGATTAATAGATATGCATGCCAACACTAAACTCTGAAAACCTTGACCAAGGGACTACAGATGGAAAATAGACCTTTAGGCTAAATCTGGCATCTTTACTACTTTATTACCACTTTTGCATTGACATGTCATGTCATGTCATGTCATCGTAACCACTTTATCCCTTTTTCAAGGGGTCGCGGGGTTTGTTGCTGGAGCCACTCCCAGCTGGCTGCAGGCGAAGGAGACAGCTGGGTTGCCTGCTCATCGCAGGGCCCTCAGGAGCAGTTTGGGGTTCAGTATCTTGCTCAAGGACACTTCGATATGCAGCTCAGCTCAGCCCAGCTCAGGAGAGCTGGGATTTGAACCAGTGACCTTCCGATCACTAGCCGACCTGCTCTACCTGCTGAGCTGCAGCCGCCCCTAATTTGCATTGGTCTTCTTAAAAAGAACACTTTGGTCAGACTCAGAGATAATACCGAAATCACCACCTTACAGTTCAACACAGCAGAGCAGAAGATCTGTACAATCACCTCAGTTTCAAGGTGATAAGTGTCACCAATTGAGCATCCGTCCAATATGTGAAATATGGTCATATCCTCCCTTTCTCTTTCTAAGTTACGGGTTGAATAGTGGCCAGGAAAGTGATTTTGCAGAACACTGCGATGCCACATGGAAGCTGACCTTTGACCTTTGAGGATATACATTTTTATCACTTTATTATGTCATCTTAATAGACGTTTGTGTGAAAATGTGTCTCAGTTATCGTATGAATTCTTGGGTTATTGTTTCATGAGGTGACAGTGACCTTTGAATACCAAATTCTAGTCATTTCATCCTTGGATCCAAGTGCAAATTTGAAGAAATTCCCTCCTGCATTCCTGAAATATCACGTCATTAGTATGTGCGTACAGACGATAAGGAATAAACAGTTGTGTTTGCCCTGAAAAACTTGTCTAGGCCTCCACAGAGCAAATTCAACAGCAATAAATAAAAGAATTGGTAAAGAATTGGACCAGAAAACAGATTTGATAATGGCATTGTATCACTAAAATCTTTATATTTTCCATCGCTTACTGGAAGAATATTTCCTAACCCACCTAGAGCTACAAGGTCTTGTTTATCTCACATGTAAAAGGAAAGGAGTCCATCATGGCCATGTGCTGCCAAAGAGATGCAGCCTTTGTGCTCCTACATTCTCTCTTATTGCACAAAAAAATCTCAATTCCATCTCAAGGACAGTCCTCCTCGCACCCCAATTGTTCATCTGCAGCAGCGGCAATGGGGAACATGAACGTTAAATGACCCTGAACTTGATGGATTCTGTTTTTGTGAGATTCCCTCCGGGCTAAGTAGCCATTTGACACATGCCGTTGCCATGGTAAATTGAAGCCTTGCTGGAAAGGTGGGAGAGTCCGTTAAAGGTTAAGATGTCAGCGATTGGCTGGATGGACACTGAACAAGGAAAGGAGGTATTCGCTCCGAGCCTCTGATTGGACAGACGGGGGAACACAGTGTTCCTGGTTGGTCAAGCAGTGTGTCTTTGGATCCTGGACACACACTCGCCATGTTCTCATCTGCTGCTGATAATTAGCTGTTCGCCTGAGAGAGCACTGTGCTGCCCGCCAACCCCATTAGCCAAGCAAACTGTCCCCATGAATCCCTGCATCACAAACAAACAGACGCACACGCACAATCATAGCAATCGCTCCATCGCAGCGCCCACCGAGTCTGTATCTAAAGGAATGACAGATTTTATTTATCTAATACCCCAGACCCTTTGAGTGACGTGTTGATGCTGAAATTACAGGGTGTGTGCGGTTTAAGGATGGCCAAAATGGAATCTGTGAGGGGGTGCGCTCATCTCTCATCCTCTTATTCTGCTCAGGCAGCATAATGAGCCATCAGCTACCGCTGACAACCTAACATCAGCTGGCCAATTAATGCCCATGCTTCTTTTTAATCAGGCGCCCGTGCAGACGCCTCAGTCCAACAATATCTGAGCCCTGACTATTCGGAGGCTGCCTTTTTGGTAAAGGCTCTATAATGATTTCCTCCAGAAAAGCAGAATTTGCATTCTGCAAGATGATTAGTACTCAATGGGAGCATCTTGGACAGGAGCCTGGAGGTAGTGTTACATCCGGTGGAGAGCCACAATCGTGCATACCATATCGCACAATACATACAATTAGGGAGCGTTTGCATGGACTTGCTCAAAGAGGGCTTCAAGAGGTTAGCGGCTTGGATGATTCAACAGAAAACACAACGCATACATGTTTCAAAGATGAAAAAATATGCTTGGCCAAGATAGCTACTGATGTTAAAGAGGTGACGCCGGATAACAAACGCTCCTTTGAGAGGCGGAAAAAGAAAGAAAACAGATGTTCAAAAAGCCAACAAAGGGGAGCAGCTTAAATAGCAGTGGAAGCTAAAGGAGCGGCGTGACAAAGAGACCCATCTTCTAATTATCGAGTCAACAGAAGTGGCCCGTTTGCACTGCCAAGAGGAAAGGGGAGGGGCGATGGCAATGAAAGAGCGCGAATGAGAGGCAGATAGAGTGCGAGCTCTCCAAATGGCACTGTCAGGAGATAAGGAGAGCTATTTGGTTGTGGCTGATGCTCCAGAGCCGGGTCACGCATCGCTACTTTTGACAACCACTCAGTCCGCTGTCACTCAGTGGACTTCCTTATCGGGGAGTAAGCTCGTCTGTGGAAGCCCACCACATTTTCCCGGAGACGCTCCTGTGAAACATGCATGATTTCTGATCACATTTTCCGTGTCCTGCAGTACGTTATTAGAGCGGTGATGTGAGCTGCAGCCGTACACCCCTGAATGCATCCTTTCATTTCTATCCTGCCAGTGGTATAAAGCTGCCCTCGACTGCACCATGCTTGGTTTATGAACCAGCATCGATTTATATGTTAATTATATCCTGCGACAGATTTAACAAGGCTTAATGTAAGTGTGAGGACTCCTAAGCCCGCCGCATCTCCTCCATCTCTATTCTCTTTCCTTCATCTGACTCAAAATCTGCGGGCCGGGCATCTGCAGTCTTGTCACGGAGCTGACACAGGTTATCCTGATGATAGCAGATGTCATTTAATGTGATCTCCAGGGGGGAGAGTGAAGGGGCTAAGGCTAATGGAGAGTGGAGCAAATCTGATTTCTGTTTGACAACAGTGTGCTCTTTGCTAACTCCACCTGCCAGATTGCTTTGAACTGGGCCACATAGGGGCCGGATACAGCTACAGAGGTTTGAGGGCGAGAAACAGTCCGAGGTCATTTGTTTTATAGCTGCAATGGACAATTCCCCCCCACCTCCACCACCACTCTTCCTGCAGAATCTGTTTCCGCCTCAGACAGCACACAGGAAACTTGCAAAGTGTAACACTGCCAGAAGTCATGTTTGCGCTAAGTGACATAACAGCTGTGTACAGTTCCTCATTTGCGTCTTAATGTGAAGGAACAAGCCACTGAATGTGGGATGAGCACCTGCAACTATCATGGTGAGATATGTAAGTGGGTCAGCGATTACAGCAGCCACACAGGACACACCCACTCAGTAAATACAGATGATTACATAATCCTGAGAGCACCTATTAACTGCCATTTGTCACTTGAGGCGGTATTTAAGCATGCTTTCCTGTAGGGGACATAAATAGGGCAAGACCCAATTTCTAAATCCCACAGGAAGGATTATGGGTGCATACTAGATTTTATCAATACATCCTAAGGGGCAAGAAGACGGACATTATTGGTAAGCAAATAAATTGTGCAAAATGTTACCATGCTGTCTAGAGGAATGTTTCCGTCACGCGTGCCCTATAAAGGTCAGTGGTATAGCATATGCGCCGAGATGAGGAGAGATGGCACATGACTCAAGGCTCAGAGTTGAAGTTGTCGTGACAGGTTGGGCAGGCCAAGGGCTTACAGGGAGGTCGTCTCAAATCTCACATTTAAATCTACAGCTGCAGAGACGTACGGTACCAAGGTTGCACAGCAGATCAGTCTCTGTCACTGGTAGTAAAGCATTCTGTCAGCTCTGGATGCCGGACTGTGATTAGCAACTTCTTCTTCTGCCCAACTGCCAGGACCAATACTGCCCTATTTTCTCTGTAGATCTTATCTGACTTGGAGTTTAACAAGGAGATGAAAATGACTTTGCACTCGTTTAACTTGGCTCCTAATGGAAATGTGAGCCTGTGTGTTTGTTAAGAGTGCACTCCCAGTTTAACTGATATTGCTATGATGGTGTTGATCAAAGAGCATCACAGTTAATGCTGTTCCAGGACCATTACTGTAACTTAAATCAAGGGAAATCGTGAGGGAATCGTGTCTCGACCAAGCTTTTGTGGCTGAGTGGGTTACCTTTGGGATTCTCACTCAGCAAATCTTGCTTTGGACGTATTATTATATTGTTTACTCATTATTTTTACACTAGCTTTAAACAAAGTTATTTTCCATGCATTTAACATTTTTTTGTCGCTGTTTGGTTAGGTTCAGGAAACAAAAAGTATTTAGTAAGGTTTAGGGAATTGAAATACTTGGTTTAGTTTAGCCAACAACCATACTTGGTTAGGTTTAGGGAACTAGAACACTTAGTTAGGTTTAGGGAATTTAAGTACTTGGTTAGGTTTAGGGAACTAGAACACTTAGTTAGGTTTAGGGAATTTAAGTACTTGGTTAGGTTTAGGGAACAAAAACACTGTTAGTTTAGGGAGCTAAAATGCTTGGTTAGTTATATGCAACACAAATACTTGGTTTAGGGAACTAAAATACTTGATTAGGTTAAGAGAAACTTGGTTTGGATTAATGGGCCAGTTCACAATGTAAAAAATGCCCTGAGGATAACTTCTCCCATGTGCAGATTTTGCGGGTCTTTGCAAGTCCCTTAAGTGTGACATTACAAAAATGTGATAAGTATCAATGAGCAACATTAACTGTGATGTTTAAGGAAACAGATTGTACATATATCAGCTTGTGTGTGAGCTCCAAACATGTAATAGCTCATCAGAGGCAGATGCCTGCCTGCTATGGCAGTCTGGCTAATGTTAATCATATAATGCCTCACAACATCAGGCTCTCTCTCTTTAGCATCTGATTGGGCACAGTGCATTTTGTTCAGGGTGTGCTGCACAGCTCCGGGGCTTTGGAATGGTCTACAATCAGAAATGCACAACACATATTGCAGCAGGTTTGCAAACAGACACTGTAAACATACACATGAGGGAACACAATGCATGGCTGCACAAACATAGCTGCAGACAGCGTGGGGAAAAGAAATGAATGCCGGAGCACAGAAAAACTCACGCTTTGCTGTACAGTGGAGTCTAATGGTCAAATATCTTTTTGAAAATGGAAGAGAACAGACCGCGCTCGTTCTGTATGCGGCATGCATTCACAACATACCCCCTTATCTCTGCAGTTGACACAAGAACCCTGTAATTAAATGTGACTTCTGTCATCTTTCCAACTCAAACAAATGAAACGCCAACACACACTCTGAGGGGCCTTTATGAAGTCTAACCTCCCTGTCAACTGACTTTAGGGTGGGCCAAAAAAAAGAGGAGTGGGGAAAAAAAACCCACATCAGACAGATGCTTTATAGATCAAAGTTGGCCAGAAAACAGGATTGCGATGTGGAATAATTCACAAAAAATCTAATGGCCATCAAAGGGCTCTTCTCCCCCTGAAGAGATGTGCTGGGGGAAATGTCCAGTGTAGCCTGTGTTCTTACCATCAAAGTAAATGACTCTCTCACTATGGGTCATTACTGCAAGCGGCTCCTGTCAATAATGAGTAAGCAGCCCTTAATCTAATTTGACAGAGGGGCCACAGCTCTGCTGAAAAGCCATCCTCTCCATAAAGAGCAATGGACTGCTCGCTGTGCACACTCTCACTTTGAAATGAGAAAAAAAAAGCAGCGAGCTAGACAAGGCCTTCCCTGCTTGTGTCTCCAAATGCGCATATGTTCCTTAAAGCAGGCGCACGGATCACTGCGTCCAAGTAGCAGCTACCTCTGTCAGACAAGAAACCTGATTTCTCCTCTTTGATGCCAGTTGTGGGGTCCTCTGTTGTGATCAAAGTGCTCAGGCACTCATGCCAAAATATATTGACTGTGACTGATTTAATTATTGATGGGTGACTGCTTGGTTTTGCTGACTGACCCCATCTGACTGTCCTGTGAAATGCCCCCAAGGAAGGTAGACCCCTCTGCCCCTCACCTCCTCGGCAATGCCTTTACCACCACTGGGCTCCAGTCAGACCGCCCTGTCAGCCAGTCAAGCTTGCTCGATGCTAATGCAATGTGACTACGTTCAGCCCTCCACCTCTCTTTGTCATGGCAAGGGCATATATATTCAGCACTATCAGTGTGGAACGGCTGCACTCACTCCGGTGCTCAGTGCCCATCACCCTGGGTCCCTGGCCGTGGTTAGGAAGCCCTCTCAGGCACTAAAGGTCATTAACGATTTATTTCAGTGATGGCTTTGCTAGAGAGCCCCGATGCTGGTGGCGAACGTCAGAAGTCACGCAGAAAAATAGACAAAAATAAAGTTGTCAAAGTTGATTTTTGAAGCATTTTTCCAGGAGGGCGGATGAGTTGAAAATGCTAAAAAAAAAAAAAAGACGTAAATATACATAATTTTTAAGATCTGATCTCTCCTGCTTGGCATTTTTCTTGAAACTAAAGATTTCCTTTTGCACAATCTTTCTGCTAACGTTCACACTCAATAACTAGGCAACTGTCTTTTGTAAACCACAAAAGGAAAGTGTAATTTCGCTTTGAAAGTGCTGTTTTTGAATGTGTAACGGCGAGAGCTCTCTTTTGTGCTAGATGAGCATTCTGCCAGGTCATGATGCTACCAGGCGTGCAGATTTAACAGGAGCAAATGATAGCGTGACAGGCCGGTGATGGTTAGAGGTTTCTCAGAGTCATCAAAAGCATCTGTCAAACAATTTGGTGTTTTTATTTTTTTACATTTTTTTGCACACTAACAATTCGAAGGTTGACTGATCCTGGGAGAAATGTCTCATGCATCCCCACAACTCATCCTGCCACATTCCAGCTTCTGCTAACATATGATCCACCTTCAACGCTGGCAAGCCATTTCTCTTTCACACCTGTCTGCGATCGCACATGCAAATCTGATTAAATATTGACTAATCGCTTTAAATCCACACCAATCACTGCCGTGACACTCAAGTGAATTGACAAAGTGGGTCACAACATCTGCCGTGCAGCTGGTGTTACGTAATGGTGGCTTACTCTCTGTGTTTTGCACACATTCTAATAAGTGGTGAGAGACACCATTGAAGGACCTGACATTCGGGGGGAGTACGCTGGTTTGCTTTCTTAACAGAAGTTGAAGAAGATACCATTATGTCATTTATACTGTGCTTTCAGTACAGTGGTGCTAGGCATGCTTAGTGTAGCCCGGCACCAAACTGGAAATAACTAGTCTTGCTCCAGTGGACAATATGATTATGAGTGTTAATGTTAAGACATTTTAGGATTTTAGCTCATGTTGGCTAGCCATAGTGACCAACTAGTTACATTGGCTGCATGCAGTTCTAATCATAACCGTGCTAACTCCAGCGAGTTATCTAACCATACTGACGTGGCGGCCATTTTCACAGATTGTTATTATTTCTCAGCTTCCCAAATGAACAGAATCAGAAAACACTGTGAAAAACTTGAGGTAAAACAACACAACCCGTTAGCTAAGGTTAGCATTCACCTACACCTCTAGTTAAAATGACATCAATGTAAAGGTTATAAATGATAGTTACTATAAAACTTTATAGTTCTGTATGTATCAAATGAAAATTCTAGCATAAGTGATCGCTAATGAATGCAATGAATGCTAACATTAGCTGTCAAATACAAGCTACTTAGCTGTCAAATATGGTGTTTAGCCTTGACATTAAGCTCGGCGTACCTTCAGATTTTCACAGTCCATTTTATATCAGTTGTTGAGCAATCAGGAAGCGATAAATTTGTAATACAAACAATAAATGACAACCATTTTTCAGATTCCCTACGTATAATGGACTTGCAACCCAGAACACAGCATTACACATAGAGCTTCTTGCCCTTAGCTTGGCAAAAATACAAAAACTATTTAAAGGTACACTATTCAGGATGTTCCTATAAAAGAGAACAATGTATAGACTCATACAAAAGTAATCCATCCCAATCATCACTGATGACCCCTATAAGTGTGTTGGTGTCTGCAGAGAGGGTGTTGAGGGCAAGCAATTCTAGAGCGACATAGTCGATGTTGAGTCCCATTCCCAGAAAGTAGGATACAACCCAAAGTATTTGATGAATTGGGAAGACGACCCAACAGCAACCATCAAATCCTGCACATTCTGCCTTTAACCCTGGCTGTATTTTCACTGAAAGCTATAATAAAGCCACAGTTCATCCTCCTCTCACCCTCAACTGCTGGCCTAACACCAATTTTGACAACCGTACAGATGTGATTCTCCGAGCAGCAAAAGGCCAGGTCGCATGCAGTCAGAATATCCTGTTACTCTCGGAGCGTGTGTGATTGTGCGAGTCCAACTAGAACCGATGTCTTCTCCTCATTTGACCAAGAATGAGAGCAGCGTTAGAGGGAGACGAGAATGAGACAAACACGTTATCCTTTGCTACACTGCTGGCGCAGCGGGTCTCACAGCGTCATCATCAGTCTGAGTCATCTAATTTTAATATGCTACTTTGATGAGCTGCTGGTGGTGGTGGTGGTGGTGGGGGACTCCCCTGAGACTACACACACACACACACACACACCCCATCTCCACTCAGCTCTCTTATATACTACGACATGTGGTTAGCAGCCACTTCTTATACTGCAGATCTGCACATTAACAGGATCACGCATGTCTCGTTTTGGTGCACTGAGGTTATTCCTCGTCCTGTACACACATTCTTGTCTTTGCCCTCCATCACGCACGCACACACACACACACACACACACACCCACACACACACACATGCACACACACACACACACACACACACACAGTTTCATCTCTTTTTGCAAGAATTAAGAAATCACACTGACACATGCACGTGTGCCTTTCACACATATCTGAACCACACATGTGACTGAGTGCCACCAGCTAGCATGCGAGTCTGTCCTGCAGCCTGTATATGTGTGTCCATGCGTGTAGCCACGTATGTGTGTGCTTATACAGTATGACAGTATGTGTGTGTGTGTGTGTGCGTGTGCGTGTGTGCGTGCGTGCGCGTTACAGTGTAACACTGTAGGTGGGATAGTCGCATGTGCCAGTTATGTGCTTCTGTCCTCCAGGGCAAGATGTACCGAGAAAGCAAGAGTGTTAGGGGGATGGGAAGTCACGCAAGCATTTTTCTCAATAGCCAGGACCCTCTTGAGTATTCTCCCCCCCCATCTGTTCGCCCATACAAGCAGATGTCTGAGCTGGAATTGCAAGAAAGACGCATCACACCATCATATATTGAGAATGCAATATTGGTGGGAAATCAAATGAGTTGTTGCCTGAGGGCTGTTTGGGATATGCTGGCAGTTTGAAGCATATGAAAGAAAAATACTGTGTATTTACGCTCCATAGTTCTGTTTATTCTGTTCCTCCATTCTCAAGGTGCCTGCTCTGGTGCAGAGGCTCCTCTCTAACTGAGCGAAATGGAGATATACAGTTAAGGCAATTTTTCCATTTACTTTTTCATCTTCTATCGGCTACCTCCTCCTCTTTCCAAGAATGGAACATTAACTGGGCTTGACTTCATTTGTCGGAGCTTCTTTATGTCTCCTGCTAATGACCTTTCTGTTTAAATAACTAAACATCTCTCTTCTTACTCTGCGTCTCATTGGAAAATGACCTTGCCTGATGGCTGCGGCCCTGCGTCTCCACGCATTAGGATACTGAGCCTCAGACTGCGAGCGCGAGGTATGGGGTGGCAGCCGGGACACCCCACCTTGCTCGGTGTAATCCAAAGGGGAGCTAGGGTTTCGAATCTCAGCGCTAAATTCCGTGAGGCTGCTCCAAGCGTGAACTGGCAGGGGCGGGAGGCAATTACCGCCACTCAGCCAGCCATTTACCACGGGAACTGAGGCTGCAGAATGGGCCAGCACTGCTCGCTTTGGATTGAGCTCAAATGGGGTATAAGCAGGAGCGACACTCGGCCGAGGAGACAACGAGTCCTCGTTTCAACACGCTCAACCATGCGCATATGCGTACCCCTCCACACAGACTGTGAGCACAGCCTGGGCCTTACAAAAGGAAAGTGAGTGCAAGAGAAGGTCAGTTTCTTAAACTTGAGTTACAGACTGATATGAAGAAAAAAAAAAATAATCTCACACGTTTGAGAAAAACACACACAAAGTCATGAATCCACCCACGTTTGTGCACATGACACCAGTGCCCAAACACACACGGAACAGGCAGCCCACAGATAAACACTGTTTATAAGAAATGGATCCATCTTCAGGGAACATGATTATTCTCTATTTTTCTTTGCAACACAGTAGTCACGACCGCCATCTATTCTACTCTCAGGTGTCACCTAGAATAACCCGAGCTAAAAACAAAAGCCTTTTTTTCTACAAGGCAGAGTCGAGATACCTTCAAGGTATGACTCACAAAAAATAAAACGGGCCTGATGTGCTGCCATAATCATCATTAAACATAACCACTTATACTAATGAGGACAATTAAGGTAGTGTAGCCGGTCCGTGCATTAATCAGGGCATATTTCTATGTATACCAAACACAAAAAGATAGTAATGTAAACATCATCTTTAAGCATTAAGGACTGTAATTATGCCGCAGTTTTATCACAGATTTGACTGTTTATTACAAGCTCTTGCAAAGAAAAACCCTTCATTTTAACCATGGCTCGAGAAAACAAGCACATTTCTTAAAAAAAAAAAAAAAAAAATGTATCCCTCTAAATCCAGCCTTTACTTGTAAGGTTAGAAAATTATTGTTACACTTCTCTCTGTGGGCTGAAACTGGCCCTGCGTCAAGATGTGTTGCCAGGGTCTGTTTTGTTTTGTACTTAACTAATGGAAAGCTGTTTTTTCCGTCCCCAAGTAGTGGGGATGATGGTGCAAGATGGCGCCAATGTGTTTATTGCTCTGTTATCAGCCCCGTCAGGTACGGTATGTTTGCCCAGTGTTTCCCCTGTTGTCTGTTGTGTCGACATCTCTACGTTCACGGCTAAAGATAAAGTTTTTATCCACTAGTCTTTTGGCCAACTCATCTTTCAATCTGTTGTCATGTCTGTGGAGGCCTTTAAACACTGGAGGTGTTTCTCCTGCGATTGATTCATGCGTCATTTTCCCGCTTCACAATTAAGTTTACTCTAAGGTGGACCAGTTGATTTTTTTCATGACACCTTAAAGAAAAAGTGAGAAATTTGTGTTTCGGGATGAGTAACCTCGGTTGCTCTCTGCACAGACAGACTGCTATAAACAGTATACGTGGGATTTACTGAGGTAAAACTAAAGCTGTTGTGTCCATCTGTGCTTCCCTTTGAATCCACCAGACTACTTTGATAAAAACAGTAATTTTAAGTCGCAGGACGCGGGGGCAGCTTATCGACAGGAGCCTCGATCGGTGAGTGTTTGTGACTTTGGTGTTTTAACATATCAATACATCTCACCGGAGTGGAGCCCTGGGACAGGCAGCTGAGGTGACCCCGGTGAATGTGAACCCTCTCTCCCCTCGGTGCCCTCTCGGAACTCAGCAAGCTTGTGCCATGTTTCCTGCCAGCTCCTGTCCTGTTATCCTTGTAATGCGATGAATATACCTGCGTCGCAAATTCTCACATTGTAGCATATTTGCATCGCTACCGGTGGTGTGACATTTTCATGTTGTTTATTTGTCACATCCTTCATGTGTAAAGGCCTCAACTCCGTATTTTGTCCCATGATACTTAGTGTTGCCGCTGTCGTGTTTCTGTTTGTGTCTTTACAGGGCTCCTGCACCCCCTAACACGTTAAATTCAATGACTTCTCAGCGGCTTTTCATTCCCAATTCCCTTGAATTCAACGATGCGACACGGCAAAAAGAGACAGAGCCTTAAACGTGTGAACACTTCTTGTTACTGTGATGGCAGAGAACTGCAGGAGACTCACTTCACCACTGATCTGTTTTTACAGAAACAGCCCCGCACACCCCTCGAACTCTCTGCTCCACTTTTCTACATCTTTCACAATTATATACTTGATAAACGTCGGCTGACAAACAGCGTGTTTATGCGCTCTTTAAGCAAAAATTCCACAGCAATAGAGGGGAAATTGATGAAATAATTTATGTTGGGCAGTTCACCATGCATGCCACTGTTGCATACGAGAGGATTGCGAGCGACCAAGCAAATATGCCATTACGACTGATGCTGAGAACAAGTAAAAGCCCCGGGCAACTTTCATAAAAATAAAGTGATACTGTATTGATCTCAAAGAGAAAATCTCTTACCACTTCCTCCCTGCTCAGGGATTTTAGAGGCTAGCTTTAGCTGTACACAAGCAGACCCCAGTAGAGATTTGGTGTCTTGCTCAAGGACACATATGCAGGAATGATTTATACCAATGTGAGTTGAACCAAAAACCCTGCCACACCAATGTGAGTCGACTGAATAATTCAGGCTGTTTCCAATATTTGTAAGTTTGCCATTTGGGTGACCTGATTTACAGAATATATGATTATCTTTACCAGCTCTATCTGCTATACTGTATACAGTGTACGTCCCTGTTTTACATCACAATACATGACACATTGTTGTCTTCTCTGAATGTTTTATCTCATCTTTTATTGTGACATTACACTTATCATAATCACTATACTGTATCAGCAACGTTCATAAAAAGCTGATTCTTAAAAGTTTATATTATATATATATTTTTGTATTTACATCATAAAACTGTCCATTATGTAGGGAAAGGGAAACGGTGGAAGTACATTTACTCAAGTTTATTTCAAGTAAATTCTTCTTTTAAACAATATAGCTGTGGTTATAACAGAATATTATTGTACAAACAAAACATATGTAATCATGGTTAAAGTTTACTTTAATGTGAATACGACAGTAAAATCTTTCTTGCATGTTAATGTAGAAGTAACTAGTATACAACTCAGCCTCCACCAAGGCCCAACAGTACATTTTATTTTAATCTAATCTAATCTAATATAAAACAAAACATATTTAAATCCACTAGATCCAGATTTTATTTGGGTCTGTATTATATATACGTGCACAGATACACAGATACCAGCCACCATGCATAACTCCCTAAGAACTTAACAAAAATGTCTAAAAACACAATATTTAAGATAATGAAAGAAAAAATACAAAAATCCCGGATCAATAGTTAATGTGGTATTCTGGGCTGAGACCCATCCTCCATCCACGCTTCATGGAAATCCGTTCAGTAGTTTTTTGTGTAATCCTGCTGAAAAGCCTACCAATCAAACTAACAAATGGACGAAAATATAACCTCTTACTACTGTCAGTGCTTACCTTATTATACTTAAGTTACTTTTCCAGTGCCTGCGCTCTACATGTTAAGGTGACCTTGAGCAAGAACCCCCCGTGAATGTATGTGAATGGTTGAATGCCGACTTGTGTTGTAAAGTGCCTTCTGTGGTAAGTAAGACTCGGAAAGTCTTGCAGTTATATACTCACAGTTTATTCATATTGTTGGAAGAAGAGGTTTATATTTGAATACTGTGTTGGCCCGTCTGAATGTAGCCTTCAGCAGTGTTTTTTTTATTGATTTTGACTTTTTGTTGTTATTTTCTTACAGTTTTTCTATCCACACTCTTTGACCGTTCTGCATACAAATTCACTCCCTCATGAATATTGTGCTTTAGCCTCACCTGGAACTCTTCCTCGTCTTACTTAGAGATGCTTTCATTGTCATTGTGTGATGTCTTTTCTCATTTCAGATATTTCATTATAAGTAATACGCTTCGGAACGAAACTTGTGACCGCTACAAATAACTCAGTACCCATGTGGTGCTTGTCATTCAGCCTCGCACTGCTATTTTCTTTAAGATTTAATTATCTCCAAGCACGCGACCGGAATCAATCTTTTGATATTAAGTACAGAGACTTCAATGAAATGCGAGCCCGTTATCCATCTACTTTGTGCCACACTGTGGGTGAGTGATTAAACATTCAGGGAACAACACAGATCCATCAGAAATGTCAAGAGGACCTCATATTGTCAGCCTGAATACCAGTCCTCGCGTTGTGTTTTGACAGGGGCCTCGACCCGTCCACACAGCTGCATGTGGAAACATCTCTTTTGCAATCGCACCGCATAACTCTGTTGTTCTCCTCCCGAGTCTTAAGGCCTCAGCTTGCTTGTTGGAGTCACAAATAATTAGGTTAGGCTAGTGGATCCTTAATCTCTTCGGCCTTTTGACTATCCTCCGAATCTGAAATGATCTGGCTCTTGCGTTGCCAACCCCTAACTCGAGTAATTAGTCCAGTTTTGGTTGGAGATCGCCATCAGTTCAGTCGCTTATGGAGATATTCAGACTCTACACAGCAACAAGGATCATCTTCAGTCAACAGCAATGTATGAATGCAAAGCATGTTTTGCATTTTGTGACGGAGGAAGTCTATTTTATGCTTTATTAGAGAGTAATCAGACAGATTAAGAGCAAAATCTCTGTATTAACCAAATGAGTTTGTTTTTCTACCCATTTATAGTCAAATTCATAATAATTCTTGAAAATAGAGTAAAGCCTTCCCTGCTGTTACATTTATTAGTTCTGATTTGATGCGTCTCTCAAACATCTCCCAATTAATTGGAAAACATGCTCATTCAGAGTATAAAAAGAGGCACTCTCAGCCATATATTCAATCTTATCAGGAAAAGGGATGTGTTGTGGCGGTGGTGCACCGTGAGGTGGGGGTTAATTAAGATGTTTAACTAAGAGATTGCAATTAATACCTCTGCACAGGTCATTTAGCTGTTGGTTGGAGCATGCAGCACAGAGTTTGCTTGGATTAACAGGAACATGCTAAAATCAGCCTAATTAGCAAATCTGATCCCTTACTTTTCTTCCTTCCATTAGACACCACAGGCGTTGATGAGTATAGAAGGAGCAGCGGTACCCCTGGAGCTCATGACACAGAAAAGATTTCAGGATAAACGGTGGAACGGCAGGGGCTTCTTTCACCAGAGGGCACATGAATCAAACGCACCCCCGTGATTTGTCCTTCACAATCGGGGCAGATGGAATTGCGTCTGTTGCTGCCTGTTTGATGGCCGCCAAATGATGGTATGCAAGAGTGATGGGAACACAGAGGAAGCTGCGGGGTGGCTTGACTACAAAGTCACTGGTGTCATTTCATATGTGCTACAAAGAAATGATCTCTCTTTGAAAGCTCAGAACCAGTCTATAATTTTTGGGTGATTTGAATTCTCATAACAGATAACTTGCTCGAGGACACATACACAGTTGATGGGCCAATCAGTCTAATGATGCGAAATCAATTAATTTGCTCAGTCACTTTTCTGTCAAGCAAACTGTAGCTCCAGCTGATATGGAGGTTTTTATGTTATTCTCTCACATTTAACTGAACATCCTGAGGTTTTTGGACAAAAGAAGCAATTTGAAGACGTTACTGGGGCCTGCGAGACATTTTTATGGACTTATTTCACGACTGTCTGTCATTGTACAGAAACAAGGGCAAATCTACAACAACTGGAATCAGGTACACGCAGTCACTTCCTCACTTCCTCGAAGATCAGCCTCACTGATAGGAAAATGCAGTTGATATAAGGTGGACACATCTGTATCGACCAATCATTAGATTAAACCGATGGAACAGCAGAAGGAGATATAGCAAAAAGAAAAAGGAAAAAAAGGGAACCCTGCTGAGTTGAATGATGCATCACACAAGTGTCAGTGAAAAAAATATGTGTGTGTGTGTTTGTACACTTGTTTTCAATATTTTCGGGGTCCAAATACCAGAAGCCCACTCACGGTGTGGGGGATGACAGCTTTGTGGGGACCAAAATGATAGACTCCATAACATATTCATTTAATTCTGGGGTTTTGGCTTGGGCTAATGTTAGGGTCAGAGTCAGGCAGATAGTTGTTATGGTTATGGTTATGTCAAGGCTTCAAGAAATTAATGTAAGTAGCAAATCGACATTACCTTTTATTAGCTGTCCTTTGGTTTATTAGCAACCTTCAACAAAATACTGTGCAAGTCGTTGAATCCATTTTGAAGTTATGCTGGTTTTGCAATAGGCATCTTTCATTGCCACGAGCCCTTTCAAGCCAATTGGCATGAACACAAACACACCTCCACACACTCCCACACTTGACCTCCGTGCCAAATTTCCACCTCCTAGAGCGTAAACCGTGCCCGCCAAAGGGTGGGGAGTTTTTTTTTGTGGACCGACAGAGCGACCTATAGAGCTGCCGGTTGCTACTTAAAATGATCAAGCAATTAATCGAGAAAATAATTGACGGATTCATCTGATTTATTCAGCCCTAATGAAGAGAAATAGTCCGAAACCTCACCACTCTATTCTAATCTATTCCCAGTTCCAATGGGACTGCACATTCATCATGGTGTTGCCATATGCAGACACGCTTTCTCTACATGTAGTCCTCCCAGAGCATCTTCAGTGTGATTACATTTCACCGTTTTCTTTTTCCTTTTTTTCCAGGAATCCATATGGCATGCCCTTGCAGTTCCCTCTGATTTTACCTCTTCCGACAAGTTGTTTCAGTTTGAAATGAACCTATTAGCAATCCGTCCCCAAGAGGAATCAACCTAATGATATTCCAGTGTGATTTAATGTCCCAGGTGTGGTCATGGTGTCTTGCTTTTTTTTTTTTTTCTTTGCCTGAGCTTGTCTGCTGGGCGAGCCAATCCATCAGCAGCGTGCTGTCAAGTCCCGGCGGTGAAGCTCTCTGGTCCTCCAAGGTCTTCTTAGACATGACTGACTGACCACATCCCCATTCTTTCCATCTCACTTACATGGAGAGAAGCACTGAGTGATGAGAGGGGACGTGGCGGCCGAATAATATCTCCATAAAAAGATAAAAACACGCTGTTTCAAGGAGCGACACTAGACTCATTAAAGCTTTTTTTTTTTTTGTGCCGCCGTTTGCCCATACTAGGTAGGATCTATTTTAAGTGTGTGACCTTTACCAGCTACCTCATCTCCAGTGGAGTGAGTGGAATCGAGGATTATTGAGCAGTATTGTGGCTACTTGTGCTCTTGTTGAATTGCGGTTAAAATATTCTATGCACCATAATCATCCACACACACACACGCAAATTGTTAATGTAAATGAGTTGATATTAAAAGAAGGATTATTTGCATAAATGCAAATCCCTTGCAGTCAAAAGGACAAGTCTTTAACAGTAGCCATTTTTGTTAGCCCCTCTGATACTTTTTTCATTAACACGCAATTTAAAAAAGCCTCAAATGGCTGACGCAGCTCAGTTAATTGTTGGCTTTTGATTCCCAGGGGCTGTTTTTCTTAGACTATGAAAGAAAAAAAAGAAATCGAGTAAGCCCTGCCTGGCACAGTTACTATGACGACAAGCTTATAGATATATAATCACACTCCACTCACCCCCACAAGAAACCACCAATACACACACACACACACACACACACAAATGCGTATGTATTCACTTATAGACAAATACACAACTCGAAAAGCTTCCCGATTGAAGCTGTATCAACACACATCGCGCTAGGTTGAGATGCACAGCTGTTGATTGGTGAGCTTGCCAAAAGTGCCCCATCGCCTCTTTCCCTGGACCCACATCAAATCCCCAATTTGTTTATGTTATTATGTTAATAAAGGGTAGCATTTCCATATGAATATCAATATTTCAGCAGCCAGTGAGGCGTTTCTGTGAACACAGTGGATCTCTGGCAAGGAGCACGCCATAATATGAATGGGGTTCCATTTGGAGTGTAATTTCCACTCATCTGATTTTCTCTTCCCTCACATAATCTGAAAAGGAGGTATTTTTAGAGCCCAGGTGCTTATCCTCTTTGTGGTGCTGGAGGCTAATGTTAAATGAACACATCAATCTTCAGCGTTTCAGAGTGAGAGGGGAGCAGCGTCGGCGGTGGCGTTGGCGGTGGCGGCGGCGGCGGCCCAGTCATAGTGGTAGTGGGTTCCCTGCCAGCTGTGCGAGGGGAATAGTTGGCTTCACCGCGTGATTCATTCAAGTCAACTAAGCAACGACACTTTTGCCTAAACTGTGGCAGCTTAAAGACCGCTGTGGTGGACAATACTACACTCGGAAACATCAGAAATAAGCAGCTAATGGTGTTAAAAAGTTTCTTCCCACGTACAGTTCTGAGCTTCCGACCACCAACACGACGATAAATCTTTGAGGCACTTAAAAAAATGATTCCTTTCTCTACTTGGATCACATTTCTTAAAGTCAATTACATTTCATTTAAACACAGCAACATAAGGTGTGCGTATGCTAAGTGCCGAGCAATGCTCTGATCTATGCAACTAGTTAATCCATCTTACTAAAGTGTGATGACTCATCACTCTTTCAGCGATCTAAATCACAGTGGGTCAGTAATCATTAATGGTTGTCTAATGCATCATGGGCGTGTACATCCGCTATTTAGCCGGCGTGTATGAGATTTCTGAGTTATGTGCTGTTGTTTAGGCCTGATGGGGAGATGGGAAGGCCAATCAGTCATCTACTTGCTGGTGTAGATTACTCTATTAGTCCGTGTGTGTGTGCATGATGAAAAGGTCTCCCGAGAATCCTTTACACCAAGGCAATCATTCCCGATCCATCCTGGAAAGATCGCAGGACTATGTGCAGATGTAGCCGTTGTAATTGTCCCGCATTAGGCATTTAACCCATTCAACTCTGCATCAGTTCTGGAGGCGGTTCTTACAGCTCACAGATGGAACTAATTGATGAAATTGAACACTTAAAGGGGCATTACGTTGTTTTGGGGGCTAGCAATCAAAATAGAGAGATTTTCAGTGATAGATTTTTATGCCTAAACAAACTGAATTAAGTCTGACATTACTATGACATCATCCTGACATCAGGCTGACATCATTTTAACATCACTCGGACATTACTATGATATCACATTGACTAGAATTTTAACCAATCATAAGCCTTAGAACACTTCTACTCTTTTTTCAGAGTTTGTTCTGAACCTTGTTCTGGAGATCAGATACATCTTCACCATGAAAGTAAATTTGAAAAGCTCCAGAACAGCTGCAAATGGGCCTTGTGTTGAGACTATATTCTTTTATATTCTGTTCTTGGTTGTCCTTTATAAATATTTTTTTCCCGTTCTGTTCTGTACCATTTTGTTTTATTTTCTTCCATTCAATTCAAGTAATCATTTCCTGAAGGCTAACTTTCTGGAACAATCATAAAAGGTCCTCAGCAAAATTATCAGCAACAGAGTTTCCAGACGAGAGGAAGCAAAGAGTTGACAAATATAAAGTATCCAAATGTTAATAAATTCCTGTCCCCCGCCCGACTGCACTGTAGTCAAATTAGGTAATTTTACTTATCTCCTCTGCCTTATCTTCATTGATTTTGAAGAAATAAAATGTCAAGAGCTGATTTCATCAGGTAAATAAGTTGGGGAAAGTTTTACTGACATTCAGGAAAAATGGGGGTCGGGAAAATCAGATAAACAGGATTATGTTTCAGATGAAATGTAATAAGAAAAAGTGATTCTGCTGTACAATCTGACGAAGAGAAAACAATGAAAATGATGCTATTTAACAGAGACAAGGATTCAAATATGTAGGTTGTTCGCATTTAACCACTGGTAGCACATGAAAGCTGATCAATACCCCGGCAACAGACCTGCGTGAAGGTGTGAAATTATAACCTCTGGCCTGGCTGTCAGCAGTGCATCGATAGTTTGGAATAATGCCTTTTTGAGCCTCTCGCCTCAATGCCTCTAATGTGGTCTGTTGGGACAACAAATGTCATCATCTCAATGGTCATTGCTTCCATCTGCAGGAAATCTGATTGATCAGCCAGTGTACTGAGAGTTGACCGGGTATTGTTATATGGTGCAGGCTCTGTGTGATGGCCTTTTGTAGGCCATTGATTGATTTATAAGTGGGACAGCGTGCTGATGTGGTCAACTGACTATTGATTCATCACCGCCCATATCTGTCCATTTTGTTGGCCGCACCGCAGTGCGACTGTATTGCTGCCTGCACAACAGAGGCAGGTGTTGTTTTTTTCCTCTTTTTAGTGGAAACTGATGGTTATTTTAAGTATTTATTTATTTCAATTGTGAGCTTTGGAAATACAACTCTCTCACAACTGTTCATTTTTGCAGGAGAAGACAATAAATGCAATACAATGGTAGAACTGGAATGCAATGTGCCCAGCAACACAAGCACTCACCTATTATGAGATGAGAACAACACCAAGCTTATGTTGCATGGTGCCACCTCCTTGCAAAGAGAACTGATTTACTGACCTGAAAGGCCACAAATGTTCAAGTGTCTCCTAACGATTATATAAGGCAGAATGAGCATAAATCATGTTCAGAAATCAATGAATATAGCAACGGTACAGTGCGTTCTGCAACACCATACCATCTTAGTCACAGCCAATAGAAGCACCCTGGGCTTCAGCTCTACTGTGTGCAGAAAAACACCTCAATCATCCACACCGCGATGGGATAAGACCCCACACTGGGCTTTACACTCCACAAATATGGACAATTCTCCTTGAACAAAATTGTCGATAATGAAACTAGATGATGTATAGCTGCCTACGCAATCAATATTTCTTCACAGTGCCATATAGCACTTTTTGTTGGGCGAGGTGCGCTAACAACACTTTGCAGCCATAATAAATGAGTCAAAGAGCAGTAATGGGGGTGCATTTTGCTCGCCTGTTTGGATATGCACTCTCTTGCCATAATAGGTCTCTTTGAAATCCCATTTCTTCCGCTCCAGGTTGACAAATAAAGCCGTGATTGAGGAAAATCTCAATTTCAAAGCCAACTAATTGAGGCTGATGGTGGTGGCTGGAAGGGTGTGTTCGTTTTCTTTTTTTTTTCAATCAGCGAACAACATTGTGTGATCTTCAAGCTAATGCGCCTGCTGCTTAATTTTTTTGGGGGGGGAAAACAATTAACAAAAGATGCAGAAAGGGGAAAATAACAATAAAAAATGCAGCCCTGGACCGGAGCGACCGCTTTTTCAGTCTGAGGGAGAAAGACAGAGAGAGAAGGGGTTTCACAATGATCCGCGGCTCCAAGTCCATAAATTGTGTTGATTTAAATTTAATGAAAAGATAAAGTCCTCTCCCCCCCTCTCTTCTGACGCACGTTGCTGTTTCAAGGCTTAAAAAACGGGACCATATGCCCAGCGAATCCACGCTCGGGGTCACCTTGAAAGTATTAGGATTTAATATGATTGAACGTGTGGTCTTAGCGAAGGATTAACGCGATGTTGTCCTCATGCTCCCAGACAACGAGAGCAGTCAACATTTTGCTTGTAGGTATGAAACAGACGTGGGATGAGGGGACCGCCGGGGGGGAGGGTGGGGCTTCGGGGATCTGACACGACGAGGAACTTTAGGGCCAGACAGGTTGGGGTTGCGGCTCTAATGAGTTAACGTGGACGAGCGGGTCATTCTGTCGAACCAGAGGATGAGGAGCCCATTAGCCTGAAAAAGTCTGAGGTGAATGTGATGAGCTGTGAGACTCAATAATGCGCCCCCTCCTCCTCCTCCCTCCCCAACTCTCCTGCCCTCTCCGCCCCCCTCTCCCTTCATCCTCCACGTTCAGGGTCAAGCATGGCTTTATAAATGTTATCTGATTGCTGAGAGCTTTCCAATGCTTAGATTCGGCGGTGAAATTAATCTCTGACTAAAATATTGACATACGCAGAACCTATCAAGTGAGGCGAGGCAATCAGGCAATAAGGGAGGAGGTGTCGGGAGTAGAAAAAAAGAAAAAAAAAAGAAAAAGAGAGCGAAGGAGAGGAGATAAGCACAATCAATCGGACGGCGTCACCCTGGGTTTTTTTACATGCTGCGCCGAGGCGTCGGATGAGCGTTTGATCAGCCGCGGCGCAGGTGAGGCAGTGAAACAGAGCGGGATTAATCTAAAATGGTTTGACCTTGAGGGTTGACCTTTCATTAAGGTAATCCCAGAAATCTGCGCAGGCTCTAAATTATTACGAGGAATGATGATAAAACAGTTTTTTAAATCAAGTTTCCAGTTCCCTCGATTGAAATGCCATTAGCTTCACCAAACCAACACTCAGACGAAGCATTCATCACTTTCAATATATGAAAAAGAGCAGCGAATACAGCAGCTCGGCAACGCTTCAAACTGTGGTTCAAGCAGTAGGTTCCCCTGTAGCGTCATTTCTAGAGGCGCCCCTCTTGCGTGGTAATATAAAGGACGATACAGGTACAGTGGTTGGTTTGTTGCTTGGCGGGGTCAAACAGAGGACTTCCATGTCTGAGACCTGAGTTCAAGACTCATGTGTAACCAACAGTCAAAGGGTAAATGGAATGGATTTGCATTTCTATAGAGCTTTTCTAGTCTACTGACCGCTCAAAGCGCTTTGCAACACTTGTCACATTCACCCACTCACACACACTTTCACACACTGATGGCAGAGGCTGCCGCGCAAGGTGCCAACCGCTCATCAGGAGCAATTCAGGGGTCCAGTATCTGTCTCAAGGATGCTTCGACATGCAGCCGGGGGGAGTCAGGGATTCGAACCAGTGAACTTCTGATTGCTGGACGACCCACTCTACCCCCTGTGGTTAAAGCAACAAAACAAGACATTTGAGGACATCCTATTGGCGCTAGGAAAAACTGAAAGTAAACATTTTTCTAACCTTTTTCAAAAATGTTATGGGTCAAACAACCTTAATTAAAACTATTAATTGAGAAAACGAGTGTCAGATTAATAGGTAATGACAGTAATCGTAAAATTGCAGCCCTAAGCTAAACTCATTTACTTATTTTAACCCTGTGGGAATTAAACATTTTAGATTTGGTAATCATTATATGGACAGTTTAGATTAGGAATCAATATATTCTTTGTGCCTGAGGTGTGAGGAAGTCAGACGAGAGTCGATTGACAGTTTCTGTCTCGCATAATATTAAAGGAGCACTATGTGGTTTCGGAGAAGAAATTCAAATTCAGAACTTGAATATATGCAACATTTATCACGTTATAATACAAATTCAGGAATATTTTTTTCTCGTATCTGAATAAACAAGCTGTTCTCAGGGTATATAAATATAAATGGCAGGGTCCGCAACATACAAACAAAGTAAAACAGTATGAAATTATCTGTTTGGTATTCAGTCATGAAAAGATGAGAGTCTGTTTATTTTAGTTTTTTTTTTTTTAAGGTATAAAAAACAGTCGATGACGATCTAAAACTACATGGTGCACCTTTAAAGGGCCGTTGTTCCGTGGGGGACATGATCAGCACCTGAGTGTGTGACTGTGACTGTGTCCTGCTGTCACCTGACAGGATACAAGTCAAGACAATCGTAAAAATTAACAGTCCAAGTAATTAGATATGATTAAAGAAAGTCTAGCTTGACGTTGCATATTCATTGCTAACTTTAAGGCGGAGCCCTACATGTGCAGGATTTGTGCTCGAGCGGTAAGTAGAGAATCAGAAACCGAACCACAGCGTGAACGCCAACAACGACTTGCATTCCCTGATGTCACATAACCTCACGGTTGCTGTCTTTAAGACATCACATTGTATGTCACACTATGGCACCCATTACAATTCCTTTGGACAGGCCCTAATCCTCGACAATGGCACGCACACTTTGTATTATACAGTACACAATGGTGACCTTCTGCATTCACCTTCCAGGGTTTAGCGGAATAATACATAACATGCAAGCATTAATCTTCTCTGCTATGCTTCAATCCTCGGCAGAACCCTGGGGGAATGTCACAAAGGCACTGTCGAGATGCCTCCCGCGTGTACCTCCTGGCAACTGTGGGAGCAGGAAAATAATAAAACATTCATCATTCATTTTGTAATGCTGAGGTTGAAGAAAAAAGCGGAAAGAGAGAGCGAGAGGGGAGAGAAGAAAAGGCAGCACAAGAAAATCAGGTGCACATGTGTAACAGAGAGTGACAGGCCCCTTTCATGTGGAAAAATAGCGCTAATTCATTTCCCACACAGTAAGTCCTCTTGTTTGCAATATTCATGTCACCTAGCACAATGAAAAGGAGGACAACCCCTGTTACTGGTGTAGCGCTAGGAATAGACGTAGCCCCCTTTGTTTTTTGGGGAGGGTGGGTAAATAAATAAAAAAAAAAGCAAGAGGAGAAACTCCTCTCGCAAACTGACCCAGATAAGAACAACAGGAAAAAAAAAAGCTGAAGTCTGGAGGGGCAAACAAAACAGTCCACACAGAAGATAGAGAAAGAGAGAGAGAGAGAGAGAGAGAGAGATGTAAAGACAGAGAAGAAAAAAGGGCTCTGAAAATTGTTCTCCTGACAAAAAGTTAGTTGAGAAGTAAGAGAGGGGGGAGAAAAAAAAGAAGAAGGGATGAATATTTTAAGAAGCAAGCTCTCTCAAGGAGGAGCAAGACGAGTAAGAGAGAGTAAGGATAAAAAAAAAAAACAAGCAGCTCGAGTAGCGGCGGCTCAAATTGTTGACTTGCAGAAAGGGGAGTTTTTCAGAGTACATGAGCAGGCGGCATGTGTTGAAGCCTGCCTCTGTGTACATCCACCCTCCCCTTCCTGGCGGAGTGCACCATCAGCTTATTGGGGCAATCATTTGAAGAAGAGAAAACACAAATATGGCAACCCGGGGGCCGGTTTCTTGACATTGTTCGAACATCTGCAGTTGCTGCAGTTCTATTTCCGGAGCCCTGGTTTTTTTTTTCGCCTTTCTTTTTGGGTTGCGCTGAGCTAAGTGCAAGAGTAAGCTGTTGGAGTAAGCTCTGTAGCAGTAGCCCATTCAACGCCACGCTGAGCAGTGCGCCCGGTTTAACATTCACAATGGGCCCACCTGAGAAAAAGTCACTGATTCTTTCTGATACTTTTGAAAAGCGACTGTCACTGGAAATCTGCCCCGATACATACAAAGCTAATATGCTAATTCCGACGCTCCAATCACATGTATATGGCAAATTTGCATCATCTCCTAACTCCTACCACTAAATGCAATGCCAGACTAAAAATGCTAATGTGTGCTGCAATATGTCATTTGTCCTTGTGCCTCGCTGGCCTGCAGCTCCGCTGAGCATGGCCCACGGTGTCCAGACTGTCAACTCCACTCCGCTCTCCTTCTCCCTCTGTGCCGGGGAGAGGGGACTCTGACCCCGCCATGATGACACAGCTCCAGAAGAGATTATAGACCCTGATACTCCACCGCGCCAGCATTATGCACACACTGCCCTTTAACTAAGATACACGGGCTAGCTGCCAGCTCTGTCCGGCCCCGTCAGATCTGCCTACTCACGTTTTTGCAGAGTAAAATAACAGAAACTGCCCAAGACAGCGGATGGCGCGGATACAAGAGAAGTGTTCATCATCAAAACCTCTGGATGTATGTGGAAAAACACACAAAAATCCCATAAGAAAATGGGTGTAATAAGCATACACAAAATCAATGAGCAGCAGCGCTCAACCCATGTGGGTATAAGGGGCGGAAATCAATACTAATACCAGTTTCTAACAGTTTCTCCCGCCATCATATTGGAGCGAGACACCGTGGTGTGCATTATTTTACACCAAGGGAAATATGATCAGCAAAGAAATATAGAGTATGACGCTAACTGTGTGTGAAGTGCAAACAAATCACATCAGTAAAAAAACTGCTGATTCTCTGCTCTACAACTCTGGAAACTTTTACGCACGTTAGCATCCGTCCACACACCCAACCAATCAGTGATGTCAAAGGTAAAATAAGCGACATCCACAAATGCCACTTTGTTCGAAAGCTCAAGCTCCCAAAAAAGCAGTGCAGCGTCAGTATTCAACCCTATGTGATTTAGTGTTAAATTACTCTTCTACCAGGAAGCATCGGGTACTTTCCCCCCCCCCCAAAAGGCTAGAAATGTAGGCTTCAGTATACAGTAGAAGAGTCCCAAACAAAAACATGTCGACATTTTATTCATTTCTTTGCAGCGTGCGCTTTAAAGTCCTTTGATCGGGGCAAAGTACCTTCTCCGGAGTCTTTCGCAGAGGTGCAACAATACCAGACTCCATTTGAAAAACCTGCAATTTATTCGCTGTTAGTGCCGAGCATGAAAAACATTTCACTATTCTGTGAAAAGCGCAGGTGCGCTGTCGTGTCCCGGTCAACGCGCTTTAGTTCTTCCGAAGAGCTGGAAACTAAAATGGAGCAGTGCTTTTTTTTAAAAAAATGCAACATAATTAAGCACAAATCAGCTTTATGCATTTTATTTCCCCACTAAAAGGCACTACAATTCAGTTACTAAAATGAAGTAAAAGATGTAATGGAAAATGCACAAAAGCTCGGCAGACTCCGCTAAGTGCGCTAATGAAAGATCTTCCACTTTGATCATGATGAATGTCGCTTAATGTGGACAATTCCCCAGCCGCCCCGCATTTTCATCTCCAGCCCCATCTGCATCCCATCGCGTCCCGGAAGTCGTGCTTCTGGGTTCTGGACTGAACTTTCACTCGACTGCCAAATTAAATCCAGTTCTGCTTACATCTCCATTTAATTACGAAATTAGAAGGACTTTAATTGAATTTCTTGCTGTGACTTTGGGGAGTCATTAATGTCATTGGATGGAAGGGGGAAAAAAAGACCCTTGTATAATGAGAGTAAGGACGCTTGCTTCCCTCTCGCCCTCCTGACCCTTCTACCCCGGCGATTCTTCCATCTAGTCCTGTTTGACGGATTTTATAGCCTGATTACAGGACCTTTACCCTCGCTGCTTCCAAAATGTATCAGCTCCTGACTAAAAAATTAATTGGACACTGCTGAGGTTTGTCTACAGCTTGTCGTGACACGAGATCAGGTATAAAAAAAAAAAAAAAAGAAGAAGCAGCGCATGCACAGTATCTAATTTCTGCGGCGATGGGTTCTTTCAGTCAAAACAAGACAAAAGTCGTGAGCAGTGTGGTATCTTTATCGTTAAATAGCCACCACCGCTGCTGAAGATATATCTGGGCGCCACCGGCAGAAACGTTCCCAGGCAAGGAAACGATTTAAAGTTTCAACCATGTTACAATTTACTCACATCAGCCGACATCGCTCCTCACTCTCTGACTCTCTAAGTTCTGGCGATGAGCAACCAAATGAAACACATCTTTAACTGCTAAACGACCAAACTGATGACAGGCAAGAGCAAAAATTGCATTATGTTCAACACTGACATTCAGAACTAATGATTCTGTAGCAGAATGGAAATTGATGGACTTCAGGTTTAAAGTGAAATTGTATTTTTATGATGGATAAAAAATGTGTTCCCTTTTAATCTAGAAGAACAGGACCTTTACCGTCTCTACCTATCTTGGACATTCATTTTTTTTTTTAACTCAGAAAAGCTGCAGAAGATGCTGCAGTAGTTCTGCCCAGCCCAGAGTAGCAACGTCAGTCCTCCTCTAAGAATTCATATGGCCCTAATAATCTCCAGCAACAGGAAGAAAGAGCTAAATAAAAAATCCTGTGTATAGCCTGAGAGGCAAATAAGGTGCCCTGCTTTTAAAGCTCGTTGCTATGAGCCCACAGTGACAACAAATGGCATCATAGAGGGACCTAAGAATTTTATCAACTCATCTCCTCTGTCATGAAAAGCAACAGTATGTAGAAATTTAGCATTTTGTGTGATTTTGCGCCCCCCACAGTTTCTGAGTGCAACAACACTGTCATAAATACAAATCCCATCCCTGTAACAACTTGTCAGACATATTGTTGGTGCTAACTATGAGCAAAACTCATTGCGTCATGACAATGTTATGTGTTGAAAACTGTGTTGAAGTAAATAGTGTGTAACGCTGTGATCCTAAACTCTCGCTGGAGTTACATAGTGCAGAAACAAGTGATGGGGGGGCGGAGTGGCTGAGACAGAGGCACCATTCATCCTATTACAAGACACAGCACCATCAAAATGATGTCCTAAGAAGACAAAGAAGGAGCGTTTATTGAACCTACAAGGCAGAGTTACATCTCTGAGAGGATTTTAAAAGGGTTCTTTGGAAAAAGTGAGCGTCTCATTGAGGTTTTGTCGAATCCGCGGAACAGGAAGCGGCGGCACTTTGGCAGCGCTCCCTTTTCCCATTTCGTTTCATTTCACTACATTCAGCTTGACAATGAGATCCTGTTAAATGATTTCTTTATGGCCTAGCCCACAAGAAATCAGCGGTAAGTGACATATTCCACCACCTTCATTTTGATTTACCATGGAAGCAGCCTTAGTGGTTGCTAGGAGCAGTTAACTGAATGTTTTCATTAGGCATATATGACAGTTATAGAACAGTTTAAGAGTAGTTATGTATAGAATTCCAAACTTTTCACGTTATTTGTGGTGGTTTGTAGCTTGGTTGCCCTGAATGGTTGATTGTCTCTCCACTCAGGGGAAACAGAAGCCAATGAGAACAGAGCAGTAGAGCTATTTGAAGTGATTTTGATGTGATTGTCCCAATGTCGCCAGGATCCAAAGGCATTCATGGAGAAAGGAAGAGTGTAGCACTTTAACTATTTTGTTGAGGAATAACATTTACTCTGGGGAAATGGTTTGGCTTGTAGCAAAGTTTAGATTGATTGCTTTCTCAGGTAGAAGGAGCAATTAGCACTAAATGACTTCATACCTTTTATCAACACTTTTAGCAACTGAAGTCAGTGAATTCATGCTTCTGTGTGAGCCTGTGCCCGATACCAGCGCCACCCAGGCAAAAAAACAAAGCTGGCTAACTATCGTGAACTACATAACATCATTGTTTTTGCCCAATTGAGTCCATTAACCCCGGTAGGACTGTGGGAGAATGCAACTGATCTGTTCTATTCTTGGCATTTTTGGCTCTGTGCGTCATTGCACAAGCAAAGGAGCCGAGCGAGACAGAGGAAAGAGTGAGCGAGAGTGTGTGTGTGTGTGTGTGTGAATGTGTATATTTTCATCCAAAGAGAAGACTCTGCCCCGAAGGCAACAACTCAAACCTGCTGCTGTCACATGTAAACAATGGGACCTGATTTGATGAACTGACAATGACATAGAGCTTGTGAAATTGTATTCAAAATACCGGAGACTATTTTCATTACTTTTTCAGGACTGGGGGACAAAACACGTAGTGACACATGAGTGGAAGGGAATAAAGACCGTGCTCCAATAATGGAACAGAGCTGAATGTTCGGGTCTGGAATGATTCATAATTATATAACTGCTACAAAATCACTGTGTTGGGTACATACACATGTGCGCACCAGCAGCTCGTGCCTGCTGTGGTGTTGTCTGCTTTGCCAGAGTCCTTGGACCTTCCTGCAAGGCAGCAGGTCTCATGAGATGGCAACGATCAGAAATGGAACAGCACGAGAACCGATCCCACCATCTTGGCAGACTGGTAATTAAATATCAGCTCTTGGCACACACGTATTTAAATGCTGCTTCCCTGCCTGCGCTCATGCCCGCTTCAGCCCGCCCATAGCCCCCCCCCCCACGACGCTGATCAGTGGAAGAGGCTGTGCCAGGTCCTGCCGGTAGCGACTGTTCTCAAAAGATATTATAAAGCGCTTCGTCCAAAGCAGATCCAGATCAGAGGCACCCCACTTTGAGGGCCCTCGGCCGAACTGGCTGAACGGCTAATGCTGCTGTTTGGCCACGAGGGAGGAGAAAAAAAGAATGGTTCTGGAGGACAGATGCAATGCGTCAGGATGTGATTTGGACGGGTGGCAGCACAGGATGTGGGGTGAAGAATAGGGATGGGCTCATAAATAGCGAGGGCTCATAATTCTGAAGATGTCAGAGGCCAAATGGATATTTTTCTATTGGCGGCGATAAGGTATGTGGGCAGTACACGGATAGGGGCTTATTAAATTTCTCATAAAGCCTATCACTGTGTGGCAGAGCAGAGGGCTTTCTGTTAACATGCCAGTTTACGGATGCGTGGCAATTGTTCTGATATGGGTTCACTTACCATGGAAAGTGTGGCTTCTTTGTGTTGCCGCATGCCCCATCAAATATACTGCGCCATGATTGCACGCTTATCAACACTCAACCCCGAGTCAACCATGCATTTAGAGTTATTTTCAAATGGAGATTTCTAACCGGTCAAATTATATAAGGAAAAAAAAACAAAAACTTTCGACATTACTGGCTCAGGTTCCCATTCATTCGTAGCCTCTGACTCGCTCTCCGGCTATACGGCGCATAAACACCAGCAGGCATTTTAGCCAATTTGTACAGTGATTGGAGCTGAGGAGCCCCCTGTCACCGGCAAAGAGGGATTTATCAATCACAGAGTCTCTGGCTGCAGCTTTTGCTTACTTGGCCTGCCTGTGCTTTTTCTAAAAATGGAGAACGATGCAATGAAGAAAACAGGAGAGTAAACAGAGATTTAAATATCTGGGAAATATCTGTGGATTGAGGGGGGGGGGGGCATGATGAAAGAAGGTGTGGGGGGGGACTAAGCTGCAAGAGAGGAGGAAGGATTGCAGAGGAAAGAAAAATGTTTGGAGAGAAAGAAGACAGAAATAGCCGGAGAGAAAAATCATTAAAGGAAGCAATTTGTGAATGCATTTGATACAACACAGTGCTCCAGATGCTGTCATTTTGAAACATAAGCCAATTAAGGTGGGGTAGATGTAGTCAACATGCAATAACACATGCATGATCCTGCTACAAATGTTAAACATCACATTACTAATGCTGAGCATTACTGGTGTGTCAATGTCAACTACAAGTGAGATCCAATTAATTACCCCCACGTCTTTCTCTCTCTGTCTGCCTCACCTCACCGCAAAAAAATGATTTATTCAAAAGAACATTCGACACATATGGAACAGAAACCATGCATAACTGATCTGCGATTCGCGGTGTACAACGGGGAAGAAGAGGTTTACGATACAAATCAATTGTCTGTGCTCAGAAGCACCATTTGCAAAATCTGATGGCACACGGAAAAAAAGATTTCATCCTCCGCTGATAAGACACACAAAGAGCCTCCGTCTCTTCCACTTCTAACTAAATAATCTTTGATTCTCAACACCTTTTCATTGACTGGCTCTATCTCAACCAGCTTAAGATCTCTCCTGCAAGAGCGCACTCGGGGAGGATGCGCAAGGATGGGAGATAATACGTTTTGATACCAACAAAAAGAAAGCACAAGCACAGGATCAACTTATTGGACGTCTCCCCGGATAAGTTCGTCCGAAAAAAGATAAAAGGGGAATGTTTAGACACATTAATGATTAGTCGCTAATGACTGATCAAACGAAAACACGCTTCCTTGAGTAAGCAGTGCCTTAATGAAGTCGACTGAATACGAGGCGATCGATAGGCCGGAGTCTGAGATATTTAAAGGGGCGCTGTGTGCTTTTGGAAAAGGAAATGTTAACCAGAAGAGAAAGATAGACATTGACTGATGCCCAAACAAACATAATACACAAACTCTTTGTTTTCGTGGCTGAATAAACAAACTGACACAATTTCAAACTGTTTCACTTTGTTTACATTTGGCGGACCCTGCCACCTTTCCAGCTTCAAATAGTGTTCTGGGGACGTTATTATCCTCTGAGAACAGCTTGTTTATTCAGCTATGGAAGGAATAAATATTTCAGAGTTTGTTTGATTACCTCATTAATACTATCAATATTAAAATTGTGAGTTTGAATTACTTCAACAGAAGTACACAGTGCCTCTTCCAGGTAAAGAGAGAAGCTCTGGAATATGACAACGGATGTGATGTATGATATATGAAACACACAGACCAAAATACCCAGAAGTTTGCCTGTCTCACCGGTAAATGAATCGGAATGCCCTTTCAGAGACTTACACTTTTGACCACAGATACACTGTATAATGTCACAAACCACCTTATATAATGAATCAATGCACCCTCTCTGTATTTTTGTCTCCTCTGCCTGCCGCTTTCCTCCCGAACCAATGTTGACATTTGGCTCAAAGTATATTGATTTATGCCGGGAAGTGGAGCGGGTATACGCTGCGACTTCAAGTGTGAGGTAGAGGGTGCAAAATGGGAACAAACTGCAGTCAGCGGATCTGGATTTATTTATTTATTTTTTTTAAATTAGGGGCTTTTCATTCAATCTCATCTGTCCTGGAAACAAGGATCACAAATGACTCTTTACATATTTCTGGAATGTGTTGTGCCTTGTATTGTACACAAAGGTGAAGAGAAAGTGTACGGTGGATAAACGCCTTCAAGGACAGCTTATGAAAGCCGTTACGGACTACATAACTGAAGCTTTAAAAAGTTTAAAAGAAAATATTTCATGGCCAGTAGTCTTAGAAAAGCCTCGCAAAACACACAGGCACACACACACGCCTCTTCTGAATAGAATTTCACGCAACAGTCGAAACATTTCACTGTTTGAATGTTCCCGGCGAGCTCGTCTCCGATTGTCTGCGTTTTTCTTTCATTTGCTTGACTGGGAACATCTCTGCAATCGCGCACGCATCGCTGCTCAATTGACTCCAGTTTGGTGAATATGTATAGGAGCGGGTCTTGAATAATGTATCGGAATCAGGTACATTCACTGTGCTAGTGCTAGTGGCGGTGGTAGTGGTGGCAGAGCTCCCATTGTCGGACACAGTGGCAAATCTTTGATGTGAATCCAGAGCCTCTCATATGTTCAAAAAAAAAGTCCACAGATGTGGGAGCAGTGGGAGTTTTGTGGTGTCACCTGACTGCATGCATTTATTAACAGCCAAATAACCGAGATAAGAAGCTAGGATGAATTTGTTAAGGCTCGTACTGCACCTCAAAGTGGAGTAGAAGAGGAGGAACAGAAGAAAAGGTGGCAAGTATATAGATCCATCAGGTAGAAATGGCCTTTATCGATCCAGTATCTCAAACAAGAACATAAAGGAAATCATATGTATGTAATGACGCATAAACCACATCTCAGCGTGTGAATTTATATGCCTGTAGTGGCTTTAATGCTACAATTTCTATTTGATGGATGCCTGATCGAACTCGCCTGCCCCGCTGAAATTAAAAGGCAGAACCGTGACACCCTCGTCCCTCCACGTCCACCAGCACCGCTGGACTACGAATGTTTCCACTTTAATTAACATGTATTCTATCAGAGAAACTCCATGCCCCCCGGATATCAAACTTTATTACTTTTTAAATAGGGTAAAATGAGGAAAAAGCACATTCAGTGTCAGTCCTCTGTGATAAAACAAACAGAGAGCGAGAGAGGAGGAGGGAGTAGATGAAGAGACATCATTGGGAAATATGCAAATCGGGGTATGAATACAGATCAGGCTTCTTCTCGGTAGGAGATGAATACATTTACCTCTCATCTACATGCTGATGAACAACAATAAGGTGCCTTTTTTTGGCTGTGGCACAGTGAAGTATATAATGCTTTCATAGAGCTTTTCATGGTCAGTTGTTTGAAATGAAAACAGCGTCGAAAAGAAAGGGCTGAAGGCGGACAGATTTACATCGCGTCCATTCAAATACACGTGTTTACATCTTCTCCTCGAAGTCTGGTACAACCGATAGCCTCTGGAGTTGATTATTTTTCTATACATTTGCACTACAGGCTGCTGCAGGAACATGTAAGAAAACGAAATGATGAATCCTCAGCTGAAAGAAAAAAGAAAGAAACTTTTGCAGGATATCTGACAGGAAGGGAGCTGATTGAAGAGGAAAGTACCTGCATAACAAACCCACAGGTGCTGATGAGCAGCTTGAACAGAAAGCCACAAATTATCAATTTGCAAGCTCATCAGTTTGAGTGAAGTATGGATGTGTGTGTGTGTGTGTGTGTGTGTGTGTGTGCGTGTGTGTGCAGTACATACATCAATGTGTTATTTTTCACTGGGGTTTCGTTTTATTTCAGAGGATCTGAGTTGCTTTGGACGAAAAACTTTTCCTTTAAAGCTCTGCTCGCACCACCCACCAAAAGCCTTGTTGATCGCAAACGTGTTTCTTTCTGTTTTTGTTTCATTTCCCTCCTTTATACCTCTCTCCGCACATCCCCCTCGCCGGTGTTTGCCAGTGTTTTAGAAGGCAAAGCCTGGCACGACCGTCCCAAGGCAATCGGCAGAGCGCTCACAGGGACGAACTGGATGTTTATAGTTCTAAAGTGAAGCGAGTGCTCCCCTAACCCCAGTGGCGTGAACCTACTATATCTTTTTAATGAGACTCTGAGTGTTACAGGCCTTCAGGCTGGTGACTGCAGGGGAAGGAGTTTTCCAGAGATCGGCCCGACATATGTGCGAGTGAAAGGACTTCGGGTGGTGCGCTGACACAAGCCACTAGGTATCAACAGAGGGGCCTTTGAACCAACACGCCACATTGCATCTGTATTCATTTCCACCTGGCAAAAAAGGTGTTTGAGCACATATTGCATTCACTCCCCCCACTTGCTCGAGGGATTTTTATGGAATAGGCAATATACATTTTATCAAGTTGTAGCACAGTGGAGTCGATTCGGTAATGTAAACACTCCCCGGAAATCCTATTTTCATCTGTGACAGCGTCGCTCCATACGAGTAATTGAACTGCAAGTTCTGCACGAGTCTTTAGCCCAGCCATAGCTTAAGGTCTAACCTCAATCTGTCAGGTTGGTGTCAAATCCATAATCATTTCTCTTCTTCGTATTGCATAAATATGGGTTAAACCCCAAGGTGGTACAGCTCTTTTATACATTACAGAACTAATAAAGCAGCGCGTAGAGGAATTATTTAGCAACTTTCCCCAAGGTAGTCTCAGGGTTGAGAACATTGTTGGGCATGAGATTAGGCTGAGGATGTTTTTTAAAGCAATACTGTCATTTTAAGAATATAAAATAACACATTATTCCTCCTGTAAATTAAAGTTGACTTCAAAAGTGACAAATCGCAAAATTCGTCAATGCACTCATGGATTTCACTGCTACCATCTTGTTTGGTTTGGTATGAACAGTAGCTTTTGGTGCTAATATTAGATAATGTTGGCGAACCTACAGTGGGTTATATATTTCTGTGCAACTGACATTGATGGATTATTAAGATAACTTTATGACTCCTCTTTACTGTCACACTACATGTTAGAATGCCGTAGATTACAGGGGCCTTATGTTACAATTTGCTGCAATTTAATTGAACTATTCACTTTTTATTAGCAATATTAGCGGAGTGTAATGGGACATAAAAAACGAGACCTTTCTTGTCTCTGTTTACTGTCTATACAAGCCTGTGGACGATTTGTTCACGTCTGTTAATGCTGCTGTACTGACGGATTTTACACAGCTTTATCAAGTGCCTCGCCTCGGTGCCTCTATCCGCTCCACTTACGGAGAGCAATTGAGGTTTAATGTTAGTTTAGAAATGCCACAGAGCCCTTTTAACATTTCGGTAAAACCTTAATGTTTCTTCTTGTGATAAAACAATTTTAATGCTAATCTGTGAAATGATAAAAACATAGCATAATGAGTAACAAAGCATGAAAAGCTCCGCATATCAACCAAGGAAGACTGAATACAGTGACAGGAAACTTGTTGTCACTTAAAAACTTTATATCATAGTACTACTGAACCGTCTCAACCTAAAGAAAAGTTGTAATTTTTCATACACCGGATTTTTTAGATCAAGGCACATGCATTATTCACTTAGAAATTAACGAAAATATCCAAACATGCAATGTTAAAGAACTTCCTGGATCTGTCCCTCTACCCCGAATCGCACCAAAAGTTAATTGGGTCTATTCTTGGTTGAGAAACATCCTCAATCCGAGTTTCTCAGAAATACGTTGAGTAGTTTCTGTGTAATCCTGCTGACAAAATGTTAATCCTTTTTGACATATCTCCAATTGAAAACAGGTTCAAACATTGGACTTTCCACCCAGAGGTAAACTACTGACAGGACAGTATTGTGATTGCGTATAAAAGGGGCATGGGCACAGTTCATTTGCAAATTTACATTTAGGGCATTTATCAGATGCTTTGGTCCAAAGTGACTTACAGTAATTCATACATTCATTCACTGATGGGGGTGCCTACCATGCAAGGTGCCAACCAGGAGCAGTTTGGCGTTCAGTATCTTGCCCTTGCAGAACAGGGGAATCGAACCAGCAACCTTCTGATAACAATACGCTGGCTATACCCCTGAGCCACAGCCACTCCAAGTGATTGCATTGTTTTCAGGTTTTACACAGCATCCCAATGCTTTTGGAATCTGGGTAGTAAAATGATTTAAAATGGATCCAGCCAAAGACAGGTGGTAAATACAAGCACTGTACCAACAAGTCTCTATTGTTTCTGCCTCGTTAGTGTGGGTCGTGTTGTAGAACATCATTGGTTAACAGCCCTAATTACAGCTACAAGTGTCACTCAAAAAAGATAAACAGCTCTGGGGTGGATGCTAATGTAATTTGTGTAGAACAAGCCTGTTTTCTCTGCCAGGTCTACGTGCTGGCTGCCTTACTGTATATCCAGCCAATTATCAAGCAAATCACCCTGCTAAACTATGAGTCATGCATCAGCATCCACAAACCTGAGTGCTCGTTGTTTGCAATCATCCGTGACTCACATGGGCTGAAAAACAGATAAAATATAAACTTTTGAAATGCAATCAATCTGTTTGAGTGTCAGAATTTTATAGGTAAGCACAAATGGACCTGGAATTACAGGTAAAATGGTAAAATGACTTTTTTCAGCACTCTCTTTGAAGGCTGCTTGACAAGGGTCGCTCTGTAAGAGCCGATTCAGTGTTGATTTGTTGTCATCTCCGAGCGAGGTTTTTTGGGGGGGGAGAGTGCTACGCCAAGCAGCTGGGAGAGAGGAAACACATCACTCCTGAGAAAAGATGGCTGTTGCTTGGGTCGGCCATATGCCCCAGCATCTGTGAGGGAGGATGAATGCCTCTGTGTATGACAAAATAAATCCCAATGACCAATTCTCTCTTTTGCTTGTAAACACCTAAAAAAAAACGTCTTCCAGCACAGATTGCTCTTTAACAGATTAGTGTTGATGTATTCACATACATTACATATTGATTTTAAACTGAACTATTCCATGACCCTGGTAGAATTTAGATCCGATGGCTTACGTCTTGAATATTTCATGTTGTTTTGATATGAATGTTACACCAGCGGGGTCGGAAGTGTCGTATCAATTTATACGAATTCAGTTCAATGCCGCTGCCAGAGTTTGGTCCAGAGACTCAGTTTAAAAGCTGTCCTGCTGTACTCCCCCCGTTGGCTTCCCAATGAGTCATCACTCGCATTTATAGTAATGTTCAAAGGCTTTGTGATCCAAGTGAGGAATTTGTTTTTTTTTTTTTTTTAAATTTGCCCAGCAAGGTTTTTAAATTGATGAGAACTGAAGTAAAACTAAAAAAAGAATCGGTTCAGTTGGTCGGTTCAAATGAGGACTTCTTAAAAAATTCAAACCCCTGTGTTCTTCAGTGACTTTTATCTGCTCTTTGGAGGTAGTCAGGTAGCGCAGAGTCGGGTTTTCATAGCTCTCTTGCTGAAAACAGACGCCTACTACAGCCGAAAATGAGGCTAAAAGATGAGAATGAACCAAAACAGAATAGTTGTAGGCCGGACAATCAAAACAATGCGCTGAAAGAGGCTGAGGTAATGCACAGAACTCAGGGGAGCTGTAGAGTTGAGTCATAATTGTCTAATACATCAAATTTGCTCACAGATTCTTTTGTAGGTTCATTTGCATGATTCCTTCATTTACATAGTTTGCGACAGGAACACTTTGTTTCTTTGTTTCCGTCTTACACCCGATCATATAATGTAATGAAGATCTTTTTGAAGGTTACCTTGACTGGATATGCATAAACACATTCACCTGGTTGAGAAACAGCGACAACATGAGCTCCCGACCAACATACTCAAATGTAATCATGCTCTCTGTGAACGGCAATTGAATCTTGTTAGTGCAAAGGGAAGCGCAACAGGCCTGAAACGAGGTCTGCTTTGGATATGTGCTGGCCGGAGAGCCGATGGGCCCGAACAACACATGGGATTACACGGTGTGGAGCCACCGCGAACACATTGGGGCGAGACTTAATGCCGTTGCGGTTAAACACGCGATTATGCCTCCCAACATGAGGTGATTATGAATCGCGGAGAGGCAGGGCCGAGAGATGCTAAAGTGATTGTCCGTGATTTTGTCATCCAATACCTTGATAAAAACCAAATGTTCAGATAAGACGGAACAAGAGCAGATCCCTCGGCGAAGCTTCTATCAAACACGACTGGGATGAAGAAAAACGAATGAATTGGGCTTCATATTAATACATCTTTATGATGATACATAAAGGAGATGTAAGCTTTCATTATGTGTTAGGTTAAATAATTTAAAGTCGTGATAAGACTCACAGAGTTCTAATGCACAGGCGAGGCGAGGCGAGGCGAGGCGGTCGTTTAAAACAGGAAAATCAATTTCTATTTTCCCCCGGTATTTCATTCTATTTTATCTTAATTTAATGTCACTTTATGTTTTAATCGCGCCGGCCCCAAATTTCATTATTCCATATGCTCAGTTCAAGGAGAAAAGCCAAAGAGAGTGCCGGCCTCTGCAGAAAAAAAATAGGGTAAACTCTTGGCACATGGCATCAAATTATGAATAAATAACCCAACATGCTGTTAGCCTGGGGATAAAACACACACTATTAGCTATCCCCCCCCCAAAAAAAGGGAAAAAAAAGAACTGTTATTCACCATTGCCTGAAACAGATGGCTGCATCGTCCTCTATATGTCAGGTCTGTCCGGCTCTCACAACCTTTGGCTGCGGCCTGAACCTTAAGCAATTGCCTGTACATGTGCGCACACACACGCACACACTGCATATGTCTTTCTGTAGTACACACTTGCTCTTTCTCTCTCTCTTTTTTTCCTGCCCATCTATTCTGTCTTTTTTTCCCCCTGTATCTCCTCTCTCCAAAAAGCCCTTTCTAATAAATATTAATGTCAGCTCCCATGTGGCGGGGCAGGGCTTACTCACAGCCAAATGATCCTTACACAGAATAATGAAGCCGCTGGGATCCAGGTGAGAGGACGGAAGGAGGCTTATGTAACTCGGTGCCTTGTCAGGTAAGTTTCATCCATAATTTAACACCCGGGGAAAGCAGATCGGAGATATAGGAGGAGACGTGAGGAATTAGCCTCGTAACCTGGGAAAGACGTGGGAATGGGGGGAAGCAAATGTAATGAGAGAGTAAACCCCTCCAGGGATTTAGTGCACAAACAGCCGAGTTTTGGGCTGATATAGATGTGATAAGGCTGCAAATGCATCATGCATATACCTGCTGAGAGCATTATACCTTTTCCTGCGAGTAAACAGCAGGATTTCTGTTTATTCATTGACTCAATATTATCGCTCGCATACACTGGCCAATCCGGGCGCAGGTATGATCGATACAAAGACATCAGCAAACAACCGTCCACTGCAGGAAATCCCAGAACTCAAGCAATTCAGAGGCTGCGAGTATGCCTTGTCTACAAGTGTCCCCTGTTGACACATAAAAACAAGACAAATGGCTCTAACAGGCAATTTGATGGACGCAGCGGTTGACAACTTCACATTTTCTGGAGATCAATCTGCTATACACACACACACACACACACACACACACACACACACACACAGCGGCCGAATATGTGCCAAACAATGAGAAGGGGACAGGAATCCACATGGTTATCGATCTGGGTGACCTTCGACCTGTGCTTTTTGACCTTGTTAGCACACAGTGTAGCTTGACAAATGTGGGGTCAGAACAAGCTGGTAGATCATCTCCTGCCGCTTCCCAGAGTCACGCTTCTGGTCAAATGGCCAACGTGTTGCAAGTTCCTCTTTGATGAGGAATATTTACTTCACTACACTCATTTTCTCCACCTCCACTCCATGACTACAAGGCAAAAATATTGCACAGGCGTATTAGTGTGATATCAGCAGGATTGCAGACTTTATGCTGGTTGTGGCGAAGACAGAGATGAACTGGAAGGTATAGGCTTTCAATTTATCAGACGATCGATGCTCCAACTCTCCCCTGTGGTCATGAGCTTTGGGTAGTGACCGAAAGAATGTGATCGTGGATACGACGGCCGAAATGAGTTTCCTCCATAGGGTGGCTGGGCTTCTCCCTTACAGACAGGGTAAACAGGTTTTCCAGGCACGTACAACCAGAAGGAGCACCACGGGTGGACCCAGAACATGCTGGAGAGGTTATATATCTCATTCCCCAAGGTAGCTGTAAAATGTTGCTGGCGAGAGGAACATCTGGGTTTTCTTGCTTGGCATGCTGTCACTGTGACCTGGCCCTGGATAAGTGGCGGAAAACGGATACGTGGATGACACCAGAATGTTTATTTGACACCGACAGTTACTAGTTACCCCTCAAATTAAGATTTTAGATTCAAAACTTGTGATGAGTGTGTAAAATGTGATGCATGATTAGAAATTAAACTATCACAGTCATTCTTTTGCTTGGGTAAGACTGTAGGTATTTTATCTGTAATGGTACAGTGCTTGTCTTTTAAAGTGTGGTATTGCTACTTTTACTTATACTGCAGTGGAAACAGACAACTTCCAACCCTTTCCAAGTGTTATTATCAGTGGAGCTGCTGTCACAAATACAACTGAATCATTCCTGTTTACCTCAGAGAAGCAACTACCAACAAGACAGGACAAAAAAGCTGAGCTTATAGAAGTGGTAATGGTGCCAAGCTGCCAGTCAGGCTGGATCACCAGTCAGCTTTTATTTTTCCTGGGAGACTTCAAAAACTGCGAAGCGAGGTTATAGGTAACCGATCTTAAAGGTCCTATTTGTAAGAAAGCCTCATTCAGAACTCTACAAAAACTGACGCTATGAGTTTTCTGACCTTGTCAAATACGAGGCGGCGCTTTAGGATTGTAGGTCGTATCAGTCGCCATTCCATAGTGTCACTATTTGATGGTTGGAAATGCCGAAAAAATACAGTATTATCAAAAAAGAACCTTTAACACAGATGGTGTCATTACTCTACGTCCATTAAGAGTCATAGCCTCAATCACTGTTCATCATTATAACCACATTTATGATACATGGTGTCAAACAGAGAAAGACTGATTGATCCATGGGACCAATGGATGGTTGGAAACAGAGTACTAAAAATACTCACGTGGGGAAACAGCACCTGATGGCTGGTTACTACAGTTCACACAAAAAGGAAAAGATGTGTTTGTAAGTGAATCCCACGCGAGTTCCCTTCAACAACAGCCCTGCCAGTGAATCACGTACGATGCAAATGATTCAGCCACAATTCATTTGTGAATGCCTCACGCTGACAGTAAGAGGTGTGTGTGTGAGTGTTTGTAAGAATGGGCAACCGCGTGAATAACCTTCTATCGTACCAGTTCAGCCATGAGGGAATGCTGTGCGCTATTTGTTTGTGTACGTTTCTATGTGTGCAGACGTGAGTGTGTGTGTGCGTGTGTGTGCATCTAAAAGCCTGTGTTTGCACATGATAATTACCACGTTAAATGCATATGTGCATATTCATAATACCAATTGTGTCTGCACGTACACAGGTGCATTTAAGTGCCTGCCTATGCATGCATAATGCATCTGTATCGCTGTGTGTGTGTGTGTGTTTGCCCTTGTGTCAATAACGCTTGCCAATAAAGCGTGTGTGTGCACACGGCGGTGAGTCTAGGGCCACAGATAGAGCCAGGCCAAGGGCCAAGCAGGGTCCAGATTGATCAAAAGGCCCCTATAGAGCCCCAGGAGGGCCACTAATGGAGCTGTCATTATGCCACGTCCTTGCTGTCCAACAGCCTCCTCTGCTGTCACACACACATCACACACACGCACACACACACACGCACACACTGTTTACCGGGTTTCGACGACTCAGCAGTTTTCTCCTCAGCTGGAGTCAGTACCAGAGAGAGTTCAAAGGCACAACTGTGTCGGACAGGCGAAACATTGTCATCTCGGCGGGGATGCAAAAATAGAGTGACGTTCAAAGGCAAATGGAGCTGTTTAAATCTTCCATCATGTGTTCAACGCTTTGACCTCGAGAATCTGGAAAGGTCGTGAAAGGCAGCGCAACAGAGAGGCTTGCCGAGCCAAAGACACTTTACAGAGCTGAGATTTCATTGCTGGTATTTTTTACTTTGCCTCTGAGACTGCCTTCTACGAGCAACATTTAAATTGTGCCTGGGTTATGACCGGCTCGTTCCACAGGAGGACGAGGAGAGCTGGAGGTTTAGATATAGAATGCAAAGACTCTGTCTGAAGGTAATAGTGGGAAGATTGGTATAAACCCTTTTACCTACTTAAGTTCTTTTTTATGAGGAGCAGATCTAAAATCAAAGTAAAAGGTTGTATGGTTTCCCCTACAGCTACGGTGCTCTATAGTAAGTACCTGTATCCTCTCAATACCGGGCTAAAGCCTGCTGGTTTTATATAAGGTGGTTTTTCACCACTTCAGCAGCTTGTTTTGATCCTTATACTTAAAATAAGTAAATAAATAAATAAAAGTTCCTCTGTGTATCCATTTTGTCAGAGTTCAGGAGTCAAATATGATGGAGTTCATTTTGCAACACATGTTCTCTGTTTCCTTTCTCTCATCTCTTTCGATATCACTCGGTTGATACTGGAATATGGTTGTTATTATCATTTTAATGAGGTCGAGTTCACCATATAATACTAACACAGCTGGAGGAGCGGTAGGAGGGGTACGAGATAGGGAGGAATCGGTTCTGTAATGTCATCTGTTCCCTTTCTGAACTCAAACCGCAAGAATTAGCATTAGCCTATCCCGAGGAGGGGATCTGCTTTTTCTCAATTAGCCTGTCTCTCTTGGGCTCCTTCCTTTAGGTGTTGTCAAACAGGCTCAGGAGTGTCACTGACACTAATCTTAGCTTAGGAAAAGAGTATTTAACGGTGGTTTGAACTGGAGGGAAGTTGGAGAAAAGTTGGTGACATGGTGCAGCCCTGCAGGTTAGCAAGGCAGTATGAACTTCAATGTCCAAAGTGTTGAAAGTCTGTGAACTGAAGAACCGCAATTGCTATTTCACAAATAGAATCAAGCCAGCTAGCTCTATCTATCTATTAGCAAATGCTGCTCAGGCCTGTGAGAGCTGACCTATCGGAGCAGGCTGGGCTTTTTGTGAGGGGGGCCTTAAAGAGACAGGCACTAAAACAGAGCATTCAGACAGTGGGTGAATAGAGGTGACGCAGCAGTGGACAATATGAGAAAAATAATGTGTTTTTTTTTTTTTTAAGAAATAAAAGTATGGACCTGAACATGAGCATAAGACATGACCTTTAAAATTTTCCCCAAGCTCAGGCTGGGTTATATACCTTAAGTATTGTTATATCCTTGCCTTTGCTGCTGCAATAACCCACTAAGATCAATGCCTTTAAATCAAATCCAATCTTATCAAATGTTGTATAGACAGCAAAAGGACATGACAAACACCTTGACAGAAAAGACAGCAAAGCAAAAAAAAAAAAAAAAGCCAGATTGTTCACCATTGCAGCAATCTGCAGTCTATCAGATGTACTACCTACCTATAACCTCCGGAGAGGTGTGAACCAGTCTAGTATCCGCTAAAAGAAAACATCCTGCCAGTGAAACAATATCTAATAGGCCGTGAGAGCATCCAAAATACATAACAAAGTGAGTCAGCCCAGTGTTGAACGGGAGGAAGAGACCAAAATTGGTATCCTGCGGATACACTCCAAATGTCAGGTCTGGTAAGAAGAAGTCAAGGCTGCCTTGACAGAGCAATATAATTTGAACCCAATTTTGTGACTCAACTAGATATATCTCCTCTTTTTCCTTCCGAGTGAGTAGAAATATCTGCCACTGTCATTTTTAGCGGAGAGGAGGGAGGAAATGAGCCGTGCAAAAGACGGATTTGGAAGATGGGATGGTGTTTGCATGTGTGTGTTCCTATGTGTGTGTGCGAGTATATGAAAGAGAGATGACTTGTGCATATGGGTATCACAGACTGTTCCACAGGGAGAACTGAGCTCTGTATGACACCAATGATATATACTCTTTAAATAAAAAACATTTTATTTCGTGCATGTGTCTCAGTGTGTAAAGACTTTTGGGCGAGAGTGTTGTTCATGTTCATAGATGCTGTCATCTATGAAGCCCCTGTCATGGCTGGCGTGAGAGTTGGGTGTCAGAGTGTCACTTGTCATGTCAGCCATGATACTCCCAGCGCGTCAATCACCGATCTCCGCGTCGGGGAGGGCTGACACTAGAGAGCGCCGGAAGTTTGGTGGACTTTTTGAGCAAGAGCCGTCAAATGGGAAAGAGGAATGACGAGGAATTGCGTTTGCATGTATACACGTGTAGGACGGCGGGTTTCGGTGTCAGGTGAGGATGAAAAAAGGGATGGAGGGAAGGGCGAGCGGGCATGTATTGACGTTTGATTGACAGTCGACTTAGGGGATTCATGAAACATTCAGTTGGATGCAGCGCATAAAAAAAAAGGGGGGGTTGGATTTCCAGGAATGGAGGCAAATCAAAACGCTGAAATATCATTCGGAGCTGTGACACCTTTTACGGACACTCTCAGCTCTTCACCCGCCAGCTATTGTCTGTCTTCATGTGTCTGACTTCTCGCCGCTTCCCTCCATTTTGCAGCGATGTCAAGGCGGCAAAAAACACGCGAGGTACTGATCACAGCCTCTCGACGTGGCCGCGTCTTGGCGGCGAAAAGGGAGGAGCGGGGCCTGTCAGGTGCGAGAGGGGAAGGGAAAGGAGGAGAAGGGATGACAGGGAGGAAGATGGAAAGGAAAAAAAAAAGGAGGCAAGATGGGAAAATCTGATAAATTCAGCCGCTGTCAGCTGGCGCTCTCCTCCTACCAGGGCTAGGAGAATAGATCCAGGGCCTCCCACCTGCCTCCCCATCTAGCGGTCAATAGGGAATTCCTATTACAGTTGCTGCCTTGCTGGCTGTGGATATGGGCTTGACACAACAGACCCACGGGAGGTTATTGCCTGCACTCTCCTTCAATAACCGCTACCCATCTCCCACTAGCACGTCTCCATCAATCAGCTCCGTCAGCCTAGTTTTTGTAGCTTTCGCCGTTTGTTTCTGCCTCTTCTCTTTTTTTTCCCTTTCTATTTCTTTCGCACTCTCTCTCTCTCCATCTTCCGTAACACATACCAGACGCACGCACCTGATTTTCAGCCTGCCTCAGAAGCTTCCTTTTCATCTCCCCTTGCAGTCTGGCTTTCACACCCTTATTCAATCTCTTTCCTCTCCTGCTCTCTCTCCCCCTCCTCCCCCTCTTTTCATCTCTCCATCGGCTGCATCCGCCGGTCCAATCCGCGGCGAAAAAGATTCTGTGAAGCTCGGCGCTTGTTGCCAGAGAGACAGTGGCCCACGCAGAAGTGACCTGTTCATTCATGCCTCATTCCCCGCTATTCAAACAAAGAGTGAGAAGAAGTGCTGCATTGTGCCAAAGCGAATCCTCTGAAAGCCTTGAAAAAACATGCACACACATAATGTGGGCACGAGCTTCCTGCTACGCTCTCCAGTCAAGGTGATCCTTTTTCTAACTCCACTGCGTGAGTAAGGGTTATAATCTCACTCAGAAGAGGTGTCGCCACGTCACAGGTCTTGCTTGGAGAGGTGCCGGTGTGCTGTGGCAAACTAGGTAACGCCAAACACTCTGGTTTAACAGGCCGGATGTTAAAAGGTCACGTCCAGCTGATAACCAATCACTTCAAGGCCAAAGCTTGCAAATGAACCCTGTTGGTGGCCCAAAATCCATTTCCCCTACTACCACAGGTTACCAATTTTCAATTTTAAAAGGAGCTGGCCACTGTAGATTCGAAGCAAATGTTACTCAAATAGGTGTAAATAATGCATTTTGTAGGAGATTATTTTCAGCCGAGGATTTGGTGCTCCAGCGAGTATTCAGGGCAGCAGGAGGATGTGTGTGGGATTGACTCAAAATAAACTACGGCGCCCATGTTCATCGTCAAAAAAGAAACATGTCAGCCAGGGAACCAGTGTGGCTCACTGATGTGTTTCTTTAATAGTATATATACAACACTGGAGGTCTGTGGTGCAAAGGGAATGAGATATATTTGGAATTTGCCTACACAGTTAACAGTTGTCGGTGGGATCATTTAGGTGGTGGTTTGTGGACACAAAAGTCAGCATTTGTGGGTTTTGAACTGGCGATCCAGCAACAGAAACTATTTGGGCCATGGAAATTTATGATGTTTTACAGATAAAACTATTAAAAACAATCGCCAGTTGATGAAAATGATCATCAGCTGGAGCCCTGTTGCAAGTCTGAGCCAGTCTATGTCAATTATCCATACAGCTACACCTGGAGTGTGAAAAAAATGCAGCATCCTAATCCTGGGTTTCCTGATAACAGAGCACAAAATGTATCATTTACATTACCTTAAAAAAGACATGGGAATTTGGCCTGATGTAACAGGAGCTGTCACTTCTGAAATGATTCCCATATCAAGGAACCTTACTTTGAATCTATCCTGGGCAGTGTTGGGTGTAACGTGTTACAAAGTAACGCGCTACTGTAATCACATTACTTTTTTCAGTAACGAGTAGTGTAAGGCATTACTCTTCTGAATGTAGTAATCACATTACAGTTTGCCAAGCTCGTTACTTACGTTACATTGCTAGGTTAATCAATTTTAACAGCATGGTCGCACGTATCACACACGGCGGGCTGGGGGGGGGCGGCCGCCAATTTGACAACTTTCTCGCTAGATTCAGCGACTTTTCAGACCCTCTTAGCGACTTCATTTCTAAAAACCTACGAGCGACAAATCTGGCGACTTATTCAGATCATCGGGGAAGGGGGAGAAATATATTATATTGTAATTTACATGCTGCTCAGAGTGATCGCAGACCACGGCTCCTCTGCAGCAGTGCTGGACTCTCTCCCCTCCCGCGCGGCTGCGCAGGCGACAGGCCGGTGTGTGTATGGGGGCGCTGGCTGGGGCAGGCTGGAGGGTTACAGATACAAACATTACTTTGAATTTGTTGAAGGTAAGGAAAATAACTTGACTGTAAGGTGCACTTTGCCCGTGTTGGAAACCTCTCCTCACCGCTGCTAACACTACCTCAAACTTAACGAAGCACCTACAGAGACAGCACGCACACACAAATCTTGTTGCTAAGGAACCGTGGACTATATAACATGAATGAGACGCCAAGACAGAATGTAACGAGTAATGTAGCGAGTAATGTAACTAATTACTTTCTCCAGGCAGTAATCATGTAATGTAAGGCATTACTATTTTTGAGAGTAATGTGTAATGTGTAATATATTACTTTTTTGAGTAACGAGCCCCAACACTGATCCTGGGAAAAAAATGTGTTAGATGTTAAGTGTATTTGGTGTTAACTGGAAAGAGCTAAAACCAGTCACGTGACGTAGCGCTCAGCTAGTGAACTTGACTGCAGGAGGGCGCAGATGAAATGTAAGCCTGTTAGCTTCCACTGAATCACAGTACGGAGAGGCTACACTAATTTACTTGTGGCGACCCACCACAATATCAACATCGGCCGTCACGTATAGATTTTCAATTTATTTAGCCGTGCGCTCTCCCTCTCTTGTGCGCGCGTGACATAGTGTTTCCGACATGACTGTCCCTGGGCCAGCTGCGGAGGTATATTCACGGCCACCGAAGTACACTTGGCAGCCGATTTTAGCAAATTAAAGTGGTTATGAACACTATCAATCTATGCGAAACACTGTTGGTGCAACTGTCGCACACTATCTGCCGGAGCAAATGAAGCGCGAGCTCGCAGATTCGTCTGGTTCTCAGGCTGCTCAGAGGCAGGGATTACGTTACATAACTTAAAGTTGTTTCTTACTCGACAGCATAGTGACCCCCACCCCCTCCGTCACCATCATCACCTTCCACACAAGCCTCAGGCAGTCAATATCGATATTCAACTACAAACTGTAGTGAACACTGCATTGCATTCGGGGGGGGACAGAAAAAAATAAAGTAAATGAAACCGCATGCTCGACCAAATCATGCTCATTCAATGAAGAGAAACTAGGACAGATAGATTCCCCTTTATTTATGCATATATATATATATATTTTTATACACACATATATATATATATATATATTTTTATACATATACATATATATATATATATATATATATATATATATATATATATATTTCCCCCTGCAGTTTAATATATTCTACTGCGCCTGGCATAAAACTGCTGAGCTCCTCTCCATCACTAGCAAATACAAGATTGAATTTTGGGGGAGAGAAGGGTTAGGGGGAGAGAGAGAGGAAGAGAGAGAGAGAGAGAGAGATAGAAAGATTGAGCACGACAGAGTGAGAGAGCAAGCGGTAGGTGGTGAGGGGTGGAAGGGTGGGGAGGTCATGAAACTAGTAAATCTGTTAATGTAAGCGCACTGGCACGGGGGACGTTTGATTTCTTTTCATATGCCAGCCCCTCTGCACACTTTCTGTGGGAATTGATATGTGAGGACAGATACACCGAGAGAAAAAGAGACCGAAAATGAAATAATAAGGAAACATTCAATCTGACAAGAGCCCCGCGCAGCTGATATTCAATATTTCTTGAATTCTTTTTAAAGGAGCGTCTTCTTTTCCCTCCATTTTAAAAGTGCCGTTACAGAGACACAGAGGAGCTGCTGCTCCTCATTCGTACCTCTCTTTACTTCTTTTTTACCTCCTCTGTACTCCTCTCCTCTCCCCTTCCCTCATTCTCAGATTATACAGTACCGAATGTGATGTAATGAATCAGTGGGTACAGTAAATATGGGATTGGAATTGTGCTTGGCGACCTGACAAACCCCCGGCTACATCCCCGCACCGCTCGCTCTGCTCAATCTCTACCAATGCTGTGCCAAGAAATAGAAATGAGATCTTATCCACCCTATCCCATCATATAGCCCCAAAGACACACACACACACACACACACACACACACACACACACACACACACACACGTGCACACACACACGTGCACACACACACACACACACACACACACACACACACACACACACACACAATTCCGTCCCTCTATCATTTCATGGTGTCCTCCATTATGGCTCCTCTTGTGTTAGTCGCACACAACTGCACACACACATTCTGTTCTGTATTGGCTGTTTCTGTGCCCCTACTGTTCCATGCACTGTCTGGAATCACACAGATACAGCAACACACTCTCATTCATTCATACATACATACATACATACATACATACATACACACATGCATCAGAGCACATGCTTACAACTGTGACCGAATCAGTGCATCTACTGTCAGGACAGCCAAGTCATGAATGAGCATAACAGTAAATCCGGCAGAAACACATTATTAAGGAGATAAATCAGAGGTAATTTTCATACAGGATGAAAAGAAAATCTCACTGGGGTCATCACAATGTAGGGGTGTAAACCACAGATCGGACCCAGCATTCGATTTAAAAATCTCTTTAAAAAACAGTATATTATTGACTACGTTTATTGTTGTCTGTGTTGCAGAGGTCATCTAGTCTAAAATGATTTACAGTAAATGATGGTATGCAGATATGGTATATATAAGTTATACTTTCACATACATTCCAAATTATGATGAATCAAACATCTAACTGGCTTTGATATACAGCAGTGGCGTTTTGCTTAAAACTTTATTTGAAGTGTTTTTGTATCACACCGTAGACTTTGTTGTCTTTTTTTTAATTTATGCAATACATTAAAAAAAGACAACGGGATGTTGGACTGAAGTTGCAAAGGGCTCCTGCAGAGACACAAGGGCTGATTGGAAAACAGCAGCATGCTGACCCTCCTGACCAGTGACTGAAACTCTTTGCCATCACACTGGGGTTCCACTCTTTGACTAACACCTCAAAAACTCAGAAATTCAGAATCTCAGACAGTGTCGCATCCATTCCGGCAAGTTCCTTTCTCTTTCAACAAACAAAAATACATGGATACATGGATAGAAGTAAACTCTGCCTCCCGTTCGAGAAGTTAAATACTGAGGAAAGTATGAGGAAGAAGAGTATGCACCAATCACTCTCAACATTAAAAGGTCTTACAGGAGAAGTGTGTAACATTCATCATTCCATTGAAATGCAATGATCTGCGAGTGAACCTTGGGTCCTGGCAGTCATGTGAATGGCACCCAGACACTGTTGCAGACCTCCCCATTGCAAAAGCCTCCAAAATCCCTAGATCACAATCCGATCAAGCATCCACAGGTCAATTTCTTTGATTCCTGAGAGTAGTGAGTTTAGACATCCATGGATTGTTCCATTATGTTCCACAGATGCTTGATGAAATCTGAGGAGTCTCATCAAGAATCTGATGGACTCTTGAGATCGTTTTTTCGTGCTTCCTGAGCAATTTTTTTTTTGTCCTGCTGGAGAAGGCCACTGTAGTCAGGGAATGCCATTGGTGTTTGGATGAGTTCTGCAAGTCAAGGACAATCACATGAATGGACTGAAGGGTTCCCAGCAGATCATTTTCTTGTAACAAGCTGATCAATGTTAACCTGTTAGAAATTTAAAGGTTGTGGCTGATCAGTTAAAATAGTGACTGAGAGAAAAAAATGACTCCAAAATTCAGGAACATAAGAGGCCTGTCACAAGTCCACTGTCTTTATTTAAACATCAGTAAAGAATTCAAGGGATTCCTATTCCCAGTCTTGATGAATAGTATCGGCTATTAGTGGAAAGCATTAATGCAATCACCAATCACCAATTCCACCACCAACATTTATGTTTGACCGTTAAGAGACGCTCAGCACTGCAAATTATACCCAAATTGTCAGAAAGTGCACAACAGCGACAGTTTTTCGACTGATATTTCTCCAAAAGAAACATTAAGGGAGTTACTGAATACCTCAAAAGGTTTCTGGGCTCTTGAAAAAGTTCCTATTTGGAAAAGAGTTAATCGATACAAACATGCAGATGTGTCTTCTTGCTGCATACTGATCTCTGCCTTCATTTATCTCAGTCAGTCGATCTTTTATAGGTACTGTATTCTAAACAGTTTCATTTGGGCATTCAAAGAAACCTTGGTCGTGTAGCAAACACAGTACCTTGGTTTAATCTTTCGCACTTATAAAGGCAGACAAAGAGGATTTACTGTACAGCTTACGAAACGGCATATATGTCTCCACTGAGATAATATTAACAGCTTCATATTATTCATCTGCTCTTTGTGAAAGGAAATATGATCAGGATTCATAATAAAATATAAGGATAACTTCTACCGGCTTGTAAAATATAACCGCCCCCATTCAGCATGCATCCAACAAGACTTCAGTGGTGAAAGCTCTATCACACCATGGTGAATAGAGGAAGTAAAACCGTCCTCTCCTCTCTTATCTCCGTGTGGGAGGCTACTACTGCAGGCATTCTGAGTTTAGTCGTCATTCACATGACCACAATGGACTTTGTGTCAAAGTATATTAGCGATAAATGCAAGCGAGAGCAAGTCATGACAGGGATCACAAAGGTGGAGGTTGTGTATATGTGCAGATGACCGCGTGTGTGTGACTCGCGCATCCGAGTAATCTGCACCGCATCTCATCAGTATTCTCAATGAGTGCGTCCTGTTTCCATCAGACGCCTCCTGCCCACCCTGAGCTCCCATCTCAAGGATGCAAAGCACGTGCGTGTCCATGCTCGGAAAGAAACACACACGCAAAGTATGCTTAAAAGTCGGCTTTGAGACGAGTGCAAAAACTATAATATGATGAAGGCAGTAATGAGGCCTTTAAGCACAAAGTATAGCTGCAATTTATATGCGCAAAGCGATTCTAACTAAGACATTAGGGGAAGCCGATGTTATGCATTCGTTGTCTGCAGCTAAAGAAATATTGTGTTGAGGTTTTATTGTGCCTAAAAACGCCATGGATCTGAAACCTGTAGACGACTGCATTTAAATCTCTCGCTTTCAGATTCAGCCTGAGGATTATATAACACACACCCAGGTAGAGTTCCCAGCAGTTTGTTGGTGAACTTTTTTGAAAGGCACAGCATGCAAATATGTTCCATACATATGCTAATAACATATACAAGGCAGACACAGCTGAGCTCAGCTGTAAAAGCTCAGAACCCTGATGCTCAAACGGCCGTTGTATCTCTAACCAGTTATTTGCAGAAATGCTGTATTCTTTACAAAGAGGAAGTGTTGCACTGTACCAGCAGTGTTTTCTCTCTGGTTAAACCCAGGCCCCGAGACAAATGGTGTCAGCAACAGAGAATGTGTTTGGGATGAACAGAGATCCTCTACTGGACACCTCTGGAATGAAAAGGATTTTTTGTAAGTACGGGTAAGTGTGACGACCACTTAACAAATGTCAATCTGAAACTGAAAGGGCCGACTACAACAGAACACGTCTTCTCTTTCTGTGCTGTCGTTCTCTCCACAGCTCTGGGTCAACACTGCCTAGCTGTTCAATGTGGGACCTTACTACGTGTTAAAATCTGAAAAAATGCAGTAAAGTCGCTATCGACAGAGGACACAACGTGTTCCTGCCTCGATAACGCTAGATCATAAACAACAAATCTGTGTTGACATCAGAGGCTAGTTAGCAGCAGAGTCTGGCGACATATTTGGCAAAGGAGGCTAACATCTCTGGAGCTAATAGCTCACAGCTAACTCAGCTTATAGAGCTCATTGAGCACACAGCTAATGGCGCTAGACACACAGCAGGACTGAGAGATTTTGTTATGAGTAACACAAAGCATAAAAGGGGCTCTGCGGAACTTGTTGTGCTGTAAGCTGGTTGTTAGTCTAAGCTAGACGACTCCAACGTTAGCTGCTGTTGCTCTCTGTTAGCGGACCGGAAAGCGGCACTGAGACGAGGCACTTGGGAATGTGGTAAAGTCAAGTCTTTTGGCTTGTTGATTGTTGTCCAGTCAACTAGCATTAAACAACTTAAACAGTGTTTTAATTGTCACGTTACAATCTGCTCACATAGCCAACAGAAAAGTGAATGTATTGCTACAAATTGTACTGAGCTGCTGTTTAATGTGACAAGACAACAAGTTTACTGTAAATAAATACTCCTAAATACATCAGCTGAGTACAATCTTGATGTAAAAGTACATTACTTTCAAAAGTACTAATACTTTCAGCTAAAAACTATAAATGATAAAGTAAAGATTTTTATTTCCTGGATATTTAAAATCTTTTTTCAGAGCGGTTCTGTGAAAAAAGTTTGAGTGGAGCCCTGTTTAAAACACCCACTGTGACAGTATCGGATAATGTGTCACTGGAGAATTTAAGGACTGCTCTTGCAGGTTAACCCTTAAAACCCCGGACCATCAAGCAACTCAAACACTAACCAAATAATCAATGTTAACAACTTCAGTCACTTAACAACCCCAATCAGAGCACAATGTTAATGTCTCAGCCTCTCCCATAAACAGGGTCTACACTGACAGAGCCGAAGAGGGGCCTGTCACACAGGGAGCGCAGAATCGCAGGCCTGTGTAATTAGAATCGATAATTCATTTTCCCCTTTTCTGCCACCGTTCCATTCAAACAACCCCTCACACGCTATCGAGAGGGCCTCCAAATCTCTTCAGGGTCGCAGTAATTGGACTGGGATTTTTTTTTCCTTAGCCCTCCACTTCTTCTTCTTTTTTTGCACCTCACCAAAACCTCATCAGCTAAATGCAGAGGAGAGCATTCTTCTTGGGGTAATTGACTTCGACTGCCATGTGAAGTTTTCGCTGCCCTTTTCCAGGTGCTGGTATTGTTCTTTTGGGCCGGTTAATTTGGGGGAGAAGGAGTTGAGCGTATGGGTGCCAGACAACAAGGGTGTCATGCTATTTATCCCTGCTGCTATAATGAAGCCTATTAGAGGTCTGAAACCTAATGCCTGCAGCCTGTAAGTGGACCTGGATCTCCATGTGAACCGGCTGGAATAATTATAGCAGTTCTTCAGTTTCCTCACTTGGATGGTGGCTTTAATCACAGTCAACCATGCCACCCATTGTGTGAATGGGTTCATTCAATTGCTTGATGCCTCCCCCTATCTGTGCATCTGAGCAAAGGTAATCGCACCGTGCTGTTAATGTAATGGAAGTGGACTGAACATGTTCAAACTCATTTTCACCCCCTTGATAGTTGGGGGCAATTTTCCAGTCAAATCCATCATGATTAATATGTACATACATCACGGCCATTATTCCGAGCACGGCCACCAACATTGATCATTCCTGTTACTGTGATCACCATAATTTGTCCTGTAATCATCATCCTCATTGATCAGTATTGGTATGACCATCATAATTATTGTCATCGTCGCCGCTGTCACCATCGCTGCTGCTGTCAAGTGTTGGACTCGCATCACTTTAAACTTGTGAAGCGAATCACAGTCAGTGTCAGCCAGGAGATTGCTCTGGGACATTGTAAAGATCATGGCTACCTAAACATGTCTTAGCTTCCGCACAGGCACGCTACAGCTGCACATTTCTATCTGTGGGTGTCACCCACAGAGACACAGATAATGGCGGTTGTGAATGGCTTCTCTGTCACTCTGCCATCCCCTTCTCCCTGGCTGGGATTTAATGTGACACTTATAGCTATTGCATGGCTTAGCCCCCAGATAGCAGGTAACCACGCCTGAATGAAAATGAGATTGTCATCTGTCAGCTACGACCATCAAACCACTGGAAGACTGACAAAGAGGGTGGGAGAAAGATTGAGTGCGATACTGGGTGATGGAGAGGAAGAGGAGGAACCCTGCAGTTGCCTCTTATATGGGGCCCCCATCATGGATGTACTTATCTAAAAAACGGCAGTGCTACTGTCGCATGGCTCCGATGGCATGGAATACAAATGGGACAGACATGAATAATATCACACAGGTCTGTCACCCAGTGGGAATTTTGAGCTACATGATGCTACACACGATGCATAGAGGGCAAAGAAACGCCAAGTTGGGAGTTCCACCACTGGAAGTATACTGGTGGAGGTATTCAGAGCCTTTACTGAAGTAAAAGTACTTATACCATGGGTCACATATCACCATTTTACCATTGGTAAAAGAGAGCCCCCTTTAAAACACAAGACCACAGACTACAAAGTGATGTTGCAGCCAGCTGGAGCATAATCCATTTTTTTTTGTTATTTACTAATGTGTTCCTTGGACATACAGTGCAGACTGTAAGTATTTGAACAGTGAAATATTTTTCTTCCTTTCACTGTTTTGGCTTCAATCCAGCTCACTGGATTTGAAATGTAACAATGACAATGAGGTTAAACTGCCGACTTTAAGCTTCGAGGGTGTTGGAGGGTGTTCACATCCATATTAAATGAAGGCTGGAGGACTTGTGGCGTTTTTGTGCACTGACTCCCACTGGAGGGAAAAAGGCAGCAGAACAATGATCCTAAATAAATCCAAAGCATTCAGAGTCATCAGTAGAACGCACAGTTGACTGGCCCAGTAATTCTTCTGACCTCATGTCCGACTGGGCATGTGTTTCGCTCCCTCACGTCTGAACTTAACACAATAAGTGCATGGTGACTGTGCTGGCCCAGCTGAGCCTTGCCAAGCACAACAGCAATTATCCGTTGATGTTTTGGGGTCACAGACTCCAGCTAGGGGTTTGCAAGCAAATATTAAATATCATGACTTACGGGGCACCCTGGTGACCTTGGGGGTAACATGCAGACTTTAAACTGCCGCATCCCTAGTTTGTAACTGTCTGGTTACCCTTTGGTGCATGTCTTTCCCCATACTTCTCCAATTGCTTCCTGTCATTTTTCTACTTTTGTCCATCAAACCGTAAAATGGTAACTTTTGATCCCAGTGGTTCCCAACTTTGTTTGTCAGATATACCTCTGCATACCAAGGCAGATGAACTCAAGTGCCCCTGATCAACACCCCCATTTATGCTCCCTGTGTGTTTATAGGGCTTAAAACAATATTTCAATACTTTTAGACTATATCAACAATATATGTCTAAATATTTTCTCCTCAGGACTGGGTTAAAAAAATTAAATATCTTAATATTTACTTACCAAATACCTCTACATCGACATTGTGACACATTGTAGGGATGACTATTGGTACTACACAATATAATAACATTAAGATTTTCGATCGATAATCATCAGTAATGTGCATAGAATGACTAAGTGGACAAAGACAAGTATTAGAACCGGTCAAACAATGTGTTAAGTTTCAGAAAACGATGTCACTTTATAATAATGCAGCTTTTAAAACCAGGAAAAGACACTAGTATATATCCCAAGATAGACCAAAAACCTATAATAACAATATACTATTGATATATTGGCCGTGGTTCACCAAAAAAGGACCCAAATGCAAGACACAAAAGCAGGCAGGTTGAAAAACAGAAGGCAAGCTTTAATCAACTAAAGCTGTAGTCCACAAAACAGAAGGCAGGCAATAAAAATTTGGCAGCAAAATTAGGAATCCAAGGGCACAAAAAACTAAACAAAGCAGTACAGACTGAGGAGACCTGAGGAGCACAAGACCAAGGAACAGGGCTGAAACACAGACGAACCAACCAAAAGTAAGGGTAAGGCTTAAACAGGAAGTGAGCATATAACTAAACTTAAATAATGGGAGGCAGGTGAGCAGGTAATCGGGCGGGAAAAAGACAAGCACAGGAAGTGGTACTGATAACTGATAATTAACTGCCTCTTCTTTTAAAAATAAGTTCATCAAGGTGCAATCAGTCACCTACTGTGCTGGACTTTGTAAATGCTCCCCTGTTTAAGTCAGTTAAACTAATGGCTTCATATTATTGGCTCTTTGTAGTAGCAATAATTTCACCAATACCAAAGACGATCTGATAATATCAATTTCCCAATATCAGGCTGGTTAATTAATCTGTCCGATATTTATCTCACATCCCTAATTTCTAACTGTTGTTGCTAACTAGTTTTATCGCACTCTAAATTGCAATAACGCCTTAATTAATTGTTATAGCTGACTCAATATGTGGATGTGTTTAAAACTCAAGTCATTAACTACAATTTTTCCAAATTAGTTGAGCTACTCTACAATCCCCTACGTTCCCACTAGCAACAGCATAACCACACAAGATTGGAAATCTCTGCATAAAGGGACTACAGTTGTAATGTCAAAACCTTCAACTTTACAAATTCATTTAAACTAAATCCTTGTTTAATTTAAGTACAAAAACAAGTCACTTTCCCAAAACTCTCAGGCTACCCTGTACAAATATGATATCTCAACCAGCCCAAGGAGCCTTATCTGAGCATCCTGAAGGTGAAAGCGGAGGGAGTAGGAGGCCAAGGAGCCAAAATCAAATTAGCATGACAATAAATCAGCAGTGGAGAGACAGCAGCCAGAGTAAAGGTGAGGCTAGAAGGCCATGGATTTTGTGCCACGGAGGCGACTTGCTGTCAATCAGCTGCCTGGGGGAGTGCTGTATCGAAGAGCAAAAACCACTAAGGGCCATACATTCACAGACACTTTTGCACACTGCAGAACGCGTGTCTACTACCAAGTTTGCATGTCACAAAAACACACACACACACACAAAGACACACAAACACACCCATGTGCACATTTTCCATTGTGCATTAATTCCTAAAAAATAAGAAATCATTGACTGCGGCCAAGTTGAGTGGCTGTGTTGACAGGACAGTGATCAATATTGATGTCCCGGGCTACAGTGAGAGCAGAGCTCTCTAATGCGGAGTGGGTGCCTTGAATTGCATTACTGCCCGGCGCGTGCACAAACATAGACAAGAACGGAGACACACACATACGCACACGCATGTACCAGTTGGTAATTAGTCAGCCTGACAGAACGTCCCATGGCATGTGAGGACAACTGGCTGAATTAGACCAGGGAAGCTGCTCCTGCAAACATACACACAGTCACCGGGGGAGCGTCTCCGCACAGTATGAGGGTCTAATTAAGACACAGATAATTGGGAAGCAGAGAAGGGGGGCTCAATGTATGTGTGTGTGGCTATGTTTATTTCAAAGAGATGCTCGCGTACTCAGAGCGGCAGAACATGCGCACAAGCCCCAACAATGGCATCCCATGGGGGGTCAGATGGAAGAGCAGAAATGTACTGTAGGGGAATGTGAAAGGACAGCAGGCCACAGACGAACGTACACGCAGGGACATGAAGGCATGTGCAAAAGGGATATATGCCAAAGTTAGTGAGAGGTATGCAGCCTGAGAGGCCACAGAGAGAGAGAGAGGGAGAGGGGGAGAAAAAAAAGGGATGGAGCAAGAGAGAGGGAGAGAGGGGGAGAAAAAAAGGGATGGAGCGGGAGAGAGGGAGAGAGGGGGAGAAAAAAAAGGGATGGAGCGGGAGAGAAAGTGAGAACACCAGATGAAAAATGAGGCTTCCTAGCAGACAGGCCTCAGACGACACCACACACTCCCAACGCAGCAGAGCCTTGGGGATACACAGGGAATTTTGGGTAATGCGGTCCGACATGGCACAGCTCAGTGGCCCCCTGACTGGCTGCTCTGATTGGGCCCGACGAGCTCGCGGGGGGGATGGGTCGCGACAGAGGCTCCTGATTGGCCGTGGCGTTTTCTGGAGGCAACCTGTGAGATCGCAGCTTATGTAGGTTTGTCCTCAGACTGAGGTCGATAAGCATCTGAAACTAAGCTACACAGCATTTATCAACAGCAGGGCGATAGCGCGGGCTCATTCCCACACCAAAATTGGACAAGATCTTGTCTTCCGTCTCCATGCAGACAAACTGTCTTTTGTCTCCCTGCAAAATCTTACCATTTCACTTCAGGCTGTCATTTTATGTGAGGATGTTTTTTCTTTGTTTTTTTTGCAAGATTATGTAGTCAACAGGTTCAGGTCTGTGTGTCGCCATGATAATTTGGTGAAATTAACACCGTCATTATGTGAAGGCATCATCTGCAGTCATTACACAAATCCTCTTATCTCTCCAATAAAAGCCTCCAGGCAATTGTGGCTGCATGTCTTAGTTTTATTTGTGTTTATTTGTGATTGTGTGAATGCATTTATGTTTGTAATTTTTTTTAGGAGTGCCAAACTGATCACCTTGCTCCTGGTGCAATCCCATTTCCCATTTTTACCCCCACCACTCGAAACTGCTTGACTCAGTGACATGGGGCAGTGGTTGATATCCCCCCTAAGAAATAAGACAACCCTTCAAGAAAGGAGAATAATACTTTCAAACGACAGAGTTATCATAATCTTTTAAGGGTGCCTCTGAAAAACTACTGTTTGAGTAACCCTCAATCTTCACCCTAGTCCTGTATCACATCAAGAATAAGCACAAATGTACCTGAGAAGTGACCATGCTAAACAAAGGGATAGTGCTAAGAGGTGCTTTGGGTTTGGGCCTTAGCCCTACACATCCACGTTGCGCGTTCACGTCTAGGGATTCTTGTTGGGATATAATGGTAATGTTAAGTGTAAGGACTATTTCAGAGGCAAATTTCAAGTTAAGGGTTACACAAACTCTGTCATTTCAATGTATTATAGTCCCTTTCTTCATAACAAGCTACAACAGTTGTTACTTGTATGCTGATATCTTTATTGCCAAATAGCTAGCTAGCTAACGTAAAATTGTTATTGCTGATTTGTGTAGACATTTTTGCATTTTGATGTGTTTCAGAGTGCATTTCCCTCCTTTGATAGTATATGACTGCTGAAATTGAACTAAAGGTCAGCAGCAAAGTTGTTGCATTCGGTAACGCAGGGCAGACTGTTAATCAGTGTTCTTGTTTCTTTGATGACTTGATCGATCGTCAAATGGCATTGTCATAATACCAGGATTACCAAATTAAATTATCACAGTAACAGAAGAGAAATTACCAGCTGAAGACGGCATATTGGAAATGTCTGGTCGTGTCTGTTTATGCAAAGACCGTTAAAGAGTCCATTTACCATTTCAACTATTACCCCTTGTAATTCTGTTCTAAGGGGAAAGGGGGCACACTGGAATTGGGCCCAAGGTTGAAAATGCAATTTCTAAAGCATCCATGCCAAGAAAAGTATACTTTTTGCTCCTTGGTCACTTTTCACTGTACATGCCCTTCTCCTCACTCAGTGATAGGATCTTGCAAGCATGCGCACATTTATAACCTGGAGCTTCTTGCAGATTTCCGCAAAAGCCTCAAAAATGCTTACCAGCGCAACCATCAAGCGCATGGAGTGATATTAGTTTAATGCATGGCATGATTAATTGAGAGCCGGAGAGACTCCGCGGCCTGGTTCTTGGTTGCATTTAGATACAGAGACATATCTCATATGAACCGGCTGTCCTTTGGTTGCAATGTCATGTATCATGCATTACCTAACATATTAATCACCATAAAGATGACTCAAATATAATTAGATTTTTTTTTCCCCCAGTGCATGCCTGATTTGGTGTTTCACTTTCCTCAGTGTGAATTTGAGGTCATCTCTCTCCACCGATCGCCCGGCAGGAATGTGCTCTCGGGGAAGTGTTCGGGGCTATCCCTCACCTCTTCTTGCGCTGGGAATGTCTCCCGCGCTCCCTCTCTCTGCCTCCATTTCTCTCTACTTCACAGATATGAATGGTGCTTTTATGGATGAGCCGACTAATGAAGGATCCATCTTCTGTGATTAACATTTTCCCAGGCCCGGGAATCATCTGTGGGTTCAATTATCACTCAGGAGCCCACCTATTGTTCAGGTGGCATGCGCCTGCTAAGTGGAGGTTTATACCTTCAACATTGTGCATTAGTGCACATCAATTATGCAGGTGGCAGCAATTACGTATTTATGTATTCTGATAATTACATTTTTAATACAGCAGATGTCAGCCTCATTTATAGCAGTTAATGAAAATGAATGACAGCCATTTTACAGCGCGACGTTCAACCGAGTGCTGAAAATACGCGGCCGAGAGTCAGTTTCGCATGGGTGACTTCGCCTTCGTCGCGAATGAAAATGATGTTTCCTTTATTGATTAGGAGACCTTAAATAACTCGAAGTTGTAATTTTATTGTCGGGATCATGGTTCATTTGCATAATCATGCACTAAGTGCTCTGCTACAAAATGTCTGCTGTACGTTCATCCCCCATGTGTGCATATGGTTTTTCATTAATTGGCCGAGTGGAGCTGATACCCACGCATTATTGTAAGTACGCCATTACGCAGTGCATCATTATTTTTCACCCGACTTTGTGCGGTTGCCAATCAGCTCCCTCCACGTCGTCAAGCAACTCTGCAGCTCTCTTGCATAACCCGATGCTATAAAAGGAACAAACTGGGGCAAAAGTTTGCAGGGAAGGACAGCATGAGGAGGGAACACTCCTAAAGAGTTTAAGGACTCTGTGCCCAAATTCATGATGGCATTTCGTCCAGCTACCGACATCTGAAAAGTGAGTCACCCGCTATGAGTGGCATCCTTACAAAAGAAGCCCAGGAGAGAATTGACAGCAATTCAACAGCAATTTGTGCAGATACTTTTTTTTTTTTTTAGGGGAAATGTTAGGTTTACTGTCCAGTCATTTGTACCGATGCAAGACTCATCCTCACATGCCCGTAGGAGAATGACTCCACACGCTAATGTCAGTAGTCACATTTCCAGAAATATCTCCATTTCAGTCACCCACCGTAAGGAGTAAAAATAAAGTCAGTGTACATGGCCGACGTCATCACGCGCCATAGCCTCTGCACACCGAAGCCCTTTGACACACTTCCTGCTTTGAACCCTCCCATCATGCCTCATCCTCACTGAGCACGCAGTCATATACCAAGCACTTCCTATACCCCAAGGTGTGTGAATTATTTGTTGGCCATTAGGAGGAAGGCTGCGTTCTACGAATAAGGATTGTTGTCAGCAGTGAAGATACTTCTGAGATCCACTCTAAATGCAGATTTCATGAAGCGTTTGACAAGTGCAGGGAGACTGGCCATTGGGAAATAACCTCGACTATAATCAAATAAAAAAACAAGAGGCTTTCAGTTCCACTTAGCTCTTTGGCAGGTGAGCTGGCCACTGCTATGAGCACTCCAGATCTAACCTCGGTGCTCTTCTGAGAGGGAAGACAGATAAAATCTGCACCTGCTGTGCTTGATTAATTGAAATGTTCTGGATTTCCACAAAGTTTTTTTTACAGTGTAGTGCCACAGATGAGATTATTTTAAAAGGACTACAGTAAAACAGTTCCATTACACCAAACAGATTGAGCCTTCATGAAAAAAACACTGTCAATTGTTTCTCAAACTATTGGCATATTTCTTTGGATTACACCATGTTGTACTTGTCTTGATTTTTCATGCCTCTCTTTTATTGCAGCCTGTTGTTTTCATGAAGCACAAAGTCGTCTCTCGACAGACGATTAGATATTCTGAATACAGCCTTATCTGTGAAGCTTATTGGCTATGAAGTGCAAAATTGGACATGACTCCCCTGGGTGCGGGCCAACACTTCTGTCTGGGCTTCGTTAAGTTTGGAGCTTGCGCATCAAAATCCACTTGGCAGAGGAGGGCCCCACACAGACAGAGAAAACTGTGAAAATGAGTGTGATGTTAACGAGACATGCGGGGGCCGTCGTGACATCCACAGATTTTTGGCGTTTTTTTTTTCCGCTCCCCAGTGTCGCCGCTGTGTTGTGGACTTGTTTTGACGGCTGGCGAAGTTAAGGGCATATGTAAATGATAACTGATCGATACCTGCCAGCACTCGCAGAGAATCTGGGCTTCGGCTTGAGCCGCGATGCATTGCTGTCTATCAAACCCCAGACTTCTCCTCTAAATTCAAAATCCAATACTTCATGGAGCTCCAGATATTGCGATTAATTAAATTTTCGTCACGCCGTCAGTCTTTCACCTCCTTTTCCCCCCACTGGTGATTCATGGGGTGGAAAAGCAAGAGTCCATCTTCCTTACTGTCCCTCTGTTTCCGCTCATCCTCCTCCCCCAGCTTTCTTGCTTGAGGAGAGATTTCCAGAATGAAAGAGATGTCAAAAAGAAAAGGGAAAAAAAAGAAAGGAAATAACAGTCAGAAATATGACAGGCCGGTGTCAAAACAATTCACCCGTGGTAATATTTGTGCAAAGGAGCTTTAACATGGTGACAGAAATGCACATGCAATATTCATGAGATAGATCTCAGGAGCTTCTCAGATGGGTTTCATGTGCGAGGTGGTGATTGACTGGCTTATAATTGTCTTGGTCATCAATCGAGCAACACTGACAAGGACAAAAAGGACACTCAACAAAGGCGTGAAATGTGAGAGAATGCCAAGACTCACAGCGAGCTAACAAGCCTTGCCAGTAAACAATGTTGTCCCAGTATCTGCGCTATTTGACGAGGAAATTAATGCGCCGGAGTGACGGATGATGAATAAACAAGTATCTTATCAGAAATGACAACGATTGGAATCGGAAAATAAATCAAAAAACCTGCCTGATAATCCTCGAACATGATGGCTTTCAAGTGCAGTTTATTCATCAACCCTCGTTCCCTCGCGTCCCTCCAGCCTCCACGCCGAGGCTCCACTGCAACCTGTTGCCTTGGAGACAGTCGAGATCCAAAACTGTAGCGTTGAGGCAATAATAAGCACACGGACAATGTTTCATTTGCTTTTTCGGTTAATTGAAAAACTGTGCCGAAGCCATGTTTGTTTCCAGACTCGGTGGGACTTAATTGTTTTTCACATGACAGGTAAGAAGCTTATCCTGTCACACAAACATTAACTTGACGCCGGCCGTTGCTTTACATCTTCGCAGCCTGGAATCCGCGTGACAGCCCAATTATTGTTTAAAAGCAGCGCCTTGGACATTATTTCAATTACAACCCACTGGAAGGCTGTCAACCTGGTGCAAAATCCACTTATGAAAGACAGAGGAAGTCATTATCGTGCTAGTGTACCGCTAGTAATTAAGTAAAGCAAATTGCAACTGGTTATTATCTTCTAATTAAGTTTAAGTCAGTGTTCACCTCCCCCTCTCCTCTTGCATCATCATCACCACCATCAGCAGCATCCTCTTGCCTCCGTCTCTCTTCACTGTTACTGTCCCATTTTGTGCCCTAAATCCTTCGGAGAGGCTCTGCTGCACATCCTATCACAATACATCAACTCACTCCTCCTCCCCACTTTACGCACTTTAACTATTTCCTTCACTTCTCCCACGGCCCTCTTGGCTCTTGCGTGCGCAGGTTGGGTTATGTTGGTTCTCTCCACTGGGGAAACAAGCAGGAAATTGATGGATGAGTAGGCTGGAGCTTGCCATTTCCCAAATCACGTCCTGAGGATCTTAAAAGCAAAGGGGGATGAAAACAGGATGGGGCTCTGCTGGTATCAATCTGCCCGCTGCCTGCCCCTGACGGATGGCCCAAACCACTATCCATAATTACCTGCTTGTTAACAGGAGAGAGAACACAGCGGACCGAGGGAGGAAGCCCCTCCACTCCAACATGCTTCTCAGTCTCCGTTATGCCCTCCTCTCGCTGTGGATGCAGTCGTGGGCAGCCCTCGAAACGCTTCCCTCATTGTATCTTGTTCAGCAAGATAGACATCAGTCATCAAACTTTGGCTTAGGGACAACCTTGCTACGGTCAATGTAATGGAGTGCCGGCCGGCAGCTCTGGACCCACAGATTGATGCTGGTGTGTTGATTAATGCCAGGGCACACCCGCCCAGGTTAGTGGAGGCCTGACAGCTTTATTGATAAATTAAACAGATGGCCGCATGAAAAGCATAAATCTCTCAACTCCTCTTCAAGCTTTTTTTTCTTCCCCATCCTTGAGTATTCCTCAGGGCTAATCTGAAGTGGTGGTTTTAAGAACTGTCAACTTCTAAGCCACCAAAGTCTGTGTTTGTTTTACTGGCGTCTACAAATATCGGTTTCGGGATTAGAATTCAAGGTTGTATGAGAACAAGCCTTTTTCAAAGTTCACAGAGTCGCTGGACTGGAACTTCTTGTTAAACTCGGAGGAGCCAGTGTTTAGCTCACTTTGATGTCTTGGTTGGCTGCAATCAAATGTAGCCCACTGGATCTAAGTAAAATTAATGCAAAAGAACGTCCTTAAAGTCAAAGTTTTGACTGTAAAAAAACTGGTCAGGTCTACCGTGGCAAATTAGTGGCGGAACTGCCTATGTAGGTCACAGACACCCTTTTAACATCCACCATCGTTATTTGATCAGAGTTAACAAAGCTGATCAAATAACGAGCCAACTCGAGCAGGAGAGAAACAAATCTTAAACCAAGGGCCGAGAACCAATCCATCAGGGATCCGAAACAGGACGAGAGGAGGAGCGTCAAAGGAAATTAAATCAAAGGGAACAACACAAGGACTCAGATAGTGAGATAATGCCCGCGCCCCCCCTCCACCCATTCACACACACATCCCTTCTTCACATCCCCCTCCGTCGTCTCTCCTACCAGACAGATGGATGCACTTTTGAAGAGGAGTCTGAGGAAACTTTTAATGAACAAGAAGCGGGCTGAGGGGCTTTTTGAATTATCTCATGGTCGATAAGCACCCCACAGCGCAAATGGCACTGCGAAGGGCTTTGGTCAGATAAACAGCATCTTTTCAGAAGAAGAACAGAGGAGGGAGCTGACACTAGAGGAGAGATTAGCGGGGTCTTCTTTTCAGGGCTTGTCAGGCCCATTGGACAGGAGCCGAAACCATGAAAGAGAGGTCTGAGAAGAATGGGAGGAGCCACAGGGGGAAAAAATGTCTAATTTCAAAGATTGTTTTCATCTTCATTGTTGCTGGTTAAAAAATAAGATGTTCAATGAATTGTAAAAACCTGAGCAAAGGTTTTTTGGTCAATTAGGGGAATTTTCTGTCAGGAAACAAAAGTCACAAAACCCACACATGAGGAATCTTGCCAAATATCCTGAGGATTTTCAATCCAATGTCCATTTGCCTATGTGCGGTGCCAATGCTGGGAGGAGTTTGGCCTTTCAGTATCAAGGTGAAAAAAATAATAAAATAATTTGTGCATAAATAATAAAAAATAAGAATGTGGAGGAGTTTGTTTTATTTGATTCTCATTCCAAGGTCATCAAAATTGGATTGGTGAGCCATTGACCCAAGGCGTCGGTAGTTAAGGAGGGTTTCGAGGTTCTCAGGATTGCAACTCAACAATCAACTATTTTTTTCCAGGAAATTCTGATGCAAACAAACCTCCAAACAAAAGAAAATAATCAACAAGAGCATATTCACGCTCTGAGCAATGAGTTCTCAATAGTCATTACTATATTATTACATTAGTACTCAGTACCTACTTAGTAGGACCGCACCCATCTTCAAACTAATCTTCATTTTAATTGTGCTGACAAAAATACATTCATAATACATACAAACACCAGGCAAAGTACTCAAAGTTTGCCATGGTGACTCATACAGACTCAAGAGGTGAATACATTATCAGCCAACACTGTGCCAATACCGCCACACACTTCTAGTTGCTCATTAGTGATCATCGGAAGGGATTATTTTTGTAAGAGTCGCAGTGTTTTCTCTGTAATTGTGTTGTGGCAGTGGTGGCGAGGGGTAAAGTGTGGGATTTGGTCCGTCTTCATTCTCGTTGGTCCTAATTTTGATCAGTGACTATTGTATATATAAATAGTTATATGACCATGATTACCCAAGATGCAACCTCAACACTGAGTGACATCACTGGAGGCCATTTATCAGATTAGATGCAGCTTCCTCAGGAGCCACAAGAGGCTTTATGTTACTTTATACTACCTGTAAACACATGTTCATGCGTAAAATTAGTTATCCTTAAGCAATATAATTAGAATGTTATTCAATTCTATCTGTATTTTAATGACGGCATAACCTTGACCCAACTCAACAGCCTCCATGATCTGCATTTCAGTCTCCGGATCAAAGCCCATGGCCTTTGACCTTTGGAAAGTGTTGTCACAATCTCTCTTTGATATCCTCGGATCAATTAAAGTCTCTCGTGGGAAGTGTGGTAATTGCACCAAGGTTAGAGAACAAACGTAGGGGTGATTGATTAGTTGGTGCCCGGCCACGCAAAACAAACAGAGAAGCATGATGGATTCCCCCGGTGTCACAACCTGGCGGTACCGAAAAACATTAGCAGTCACACACGGGCTCAAGCAAGCCAGCTCAGCATATACGCAGGAGACAGACGGAAGAAAGAAGATAAATACGTTGTGGCTGGTGTTCAACCTACCTGTAGGCATACCTGTTCTGATATTACAGTATATCGGTGCACAAAAAAATTATAACAGAAGTATGAATGTGAACAAACACACTATGCTTCCACACCTGAATAATCGCATCCTGCCAATTTTGAGCATTTTTAATATCACACTAGACAGAAGACTTGCAAAGCCGCTTATTATCCTGTGATGGTTATTATTTGGCATTGTGGAGGGAGATGAAAAATGCATGCCTGCATTACTGCCGAGGAGATAACACGGCACCGTAAGCCATCAAAATAAAAAAGAGGAAAAGAAAATGTGTAATACATCCAATGATTTTCTCATAATCTTAAATATGTTTATGGGAGGCCATTCATCAGCGTTAGCGATTATTAAAAAATGCAATAAAAATAAAAAATACATGGCGACACAGTGTTTGAGTGAATTATGGAGGAGATGTTCGAAGGCGAGGGAGCCGCGTTACATCCCTCTCGCTGTGTCAGTGCGAGGGAGTCAATCTAAATTTTCTGCAGCCTGCGCCTTTAAATCAGATCTGCCATCATTTACTGCATTGCAGATGAGAAGGCAGGTCATTAGAGCCACCAATTGTACACTTCATTGATCCCAGCAGTATTAATGAGATCAACCTGTTTGCCTAATGGACAGCCTCCCACGGGGAGCAGGAATGGTCAGGGGGGTGATCCCAGCAAGACCAGTGTAATTGTCTTAGTGAGCCCGTGTGTGTTGTTTTGGGCTATGAGTGTGTGTGTGTGGTGGGCCCCTTCAGCGTTCTTACAGGGCTTTTAAAATCTTTATTGACCTGTGAAGGTGAATGTTTTAATGACCTCTCATAAGCAGGGAGGTATACTATGTGGTTAATGTGGTAAATGGGATGCACCCTTAATTGAGCTGAGCTCTGCACATTAAGTCAGGTGAGATGATGTGCACTGATAATTTTCGCAGGAAGAAGCGTTTTTCATCTCAGGAGGGTTGATTATAATGTGCACGGGCTGAATGTATTATTGCATTTAGCTGAATGATGTTGAGCATCATTTGAGGACTGAATCTCAGAATTTTTTTTTTTTCGAGACGTGCAAATGTGTAAACGACTCTGAGAAAATTACACCCTCCGTGATTTCTTCTTGTTTTCATTTCCCCCGAGGAAACTGCTTCACACTCTTCCTCAGCAGGCAGTAAACATAAACTGTCAGCCCGCATTTGCAATTTTACCAAACAAACTTCTAGCTCCACGTAAAGCCCGTTAGGCCCAATCAATGCCAACAAACTGACACCCGCAGATGAATCTGTTAGAAAAATCCCTTAGCCTGGAGAATAGGCGAGAGGGGAGAGAGCCTTGGCATTCCTAAGGAGCTATCTGTCATTATGATCTGAGCACACGCCAGAAACAGATGATATACAAACATAATATCATTTGCTGGGGCTTATCATGCGTGAAATATCATTTTTCAGGACGGTGGAAAGCAGAGAAAAGAGCAAAGAATGCAATTCTTTGGATCATTTCCAATTGTTTTAACTGATTTGTTTTTGTTGCTGCAGTCCCTAAATAAGCACAGAGTAATGGCATGCGGCGGTTTAAACCAAAGTGATGGATATGTTTGCTGAAATCGTATGTGAATGAAATTTATGGACCGTGTTGAATATTTTACCAGAACACGCGGTCATGTAGGAATCAATCAGTGGACAACATGTACAGTCCTGTAGAGGCGAGTCTGATGATCTGAGATGGAGAATTAGTTTGTGCATTTTGCGTCCGTAGATTTTGAAATGTCCCCCCCAAAAAAATGTCTATGCATTTTGCGCCAAAAAGCAAAGAAAACATATTTTATTTCCTCCTTGACTAAAAGTGCATATTTTGATGCAATTCAGGTCAACTTCGCTCAGCCAAATAGTGTGAAAGGCATCCAAGAGTCCTTCAGATCTGTGTTAGTGCTGCCTCTGTGGATTTTGTGGGTCAAGGGGAGCTGGGCACAGCAGGATGGTATGAGCACTGTGGGAAAAGTGCAAGGTACCAGACAAGGTCTGAGGAAGGGCAGCTTTTGATTAAGACCTTTCTACGACACTGCTTATATGGAATTTCCACCCGCACTGCTGCTTTAATACAGTGAGGTTATTGGCAACCCTGTTTGGCAACCTTCATGTTTTAGCTCTGGGTCAAGAGCGGGGTCCTGTGGCAGAGGAAATGCACCACACTCCATCGGTTGATTCTATTAAAAGCAAGGCTTACACAAATCATGGACGTGTATGTGTTTGTGTGGGAAGGCTGGCATGATTTATTGGGGGAAATTGGGTCATTGCACTGTAAGTCATCAAAGGAAAACAATGGGAATCACATTGCATACAAGAAATTATAAACAATGATGATGTGTAGGTGTCCTAATAAGATCTGTTTTCCTATGGCATACTTGTGTTATGTTTTTTAGAGTTTCTCAACAGGAGTAAAAGTGCTATCATAAACTCTTCCAAATCACAAAGGAACAGACAGCATTTTGAACACTTAATTTGTTAAGAAAGATTGCACAGCACTCTACTTTAACCATGCATGTCTCCTTAAGACAGTCTGTCCAGTGTAAACAGATATAATATGTAGCATTTCAGCGTTATAGTGTCTAAAAACAACTACATTTTGTTGAGTTGTGTACCTAAGTTATCTCAAATGTTCCAACAGTTATTCTATGTTCCCCCACGATCCCACACTCGTTCACAGCGTCATCAAACTTAAAACGTAAAATTCATTCTTAGCTGCTATCAATAGTCTTGGGGCGACCAAAACCAGATATTATACTAGGGAAGTTGAGCCTTATCCAGCTATGCTTGTGGTGGCAGAAGTCAGTATTTTGACAAACCCTCTAACCCTTGGGACATTTCCATCCATGTTTGTGGCAACCAAAACTGAAGTTTTGCCATGTCAAGCAGTTCTTATGGCGACAGCAGCAGTTGTTTTGAAGAGGGCCTCATGACATTCATAGCTGTTCTCATGGTGTCGAAAGGTGCTGTTTTGAAGGAGACCCCGGGATCTTTCCGGCGGTGTTTGTGGTGACAAGAAGAGGTATGTCACGCCAAACCATGATGTTTTCCTAACCACAACCAAGTGTCTTTGTGCCTAAACCTAACCTAACCTAACCTAGAGACATAGAAAATTGAACCTATACAAACGCAACTGCAAAATATAGCTTGAACTTACACGTGCAGAAATGTACATTTGGGCTGCTAAACTACAACTTTTTTGGACTTTATCATCCTCGGTGTGGTACTGGCCCCTCTAAAGCAGATCCAGGACACAGTATCCTTATTGATTCACTGGGCCGGTAGCTGTGGGACCGTGAGGGAGTGACTCTGGCTCTGATGTGCTAACAGATGATACCTGAACTCTACTGGTGAGGCATCCAGGCACTGATGCCCAGTCAGGGCTCAGCAACGCAGGCTGATGGACCACCCCGTGGAGACACAAGTAGCTACCCAAGCATGGCAGGCAGGAGAGAGATAGAGAGGGAGAGAGAGGAGGAAGGTGGCGGCTGTTTAGCTTGGAGGGAGAGGAGGGAGGAGAGGAGAGCAATGAGGAGAGACAAGAGGGAGAGGAGAAACTGCAGAGTGAGGCGGCACACATGTAAGACAGGGCATGGTCAGTTACCCCTCTGCGCTACAGTAACACTGGAAGGTGGAAGGTAAAAGATAAGGAGGTGAAGAGGCAGGATTGGTGAGAGAGAATGACTGTCACAGAATCACAAAGAAACTAAATAAAATGAAAGAAGAATTGCGGATGTCACGGTGGCCTGAGGGCTCAGACATGTATCACATCAACTGTAATCTCCTGGGTTTCGAAAACAGCAGGGGTCCTTTGTTGTCGTGCCATGCCTCTGTTTCTCTTCTCACATTTAGTGTTTGCCTCTCAACTGTATACCGTCAGCTAAACAAAAAAATATGCAGCTAAATTAATTTTTAAAAAGACAGCAAAAAAAAACAAAAACCTAAAATTAATTAATCATGAAATGCATGAACAAAGTCAAAGGATGCACCGATTCCAATCTGTTGGAACAAGATCTGGCGCGATACTGAATTTACTGTGGAAGATCGGGTATCGCCAACAAAACCCAGGCTGATCCACATTACACTGATAGTATAATTATAAAGTAAGGAATCTGTCTGTCGGTTTTTCTGTATCTCAGGAACTGTTTGTCTGTTCCACTTCACACAGGACCCAACAAAGTGCAGTGTCAGATTTGGTGCAATTTGGACACGCAACACATTCAATATTAATACATCTTGACTAAACAGCGAAGTCAGCTCTGTGCAGCAGCAGGGCCCTGGCTTCAGCGCTCTGCAGACAGAAGTGATCCCTCTAACGTGATTTCATGGGGAAGCAGACATAAACAAAATCGAGATTAGCATGGTGCAACTACTTGCAAAAGAAGAAACAAAAGCAGAAGGTTTAATGAGACTGGATGAGTGAGGAGAAGCGGTTAACGCTGGTTTTCTATTCTTCAGCGGGAGCTTGAGGTGAGATTTGAGGTTTCTGTCAACATTAATATTTTTGTTAGCCTCAAGGGCTTGAATGTTTACTGCTGTCTGGCAGCCGTAAACTGCTCCGGAATGCCTCTCTCATTGGTCGTTGAGGTCTGGCTTGGAAAGTACTTATAGTAATCATCCAGTTTTCACATCATAATATCAACCATGTTTGATTTTATTGCAACAGCCCTGAATCTGTGTGCAGTTCAGGAGGTTTAAGACTGGATCTGTTCATGGGGTTTAAGACTGGATCTGTAAACCCCTCACATTACTAGATAATCTTTGCTAAACCGCATGATTTAAATGGGAACTACACCAGTATGTTAAATCTGGGAAAAGATATCTGTGATGTTGGGCCAGTATGTGTAGCTAGAATTTAGATACAGGAATTGGCTTCAGGAGAGAAAAAGCCACTTAATTTTATGTTATTTTTGACCTGCGTACATTGAAAGAATCGACTATAAGTACATACCCAGATAAAGTGCTGACTGACATCACTCCCTGACTGCATATTAGCCTTTAACCAGTGCTGCAAAAAGCTGCCAGTTTCTTTCTTTTGAACTTCAAGACTCAGAAAACATGTAATGTGACACCAGTAAACTGCTCACAGCATTTTCATGTCGCTAAGCTTTTGATTGTTTTATACCAAAAGGACACCAAAGAGATGAGACACAGACATCGTAAAGACGACAAGTCAAGTTTTCTCAGGATGGAGAGCTCAATCCCTGCTGAATAACACAGTTCTTTTTTTCAGCCTGTGTGAGCACAAAAATGGTCATACTTAACATCGTAATGATACACGTTTTCTTGTCTGGGACAGGTCAGTGTGACCAAAGTTTGAACCAATAGAATAAATAGAAATGATGCAAAAACCAAACTTGGATAACCACAAGACCAGGAAGTACCAGGGGACATATTCGGCCCCCTACTAGCTATGCTCCTCTCATTTCCACCACATCAGAAGCTCTGCACCCAGGACAAATGCTTGGCAATGAATGCATGGCATCTTAGAGCGTGGTGTGTTTGAAATTGGGCTTGATCAGGCCACCGTGGAGATTATGGCTGCAGTGTGTTGTGGCCTGCAGCTACGAGTGCGAGCCCTTTGCCAACAAGGGCTGAAACAGAGACATGGCAGGAGGCGTTAAGGGGCTTTGGAGATCGAAAATCTTGTGGTTATTGTGTCGAAAGACAGCGTTTATGGCAAAGGCGCAGCTTACTCTTGACTAAGCAGCAGTGTAAGTATGGATTATGTTGGACAGTGTTTTCGATGAAGCCAGGCGAAGAGTAAAAGCGACAGAACATAGTTTTTACAAAACAACGATGCGAGGACATACTATACTCAAGATATTACTACTTATGAGACCGCATAACTGTCAGAAAAATGGTTAAAGAATTAGCCTGGGCATAATTTAAGTTTTAGTAAATCTTTTAATATTATCTCTGCAATTGCGCACCTAGTATTCTTCCAGTGCAGCACAAAGTACCTTGCCAAGCTTGGAAGCATTACAATACACTAACTGTAGCGCCTCACAGGACATTTCTACACACAGCTCTGCCTGTCAGTGTAGAAAACAGTAAAAACTTCTCTGGTCATTTTCCAGAATTTTCCCATGGAAATCAACCAACCCGGGCACCAGCACACATTTGCACAGGTAGAGAAAACAAAGGCAAATATGGATTCACATATGAATGTGTGAGCACAGCAAGGAGGCTGAGTGTTAGCGCTTCTAGCTTCAAGGCTTTCTTCATGAGTTTGGAAGCTGCAGAAGCAGCGCTCCAATTCCCCAAACTTGCTGGTCCACCTGAATAAACTTTGCTTTTGAACAGTGCTAACAAAAGGGTGGAGGCACACAAGCCCTTTTTCATCAGAACTAAATTACGACACAGGGGAAAATACCACAGACGGTCTACGGTAATAAATTCCAATGACCAAGTTATATTTTTTTCTTTTAAAACTGTGAATACAAACAGAACAGTGTGTCCTCTGGGCACAGCATTTCCTCAAGGTTTGTACTGTGTGTCTGACGTAGAACTATAGCATTTGAAACAGATAACCTGGCACTATACTGTGAGCATAAATCAACCCTTGATGGTGCATGTCTTCCACTCTGAAAGTGTGTCACCTATAACATGCAAAAGGACCTGCAAGAAGCGTGTATGCCCTTACAGCTACATGCCTATGACATACAATAAGAGGTAGGGCTCACAGAGTACTATCATGATTCATTGCCCAAGATAACGATGGTATAACAAAACAGCGATTCTGAGAAACTTGATAATTGCAGTACAATACATCACAATGTCTAAGTAACAGAAGAAGGTAAAATTAGGAATTATGTATTTATACACAGCATGAAACAGGTCTTGGGATTGTGCCATTTTATAATGCTGACTGCATCTTGCTCATGTCCATGTGCATGTAAAATAGCCATAAAAATGTCAAAAGACTGAATTGCCAGAAAGCTGTTGAGTTTGTCTGAACCAGGATCCCAAGGGAAGTCACCGTGGGCGATGGGACTCAGCTAAGATGGACTTGGCTGCCCAACATAAGCACGGCTGCCGGCTGCACACCGAAAGGGCACTGACCACAGCCTCCAAGTCTCTGCTGAGGTCAGTTGGACAACAGGGGATGCAGTACAGAGGTGATTTACAGGATTATGACATCGGGGATGACAAAACGAGCAAATTGTCATGCAGAGCTGGAATATTTTCACATCTTATTTGTTGAATGGATGACTTTATTTGGACCCAACATGGGGTGATTGTGGAGAGACAAGCCAAGCTGAACTGCCAGAAAACAGAACAGTAATGGGAGTTCAAATGTTCAAAGGAAGGATACAACTATGCCCCACCAAATGCTTTTAAATCTGTGTAACTGTGCACTGTTCGCCATCAATAACTTGTTCAATAGTTTTCTATTATTGTTATTATTATTTTAACCTCTATTCACTATTCATGAATGACTCCCATATGTCAAACTGAGGGGACTCTGTTTGAAGCACCTGCATGTTTAATATATGTAATGTAATATTCGGCACTGGCGTATCGATAATATCTCACAATAGGAAGTAATACAATGTATTGCCACATCGATATTTTGTGATACCCCCACATGCAGTCACTTCTATTAATACTTGCGTCCAACTAAGGCGTACGTGCTAAGCATCACTTACAGTTTGCCCAGTTTATTGCAGAACATTTTATTGCAGAGAATTAAAGCGAGGGACAGACATACAGAGAGACAGACAGACAGGAACGAGCTGACATTTTGATTAAAGTGCCAACAAATTTTATTTGCCGTTTCAAAATGTCTCCTCCGTATTTCCCCCTAGACGTCTGAGGGTTAGACGGGACAGGTATTTTGCCCCAACTTCTGCTGTCAGGCATCGATCCTCCCTAGATTACACATCAGATGCTGCCACAGTTCACAGACAGACAAGTGTTATAAATTATGGAGCAGCCAACAGATGGAGACTTGCATCTCCTGGGCAGACTTGCAATGTACCTAATGGTAGAATTCAATGTACAGTTTAAACTGATGTAAAGGTCAATGGCATCCAAAGCATGGAGCTTGGATATTATTGACCTTGTGTAAATATCAGCTTGAATGAAATTATTCGTAAATGTGGATATTTGTGTGCTAAAGCACAGTGGTAATTTAAACTGCCACAATGCCCGTGTTCCTTTTTCATCCAGCTCCCTTTAAATACAGCACATAATGCCATTTGAACATGAATCAGAGCTAACTGAATGTGTTTATATCCATTTTCTCTGGACAAACAATTTAAACTCTATTAGGCTCCTGAATAAGCCACTGGGTGTGCTTGCAGAGATTGAAAATTGGAAAACGGGCCCTTGCAAGCATGCCAACTCGAACTCTCCGCGCCTCAAACAGGCAATTATCTTTTGTCGTATTTACCGTCTAACTCGTTGCCAATCATCCTGATCTCCCCTACATTTCTGTTCTTCCCCTGTCACACAAACCTGCTTCCAGCCTCTCCCAGGTGCCCACTCAAATGGAAAGCAAGTAGGACAAGAACAATCATCTAAAATGGTGCAGAATTCCAGCTGGGAATAATGTTTGTGCTGAAAAAAAAATTCAGGAAACAAATTTGAATCTGAATCATTTTCTCCACATGCACGTAAAAACGACTTCAATTTATTCCAGTCGAGCCACACATGAGTGGGTAATCATGTTTTGTTAGCGATGTGAGCGTAGAGCAAACTTTCAAGTCATAAACCATAAACCGTCAGTTGCGGGAACATATGCTAACAGTCAGATTTACTCACAAGGGGACAAGCCCGGCGGGCTATCTGTGGTGAGATTTGCCACATCTCGGATTTAAATGTCTGTTTGTGTGAGTTAAAGTCTATTTGGGTGTACTTTGAGATTATTTATGTAAAGGATGCAGTTCTTTATAAGTTACAGTTGGGTTCAATCAGTTTGCCTGCCAGCCAGGAAATGAAACTCAAGACTGGTCGCTGTGGCAAAGAGACACTTCCTGTTTACCCATAATCCTCTGCCTAAGACTTAACCTGATGTGCTGGGTGTCTTTCTTATAATTCCATAACCGTGGGCTGCCTGCTCCCCTTAAGCTGTGCCCTCTAGTATGAGCCTGAGAGGATGAGAAAGCCCATCTCCTCACTGCTCAGTCTAAATCTGACAGTCTCTCTTTGCCTTACAGGGTGAGGAGGGGAGGCATTTTTTCCCCCTCTCTTCCCAGAGGGAGATGGGTGAGTGCCATGCTCACAGCCTATAAGAAGATCACACGGCGATGCTGAGGAGTTGGCCATTTCATGGCAACTCTCCGCTGTGACAGATGGGCAGTGTGCTATTGCCATAGCCTAGAGTTTAAAAACCCAAGCTGCTTACTGAGTAAGTGAGAAGAACGGGGAGAGATGGTGGGTGGAGCCACTGCAGGATGGGAAAAAGTAAGCAGAGATGAAGAGAGGCATAAAAAAGAGACAAGATGACTGAAGTAAGACATAAAGTACTAGTTTGACAAAAGCGAGGAAAGTGTGTTGATAAGTATAGCTTTTAAAATACTTACTCCGAGCAAGACGAAGAGAATGCAACATGCCATGACAAGAAGACAAAGAGCAAGACAAGAATGAAAGAGACAGGCTGGATACCGCTGAAGCATGTTAGAGAAAAAAGTGACTGAGTGAGGAAGAGAAAATAGACCCAATAATTTAGACAGCCTGGTGGGAGAGTGTCTACGTACTGTGTGAGCTCTACATTAGTTTCCCACAAGGGAGCTCGTCTGCAGCTGAGGAGAACCACAGAAAAAAAAACCGTCTGGCCCCGATCCAAATGGAGACGATGATTTGACATATTTTCTTATTAACGAATGATTTGCTGAATCAGGATGGGAGGAACCCCTCAGTGCTGATAGAAAGAATAGCTAAAATATTTGTGGTTATTGCTAACACGCTGCATCTGAGGCCTGTTTTATCGTCTCAGTATTCATCGATGCTGAATCTTTGAATGTTAATAAGAAATTGACGACAGGTTTGAGACCTACTGCTGCTTTAGCTTACAGCCATATTATAGCAGTATTAATATCTTATGGTAGACTTTACGAATACAATTTCCTGAATTCAAAATCCTACTTTAGATGTACAGAAATATCATCAGCATATTGTACTTAGAGTAAGTGCTCTTCAAACAGCTAAATGGCCCTATAATTATAATGTATCATATCATTCAAGTTGGTATTAATGAATTCATGCAAAAGCAGTCTCTGACTGTTGTAACTGGTCAAGGTGAAGCTAGTTTAAAACTACTTTATATACAGTTTGATAATTCAGTCTAATTGTCCAACCTAAATTTTAATAAAACTCTGAAACGGATAATGGGGTTGTGAGACGGTTGATGCGCTAGGGAATAGGGTTGGGCCAATATAAAAATGTGCAAACCAGTTTGATACGAGGCTTAACGCCAGACCTGACCAGTAATACTGAATAAACCCACTAGCTGTTGCACGTGTCGCAGCCGCTCCCAAGAGGAACACAATAAAATCCCAAGAATGAGAGCGTAGAAGCACTACAGTCCATCATGCCAACTGTGACCCATGCGTTTTTATTTCTCACAACAATTCAACTCAACTTTTTCTAGTCCCAAATTTAACATCAAAATAATAAATAAAAAAAGTGTTGAAATGGTTGAAACTGGAAAATGGTAACCCAAATAACGTGAATCCTGCAAGTGTTTCGAAATAAAAGCCTTGTTCAGAAAGACAGTAACTTTGTTCACTGCAATGGTAGGGGACCTTTAATTTGTAATGATACAGGAAGGTTTTTTCCTCTGTATGCAGGCTGAGTAGTATAATGGCACTGTGTGCATGATCTGCGATTGTTGCTTTATTAATGAAACCATAGATAAGCTGTGTAACAGTAAAAGTTAAATATTACCACCTGTAGAAGTAAAGGGTAACATAAAAAGTATAGGTACAACTACCACCAAATCTTCCTTCAGTACAATACTTTAGTAGATTTACTTCTGCTCACTTACTTTTCAGCACCTCTCCTGAAAATTGTGCATTTATCCAACATTTACCCAGGCAAAGACAGGAGGTAAGGTTTTCCTTTGACACATTTATTTAAATCCTCTGCCGAGAAAGCTCCCTGATGCTGAGCAACATCCCTTTGTGTTCCTGCAGCCCTGTGGCTTACTGTTGACATTTATTTGAATGTGCTCAGGTTCATCCAAGACCAACTCTGATACTGTGGGATGTCTACTAACAGGCTAACTTTAGAAGTGCCTTTGAAAAAAAAAAATCATGTTCATTTTCTTCCTCTTCCCGCCTTTGGCTTATTCTCCTGTGTTAGATTTATCCATCATTTAACTGTCAGATTGTTGGTTGTGCGCTTGGTCCTCACAGTTTACAATTATCAGTACAGGAAGGAAGTGACAATTATCAGGGCTGGAAGGGACAGGAAATACATTCCTGTTATACCCAGGTGGTAATGTTGCCGAAGCTATCTTGGCTGCTTCTCTTTGACACAAAATGTGCTGCAAGCCTGAGGAATTGTATTAATTAAATGTAAACAAAAGGGGTGATAGCACCCAAGTCACCTACTGGTGCTTTATTGTGATCGTAGGCACTAATGAAACGTCTGTTAACAACAACATGAGCTCAGAACTAATTGTTGTACAATTGCAGCTGTTCTGTCTAATTGTGGAGACCACTCTGGGACTGTGCATGACCTTAAATTAGGGATTCTGGTAGCTGTGAAGCTACTGGTTAGCATATATTAGTGTGAATATTGCCTTGTAAATACATGTATTTAATAGTCAGTTAGCGTACAGTGTTCAACAAACAGGAATCATGGGATTCTTGACATGTGTATTGTTATTTCTGTGTTTGTACTTTTGCAGTTTCTGGCTCAAGATACAGGCGATTATTTTGTAAAGCTGAGGTGTGATCGCACCAAGCCTCTGTGTGTGTCTCTGGAGCTCTGACAGAATCAATACATCTAAAGTAGAAATCAAATCCGAGCAAACTGGGACACTCACACACACTTCTGCCTCGGTGTGCATCCACTCCTGATATGGTGCGGCTCAAACCAGGCGCTCTCCTCCCAGGGGAGCAGTGGGGACTTCTGGTCAGATCCATTGACACACACTTATAGCTTATACATATACTAAGGGTGTGCAGCTATCTCTTACAAGACGACAAGGTACAGGTTTGATATGTTCAGGGCGGATTCAATGCAATTCGATTAGGTGAAATATGGAGTCTAATACAGTTTTTAACATTTGTTACTACAAAAGCACTTAATCACTGTTCTTCAGACCTTACAAATGGTCACACTTTTTCCTTCTTTCTTAAAAAAAACCTCAGATGTCTTCCAAATTGTGGATTTGCATGGATCTGATAGTAACGGAGGCAGTGGGCTAACATAAATCTTCAAAGAGAACTACGAGGGTCTTGCTCTGACCTTTAACCTTAAACCAGATTGGGGACACAGTGCAGAATTAGCAGCTATGCTTCCGTCAACCAATTAATAACTTTAAGATCGGGCCATGGAGCGGTTTCTGGTACATTTAGATCAATCTAAGGCCTGCACATTGAGGTGCTATCTGTGAGCATTCTTAACCCTAACACATACAATATATACAGGTCTACGTGTGCTTTCCCATTCGTGCACATTTACTCCCCTGCAGGTCGGCTGGCTTTCTTCAGACCCCAATTTAATGTGAATTACCCGCCGTCCCGCCAGCGTCCCCAGTGAACACTGCAAATGGTGCTCTTTACTTCTCTTTATTTATAAACTACTTCCACGCCCAGAAAAGACAAAAACGACTTCTCGCTTCCACATCTAACAAGGAAGTTGTGACGCTGCACGCAAGATGAAACAAATCGAAAATGTAACAAAACAGTGCAATTCGAGACTAATTCCCCCTGTCCACCTGTTCGCTGTTATCAACAGGCTTGAGAGGGGAGAGGAAGAAGGGGATCGACGGGGAAAAGAGAAGGTGGGGGAAGTAGAATATAAGAAAAAGGAGTGCGCTTCAATGCGCTGAGGGGAGATGAAGCACGTAACCTTCATATGCTCCCTATGCATTGCAAATCATGCTTACGTTATGCGCCCATCATCTTTTATGCAAATTGTTTGAGTGCCGCAACAGTGTCTTATACATATTCATGCTGCAGGAGGAACATGGCACCTGTCTGCAGGCCGGCTGGTTACGTTAAATCTCTGCGTTAATGTAGAGCATATGCAGGGAGGACAGGGTGATTATGCACGGGCAGATGAGATGCTTTTTCCAAGGGTGAGGCTCCAAGAGAAAATGACTGGCAACGAAACAACTCAGCATTCGTTATGATGCCTGATCTTCTTTTACTGTATGTGTAAATACTTCCATTTATTTCCAATACTATGACTTTAATCATATGCAAACATAGTAAGGGTTCATGCAGCCCAGCTGCCAGAATATTGTATCAGATACGTGCAGGGTTGACACGTGAACCAAATGTGGCATATCACAGTTCACAGTATATGATTATGAGCCACCTGCCTCTGCAGGAGGTGGGAACGTATCACATGACAACAAGGGCTCTGTCAGATGGGCGACAGCAGCTTGAGTCCCAACACTGGTTGTTTTTAAGGACACCTGGAGACATTGAAAAAACAACTATTTTTCACCGGAAGACGGACCATCTGCTTCCCTCAGCCTGGTGACCAAGATGGGTATTTCAAACCTAGCCAGGATGCTTTACTAAGCCTAACCAAAGGGGGATTTGTGCCTAAACCTAAACAGAGCACAAGTACAGAATTGTGACAAGAGACACATGGAACATTCAAACTAAATAAACAGAAAGTTGCCATTGGATTGGTGCATGCAAAGCCGCTCTCCCCAGGGACTAAGAATCTTTGAAGGAAATTGGTGCATCAACACTGCAGAGACCAGGGTCTAAACTGAGTTCTGGGAACATCGTCCTAACCCCCCCCAGTTCTGCCCCTCCAGTCCTTGCTCAGGGGACCAGAACTTTTCAATGGGACAGGAACTTTAGGTGTGGGGCTTGAAGCACTCAACATTCCTGATTGCGCAAGTCCAGTACAGCTTTTTGTTTTGCCTCCATTTTTGAAAATCTGCAGCCACAACCCAGGTTGTTCTTCGTCTTTTTTATACTCAAACACATCAACATGGAGAAACAGATGAAATCGTTCAACAGATAGACCGGCTATCATCGCTATTGTAGAGTTGCACATAAAAATGAACTTTTTTTATTTGCCATTAACCGTTTTGCCTAATCTCTATGGGTCTTTCAACCAAAGTGGAGTTGTAGACAACACTGGGCTGAAGGAGCCTTTAACTCCTTTGAAAAGTGACGCCTGGGAATAAAAGTTCTGGATACTTTGGCAGGAAACAAGGGCTTTGGTTTCAGTCAGTGGGCGGGCAGTCAGTCAGTCAGTCAGTCAGTCAGCCTGCCAGTGGGAAGAGCAGTCAGACAGAGGTCAGGCCTGTCATGGTCAGATCACACCAGCGAGGGGATTTGGGGCTTGTCACAGCCATGACAGAACCAAAACGGGTCAGGATGAGGGCAACAGGCTGCCTCTGTCTCCCCGTGTGCCAACAGAGCCCTGCCACTGCGCCGCAGACTTCTCTTTGTGGGAAGTTCTGACTCTTATTACATCGAAGTGCGCAATTGAATGAGACAGTTTATATCTGTAGAGTCTGAGCTCATATTGATATAGAGTCTGTATGGTCAGATGATGAAATAACTACACAGTCCTTTCAGGGCACGTCTTTGTAGTCTGCCATGTGTGGGTGGTTTATATGGTAGTGGAGCTTACAGGGAAAGGAAACTGGGTCAGGAAGGTGACGATCGATTAAATAAAAAATTAATCAACACACAAACACGAACATGAAGGCCTGTGTGCCATGTTTCTGCTACTTGGAGTCTGAATTTAGGTTATTGCTTGAGGGCATCTAAGAAAGAGTCACAAGAGATCCTCGATAGCACACAAACACACACACACACACACACACGTAGGGAGACACGCACAATGATAGACTGCACACATCCAAAACCACTTGTGCAACACAGAACCAAACAACAGTAATATGACTTACCTAATTAAACGCCACGCTCAGCAAATTGGACAATGCAAATTGTGAGGACACTTTGGCCCTCCTACAACCCCCCTCCCCTCCCCTCGCTTCTCTCCTCTCGCGTTTGAAAGGCGTCTCTGCGAATTTCAGGGCTGTGTAATTATCCCTCCGTTCTAAAGTAGACATTAGTGAAGACGTCCCGCCACTCTTACAGGGATCCTATTAAGACAGGTAATTAAAGGCGGCGCAAAGGAAAATTGGCTGAGGAATGCATATTGAAAAGAGCATCAAATACGGGCAATAAATCTCCTGCCTATCTGTCTTTAGGGTGCTTTGTTTGAGTGTATTATTCAGGAGCCTCTTGTTGGCCGAGGCTTGAGAGAAACATATGCTGACAGGATGGGGGACAGAGAGGGTGGCCAAGTGGCGGCCATTTTGTAGGTGACCTACTTCTGTTTTAATGAATAGAGCAATGAGAGGATGTGAGGAGGGTTTTAGGGGGTGCCTTGCCAAAGAGAGCTGTTTGTCCTTGCTCTGCCTTCAGAAGATAGTGTGGCACAAATATTACAGAGCCCCTCGGTATCCCCAGGTGAAAGCCATGCTTTTAAATTAGGCCCTGGCTGATTTATTCAATTCACATGTCAGCTGCGGTAACAAAGGCATTCATCAGAAGCGCGTGATTTGCATTCAGCGCCGTGAACGAGTTAAGTTTGCCTCCCTGTCACACCAGACGATGTTTATAACCCCTAATCATATTATGGTCTTCCGATGAACATTTTCATCACCTAACACCTTCTGAAAGCGCCATCGCTGAACTGCTGATGAGTGCAGCCATCGTCAATTGATTGAACATTCAAGTGGAAAACAGCCCCTGCTTGAAATCAAGGGCCTGGCACAGCATGAACATCGACTATTGGAGATGACGTGGGACGGAGACAATGGAAGGCAAGGCATCGATACGATTGCAAATGGAAACAATCTACTGGACGTAGCATTCTGGAAAGAGGGGTCATGAGAGAAAGTAATCCGATGCACAGTCTAGCTCAGATTGCTATTGAGGTATGTGCCAATCCAATACCGGCAGCCATAGAAAGCTTAGGAGCTAAAGAGCTACGCTCTGAATTGGAGCCTGGATTGGATTCTTATTTGGAGTAGAGAGAACTTCTCTGAATCACCTTTAATATGGACAAATGACTCTCATTATCTTCTTCTCTATTGAATACCAGTGGCTGGAGTGGGCCTTTAAGAAAGGAGATCTGATTCAAGAGCGCCTCTCCATCTCTCCTCTCCTCTGCGTTGCTCCCGCTCCCTCCTTCACTGTCTGTTATACACAAGAGAGCACAGCCTGGAGAATACAGGGATGCACACTTCAATTTAGAAAGCATGAATAAACAATGGGGTTTCCATGTGCCGCAGAAATTTCCCCTGGCGTCGTTCGTTCACACACTCTATAGCCGATATGCTTTGCGTACATGTGGAACTCTGCGCCGGCTCTGTGGGACGCGCACAGAGGCTCTGTGGAATGGATACTGATACAGATATTTGGTCCCATAAACACTGACTCAATGTGATATAGCTGCGCGCACACACACACGCACACACACACACACGCAGGCAATCTCTCAAATCACTAACTTTCCCTTACAGGGGTACGGTGACACATATAAAGTAAAAATGAAAAAAAATGTTGCCTGGGATTCAGTCACACACACACATACGCACACACACACGCACACACAAATAGTGACACACACACACTGTCTCACAGACTTCGCCAACCACATAGTTTTATGGGGGGTGATAGGGAGCACAAAATTACTTGCTCACAGCAGAGTATAGTGTCACAGTGAAAACTGCTGTGAACACAAATTTGGATAATGGTCTTATGCACAAATACACACATACAGCCACACAGCCACACACACAGCCACACACACAGCCACACACACACCACACACACACACACACACACACACACACACACACACACACACACACACAATACGCACGGAGAAAGAAACACAGCCTGGAAGTACACCGCTGCAGAGATCTTTGTTACAATCTATTTGAGGCAGACTTTTCCACTGAGGTGGAAACATACTATTCCTGCAATAAAGCCTCCCTTGGTGCACAAATTAGAATAAGAGTCTCTGCATGTGTTAGACGTCACTGTTCGGAGCATGTGCTTGTGCATGTGTGTGCGGGAGTGAGATAACAGTCTGTACTGTACTTCTTTCTGTGAGATTTGCGTTGTTCAGAGAGTGAGTGTGTTTGTATATGTCTCTCCCCCCCCCCCCGCCTCCTCTCGGTCCTGGTCCCTTTAATTCTGTGAGCTAAGATAATGAGAATTTTATCTGCAGCTCCTCTGAGGCACGGGGCTCTGATTGAATGGGAGCAGAGTGTAACGGATGAGACAGGCGATAGCGGGCCGGCTAGGTTACATTCAGGAACGCTAACGCACCGCCAGCGTGCTCTATGGGGAAACGCGGATGGTGTGTTAGCGCCAGCGCTAAGGGAGGTAATGGAATGTGCTGTGTACCTATGTCAAAATGGGAGCCTCTTGGGTTGTGAAGGATGGCATGGCTGTGATAATAATAATACTCACTATGTGTCTGGAAATAGGACACGGAGCAACACTGCACCATGCAACGCTCAGCAGCAGATGTGGCTGAATTATTTTCATTGTCAGTTTATATGTCGATTAGTTTCTTTTATTAATTAATTGATAAGTTGTTTGGTTTTATAATGTCAAACAAGGGTAGAAAATATTAATCAGAGCTCCCCGGAGCCCAAAATGAGGCCAGCAAATGTCTTATTTTGTCCACAACTTGTTAGTTTACTGTCATTGAGGAGTAAAGAAACCAGAATATATTCATACTCAAGATGCTGGAATCACAGATGTTTTAATTTTTTTTCTCTTAAGTGATGAAAGTTGCATTGTGGGTAATGTGGGCACCATGTTTTAAAAAGCACTGTTGGACCCATTATGAACAGTGTATTAACAAATCCTTAAAATCAATACAGCAGAACGAGACTTATCGTTTTACTTTATGCTGACGTCTACATTACCTACAATGCAATTTAGTGTGTGAGTGACATCACTGGAGGCAAATTCTCAGATTACATGCAGCTTCGTCAGGGGCCACAAAAGAATCTATACTGCTTTTCCCCCATATTTGCTGTAGTACTCGCCAAGACCTGTATACTCATTTTTATGTGGAAACTTGATAGTTAACCTTTAAGAAATTATGATTAAATGATTATCAAAAAAATACTAGTTGGATGATTTTATTGGCCCATTTTGGCCTATTACAGATATATCAGTATAGGCGTAAAAGTTGTACAATATGTGCTGAAAACTATATTATATGCAGAAAAAGATGCTTGGGGCGCTTTTTAATTATCAAATTCCCAATGAAGTTTATTGTTTTAATACACCGATGTCCTTCTCGACAATAAAGTTTACTGTTTAATTGTAAAATATCCTGCCTCCATTTCATACTTCCTTATATCTGTATTAGCCCCAAAAACTGAGTATTGGTCGGTATTGTCGCAGCTCTAGTGTGCGAATAAGAAGCAGTGTGTACTATTAATCTGCACCCTCTTTTTGTAGTTTCCGTGATTAATCATTTCCTCTCAAATGATCTCCTTCATGTCACACCTGATAAGTCTGATGACACATCCAGTTTTCGCAGCCCGCAGATAGACAGCCTTAAGGTAAAAAAATTAATGCGATTAATCAAATTAATTAAATTTCACAACTTGTCCTCAACATGGAACGCCGGCTCAGCCAAACCTGAAACAGCCTCTGTTGCTCTGCTGCTCGAGTGAAATCTTTTTATGGTCGTATTCAGGAGAGTTTTATGTCAAAGAAGCGGCAATCCTGAAATCATGTCCTGTTTAATTAGCTGCCATCACTTTTTATCTACGACCCAGAAAGAGATACTTATACAGTAAATACATTTTACGTGCTCGTCTAATTGTGTGGAAGAGGATGAGAGGCGACGCTTCGGCTAAAAATAAGCCGGTGTCTGCAAACCAGGATGTAAATCACATGATTATGTAAATCTAAGAAGACTGACCTGTCGGTAAAAGCATAAACACACGTTTAACTTTCAAACTGAAGATGATTGAATGTTATTTTTTTTAAGATGTTGAATAACAAGCAGCACATTTATTATAATAAGGTACCTCTCAACAGCAATTTCTCCTAAAGCGTATTCCGTAGCAGAAGTGTTGTTTGATGGGGAAAACAGTGAGTGGTTTTCACTCCTTATTTTCTTCTTTCTTGAAAAGGTGACATTGTCCTTTGTGTGTTGAACAAGAGACATGACCCTATAGTCCACGATATCCATTCTAAGTCCATTATAGAATGACTAATCGTATTCACTTTCCTCCCCCTTTCCTCTCCCTCGTCTTCCTATGATAAGGATGCCCAGGAAAAAACTTTTTGAAATGACTTCTTTGAGAGTCGTGGCTCACTATCAAACAAGACCCAATCTGCATCCATCCTCTCTCTCTTTCATGCCGGTGCGGAAAATCAGCCCCTTCATAATGAAGCAGAAAAATGAGAAAAGAGGTACAAAAGCCTCTCAGCCGGCTCATCTGAATACAAACCTAATGCATCTTTTGTCTCGTTCGTCAGCCTTCTGCTCTGCAGGGTGCTCGCTAATCGTCAAATCTTTTAAAGTTTATCAAAGACAAGCCATCTCAGATTCATTACCTTCATTGCGCGGCTCGCGCAGAGAGTTTTTCTTGCTTCTTGTTTTCTCAGAACCCAGCTTTTTCTTCAAATGATAAATCACGCGGAGAAGACATAAAAAGCTAATTTCGATACAGTTGGTAAAAACCATGCTGAGAGACATTGATATGTGAGGCTAATGGGGAAAGGGAGAAGTCTGACACTTGGATGACAGAGCAATTGTTTGGCAGTGTTGTGAGAACAATGGGCGAGTCAGAGGGTCACCGTCGTTCCAGGAATTACAAACGTTCATTTGAGTCAAGCTAATGTTTTTTAACAAAAGTATGGATGACTGTTAAAGTGTGAAATGGGTGATGCTTAAAAGGATTATTAATAACGTAGGGCAAGTGTCAACAGTGATTGCTCTCCAGATGAGATATGAGCTGGGCTGACACTTGATAGGCATAGACACATATCCTATATGCATTAAATATAAGCTCCATAAAAGGTTTTTAATGCTCCTTCCATTATGTCAGTAATACTAAATGCTTGTCGCTTTATGTGTACATACAGCGAGCATATTGCTTTCCCATTAAAGGCTGATACATGAGCCTTCAACACACATTAAATGATTGGCAGAGTTAACGCATTTATGTGATACGAATGCCGGCATGACAGCGAATGCGGGGAAAAAGCACAAATGCTGTAGTTACTGTACTGCGTATTCAAGGAGAGAAAGAAGATTATAGAAATTGTTTTTGGTGTTGTAAGATTGATGGTTTTAATCAGCCCAGAAAGAATTCAGGAAGTGAATGAATAGCGCTTGATAAACGCGAGTGGAAAAACTGAACCCCCGGCTGCTGCAATAAAACTGCTCATTGGCTGAGAAGAGACTATTGGGGTGTGTAAGGCATTATACTCTACAAGCTTTGCATTGCATGATTGTAGTGGGTGGCAAAGAGCCACAGAAACAACCAACGCATGGCAACGCATGATTTGCAGAAGTTTTAACTAGTGGCAGTCGTTCATGAATTGAGCTTACATGAGAGTTGAGGGGACAAGGGAAGCAAAACACAAAGGCACAAAAAGTGTTGTCATTCCATACATGCCTGTAAGTTGGTGGGTTGGTGGTGCCATGAATCAAACATTCACCAAGCTTCACCTCGGGTTGGGCAACGTCTACCAAATTAGCATTCGACGATGTCCACAGTGAAACATCACGACGGACGATGACATCGTTTTCACTCCGACCCACTGATCTCGCCCAGCTCCCCTTGCTGGTGGCTCCCATCAACAGCAAAGGAAGTCAGATCAAGTCTAACATCCCTGCCGATCGTCTCCGCACCACATATTCATAGCATAGCTGTGTTCAGCCTCAGAAACTTGAAACAAAGTTAGCCAACAACTCTTTGCAGACACACGCTGCTTTTTTTAGCTCTCTTGGTGGCCAAAATCTCAATGTTATAATGAAACTGGGCTCAGTAGTCGATGACGGCAAGCCAATGATGATGGGCAATGGCATCGTCTTTCAATCCAATCCAACAACGTATCCCAACCCATCCACTTTAAAGACAACGCTCCATCAAATGGTAGGGCAAGGTAGTAAACACTGTCAAAAGCAATAAAGACAAAGCTGACTTGAAGGAATGGAGGAGGCCATCTACGTCAAACCACTCCTGAACAGAGGAGGGAGGCCACAACACCACTTATCACCAACTTAGATTGCTCCCCTGCCATCTCTTCCCAGGTGGTTTCACACCAATTCACACCTTAATCCATGTGACTCTGATGAACTGCCATTTGACATCATGACAACTCGCATGTGACCTCGAACAAAATGTCTGGGACTCCCACATTAGTCATTAGAGAGGATTAAGCCTCTTGACTGGCACGGTGCCTTCAAAACCGAACAGCAAGGTCAGTGACTTTTGAATAAACGACAAATGAGGACAAAATTTGTCCATATGCCATTCAAGACTCAAGAGACTGTGACAGACCAACCAAAACAATAACTTCAGCTCCAGCTCCAAACACTAAGATAGTGTAATGCTTGAGCACACACTCCCATCATATTGTTTTTATCACTCTGAAGTGACTGACTTGATGAATTGTGCCTCAGGTCCTTTGGTGCAATGAGGTTCATTGTGCAACAGTTTGCAACAGAGGCAAGCAGATAGTCTAGTTTCAATCCACCGCTAAACCAGGGTCGATACAAGTCTGAACTAAAGCAGGGACAATACAAGTCTAGACTAAGTGGCTGTGGGGAGTCTGACACTGTCCAGCCAATAAGAAACACAAGCGTCCCAAAGGATTTTTAAAATATTTGAGTGAAGGAGTGCCCCATGTTCATTGTTTTAACGACGGCGGCAAAGGTCGCCTTACCTTAACAAAGTAGTTAGTTTAATCCAAACATTGATGTATGTTTAACCTTGAGAAAGTGGTGGTGAGGTCTTTTTAAACTTTCTCTCACTCCTGGTAGCCCAGCAGTACCTAGATCAAAATATAAAAGATGGGACACGCCTCCCCCATCATCCCTGTGGGTGTTACTATACAGTTCATTTTGGGTTAGGAGTGTGTTAGAAAGGCAGTGTTTTAAAAATGGCATGCAAGATAAAACCTTAACTCTAACCTTTTTTTTTTCTTTTAACAAATCCTTAATTGCTTCTTGGGTAATACTTTAAGACGTAAAGCTTTATAAGTGGACTCTAAGGGATAATTCTCACTGAGATGGGCTTTAAATAATGCATGACAAAGAGACAGAAAGCCTTTCAAAATATACCAGGTTTTTCGGCAACAGACAATGGAAAAGTCTCTTTTCTGCAGTCTTCCTAACTGCACTCAGTCAAGAGACAGCAAAGCTCAGTCAGAACCGACAACGTTTTTTATCGCAAGGGATTTGCTCAAGCACATATTATTGAGTATACATTTGGAGTAAATGATGTACAAACTCAATCTTTCACTGACCTCACACAAAAGGTCCGCGAGGCAATTTACAAGTTACGGTCCAAATGCAAATTCACAAATGCGTTTTCCACACACGATTTATCAGAAGTGTACATTGCAGATTGTTAAAAAATGAATCACACACGGCTACAAATGATTAAGCTCAATAATTTGTCTACGCAGCCGCAACGCGTTAATGCAATCTCTAGTTGTTAATTGTGTTAAAAATCATAATTAAGAAGACAATGGAGGCGCACATTTAGCGTCGGCTCCATTGTTGTGAAAAGACTGTTATTTTTCACTTGAGAATCAGTATAATGAGCCCCGCTGTGCAATAAATAATATCCAGACAGTGGCATTGTTCTGGCCTTCCGAAATCAAAGTAATCGAAATACCAAGCTTCATCTCTGACTGTGAGCCTCAAATTGCATATCCATTATTGTCTCCCAGCAGCCTGTTAAAAACATAAAGAAAAAAATCAGTTGGGTTCATAGGAATATCAAAAAAATTAATTGGTTTTAGGGAAGTTTTTTGGTCATAAAATGGACTTTAATCAGCATGTATATTGTACTGTATGCACACACTCCCTTTTGCGGCATGTGTGTTTGTGTCCGCACATGTGTCTTTCCAGCAGTATTTGGAAAACATAAGCGCCCAGATGCCAGACTTTCTCTGAAGTGGATCGATGCAAATGGCTCGCTGTTGCAATCACAGATGCCACAAGCAAGGATGGACAGGCAGCCAACATCTCCCCCCCCCCCCCCTCTCGACTCTCCTCTTCCTCTCACACACTCTCTCTGTGGCACAAAATGATCTGCCACTCCGAACAAGAGTATGCGCCACAGGGCGGCCGCTGGCATCAATTTATCAGCATTGGGCTCATCCAGAATATTGTCCCTCCTTCTGGCGGGAAGCAAATCAAACAAACAAGAGGACAAATGGAGAGCGAGGAGGGGGAGAAAACAAGGAGAGAAAAGGGGAACAAGGAGGAAAAACAGTAGGACTTCTTTTGCCAACCTCTTCAATCAGGTGAACAGATGCACTACGAGCTAAAGTGAAAGGCTCGAGTAAAAGAAAAAAAAGACGCCAGAGAATCATCGCTTATGAGCGGCAGCAGCAGAGATAGGCCCCTGACACCCTCTCTACGATCTGCATGCATCTCGAAACCGCAAGCATTCATCTCTGAGCAACCTCTGCCACCTCCTCCAGTTCTGATTATCTGCCTACCCTCAATCTATCTCTCACTCCCTTGCCCTCTTCTGCCTCCATCTAAACCCCTATTCTTCAAATTGGTTCCCTCTCTCCTGAGTCATACTCCTTTATCACCTCTTGGTCTCCGTTACCTCCCTCATGCACCGAACACATTTCATATATACACATTGTCACACCTGCGATAGGAGATTGCTGCATTTGTACATGCAAACGACATTCAGATGGAGCGGTTTATACGTTTTCTTTGTTTTAAGCACTTATTGTTAGGTGGTTTTATTGCCTTTTATTCATATGGGTCTCATTCCTCCCGCCCTCGCCTCGGTGTGCAGAGGTCTCGCCTGGCTGCGTTGGTGCCGGTGGGCTTGCAGACAGCAAGCTGTGCCCATTACCTTAAGCACGTCTGGCTGGTGTGAGCTAGATTAGAGGAGGAATGAGTAAGGCCTCTTGACTGTGAGTGCCCGGCTACCTAGCCATAAATCACCTGATAAGTCCCCACAGCCATCCCAACCGCCCCTGTGTCAAAAGTCTCTGAACCAATCAGAATTTCACTGTTGTTCCCTCTCACCCCTCCCTTCCTTCTTCCCCATTTTCCTCCACTTTTTTTTTCCTGCCTCTGTCCATAGCTGCCTGCTTTTTCCCCCTTACTCACCAGCTTGTTGCCTTGTCTCTCTTTCTCATGGACTGTAGCCACCATGACGTAACCTTGTGGTTTATGTTTTTGAGCCTCAAGTCACCATCTTGGTTTTTTAGAGGATATGGTGTGGTTGTGACACTGTAAGGCATACCCCACTTTTCTGTTTATGGGACAATCATTTACAAAAATAACAACATTCTGTATTGAAGAAGACTTGAAACTAGGGATCGAGACCTTAAACTCTTTACTGAGTTAATAAATCAAGTGAGAACTAGAGTCATTTCCAGATAAGCTTGCATACAATCAGGCTGCTCTTTGCAACCAGTGGACTATGGTTTGGGTCCTTGAGGTTTTGGTCATTATACTCCAGGTTTTTTAGAAGAGAATTAACCATATTTAGGACAAGAGAGTGGAGCTGGGGGAGAATCTCGGGATTGGATTTGACTGAAAACCCCAAAACACACCATGGTGTTCAATCATAAAATAGCCATGGCCTGCTTTTTCGTCTTTCTTACTCTAAATAGGACCATCATTTATGAAATAAACATCATGCTATCTTAAAGAGAACGTAAACTCATTAGGAAACTGTTCACTGGGGTAATAAATCAAAAGAGAGGAAGGGTCATTTTCTTATAAGCTTATATACAATTAATCTTCTTTTGCAACCAGTGGACTGTGGTTTTCGAGCCTCCAGTTTGGCAATTTGGCCTTTATAGCGAGAAGTGACTGTATATTGGAGAGAGGATAAGTGCTTGGGGGGATATCCTGATTGGATCTGACTGAAAACCCAAAAAGCACAACATGGTAGTAAATTATAAGATAGTTACAGCCTAAAGTGAACCCTGCTGTTCAGTTTATTTTACTCTGAATTGGACTATAATTTACAAATTGAATATTATGCTATATTGAAGACTTGAGACCATTAACGCATCAGGAAATCATTTACTCAGGTAATAAATCAAGTGGGAAATAATTTCTCATAAGCTTGCGTACAATCAAGCTTCTTTTGCAACCAGTGGACTATGGTTTTTGAGCCCTGAGTTTGGACTTTTGGCCATCACCATCCTGGTTTTTTGGCGCCAGGAGTGACCATATATTTAACGAGAGGGTGGGGCTGTGGAAGATATCCTGATGGCTCTTACCCAGAAGCCGATAATGAAATGAAAATGCAAGGTGGTATTCAATCACAAGGTAGCCACGCCCTAAAGGAAACCCACCTTGAATGTCTTAATTTGCAAGAAGATTCAAAACTAGCGATTGAAACCATAAACTCATTAGAAATCTGTTTTCTGATGTAATACATCCGATAAGTAATTTCTCATAAGCATACATACTATACAAGCAGTGGAGTCGCCCCCTGATGGCTAGTAGAAAGAAAGCAGGTTTTAGACACTTATGCACTGGCTTATTCAGTCAGCTCTTATCTTTGCTCCACTGCTTGCTTTAGAGTTTTCCATCACTTTCTCTCCCTGTCCGTCTCCGGCACTCTTTTCACTTGTCTTTATCGTGCAGTCATCTTCCTCCTGCTATCTTGCAGCCGTGCACTTTAACTCGCTGTCTCCTGTGTTATTCCTCGTCTTTCTTTCCCACTCTACCTCTCACCGTCTGGTCCTCCTGCCGCTTTGTTGAGCTTGTAAAGGAACAAACACGGCGGTCCGGGTGGTGAAGTCAGTTTGTACTTAGGGTGTGAGCAGGATCACCTCAGATGATGCTTAGTTAAAACGAGAAAAATGTGCAGCACCGTTCGGCCTCCATGATCAGTTAGCACATAACAAAATGGTTGAGTATGTTTCTGGATGGCAATTTGTTCACTGCGTTTATCCCACAGTGGATATTAGAATTGAAAAACATGTGATGAGCCCAAAACGGTTTAGGACTAAATACCTTTGGATCTAAATGGCTGTATTTGATGAGATTAGATTAAACTCTAATGATCCCTGTGGGGAAAATTAGGTCCTTACTGCAGAAAAGAATAGATACAGCGTGGAAATAGATAAGCACAGAGCGAATAGAGGGAATAAAATATCTGGCTGACAAATGCAACCAATGGCATGTACCATTCATTATTTCAGGTTTAAAAGAGGGTCAAACACAAATGGCCAATTAAAAGCATAAAAAGGAATGCTGGCAACAATGCTGCTTTGCCTGATTTCATGTCTCCTGAATCAAAAATCTACAAACATTCACTTACAATCTGGCCGAAATAATGATGGGACTTGTGAATAATCGCAGATGAAAGAGCACGTTGTTTTCATACGTTACAAAAGACTACCTGCATCAGAAAAGCTTCAGCAGAGGTCTACCAGGAAAACTCTGCTTAAGGAGTTGAATCTGAACTGGACTGGGACGTCCCTGTCCACTTTTTCCAGCAAGAATCAAATGTCAATGCATCTTGAAACAAGATAGGACTGTGGACTTGTCCAGCCGGCCAGAGTTCACTGCCTCAAATCTTGGCTGCTTGGCAGCAGTGATGAGAATCTGCAGAGTAATTTGCAGTCTGAGTCAGGGCATTAGTTCCATTTTCAAATGGAATACTCGCCGCAGTTCATCCGTACACTCGGAGAACCCCACAGTCTTGTAATGAGGCGATAATGGAAAAGGAACCGAGTGAATCTCCCTTCTCTTTTAACTTTCCCCGTTTGCTCGCACACACGCCGGCCAATCAATCAGGTGCGTGTGCACGCACATTTGCACAATTTAATTTGCCAAAGTTATGAAGTGCTTTTTCATCTCACCCACACCTGGATGCTAGACTTATTGCATGTTGGCTGACAAAGGGAGAGTGACTGAGTAGACGACGGGGAGGAGAAAAGTCAAAGATGGATGGATGAGGTGGTGTTGGAGGGAGATATAAATGGAGAGGCAGACAGACAGAGAAAGAAAGACCCATCATCCGGTGCAGTTACTGCCCACAGACTGACAGCACAGTTTGTATGTGTTATTTGTGTCTCGGCGCACGTGTGTGCACGTGTACAATTTGTTTTGTGCGTGAAAAAAAAAAAAAAAGCGCCGACTCCTCCATCTGCGCGCATCATCAATATCACAGCCGTGGACAAAGCTAATTGCGATACGTCAAAGATAACGAATTCCTGGGAAGGAACGCACATAAAGAGGTCAGACAACTGCATAACCAGAGTGAATGGACACTGCCACGGCCTTGGGAGCAATGGAGATGTGTTGTAATTATGTCTCCGGTTTAGTGATGAGCTGCTGTGGGCCTCATCCAACTCCCTGCCCACCTTCCTCAATCAGACACAACCGCCCCCTCCTGGCTGTGACTGATGCAGGTGAAGGTCGTCAGCATCTGATTCATCATTCATGTAATCTGAATATTCTATTTCATAAATCACAAGCAATGTGGAATATATCGCGACAGATTTCAATTGCAAAATCACTCGAGAAACAGCTTCAAAATCAAATAATCACATTCAAATTGATGTTTTATGAGATTTAGATTCAGGTAAAAACAGGCCGAAGAAGATTATCTCATTGATGAACATTCAATTTTGGGGAACATTTCATTTTACGGTTCTATTCTTCATAAATTCTCTAATAACTTCTGAGGATGTTCACTGAGAATGAGTAACTGAAACTCATTAAAACTAAAGACTCAGAGCTTTCACAACTCAGAAGTTTCTATTCATGTATTTATTTTTACAGAATTCTTTTCAGAAAACTTTTGAGAACTTATTAGTAAAAATGGGTCTGTAAAGTCAAGTGACCCCAATAAAGCGAGCAATATTCTTTGTGATGGCCCAATAGCAAAGATTTTAAAGTTGCACTAGGAAGAAATTTTAAAAACATTGTCATTGCCTGATATTTTTTTGCCTAAACAAACTACATAAATGAAACTCTTTTTGTTTCCATGACCTTAAAAGCACAACGTGGTTTCATACTGTTTTAATTTTGTTTATATGTGACGGACCCTGCCACCTTTCTAGCTTCAAACAGGGTTCTGTGGACCTTATTTTACTCTGAGAACAGCTTTTTTATTCCATTATGGGATGAAAATGTCATTATTACCTCATTAATATTGTAAATATAAAAAATCTGAGTTTGAATTCCTTCCACAAAACTCTCCAGGGATTGTAACCAACATATTTTCAACTTTGCATATTTTTTCAAGTAATCGACTCATTGTTTTGTCACAAAATGTCAAAAATAGTGAACATGCCCAACACAATTTCCCAAGATCCAAAGTCACAGCCAATTACGTCCAACCAACAGTCCAGTACCCAAAGACATCCACTTTACAGTGATGTCAAATCCTAATATTTGAAGTGGAAACATGTTGATATTAGGTGTTTCTGAATAATACATGACTGAATTAGCTCATTTATCAAAATTGTTGCCAGCTAATATTCCGTCTATTAATGAAGTGATCAGTTGTTTCAGCTCTACTGTCAATGTACAGCAAATTATCATATCGCCCTACACAGTGCTACTGGTTTTTCACATTTTGCCTGAGATGCTGTCTCTACTCCAGACGAGACAATAAGATGGAAAAAAGGTGAAGATAAAATAGTTCAGTCACGATCAAGAATTCTCTCCACGGAGGTCTGCCCAATCCCACGGAACGGAGCGAAAGCTAAACTGTCCCAATCACGTTGATGTGGACTTAATGAGCAGCTTTAAATTCGTCTGCCAATCACGGCGACTTAAGGTGCTGAATTCTCGGCCGGGAGGAGTCTACCTGAGCTCATCTCCTGGCAACCACATCAGAAAGTTGATGGCGGAGGGGCCTATAGGTGGCTCATTGGTATGAGCATAGTGGGCCGTTCAGCCGCATTAAGCCCCAGCAAGTTCATTAAGCAGCATGAGAGGGGAAGGACGAAGAGCGGCGCAGATAGGCCGCCTTGATCAGTGTAGATGAATGTTCTGCACTGCTGCATGAGAGGCTGCAGGGATAAAGTCTGAAGTGAATTAATGTATGTGCATTAAAGGCGCGTGTGGAAGCGCATGTGTGGGAGGGACAACGTGATTCAAGTGAAGAAGTCAAGAGCGTACGAACGGCTGTGTGTGGATACGGACACAAAGTATGAATCTTGAAGGGAATGAGAGAGAAAAGCAATTTCAATCAGCGGGGGAAAAAAACGACAAAGAGAACGCACAGAGCATACAGTACGCCTCCCGAAAGTAAGCGCAACCATTTTCTCCACCCTGCCAGGCCGCGCTTCCCGCTATGATGGCTATCAATTTGCAGTTTTTTTTTTTTTTTTTGCCCGAGACGTCGGCCAGTGTACTGCTCTACGATCTGATAGGCAAAGTTCCACAAACAGCCCAGAAAAACACAATAGAGATAGCGAACTGCAGACACAACCCGACCCCCCCGACGCCTCTTCATCATCCAGACGACGCTGACAGGCGCTGTGATGATATGTGGGGAGGAACTTCACTCATTCAGTAGAAAGTGGAGGGAAGAAGAAGAAGAAAAAAAAACAAACACCTGTTCTGTCTGTCTCGCAGCCTGCATGACTATGTCCTACGGCGCCATCGTCTCCCTAAATAAGAACACCTTGGGAAATGAATGAGGGTGCAGGTGAGGGAGAGGGAGGGAGGGAGCGGGGACGCTGCTCGGAGAAGAGAATCAGAAAGAGTCTATTGTTTCAGAGAGAAAGCTGCTGCGCCAAGTTGAAATGTGTATACAAAACACCAGAGGATGTGGGGGGGCCTCACACAAAGGGGGAATGAGAGGAAGTGAGGGAGGCATATTGGTCTTTAATATACTTGATTTGTGCTCGAAAAATCTCAAAGACAAATTCTAGAATACAATCTGGATGCATTCTGGTGCTGACTGGCCTGGCTCTTGTTGCCGGACCAAGGCAACAACAATCCCCCCGTCCTGATCATTACGTTGTTTCATCCCGGCTCCATCATCAATCTGTCATGTTTTCCTTTGGTTTATTGTGTTTTCTCTCTCTTCTTTAAACAGCACTTTGGTCCGTCTGTTTGCTAGAAATGTGCTTAAGGAAGCAGCCTTGAGAGCCGGTGGGGGGGATGTTGATGTACGAGCAGTAGCCGGCTGAGCTCACCTGTTACAACGACTCCTTCAGGATGAAGACAATATGACAGTGTGAGAGAAAGTGAAAAAAAAAAAAAAACTTCTTCAGAGGGAATGATAGATCACACAAATCTATGAATAATGACACACTGAGTCAATTTAAAAAGAGACAAAAATATCAAATAACCGTTTTCTTCAAAAGGCCGCGCTCAACGGGCAAAATTGATACCTGAAGTAAAAGACAACAGAGAAGCGAGCGAAGGAACCGTGAGTGCTCGGAAAGATCTGAAAGTCACTAATAACACACACAGCGCCACAAGCAGTGGCCTCGTCATAGATTGTGGCTATGGAGAGCAAGTGAAAACAAAAATGCGAGGGATCGGCCGGCAGACTTTTTGAAGTCTTTCCCTCATGGTTTCAACGATATACGAGGCCGCTGAGATTTATTTTGCAGGGAATTAATTACTCCGTATTGGATCGCCCCGATCAATAAACAATGGGAGATTATCACGGGCGCCTTGGTAAACGTCTTGGTAGCTCCGAGTTCGCTGGTCCATGAACAACGAAGGCCGAGCGCCTGACGGCTGAGAAAAATACTACAAACAAAAACATCTGCTATCATTCAATTCCCAGCTGGGGCGTTATCTTGACCTGACGAAAAGAGAAAATGAATAAATCATGCTCCATTAAATGTCATTAGGCCTGTTAGCAAAATCTAATTCTACTAAAGTTCAGCGCCGCTTTACAAATTGAATGTAATTGCCCAGAATGCAAATGGGGCGGGCTGCTGTGTTGTGCGAATGTGAGACCGAGCGAGAGGAGAGTGGGAGAGGGAGAGAGAAAGAAAGAGCGAAAGAAAAACAAAAAATGTGCGAGCGGAGGGAAACTTTTAAGCGGCGACATAATGGGCAACACTTACAGTTTTCATTCAAGAAGTCTGAGGGGCGACGACGCCGGGGAATTGTTGATTGCCAAGGCTTTGAAAAACTGATAGTTTCATTTGAGGAAAAGAGCAAAAAAAAAAAAAAGAGGAGAGATGGGGGAAATGTAATTACCCAGCGAGAGCTGCGTGGGAGTTTTACTGTTTGATAATTATCCCTTAAAGGCACGCTAAACTTTTCCTTAGCGATCTGTTTAAAACTCCACTGAGGCACATGAGCAGGAGAGAGGTCGCCCCGGCTTCAGGAAGGAACAGGGGGTAGTAGAGAGAGGGAGAGATGAGATAAATGTGGAGAGGGAGGAAGGATCAGATAAGTGGACACTTGCTGTGCGACTGAGAATATGAAAAAAAAAAAGCATGTGAGAAGAACAACAGGAAATAAAACAATACATCAAAATGTATCACAGTCACAAAAATGTATCGGCTCGTAATGGCTTCCATAAAAGTAAATGTTGGATTTCTGTGTCTGTCTTTTCATATTTATTTTTTTATTTTTTGGAAAGGGGGTTTGGTGAGGCATCAAAGCATGCAACAATTTGGAAATGGATGACTGAAAACATTTGATAGGCCACTTTTCATTTTCCCAGCTCTCTTTACCACGCCGTCTGTCTCTTTTATAGATGGACGAGCAGCGCACAAACAGGCGAGCCACCGCCGCCGTACACAGATAGATACTCTGCCTCGCACCCACAAACGAACGCACACAAACACACGCGCACGCATAAATAGTAAGCCCAATCTGTGCGCGCAGATAGTGCGTCGACCGCCCGTCCCTCGGAAAATTCCGGCACAAACCGGTAATTTGAAAAATCCTGACCTCATGGCACGGCAAGGAGTAAAAATACATTCGACAAAAGGATAAACATTCAAATCCGAATGAAAACAAAAACACTGAAGAAGAAGTCAGAGAGAGTCACGTCTGTTTACGCCAAAACTCTCCCTGACTTCTCAGTGCTCTGCCCCTGCTCTTAAAACTGGAAAGCATCCAAAACCTGTGAAAACACAAACTGAATATATATATATATATTTATTTTTTTTCGCTATATTCAGTCGAATCCACCAGCAGGCAGAAGATCTCTCCCCGTGAGCTTAAAGGAATGTCACCTTAACCTGGAGTAACTGGTTTCATGTCACACCACAACTTTTCATCACAGTTGAAGCTGTGTACACATTTTTTTCCCCCCTCACTCCCAAAATAAGCTAAATAAGAAAATGCCTTGATTTGTTGCTGTTGGCGTATTCAGCTCCGAGTTGGTAATACTCATTTATCTCAGGGGTGTAGTTCAAGCCCCGTGTAAACCCACGTTGCCTCCCTTGTGCACAGAGTCATCAGCTTAACTCCTTTATCAGCGGCATTAATCTTGGTGATACACTCTTTCTAATTAATGGAGGATTGCCCAGCGCCATAAATATGAGCAGAGGTGGGTTAAGGGAGACTCCCTGAACTGGTGCATACACAAACACTGAATAATAGAAACACATGCAACCAACATTTGAATACACCGTGCAGACCTTTTGATTATTAATGCAATGCAAGACCCATTTTAAATCTAAACTGCCAACCCCCTTGTCCCCAAAACCCTTATACACTGTCCAGAGGTCACTCACCGGAGTACCTTTTTCATTGTTTGTGCTGAGTCGGTTGTGCTGAGGCCAGATTTGATGATGGTGCTGCTCCCAGTGTGAATACAAAACAGTCTGGGGTTATGGCAGGCAATTGCTGGTGGCTTTTAACGGAGCTTTAACTATTTCTGACATCTGCTGCAACTTTTATGGCCTTACACCCAACTTGAAGGTGTTTCTACGGGCTAACCCTTACCCATATTAGATTAGACAATTTATCACTAGCTATTTTTTTGGGGGGGAGGAGGCAATGATTATTTTAAGATTTCTTTTCAATGGAACGGTTCACCCAAAACTCACAACAGACTAGCTAACTAACCTAACGCTTTTGTCCAAAGCGACTTACAGCAATTCATACACTGATGGCAGTGGCAGCCATGCAAGGTGCCAACCAGCACACCAGGAGCAGTTTGGGATTCAGTATCTTGGCCAAGGACACTTCAACATGCAGACCAGGGGAATTGAACCAGCGACCTTCCAATAACGAGCCACTGCCCTCCCCATTACAGCTCAGACAAGGCTGGTGACACTGGCGTTTTCATACGTAACGTCGCGAACCAGAGCCTCTCGTCCGTCCCTTAAAACTCGAAACACCCTAGATGGATAAACAGCACTAGAGGTGAATGGAAATATGTGTATTTTAGATTTGGGGGTTGAACCATTTCATTATGCCAGAGATCCAATTAGCGTCTCCCAGTTTGACACCCGTCTCCCGTCACGACCAGCGCGCTCACACATGTTAATTGTGGTCCTTTTTAACAGCCGAGGAGGTTTCAGCCGCCTCATTACAGCAACAACATGCAGCTAACAATCAGGGGGCTGATTTGGCAGAATCTCAGAGTCACCCACTCAACCCCACCCACTGTCACTACCTCTCAGAAGCACCTGTTCTCTCTCACTCCTTCCGGCCCACAGTCGGTGGGTAGCAACCCGTTGAGGAATGACCCTCTAGTAAAAGCTGATCGATAATGAAATGAAAGAATTGAGTAGGCCACCACTTAGAAAGCACAAATGCTGCCTCCAGGTCATCTTGAACTTATCACGTAAAAGACTTGGCAATCCAAGGTAACAGCACGGCCGTCTAGTTGGCTAGATCGCTCTCTTGGCATTGCGCAGATCTACTTGTTAATGAGGTTATGTAAATTGTGGAAACAGAAGTCAGAGGACATTAAAATATCGTAATGTCTACAGTTTGCATGAAAAGTACATTGTAGATGTCTCAAAAACACTTGATGTATTCTGTTACACTGGCACATCTTGGTAATCTTTGTAAAAAAAAGAGAACAACAACAGATGAGTGCGATCAAGCTGTGCTGATAGCTGTGCCCCCATATTGGCAGGGAACACTTGCAACATCAGCAAAACGCTGCAAGAGTAGAGAGAGAGAGAGAGAGCAGAGGGGCACAGGGAGAAAACATGTCGGGGAAGCAGAGGAAACAATGGCAGACTTTAATAAAAGGGACAAACACGATGTAAAACAAAAGACGAGAACATATGTAGATGTTGGCAGGAGGAACAGGAACGCGAGTGATAACGTCGGGAAGGGATGGGACATGAGGTCACACAGGAAAGGAGTAAAAGAAGTTAGCAATTGGATGTAGAACTACAGCTCAGATGTAAAGGATAATGGAGAGAGTATTCAGAGTTCAAATAAGATGAAAGAAATTTGATATCTATATTGAGGTTACTTTCAAGTCACTGCCTTGTAACTCAAGGTGTGAACATTGGACTGGTCTATTGAAAACAGGTGGTCACAGTTGTTACCGGAGTGAATTGTAAGAGGACGGAGTCTCTGGAGAAGAAACATCCAGACGTGAAGTGGCTCATCATGTGAGATTAGATGGCAAAACAAATTAGACTGGACGTGAGAGGAGAAGCACAGCATTGCAGGATGTTTATTTCAAAAAGGAATGGATGGAAGTAGAGAGCACGTCCCCAACAGTGATGCACATTTAAGAAAAAAGCCTGATTGAAGATTTCCAATGTGGAGGCTGCTCCCCTCTGACCTGGACCGAGTGATGCACCCCTTGTCAGGTGACAGAACCGTGATCCCAGACTTGCAGGGGTTTGTTCTAATGCTGACTGCATCCCGCTCTGTAAACCACCAAGAGCCGGATCACCATGTTTGAAGGTGAAAATCTGACAGAGCCAGAAAGGACAGCATCAAACAAACAGACACGCTGCCTTAATGTCATCCAACTGGACACTGTCCAGTCAATCTGGGAGATGATAATTGGCTCTCTGGCATAATGAAACAGTTCAACACCAAAATCAAAGATACACATATTTCCATTCACCTCTAGTGCTGTTTATCCATCTAGAGCTTTCCGGTGCCAGCTGCAGAGTTTTAAGGGACGGACGAGAGGCTCTGGCTCGTGACATTACGTCTGAAAATGTCAACGTCGTCAGCCTTGTCTGAGCTGTATGTATGGGGCCGGCTGTGGCTCAGGGGTAGAGCCAGTGTCTTGTCAGAAAAACTTTGATTTCCCGTGCATTAATATCTCGAAACATAAAAGGTGACACGGGCCGCACCCTTCTCGGAGTGCAGAGCCCACACTCGACGTGCTTGAGTGAATGCCAGAAACGGCAGGCGACTGGCACGCAACAGCAACTCCTGCACTTTAAAAGAAGAGTTTACCCAAAAATGAAAACTTAGTCATTGTCTACTCACCCCCATGCCGATGGAAAGTTGTGTAAAGTTTCGAAGTCCACCAAACATTTCGGAAGCTTCACAGTACAACAGTTTAGCAGCACTCTCTCAACCAGCTCAAGCAGATAGAGACTTTTTTTTTTAAAAGCTAAAAAAACAATGAAGAAGAACATGGAATGGTTCTGTACAGCTTGTCCAGAGATCGCACACTGATTTGAAAGGATGTCTTGTGCACCCTTTTTTAAGCCGAAATCTTCACTGTAGTTGCTTTCTCTTAGGAAGGAACTTGCCCACGTGTTGATGGCGTGAATAATGTCCGATCACATCAGTGCGTGATCTCGCGGACAACAGCGCTGTTTCGCTCTGAAGCTCCAGAAATGTTTCGGGTACTACCACATTTCCCCGACCTTCCATCTGCATTGGGGGTGAGTACATAATGACTTTTCTTTGAACTTGTCCTTTAAACTGGGGAAGCAACTCCTCAGAGACCACAGTCACAAAACTCACATCGACTCATTTCCCCATGTTATCTCATGTGGAGGTGAGCGGTAGGAAAAGTTTAAAAGACACAAACTTTTCCACTTGTCAGACAATAAAAACATGATGCGGAGATCAAATTGGATGAAAAAAAAAAAGGCGGAATTGGATCGCAAATGAATTTTTCTGACTAAACGCTCAATTACGGACCGTGACGGAGAAAAAAAAGGGGGAAGGAAGGGAAGGAGAGTAATGACAGAAGAGAGAAAGTCCTCGAGCACTGAGGGGAAGGTCAGAGAAACGCAGGCAGATGTTGGAAGTACGTCCCAGAAGTATTCTCTCTGCTGCAGTGTGTGATTTTCTGCGAGGGGGGGAGAGGAGGAAGCGCAACAATAACAGACAGGAAGAAAATACTCGGATGGAGGCAGAGCACAGCCGTCAATTAAGCACATGCATTTATGTTAATTCGGAGCTATAAACACATTTGCATGCGTGTTTACATTACGCGGGCTCAAACACGGGTTATTCACACAAACGCAGGCACAAAAAGCGGTCTGATTTGCATTGCATAATGTTTCAAGTCATAACTTCGCTTGCTGTATTCCTGGCTCAGCCGAGGAGGCATTTGTTGCTGTACCCCCCCCTCACAGTTCTGCTTATAATACACAAAGTGTCTCTCACTGCCTCCAGACTGCCACAGCAACGTACATACACACACACACCTGCAACAGCTCTGTCAGTCCACCCAAGGACACTCAGCATGTCAGCTCTGATTAAGCCTGCACTCAGCCTGTAGAATAGAGCTCCTGGGCAGGGGGTGGGGGCGGGGAGGCGACTTGTGTCCAGTAATAAATCGCCACAGGCAGCCGGGCTCTTCAGAGCTGCGGCCCAGCCGACCCCCAACAGATGCCGGCTGGTGTTGGCCTGCAAGTTGCGTTCCCCGGCCTGTGGGCCAGCACCATCATGAGCGATGGCCGCGGTCCAAAGCGGGGGTCCGCCGCCACAGGCGCAGGTGTAGACATCGTTAACATCCAATAAGAATAGAGCGGAGCCCTGCGGGTGGGGCAAAGTGATATTGATGGAGGCTCGTCCACAGTTGCCTGGTTCACCGAGTAAATATGAGAATAAATATGGCCTTTTGCATGGCACGCACCTTTCATTAATATTAACCAACAGCCTGAATGGTGCATAAGAGTGTCCCATTAACGGCGGTCACTGTGGTTTTGACAACCTCCATCTGTTTGCAGTTTTATTTGTGGCTGCTTTATGACTGTTTCACTCCTATCTCCCCCTGTCCTCGCTGTAATGACGTAGCCTGTATAAGCAAAGCATGGTCCAATATATATTTACTGCTGCCAAATCAGCAAAGTCAATTATGTTTTGTTGTTTGTTTGGAAGTTAGAAGATTATGTGACCGTTTGCCAAGCTAGAGACATGATCAGCTGCAAATTAATCCTGTGAGGATTCATATTGGTTTGGCACAGGGTTTTTCCCTCTTCATTGTGCCGGTATTGCCAGGAAATTGAGTAGTCGTGTGAAAAACAAGAGCATCTGAGACAAAACAGCGAAGGATAAACAAGGCTGGATATGAACTAAATGATTTGGTGGCTGGCCAGCTATCCAACGTTTTTTCTAGGCGTCTAACCTTGTCCAACATTAACCCAATTCTACAAATGCAGTCTCTTCCTTGTGTTTAAATAATCCTCATGTCAGATGGTCCAGTCTGACACTAAGCCTCCCTGTGCTGCTGCCCAGTTCTCCACCAAGGCCAAACCCCAAGGCCGGTGACAGACAAGCTGGGTGCCTCATAGGTTAAGACTCCGTATTCTTCAGTTTCCCGGAATTCATTCGCGTTCTGCACGATTTGCGCTCGGGGACTTCAGGTTATCTGGTTGGCGCTGACGTGCCCAGAGGCCAAACACCCCCCCCAGATGAGAACTAGATGTGGAATCAGGCGAGCAGGAGTGGATCTATTCTCCCCGGGGCAGAACATTCACCTCCCTGCAGATTTTCCTCAATCATCATGATGATCCACACCAGCTGTCTATCTGTGCCTCAACACAAGCCTCCTGTGGAGCTCAGGACTCTCCCATGAGCTGTTTGAGTCCATTGAGGGGATTTCCCCTAATCTGCAGTGTTTGAAGATAGCACTGTAGTTACCACTGACTCCAGTTGACTGGGTGAGTGATTTAAGTGCCCTGATGGTCTATTCTGGCCGTCTGCTTGTTTTAGAACTAACTTTGGGAATTTGCTTTGGCCCAGCCCCTTGTTTGTACAGTACATAAGAACATCCCATTTTCTTTTACTTCCTTGTGTGCAAAGATCTCTGAGTTTCCTTTTCGTCTTCAGATAGCTTGACCTGGCTTGAGAACTGTAATCATCCTGGCCCTGTAAAGCCCAAAGTGACCTTGTGGTGTCGGGCAGATCAAACACACCTGAATTTTGGGTCCAGGGTGGTGCAGCACACCGATTCTTTTTTAAATCAGTGCCTCATTCTGCGGTAGGTGGTGGGGGTCTGGATTGTTTGTATCTGCTGTGCGCTCAGGCATGTGGCAGATCCAATCGTTTTGAGATGCTCACAGCGGGAGTATGATTATGGGCTCATAGCAAAATGGTCATTGGCTATGTTATGGCATTTTCGTGCACCTATGGGTCAGCAGACTTGAGTCATCCAGTTGTGGATCAGAGTGAGGCAACACGGTACCACTTTCTCCCACCTGTGGCTATGCTGTTAGGTTGCTGTGGGTGGAGGACACTTTAACCTCTGACTGGCTTCCAGCCAGTGAGCTTGGTGGAAGCAGGAGAATCAGCCCGCTGGAGCTTAGAGCTCGTTGCAGGTGCAGAGGGGTCTTTAGTTGTAGGTCCCCTTGTTTCTATCCATTACTCTGACACGTTAGTGTTATAGCAAGGAGTGAAAGTATACAACTATGCCCCGGTGAGCTTATAGAGCAGGACTGTCCAAGCACAATTGTTTCTCTTAACAATACAGTACAATTGGAGTTTGCTTTTGGGCTGTGGTCCAATATTGTGTTTAAGTTTTGGCCATCCAAGGGAAAAAGTTTAGGCACCCCTGCTACAGAGCCTGTTACAAGGGGAGCCCTGTGTGGACAAATTTAACGTTACGTAATGTAACCCTGGTTCAACGAGCACACAATCAACACCTAATACATTTGTCACCATGGCACTCTTCAAGTTGCTGCAATGAATATATACATATACATGTTTGTATATTGTCCTCAGATTTTGTATTTCTCTTTAGTTTTCCTTAGCCTGTCCATTTTTATGTGCTTTTTGGTTTTGGGTCTTTGGATTTTTGATCAGCGCATCAAAGCTGACTTTTTGTTTTCAACTTGCCTGCCTCTATGTCTGCATTTGGGTCCTATTTTTGAACTGTGACACATACTTGTTGTAGCTATCAAAACATGACCTATCAGTTCACCTCTTTCCTATAATAACAGATACATTTTTCACCAAGCTGTTCCTGTTCTTCTGATTCCCCCACAGAGCGAAAGATGTGCAGAGTTTACTAGACGGTGTTTTTGTATTTATTGCTGAAAATGTTAATTTCAGCACATACACTAAGTACAGATTTTGCAGCAAAGCAGGAGACACATTGTGTGTATTTGCATATTCATTTTTAATAAGGTGGAAGGAGTAGGTGCCATTTTGAGGCTTTTAATTTGGTAACTATACTGTTTTCCTGCAAAAACTACATAGAACACACTTGTATAAATGCTTGCATATACCTTGATAAATGTCTGACGGGATCTTTTAAATGAAGCAGTGTGCTGAAGAAAATTTTATGGTTCTTCAATCCGTGCACATGTACCCTGTCATACATATATGCCGACAGTCTGGGCGCTCTTATCTTCCCCATCCTACTCCCTGTATTTTTCTATTCATTAGGGCTTGTACACAAAGACGTCGCTGCCATCTTTTCCTCCCCCGATCAGATTCTTTCATCCCTCCCACAGCGGAGAGTGGCGGCACGCTGAGCCCCCGTCGAGTCTGGCAACAACTTGTTAAGTTTGCTTCAAGGTTCATCCGTGGTGCTCATTAGCCATTCGCCATCACCTGGTGGCCTCACTTCACCGTGCATATTGATGCTACATGACGGAGGTTGCCGCTTGATTTCTCCCCAATTCGATTCCGCTGTTTTGGAACTCACTTAGCCCTTGCTATGTCGACACTTCGGTGCTTAATGAGCAAACATGAGCCGCCATTCAAGCACCTGTAAACCTCGTTGGAAGGACACAGGGAAGACACAGTGCCTGGAGGACTGTCCTTAACACCTCAAGCGTTCTGCATAATTAGTTTTTCAGGGGGGATGAATAACTTAAGAATCTGACGTCGAATTATGAAACATTCGGTCACACACGATTTGCAGGAAAGCCCATGCACAAACATGTATTCATTACATTTCAGCGGGGGACATGTCAACAAAAGCTTTCATTGCCACGGTATGCTTAGGATGAATGTGAATAGACACTGACGCATGTGCCACTTGGTGTACACACACGCATTAATTATTTTGGAGGAGCTAATCCGGGATGGCTTTTTAATTAAACGGATTATTAAAAAGGCACCATAATGATATAAGACATGAGGAGCTGTCACTGACTTGATTTATTTGTAATGAATCAATATTTGGTAGCATTCTCCTGGCGTGCAGCCACTGCCCACATTACTGTATGTTGCAGCCTGTGGCAGTCTGTAGGCTGCAGCCCTGATGTTCACAGTCCAGGGTCAATTCGGCTGCTAACAGAGACATTTTCCGTTTACAGATGAAACATTGCACCTTCGCATCCGCCGTATCCGCTGTAACATATGATTATGTCCTTCACACATCCTGATCAATTTGTCTCATTCAAGTTAAATAAGAGCAGCAGTATATGGATGTGTTCTGGAGGGCCTGATAAATCACTGGTTAGAATTTCATGAGCATCTGCATTTTTCTGTGCGAGTTTGGAGGTGGTGAGGCTGGCAGGCACACGCTGAGAAGGATGAGTAATGGCGCCAAATTGAGAGGCGGAGGAAGTAAACACACTGGGCTGTTGTTTCTATTGGACATTTCACCCTGGGGCTGTCATCACAGCAACCCTTTCTCCGAAAATTTATGATGCTGCTGCCTGTACCTCCTGCTGAAAAAGTCAAGTAATTCTAAAGCAAGGGGCCAAAGAAACTGCTCTTTGCATCCCTTAACTTCTATTTTCCTTTCCTCTCGCTCTCGCTCTCTCATTTGTTTCTCCCCTCCTGCCTGGCCAGGTATGGGCTAAGTGGATGCTGACAATCGAAACAGATTGTTTGGTGCTGCACACAGAACCACAGGGCGCCGTGCTCCACACAAAGGCCAGCAGAGATGAACACACAGTCCCATCTTCACAACTCCCTTAATGCGTGTGATGCATGAGCTTACCATCTCGAACACTGCACTCTAAAAGCCAGAAGACAGAGTCCAGCCCCTTTATTTTCTGGCCCTTCTTATAGTGCTAGGTCAAGCGACAGGGCTGGCCCAGGGCCCAAGTCTCTGGGATGAAGCTAAGCCTGGGCATATCCCCAGCCAGGCCGCCTGCCAGCAGGCCCCACAATCCCTAGCAATGGATGGAGAGCTTTCTCCCTCCAACTCTGTCCCTACCATATTTTTTTCTTGGATTTAAAGGTTATCTGCAACCATCCTGTCTGGGGCCTCTGGCGAGAGTTGGAGAGAGCGGTCGGCTTGCCACAGGTGTGAGCGCTTCTGATAAGCAAAGGGAGGCTCGGAGAGGAGGCAGTGGGTGAGGGGCAGGGCGGTAGGTGGCAAAGAGATACGGAGGTCCATTGTGGCTTGAGACTGACCTTCATTCACATTATTGTACACAGATGGAAACCTCCGGGGAGCAGAAAACAAAAAGGGCTCCTTCGCATCTCTAAAAGCTATAATCTTCCCCACTCAGCAAGGCAGATTTTTCCTCTTTCAGAGAGCGACAGAGTGACGCAGAAACAGAGACGGACCAAGAGTGGAGTGGTAATGGTGCTGTTTGAGGCTGTACATGTAGCGCACAGAATAAAGTATTTATCACGTAGCATTTTAGAGCGCGTTGAACATGAACTTGGGCTCAAACTGTTTTTGTCAAATGGCTGTACTAATGTGAAGGATTAGGATCAGGGGATGTAATCTGTTCTTCCCACTTCACAGAGTGAAAACACAGCCAGGGCTGGGACACAGCAGCCAATCCCAGGGCTCACTAGCTCACTTTCAGTGTGTGTAGCGCCTCCATTAATAACTAATAGGTGGAACATTAGGGGGAAATGGTGAGTATATCTTGAGGGCTTACATTAGCCTGCCGTACAGCATCTCCTTATCTTACTGTAGGACAAGAGAGGGAGAGAGACAGGATGCGTCGTCCTCTCTTTGACTTTCTTCCTCCATTAACTGCCCTGGGAGGATAATTCGAGTGCTACTAAAAGTGCACATGAACAGCAAGGATATGTGCAGGGTGCTGAGCATAAGCACATGTGCAGGCCTGCAACCAGGCGTGAGTGTACCCACTGAGTACCATTTGCTGTTCTTTATATACAGTACATGACATCATATGGGCTGCCATTTGCATATATTAAAAAAAAACATGCGCCTGCCTACATTCATTGTACATGCAAATACCTGTACAAACTTTTGAAATGGTTTGACATTAATCCAAGCATTGGGTGGGACTGGTACTACCAAACTCTACCACTAGGTGGTGCTTGACATTCAGCCACTCCCGGCAGAGTAGTATAGCAGTTTGGTGTGCACAATTCTCAAGTCTAGCAATTCTCAACAAAACATATGGAAGCACCCCCCCGTGGCACTAAGCTAACTGGCCTAATCACTTCACCCCTGCTAGCTCGGTGTATGCTGCTAGCTCTCTCCACCTTCACCTGAAATGCTGTCATTTGGCATTAAGGCCCGACCTGCACAACCGGAAAAGCTACCCAACTCTAAAACATACCACCACATCGTCTGCATATACTAGTAAGATCATTTCATTTCATTGTACATGTGTATAGTGACAATAAAGGCATATGCTCTTCTATTCTTTTATTCTATTCTATATTGTTGTAACCCTGTTAAATAGTTAAATAATAAATACTGAAATAAAAAGCAATTATTTATTTTTTTTGTTTCGTTTTCTTGTAATTCTTGTTTTCTCTGTAATAAGTACATATTTTTGTTTAAGAAGAGCGTAAGAGTAATATTTAAAAGTGAAAATATACATTAGTTTAAGTTTTACTTACCTGAGGAAATCCCATGAGAGAGCTGGGTGAGAGGTCGGGTGAGAAGCAAGCGAGGAGCTGCATGGCGGAGCAGAGCTGAGCTCCGGCCTGAAAAAAGACATTGAAAAAAGATGCTGGTTAAGGAAGGTACATAAGACAATTGGACAGAAAGTCTCGTTGTGACTGTTCATTGAACTCAACCTATTGTCGAGTTGAAAGGAGGCGGACTCGGAGATAAATGTTCCACGAGGATTACAGCTAAAGTTAGCATAGCTCGTTAGCTTTCCTGAAGTCCGTCACGAAAGAGAGCTAACGCAGCACTCCCATAAGTTGGCCTGCTGTGGGAACACACTTGCTGGAGAGACCGTGTGTGACTGTTTGATTGTTTGTTGTTGATATTGAATGTTTTACTGGAGACATTGAAGAGACATTTTTGTTTACTGAAACTGTCCAAGATATCTTTTATTTTGGGTTATTGACTGAAACTTACCTTAAATACGAGGACTTGAAGTTGAATTATTATTTGTTTATTTTTCCATGATGTAAATATTGTTTTGTTGCCGAATATTGAATAAAGTAAATAATTAACATTTACCTGTGACTCTTTGTTATGCCCCGGCCTAGGGTATACCGGTACATAACATAATGATCTCCCTCCTTTCCCACTCCCAAGAATAACCACCAAAAACAAACGTAAATGCAGTCCAAAATAAGGGAATTTATTACCCAAACGAAAATACTTCAGGGTGAGCAATAACTTAAACAATAAACAAAACAAGCTGTTTTTTAAAATCTTTCTTTCCTAACCCAAAACAAAAGTCAAAAGAAATACAGGTTATCTTACCTCACTCCCTAACCAAAAACAGGAGAAAAAGGTGCACAAAGAAAAAGGCTACTCACCCCTACTAAAGTGGACTGAATAAAGTATTTTAACAATATATACAATATTTACAATATGTACAAAGAGATACAAAATCTCTGCAACAATGAACATCAAGTTTCCAAATGTCAAACGAGCCAGCGATCTCAGTGAGTGAGAAAGAGAGAGAGCGAGAGAGACGCCAGGTCTCCTGCAGGTTCCACTTTTGAATGTCCCTGTCCTGCGATTCCACCAATCAGCAGCCACCAGAATCTCAGCCAATCAGCGGCCTCCACCTGCACTGGTAACTTTTTGGGACACACAGAGAAAGACAGCACCCCCTCTTGACAGGGAGGAAGAAAGACAGACAAATACACACAATACCAGAATACACAAATTATGACCCCCAGGGTCATAACACTCTTTCTTTCACCTTGCGTATTATAAATAGTGTTGTTTATAATTGTATTTGATTAATTAACTAACTAGTAAAGAGGTTGTAAGATAAACATAACAAACTTGGGGAGCGCACCTCGGTAAGATAGATCTGACATCTAGAGGGCGCTACATTGTGTTTTGCCATAGTGATAGTGATTATTGTAATTCAAAAGAGCAGCTATACTGAGTTTCTAGTTTCAAATTTGAGTGTTGACACGTTGGACTCATCTTGTTGACATCAACAGGAGCTGCTAGTTATTATAGAGGCCACCTTATTATTCATTATCCAATTTAACACAGTGCTGCTCAACAGAGCTGTCCCCTCACACATGTTCAAAAAAGAAATAACTACGCTAACACAAGTTCAAATCCGTATTTTGCTCACGGAAAACAAGTTTTCACTTCAGTAACTTGCAATATGTTATTTGTTATCCTTTTCAAGTTCTTGCTGTTTCCAGTTCCACGCTATTTAAAGATGATTCAAAACTCTTGAATACCAAGAGGGAGAGCTGAAGAACGAATGCTGCAAAGAAATGAATGGAAGGAACAATAAATTTGTGCCGCAATTATGTATCATTTACATAAGTAGATGAGTCGTTAGAAAGGAAGAGCTTTTCATTTGCATGTAAATACAAATGTTTCCCAAAAAAAAAACATCATCTCTGAGGGAATGTAGCACGAGAGGTGAGAGTTCTACGTGACAGGGAATTAAAAAAATGATTGTCAACACTTTGGTTACACTGAGCGGAGAATTTATGAGGCATCGGGAGAGCCACGGCTGCCTTTTTGGTAGCGGCTGGGCATAATTATCCTAATAACTAATGATGATTCATGGATTGTTTTTCAGAGATCGGTGATGCACAAAGATTGTATTGTGATCGGGGAGGGGAGTCGCCCGTGTGCACTCAACTACAGTGCACCCATTTTAGAGTCGCAACACTTACAGTAGACCGAACACATATGTATGCACGCACATGCACAAGAGAGAACCACTCTTCTATATCTCTGGCTAATTTCAGACTCTGGCTACACAAACATCATTAATCAAGCTGACTAAGATTAGTCACTGGCAAGCTCCCCTACCTGTTTATTATAATTAAATCGATGTTCGTGTCATTGCAGGCGAGGACCCCATCTACGGCAGGGGCGGTTGTGCTCACCACAAAAAGATGGTCTAAAAAAACAAAGAAATGCAAGGGAAAACCAGAAAACACGGAGGAGAAGTAAGTGAAGGAGGTGAAGTGAAGGCGTGGGCAGAATTGGAAACAAGTTAAGGCTCGGAGATTGGAGACAGAGGTGAGAGGCGCCTTTTGTTGGTCTGTACTTTAAAGGATAACCTCTGCTACATCCGCAAGAAGGGTCCACGTGGAACAGTTCCTATTCAATGCAGTTCAGATTGTATAACCTACCCATTCACAGTCTCACAGCACAGCAGAAAACATCTCACAAAAGAAAGCAGACCTGATGGAAAAGCAAGCTGGAGGCCCAAACAAGAAAAAAAAACAAAAAAAACAACAACCCTCCTTTCAGGAGCTTAGCTACGAAAAAAGGCAGACCAGACACATTAAAGCAAACACTCCCTTGTGTGAGTTCTACAAGCCAACTGAAACCTTAGACTGTGTATTTTCTTTCTCAGTATTTTCTTTCTCACGTTGTGTCTGGGGTCCTCTCTGTGACAGTCAGGAAATAAAACTGAACAGAACATTGACTTTGCTCAAGAAACCACTGTGTGCTCCTTGTTATACGAGATCCAATATATACCCCTCTTTACATATTCAGGAGACGCGGTGAGAGAAGCTGGGTGAGTGGGCAGGCATGCAGGAAGGCAGATATTTGATTTGCGCCATATATTGGGGGAGCACACAAGAGATAAAGGGAGGGAGCCACTAAAACTTTTTTTTCTTTTTGCAGATAACGTGACACTGTAATGGCTCATAAAGGGAAAGTAAATTGGGAGACGGAGGTTTACGAGCTCAGTGGATTGGGCAGTGGAGGGTCAGGGGAGGCAGCAGCTGGATGGCGGTGCACCGGGACTCATATCTGGGAGGTGCATACGGATAGTCTGCAACATAATAATAATAATCTGCCTTGAATGTTTTATATTCAAGAAAATCTGCTCATGTTACTGATTGAATGGCGACAAAATGGCAAACTCGGGTGCTTTTACATGCTTTTATCCGTAAAAAAAAAATCCTTGCATTTCACAGCAGACGCTATTATACCTCCACACTGGAGATCCTGAGATGGCAGCCGTTTGAATAACAGCTCATTTGAGCAGATATGAGCTTCTATGTCTGCCCTGGAGCCTACAACTGCCAAAGAATGATGGTGTAGACAAGTGACCGAGATGACTGATGCATCATGTAACCAATGAGATTTCAAATTCGGTGAAATATCCTTTATTAACTTTTTTAAAGCAATAAACTTAGATATGGTGCAAGTTTGCATTGTCTAACGCTCTTTTTAAATAGCATTGTTTGTGACTATTACATATAGGCACAAAGTAAATAAGGATATAAAGAACTATAATGAGTTTTTGTCTCTATTAGTCTCAGGTAGGGGTATTTTTTTAGGTCATAAAATGGCGTTTTCTTGCCAGGTGCATGAATATTTCCTCAGAAAAACAAGTGTTAACTAACCATTTTCAGTGATATTGTTATTAAAACTTGAACTTGGACCTATGAGGCTATATAATATGGACCTATTGTGTTTGCCAGCAAATCGGGGCAGTTACAGGTCATCAGAATATACTTTGGGCTCAACTGGAAAAGGCGTTTTAGGCTAGTTTTATAGCTATTTTTTTTAAATGTACAGTTTTTGGAGAATGAGCTCGCAGATATGAAACTATGTCAATTCAGCTCTGGCGATATGAATATCCCTGTCTCAATTACTGCTTCAACAGGAACCGACCACATCTACTGAAACTAGATATACAGCAAAATCGGACTGCAGATAAGGTGGCTGGAATGAGTGGCACTTGAATGGAGGAAAGTGAGAGGTGAACCGACAGCGCGGTGAATAAAACATGAGGAGCCCTCGATAGGGCCGCGCCGACCAAAATGAGACAGCTACGTCTTTGTACTGCACCAACCCTTGACCTCGTCTTTAAATTGGTTGACATCACACACTCCACACACATCCACACACCTGGCTGCGGCCTGCAAGTGTAGCGAGGCTTGTGATTAGGCGGGCTCCCTTTTACATCGCTTGTGGCAGGAGATGGGCTTGATTTCTCAAAATCATGACCACATTTCCCGTCAACTGTTGCTGTTGACGAGGATGTAGCTGCTTGTCCTCCCTCTGCAGAGTCGGCGTGTGTGCGGTACTTTGAAACACAAGTAAACGAACTCAGCTGGTTCTGTTCGCTAACTATAATGGTTTCTGTCTCATGCTGTTAAGCAATCCAGTTGATGTCTTGAGGAATGCAAATGCAGTCCAACGGCCGGCCAGTCAGCCAGCTCTCTCTGTGATGTTCTCATTCGTTCTCAGTAATTATACCAATTTCTCAAAATTAATGTGGTAATGATTTATTGATGCCAACACGCTACATTTTAAACGTCTCCAATGACAAATTCAAATGCCATTAACAAACGGACATCCAGGTGGATTACGGGCAAAAAAATAGTTTCCCACCACCACAGAGAAACAATCTAATTTTAGGAATGGCGCCGCCAGTTCGGTTAGGCAACTGGTGACACATCTGGGAGAGGCACGTCGTGGTCTAAAAACTCCCCAGGTAAACAGGGGACAAAGACTGGAAATGCTGCAACTCTGACAATCAATACATTATGAAGCAAATCCCTGAAAACAACTGGCCCCTGTATGGCTTGTTCTGCACTCGTACTGAGTGTCACCATTTCCGTTCTGCAGGTACGGTTCAGATTCATTCTGCGGAGAAATAAAAACGGAGATCGTCCCGAGGTAACGGACCCCCCCGCGGACAGCCGAGAGAGCTCACAGGAGAATATGCTTTCTGCTTTCAATTAAATGCTGCCAAGTGGAGCTTTGCGTGCAGATTCCAAGCTCTGGGCGTCGTATGCGGGCCGTTGGCAGGCTGCTCAGCTGCACCCAGCCCATGATCAAGAGGCCAAGCTCCGCCATAAAATACCAACAGAAGAAGGCTTGGCTAGCGTTCCCAAATCTAACTCTAGGAAGTGGAAAGCGTACCCAAGGCTGCAAGAGTTACAGGCTCCTCTCATTGCCAGCATCCGTGGCTGCTGTATGGGAGGTAATCAGATACCGCTTCGGAGGGGGATGATGAGTCATGTGCTCTGTGGGTGTTTGAAGAGGGATGTTCTCGGGTCAAAGTAGGTCATGGGGTAAATGGCTGTGTATTTTATCTTATGGGTATTAGGAGTGGATCCCTTATGTAGCTGTATGCTCGTGGGTTGCTGATGTCAGCTCATTAGTGGCGTTACCTTCGCAAAGTCATCGGTCCATGTGGGTGCAGCGGTGCTCGCTGGGTTTACAGAGGGGCTGAATGGAAGACAGTGGGGGGTGTTAATTCAAAGCTGAAGTGCTAAAGTGTAGCTACGAGTTTGCCAACGCACTTTCTGAATCGTAGCAATGTCACAGTCATTAATAGTAGGCAGGGCTGGATTTAGTAGACAAACCAAACCAGGCAGACTTTTTTTTTTGTACATGCAAATATTGATATCTGGTGAACAAACAAAATTACTTGACTGCCACATGTTTATTATGATTCTCAGGGATTAAGTTAGTTATTTTTGCTTATTTCCTGCAAAAGTTAGAGAATGTCCTCCCATTGCTCTGTGGTTGGCTACAAGTGTTCCCAAACAACTTTTTATGATAATGGTAATAAAAAAAGTGTGTGATTCATATGGAATGGCCATTTTTCAGCCACCAGATCTCAATCAAAATGAACACTTTTGCGAGATTTTAGGCTGACAAGCAAGAGAGGACTCTTTAGCTCCATCACCAAGACACCACATGAAAAAACTTCTTATGAAAAAACTGTGTTTATTCCTCCAGTAGGGTTACACACTTTTAGAATTAGTGCTTAAGGAGAACTGACGCTGTCATGGCAGCTCAAGGTGACCCTACTCCTTTCTCAGACTTAAACTGGTCACACTTGTCTATAATCTGACACATACAAAACTCAAACTCAAGATTGATTTCAGGACTATTGAAAACGGAAGCTTGTGTGCTGTACCTGTTTCAAGACGCTACTGTGAAAAGCAGCATTGTTGCATCACTTTTGGTTCAACTTTGATAAGATCCGAGAATCTAAACTAAATCCGAAAAGACGCGATCTGACCCGCCTGGCTTGCGCAACAGCCCTTGAGAACGGCGGTCTGGTTTGTTTCTCTACATTCCCACGTGTTAATTGGAGTGCATCTCCAAGCGTACGTACAGGGGAGGTAACCTTTCAACCGCGTTAAGGTTAGGACAATATTGGCTCTTCGAAAACGAGGTGCTTAAATAAGCACGCGAGTTGTGCTGCCACGTTTGAAGTCAAGGAGGTGTTGTGGGGGGGGGCTGCTACTGAGAGAGAAATCACGACACACTTTCTCAAGAGCGGTGGGGAGAGGGAGCGGGGAGTGAAATTGAGAGAGCGCAAAAGCGGCGGCTCTCATTCTGTAATGGAACGCTGTGGCGGGTGGCTTACCACACGTTGCACTCGCCTGGAGCACCATGGCAACAGGGAGAGAGAAAAGGATTGAGAGAGGCGGAGGTTCAAGGACTTCACTTGTTCCAGCAACATTTTAATTACTTTGGGCGCCGGCGTTTAGTGAAACAGATGCATTCTGGAGCTCCGGCAACAACTGGGAGAAACCCCCCAGAGATAGTGGCGCTTGAGGTTTTTTTTTTTTTCCTTTTAAAACCTTTCTCCCCTCTCTCGTATTTGTGAAATTAATGCAACAATTGGAAGTACAGAGGGGTTTACAGAAGCACACTGATAACGAGAGAGATGTGGGAGAAGGAGAGGAGGGCGAGGAGGGGAAGGGGGGGAGCACAAAAACAAGAGCACAAGAAAGACAAATGAGAAGGGAAGATGAAGCAAAGTGAACACAGATAGAGATCGACAGTGTGGGAGATACGAGCCGTTTGAAGGAGGAGGTTGGTAAGAGATATGAGCAGAAAGGACCCAGGGAGAAAGGATTGGGAGGGATTTTGTAGGGATATAAAAGCTTCAGCATTCCCCTTTAAGATACACACACACACACACACACACACACCCAAAGAAGAGGCGAAACGTAATTATTAGCAGGGCACGAGAGTTTTGCTTCGTCTGGCGGCCCCCCACAGATGTGAGGACGTACAGTGTCGCAACATTTTTAAAACGCATATCTGCATGTGTATTTCGGTAACGTCTGTTTTTTTTTCCACGCATGTGGGTGAGAATATATAGCAGCAAAAAAGCGCCTTTTTTTTTTTTTTTTTTCCTGACGCCATGCCTAACACGATCAGCTCTCATTAAGAGCTCTCCAGAGCCCAGGCACCTCACAGACAGAAACCCTCTCCAAAAAGACAACCCCCGAACCCAGCAAACACGCGCGGCTTCCTGCCCGTAAGCCTCTTCTCCAGTGTAAACAAACTGGCGTTATTTATGTATAAAAATGGAATCCAGAAAATACATCACATGGTTTCTGCCTGCTTGCTTTAAAAATAAAAGTAATGAAATCAGAATTTGATCACGCTTTTATTTTTCTCCTCATTGTATCGTATTTCTCTAAAGATTCTTCTAGTTTGAATACAATCAGTATGTATTTTCCACTTCCTGTGGCGTGTGGATCAGAACAGTAATAGTCTATATACTATAGTGTGACGAAGTACAGTTACTCAAGTGCTTTACTTTTAGGTATATCAATTTTCCGCTACTTTATACCTCCACTCCACTAAATATGGGGGCAAATATTGTACTTTTTACTCTGATGTAACTTCAGTTACTAGTTACTTGCAGATTACATGCTGCATCAGAGCCGGCACATTTTTGAATTAATACATAAAACTGATTCCGATATCGAAGGAAAATGTGAATATTGAACGCCAATGTGGATAACGCCAACACCAAGTACACAATTTATAAATACATCTAAATATATCTTTAATTTATTTTACTTAAGTACACGTAAGTACACTTCAGTTAATTCAGATACTTTCATGTGGGTGACTTTTACCAGAGTGACATGTTAAAGGTGCATTATGTAGTTTATGGGAATACATTTTAATCAGAAGAGAAAGATCTTCATCGGCTGATTTTTTCTAAACAAACTGAGCATAAAGGACGACACAATTTCATACTGCTTTACTTTGTTTGCATGTGGCGGACCCTGCCACCTTATTAGCTTCAAACAGTGTTCTGGAGACTGTATTTTCCTCTGAGAACAGCTTGATTATTCAGTTATGGAAAAAAATAAATATTTGTGAGTTTGTATTATTAATTCAATATTTTAAATATTAAAAATCTTAGTTTGATTATTTTCTCCAAAACTACATAGTGCCCCTTTAACACAATATATTTACTTTTACTCAAGTCAAACCTTTGTATATGTTTTAGGTACAGTAAAATGCTGTCCCTTTTAGAAGAAACACACAGTAATTTATCATCACCTTTTATCATTTATTTTGTATGGTATCAGCTTACATTATTATCAACTATTATATACTAGATACCTCTTATCCTGTCACATACTGCATCAACCATTCCTGCCCAAACTGGTCAGCAGGTTAATCCAGCACCGTAATCCTCCAGAGAATGTCCGTGTACTTCACAATCCTTTATTCATACAGCACTTCAGCCTGGTAGGAGAGGCAGCAAATAAAAAAAAAAATGTCAGGAAAGGAGCAATTTAGCTTTGCATCACTGGGGGAAGGTTGCTATTTTTCATCCTAATGCTAAAGTATGATCATAAAAGGTCATGTGTGCACATCTCATGTGCATAGACAAGCCTGATAATACGCCACGACAAGCTAATCCATTACACCTACGGACGTCACAACTGATGCAGTGCTGTAATCTGCTGCTAGAGACGAGGCGACGGAGCACGTCGGGGGTACACAATCGTCCTTGTCCCCAACATGTTTGCAGGTGGGGGGGGGGAGTATTTAGGTCTCCGGGGACGCACTCAGGGATGAGAGCATCCCCGTGGCTCCCCCTTTGTTGCCTGTAATGGATTATTTCATACAAACATGCAATTGGGCTGCGTTACTGATGGATAACAGCCATTGTTATGGTAAAGTCACTCTATCGCCTTCTTTGGGTCGCCTATTAATCTCAGTCAAGTCAATGGCGCCATTGTGCAAAATTCCCCATTACACCGCACCACCTTGACAACAATGGAAGTGTCAGTGCGGCGCCTTTCCAGGCTCTTCCAGGAAGCAAAGAAAATGTAATGTGTTCTTTTTCTCCAAACACATTACATGGAATAATGGGTGTGTTTCTAAACCTGTAGACTGTAAGGGGGGAAGAAAAGATGGCTGTGTATCTCATTTGTAATTCTATGAATGGTGTTTATTTTGGACGGTGGATTGTCTCCAGGCGCAGGTTAAAGGTACCTAACCCCATTTCCTCAGCGAGGGCAAACCCGGCACCCGCCGTGTTAAATGACACCGGCCCGCGACCCCGGATTGAAAGACGGATGATGGATGGAGAGAGAGGAGTGGAAGAGACAGCCTGAGAGAGAGAAAGGGAAAGAGACAGATGGAGCAGGAAATGTAGTCTACAGAACTATAGTCTCCCATTGTCCACCGCTTCACTGTGTGACAATTCTTCCTCTCAGACTCCGTCGCTCTCATTTTCCTCTTGCCTCGTCTCCCATTCTCATTCTGTCCTTCCCCGTCTGTCAATTTGTAAAGGCCCCACATCATTACTGTCAAAAATCACGCCGCGGCGCCAATACAAAAGCCGCACGCACAATGTCACATATACAGGCGCGCACACTCATGCACGCCGCCCACTCATGTGTTGAAAGAGAGCGACTTCTTCTTCTTTTTTTTTTTCCTCCACTCCGACTGGGTTCTGACACTCGGCGGCGAGCTTGTCCCACCGGAATCCCGAGAGAGACAGACAAGCAGTGTGAACTCAGAAGAACTGGAGTCTTTGATTTTCCTGTCAGACACTTTTAGCCCCCTATCCCCCTCCCAAAAAAACGAAAAAAAAAAACAGTTGTCTCTGTCTTCATTTGATTGTGTCATCGTCACCTCGCTGCTTTTCGGCTCGAGCTCTCTGCTGCGTCTGCGCTCATAAATACTGCAAGATGCAATCGCATCTCGCGTATCTGTAGACATTAGCATCCCAAGATCGCCGCGCCGTCTCCTTGACCTTTGGCTCACTTCACGGTGCGGACATTCATTTAAAAAGGCCATAAGGCAATCAGCTCAAATTCGGTTGTGAAGAGGGGGGAGAGGCTGAGAGAGAACATTCGAGATCGGTTAACTGCGGGGTTCGATGAGAAGCTAAAACCCAAAAGCCTCTCAGAGTCAAAGAGGCAGGTGATTAAAGCGTGTCATCAAATCTCGCACCTCCTTTTCGCAGCCGCGGGAAGCTGGCTGGAGAGCTCTGATTACCATCGATGACACTCCACCCCATCCATCTGATTCCCTGTAAGAGGCTGTTAAAGCCAAATGGGCTCCCTCGTTAAAACCGGTGGCAAGTAAATAACAGATCTTTTTATCTATAGGTGGCGGGACTGGATAAACATAAAGGTGAGCTTATCAAATCTGAAAGGTGAGCAGTTAGAAGGCGTTCTAATCAGATCTGGCACCGATTCCTCTCATATACTTTCTCGGCGACTGATGGAGCCGCTCCTGTGGAACAGAGGCAGGTGGGGTTTTTTTTCGCCCTGAGGTGGAAACGCTAACTACTGTACGCGTAGCAGCGATCACACCGAGGCGATAGGTCCGGATAATTGGAGAGCACTGACATTTTACATTTTAACCGTTTAGATAAGCTCCGTGCTTCTGCAGGATTACAGTGACCCAGTCCACGTTGGCAGGTAGCGTTGTAAATTAGAACCTACCAGCGCGTCGCGCCGGCTATGCGAGTTAAATTGTGGCTGTGTTTGAACGTAATGTGAAAAAGTTAGATTGGTAACTCGGTGAAAACAGAGCTGAATCACTGTCACACTGCCGGTTATGATGTGCTTGTGCTCTCCCCTCAGGTATGTCTGGTCTGGTCTGATTGAGGGAAAAACAACAATTGAGGGCAAGAACCGTCTGCTCTCTGCGGCAACAGCTTGTGTTTGTGACAGAGTCCATTTCGATTTCCGCCTGGCGGAATAGACTGCGAGGCTTCCTTTCCTTTCCGTTAATGGTGTTGGTTTACGGCCACAGATATTGTTCAACAATAAATGTATAAGTTTTTTTTTTTGTCTTGTCAGAACGGCGGCGCATGCAGATGAACACATTTTGCCACATTTTTGTTCTTCCAGCAGTTCTTTTTTTCCAGCTATTGGATTAAAAGCAGCAGCCTTTGTGATTACCACTGCCCACGGCTACCTTCTAACCATCTAAACCTGACGAGCCGGCCCACCCCGGAGAGGGGAAGGAGGGATCTGGGATGAGAGCAATACTAATGCAGTTTGGATTTAAGGCTGCTCCTGGCTATTGTCTGGTCGCAGGAGAAAATAAAATGGATGAAATGTGACTCTTTTTGGCTCGCCAAGCAACGAGAAATCAGAGACTGGCGTGCCCACGTCTTTACAGAGACCTGCCTTCATCGCAACATCCCGGGTCGAGCTGTTGCGCTCGACGGGCGGGCCTTGTTCGGTGCCAGCAGGAGGGCAGGATGAAGAGAGGCAGACTGCTGACAGGACAGTTGAGGCTCATTTATGCCCCATTTACGTACAAAAAAATATGTCCATCTGAAAAAATGTAACCCACTGCCCACAAACTTGCACGCATCCTTCATGTTAGAATGGATCTTGATTAAAACATCCAGAAGAGGGAGTGTCTGACACCAACAAACATGGCAAAGGTGAAGGATGTTGTGACAGTCCACCTATTAAAAGAAAGAGGCAAATGTGGACGTCACATTATAGACAGCAGTGATCTGCGAGGGCCGATAATCGTATCGCACTGTGTCAGTGATTGTCATCGTCAGTACTTTCAGATGTCCGCCATTGTTCAAACCTCTCCCCATGAACTCTCCCCATGATTTCCAGTGGCACTGCTCTGTATGCCCTTACACACGATGCACGTTGAATGTCTATGCTGGATCAGCAAGGGCAAAACATTTACTATGATGCATTCACTCAAAACTGGAATTTCAGTGCCACTCACCTCGGCCGACTGCCTGTCACAGTAAACACTTCCTGTAAAGGTATGTGGTTATTATTGATGACTGCAATTCTCTGTGTCAGGCAGTAAGCATGCTGAATAATCTAACCTGCGTTATGTTGTACTTTACTCTCTGTGACAGCGTTTTTTTTTTTTATCACTGTCACCGGAACGCAGTCCAGCGTGTACAGCTTTGCGCACGTAGACATAGTAATGGTATTTTGTTCGAGGCTAGAGCGTCGCTAAACGTTGTCAAGCGAATGTCAAATGCGCATACATACGCAGAGCAATGACACTTCTGCACTACTGCAGAGGATGACGACATTCAGAGACACCCGCTGCAGCGTGGAGCGGCCCCCGGGGCTCCGGCTCTAAGTGTCTCAGGCATCTACGCACGCGGCCCATAACTCTGCCTTGCTGATAGCAGGCCTGGGGATTGTCTCTACTACTCTACTTCACCCCTCCTCCCTTTTTCCCTCTCCCCTCCCCACCGACTCGCCCCCCTCCCCCCCTTCCAGTACCTTGTCCCACCAGAGTTGTAAATCGCTCCGGTAGCGTCCGCCAAGAGCAATGAAGCTGACACGTGAGGACCTGCACGCACATGTCACACACACTCCAACATGCTAACGCGAGTGTATACAAGCTGCCCCCCACCTCCCCAAACTGGGGTAAACACCAAACACGCTCGATGATTAGTGCAAAAGGAGATGAGATTTGTTGGGGCTAGTGTCACAGCGCGGGTTGCTGGTGTACCCACAGACTGAGTTATTAGTGCTTTAAAAAGGAAAGCTCATGGAGATGGACTGGAGAGATGGTAAAGGAGGGGGGAGGGGGTGGCTGAGATAGACAAACTGACAAATGAAGAAAGTGAGGGTGAAGCTCATTAAGCTACTGCGGTTGAGGGAATAGCAAATAAAAAAGCAGCAGAAAAAAAAGGGATGATCACGAGAGAACGAGGAAAGAAAGAGAAAAATAGATGAGAGCAGAGACCGAGGAAGAAAAAGGAGATAAGCGAGGGAGGATGAGAGTAGGGGAGGAAGGGAATTGGGAGTTGTTTTTGAAATGTGGTAGGAGAGTTACTGTACTGTTATTGCAGTCCTTTCCCCCTCGCATAAACCTGTCTTGATGTCAGAATACCGCCGAGTGCAGAAATATGAGATATTTTACCAGTTTGCGCTCATTCGGATGAGGCATCTGGATGCTGGTCCCCTTTTTTCCCTATCAAGCTCCATTCACAGCAGCAGCCTTTTCTCTCCCTTTTCTCACCGCTGCTGTCTGTGCCACTACGAGTCTGGCAGGGTGGCTGACATTCAGCTGTGGAGTCACTTTAGTGTCGGACTAGGGGAAAACAGCCGTATCCCATAACAGGTATTACTCTGCACATCACTCTTGCTTCAGTGCCAATGAATCGAAAATAAACCACTCCGCTGAGCCGCACACAGCTCGTCATCTATTTGCTGTAAGTGGCTTTTTTTTCTCACCGAGAAGGTGAAGATGTGAGATTAGGTGAAGGTAAATAAGCCGGTCTGGAGTCAGAAGTGATATTCAGTTACAAACTTTCGAAAGTCTTTCACGCGAAGGTTGTGTAAGGGAGGGAGGTGTGAGGTATTTTTGGGGGGTAAATATCTATAGACAGCTGTGCTTGTCTTCCTTGGGCATTACGCTAAACTGTGAATTTAAATGTTTTGCTGTTTGACCCCCATTATGGAAGCTACGGGCCTAAACCAAGGACGGAAATGTTTCTCGGCACATCGCGTTCTTAATCATCCCGCCGCTCATTGCCCTGAGAGACTTATGACTTTCCCCTTTCCAAAATGTCTGACAGTGGCCCATTAACAATTAAGAAATACGGTTCACGGCACTTCCAATGGCAGAGAAGAGACAAACCTCGTCATACGCTGTAGGCATTGAATAGCATTGGAAATTTAACCCTATATTCAGTGCTGGGACAATCGCACCTTGTTCGTTGTTGCATTGAGACGTGAATGAATGATACATCGTGGCACAATCAAAATCTGAAGCGGCCTACATGTTTTTTTCACTTCGGTATAAGAACGTGATGCCTTATAGTTTTTATGGACCAGTAAATCACACAGAAAATATATTTGCAGGTAAGTGAAATTAAATAAGTACACTTTTAACAGCCTGGATCCCATAAAGCTCAGTTGAGATTGAATTCTGCCTTGAAATATTGCTCATGGCAGCGTGAGCCGCGTCCTTTCCTGTCCACTGTGTTTATTGGCGATACCTGACCGCCTCCGGCACCTTTATAATTCATTATGGCATGATTAGGCTTGCCAGGAAATATTAAAGTCTCAATTGCTTTATTAGGTTTTCGCTGCAGAATGAAAACGATTCCATTGTGGCGTCCCCAAGGTGTGCGTTGAGTTATTCATAGTTCTGCGGTTTCATGATTCCTCCGAATGGCCCAACAGGTTTCAGATGATATGCTGAATCCATTTCCTGATGAACACCCAAGAGGAGACACGGGTACTAAAGTTTTCCACCCTTGTGCCCACTTGCACAATTTGTTCTATCAGGACTAAAAAGAAGCAGAAATCTGTGAAAGAAGGGAGGAAGTATGACTCAGGATGAGGCTGTGACGCCAGGCTTTTCATTCCGCCTTCGAGTGCCTTCCGACATAGCAAGGCAAGATGTTGCATTAACTATTTTGTTTGAGGAAAACTGACCCCTTTCAAATGTCTCTGATTCACAGACTTGACAATAAATTGCTTAAAAATGATTTTTCTATCAGGATAAAGAAACAAGTCAAAATCGGGAGGGGTAGGGGGAGGTTGCAGAGATTCAGATTCAGTAATTCAGCAGCGACCTTGGACACCTTGATCTTTTGCTGACTGAAGGCAGCTTCGCAGGAAATTGCCCACGTGTCTTGGTCAGCTGATATTAACAGAACAGTGAGCAATAATGGCTGCACCTCTTCAAGGAAATCCATCCGATAAATACTACCTTCAATTGATGAGAAACCCAAAGAATTTGTTCGACAAAGTTCAGCGGGGAAAAGTAAAGCAGCTATTTGGTTCTTTTTGTTCAACAGACTGTCAAATAAAAAAACAAAGTTTGACATGTTTGCTTGGATAATGAGTGAAACAATGAATAGACAATCAGAATAGTTGTCTAATTGATTATTGGTCTAATCGTTGCGGTGTTACAGCCAGACATGAGGAGGCATCCAGGTAAAAGATCAAAACAGGAGCATTAATAACAAATCTGTCCAACAAGTCCAACAAAGATAAAAAGTGGGTACACAGGCAGGAACCCAAGGAATATGAGGAGCACAGGACTGACAGAATGCCAAAGATGGAGGACATGACAGACTTCAGTACACAAGAGAGGGATATTAATAAGACACTGATGAAACTAACAGGGCAATCAAAAAAAAGGCAGGAAGTGGAAATGAAGACATGACACGAGGAGGTAACTACAAAATAAAATAATAAAATAAAACAGGAAATGACTGAACGAAAAAAACGGCATTGGTGTAAACTGATGACCTTCAAGAAGTGAACAAACAATAAACGAGCAGTATGATCAACTATGAAGCACAATGTTGTAATTAGAGTGTTGAATGATATAATGAATATTCCACAAAAGCATTTTTGTTCCTAGTTTTTGCACGTCTGCTTGTTGTTCACTGAAGGTTTGTGCTCAAAGTCCTCAAAGTACAAAAGCACTCACGCAACCACACAAGTGCTAATACCGTCAGCATGCTGTGAATGCCTGCCAAGGTCGACAGATAGACAACGCCGAGGCGGAATAAAACCTGTTAACCCACGTTTATTTACTAATTCACTCTTTGATTCCCTACATGACTCAATTCTAATTTGCATTTGCTGCAGAACAACAACTTCTCACCAAAGCGATGCTCCCCCATTAAGATATCACTGTGAGGGACATTTTTTTTAGCTTCAAGAAATCTGTCATTGAAAAACAATATCAGAAGCTTCGGCAGCCATTGATCCAAATGACGGGTATTTAGAATTAACTGGAATTTGATCTGTCTCACAGAACAGAAACAGAAAAATCAGTCAATATGAGAGAGATAGCAGGGTAGAGTTTAAGGCTCAAGGTTAAACTTGTGCATGTGAAGCCCAGGTGACCTGAACCACCTATCCAATCCTGGAAAGGTTGCAAAACATAAATATCTGGGTTTGGCAAGATCACTTCCTCCCTTTCTTCCTACTCTCTCTGGTCGGCCTGTCAAAGCATTGAAGGCGCAGTGTTCTCGAAGAAAACAACAATTTCTCATCCTCATTGGTGAGTTGTGCATGTATTGTTCTTATAATGGTCTTATAGTGATATTAAAGAAGTCCTGCTAGCATAACTTGTGGTGTAATTTGCTAGCGTTGGTCCTGTTAGCATAGCGCTTGCCACAATACAAAAGTCCCATGGGGAAAATGCTGATTTAATGGTAATTAGCATCAAGTGCTAACCCGTTGTAATTGACTGTGTTAACCGTGTATGGAAATGTGTTACAAACTTTTCAGCTAGCCCTGGTTGTATTTATATTGCTGTATCTGGAACAGAAATTAATTTGTTACAGTATAGCCTTATATATAGTTGAATATTTTTTGACAAATTGACAAAGCAAATCCTCAATGAAGAAAAAATGATGCTAGCCGTTACACAATGCACAAAATTGTGAGGTCTGTGATATCAAATGGGAGAGTTTTTTTTCCCGCCAAATGCTCTAAATACAGGAGGGAGTGAATGAGTATAAAATCCTAACTGCCTGTAAGATTTTCTTGGTCATGGTTGGGGTGGCGCATAAAAAGAGTCTTAAAAGCGAGGGTTCAGGGAAAGTGTCAGGATTCCATTTTAGATTGTTCAACTGAATCCACAGTCCCCTCCCTTCTCCGCTTTACACCACCACTCTCACCGTTCTCCCTTCCCATTATGCAAACTCGGTCTTTGATCTCAAGCAGTGAAAGGTGGCTTTATCTTAGAACAACACAGAGACAGACGATCAGAGACTTGGTAGACCTCAGAGAAATCCGGATGAGAATAGAGAAAGATGGAGGCGGGGGATGGCGGGGTGGTTGGAGGGTGGGTGCATACAGTAACTAAAAGAAATTAGTCAGCTCTTGATGGAGGGAAGAAAAGGAGTGTGCTATACACCTGGCTCAAAAACAGCATATTTACTGAGGTGTTCAAAGACGAATATTACATTTATAGTGTACACGTATCTCGAGAGCACTGCACTCGAATTCATAGCGAAGAACACTGAAACATTACCTTTAATATACATGGTAAGTCAGAAAAGATCCTCATTAGTGTGAACTTGTTTTCAAGAGAAAATATGAATCATGCACCAACTACAGGGCCAACAAGCTGAATTATATGAATTGAGACAGAGTGATTCAAAACGTCAAATAGCCTCCTCCTGGCTGCCTCACGCTGCCTACCTGAGCTACCATACAAGGAGTCTTTGTATTGTGGAGGTCTCTTGGTAGCCTTGACGTGATGAATCATTCAAATAGGCAGAACGGCACACACGTTTTGACAGCGATTCAAAAGGAATTCACGTGTTGGAAAATGTTGAAAGCAGTTAGGAATAAAAAGAGCTTGAGTGGGATCAAAACCTGCCTTAAGGGTCAAACCTCCACATACCTGGCACGTCACAGCGGAAAGCGGGCTCGGTCGTCAATTTGTGCGTCAGAAGGAAGGCTAAACGCGCTGATCCTTATAGTAACTTACGATTATTAGGCAAATTCGGGCAGATGAAATCTGTGCACCCAACTCTGAAATATCAACTTTTAATGTGTTAGCAAACAGTTGACTGTTTACACATCCAGCTGCACATGGAGTGATATTAGCCTTAATTTGAAGGCAGTGCACAATCAAGACAAGTACTTCTATTATTCACTGTTGTGGTTTCCAATCCACCTTTAGTGGCTGTAGTGATTATGACAAGAGCAAAGGAGGAAGTCAGGTGAGGTAGTATAGAGATGAAGGAAGGATGGAAAGTTCTTTAACCCACCACGAGACCGCTGTTTGTGTCCCACGTGAAACCAAAAGTTACTGTGTACTTCTTTGAACTGATGCACGTAATCTAACAAACGCAACAACCGTACTTATGTTAACCCAAAACATCTAAATCTCACAAGAAGCAACCAAAACTGAAACTGTTTCAAAGCAGTAACAATGCTGTCCGTTGTTGCATAAATGTCGTTTTGGGAGTCATTGACCTATTCTGTCGTTTAGTTATGAGCATTGCTGTGCAGGTAGAGCTCAGTTCTTGAAGCTTGTTCGATGAAGCAAACGAAAAACAGCAATGTTGTGGGCAGAAAATCAAAATAATGAGCTGAAAGACACTAAAACTGTCCATAAAGATTAGGAGTAACTGCAGGATTGGGTGGAAATTCTCTGTGGGCTCCTGAGCTTGAGGGGCCACTTCTATCCCAACGGCCCCATCTACTTTCAATAAATAGATATTGATTACTGAATTACCACTGAATTACTCGCTTCTAAGACACAAATTAGATGTACAATATCTGCTTTTTCCACAGATTGCGGATACTTTCTGTTTTTGTTCAAACTGACTGAAAATGAACCCAGATTCTCAACGCCAACACATCAAGACCACTGAAGTTCTCCACTAAATGCACTTATTTGCTTCATTATCATATCTATGTCATCGCCATCTCCAGTCATTTTTTTATAGTTGGCTTAAGCTGTCATATCTCCGCATTGTGCCATTACTAGTGTGTGTCATCGCTTTAGCATCAAAGGCTACTAGCCTCAACGGAATTAAAACGTAATTGAATTGAATCCGACTGAAGTTGAATGGAACTGACACACTGAGAGAGAGATTTACAGAGAAGAAGAGACGGGGAAAAATAAAGGCTAAAGGATTTTTCAAAGAAGAGGACGGCCAGATTGCCCTTGCAGTAGGACCACCTTATCAATTTGATTAGAGTGTGAAAGGACACTTAAGATCTCAATTGCTTGCCCATTAGTAGTCCACTCAGCCCCCCTGCCGTAGAATCCAATGGCTCATGTGTGGGGTGGTGGGGGAGTTTAAAAAGATTATTTGATTTCACTTAGATATGCCCCTGCATGTGAAATCAAATAGCGATCAGATAATGTGTGCGCTAAATATGAAAGGGGCCTGCTTCATTTGAAAAACATCGATTTGCATTTCAAATGTTTTTTTGTTGAAAAAACACAACAGTCAGCTCCGCAATATATGTAAAAGCGTTCAAAAGGCGAGACCTATTAGATGACAAAGATTAAAATGTTTCTGCTTCGCAGCTGATGCAGATTAAACTTTCTAGAGCCCTTATAGAAAAAAAACAGTTTAAAAAGACAAGCTGGGATGTAGATATATGAGATAAAGTTTTCTTATTTCCCTCTGCTCCTGGTCAAAGAGTGCAGCGGTAGGCAAAAAAAAAAGAAAGAATAATTCAGTAAAAAAAATGAATTCCGAAAGAATGAAGGGGGCTGAGCTGATTTTCCTATTAGACCGACTTTATGTTCAGAAAAAGAAACGAGAGAAGAGGAGCAGAGGGTGGGCGTCAAACCGGCAAAGTTGTTTTCACTTTTTTTCTTTTATCCTTTTTGTTGTTGTTCTCTGCGTCTGACTTCATCACGCAACTTTTTTTTTTTTCAGACTAAGACAATCCTATTTGGGAGAGCTGGTTGACAGTAAGCCGCTGGAGGGACGGAGATTGAGCGAGGGAAAGACCCGTCGCATTGTTCACCCGGACGGCGATTGTTGAGAGTCAGAAGCTAAAACGCACGCTGACCTCGTATTCCGGCGCGCTATCTCCTGTTCTGTAGACTGGAAGAGACTCGTTCCGATGGAGGCTGAGCAAGCTGTGTTCATGTATACACGCTGAATCACCGGGCTCCGCGCTCTTGAGCCTCGCATACCGCAGCGCCTCTACATTCTGTAACTCATTCATCTGTGAAAAATCATCCGGCAGTCAAAAACCTCATTAAACTCCTACCTCCTTGACGTGAATAAGGGACTGTCTAAAGTCAGAGAAGAGGCAATTGGATTTGATCTGTCATTTTCCCATAAATACGTTCATTCAAGGCCCTGCGGATTGCTTCAGCTGTGGCGCTCATCACATTCAATTCTTTAGCCCTCGATCCAATTTTCAGAAAAACTTATTGGCGAAACCCAAAATAGCAACGGGGCTTTTTGACTGCAGATCTTCTGGTTAAAAGGTAAGACAGTCGCCTGATAGGATATTATCGGAGGTTGCGCCGCCAGCGGGCGTGCGCGACCACACATGTCCTCGAGAGTGGGAAAAGAAGCTTGTGGATGTGTGCGACGGTTCTTGCGGTAATTTTGGAGGTGATTATACATCTAATATTGGTTTCCTGCTATATCAAACACACACACACACCTCGGAGTCTCACAGCGAGACTAATCATCACTAACATAGCGGCGTACCCAGCCAGCGGAGATGACTCAGATCACCAAGGGAACAGAGCAGATCTCCATTTTTTTATTTTTTTTTTTCCACTCGAATCCTCTCTCTGACTGTCTCTCCACAAGTTCGTCCTGTCCTTGCCTCCATTTTCCCTCTTTTCATGACCTCTAGCTGCCTTTGTGTCCATCAGTAGCCCCCCCTCCCCATCCCCGTCTCACCCCATCAAGCTCCCCTCATCTAAGTAAACCTATCGGAATCCTCTCAGAAGAAGCGACCGCGCCTTTACGGCAATCACGGACAGGATTGTGAGCAAACGCTGAAGGGGCTGGGAAAAACACACATTCCTATCATGCACCCATACATACACAATGTATATATATATATATATATATATATATATATATATATATATATATATATGCACTCGCACTTGTGCTAATATGCTGATGGCTGGCCTGGGGCAAGGGTGAGACCGGTCGCCGGATTCACCGCTCTCTGTTTTTATTGGAGTTTGTGATGGGCTACGCCACTTGTGTGTGTGTGCAGGCACCAAAGACAGGGAGGCAGTACTAAGTGAAGGTGTTTACAAGTCACAAATACATTCATATTTTGTGATGTCGGGGGGTCGCTGATGGTAATTCACCGAGATGGGACAAACACACACACACACATTTGCAGGAAAAGCGATTAAAGAAATGGAATGGAGGTTTGAGGAGCAGGAGTATGAGGTAATTCTACTGAAATGTCCCCACGGGATAGGAGAAGGCGTGAAGTGGGTTTGTAGTTTGAATGTTTGTGTTTTTCCATCTCCCATTTTGCATTTCTGCATGTGGAAGTGTGCGGGTGCTCGTTGCGCGGCGCACACATGTGGGCGTGTGGCCGGCTCGTGGTTATGTAAGGCGCTAATTGTCATGCAGGGTGCAGACACTAAGCACAGACATGAAGCTTTTCTCTGAGCCTCGCAGTGGTGGATATTAAGATAATTAAGATTGGTGGATCCGCAGAACTAACGGGGAGGGCACGTAAACATCAAAACACTTTCTGCTCGCGTAGATATGCCAGTGTTTATATATGTGCATTTATTTAATATTGCACATACATGTATGAACTTCTGAGCGTCTGCCTAAATGTTTTTATTCATGATTAAGCGTGCGTGTGAGTGGATTTGCGCCTTGTTTGTACCAACACGTGTCTTCGCCCGCATGTTTTGTTGAGTCCGGACCTTAAGACCTCCGAGACACTGACACGGATGTTTGGATTAATAAGCGCGTGCCGCGACGAAACGCCATTTCACGCGGTTCCCTAACACGCGCGTGCAATATTCATGGGCCCGGAGTCAAATTCACTTGATGCCAAATTGGCTAAGATCCCGCAAATTGACGGTTTGTGATGCTCTTTAAGGAGAGTAGGTCGCAGATGAAGCAACTTGGTTGAAATCTGAAGGTTTTTTTCTTAATCGGTCCCTGTCATGATATCAGAGCATAATTTAGGAATGGAGAGATTTAAATATGGATGAAAATATATCAAAGAGCATAAGCAATCAGACTCTGCATTAGTCAGAAAGAAATGTAATCAATTTTGTATGAGAAGTTTCTCAAGCAATTTGCAGCCTGTGTTAGCGAAGACTTCTAAGACCCACCGCGACGATGAGCAGCTATATGTCTCAGTTATATTTATTTGTTTGCCCCTCTCTTGTAATCCAATTATTTTAGAGAAATAAGGTTGTCATGTCATGCTCTGGGGTCACCTTTTGAATCTTTTAATTTGTTTTATGTTTGGCTAAGCCTTTGTGTGTCTAATCCAAAGGGACAGCAATTAAAAAATGAAATATTTTTATCAAATGTTGAATTTCTACCTTTAATTGTGGACTTTGCCCTCTTCTACTGGAGTGCGGTTCTCGACAAATTGATGATTACTGTTATTATATTTAATGTCGCCGCTTATTTTCAGTTGCAGCTGTTCTTTTTCTTAACATTACTGCTATGAATGTCGCCAGGCTGTCAACTAAGAAGCAGTGACATCACTGTTCAAGTTCAACAGTACTTTCAATTAGGTTTAGGAGGATTCTCCTTCTTTTTGTTTCATCTCTTCTCTCTTTGTGCACTTTGAACATGATCTGAGTTGTTATTTATCACTATGAAGACAAATTAAAGGGAAAAAAAACTCAAAAGGATTTTAAATTGGGTGTTGGGCCTCCATGTGCAACCAGAACCGACTACATGTCCAGGGCTCCAGACTGCGACCACGGAGCTGGGACGGAGCAGATACACAGGACTTCTATTTTGGCGGATGCCGGAGCGCGATGCAGCAATTCAGCTGAATCTAGCACCGAGCAGACAGGAAGTTACACTGAAACAACAATGTAACATCCGGTTACCTTTCAAACTAAAACAGTCTGTGTTGATGCCAGCAAATAAATCTCAAAAAGAGACAAATGCAAGCTCTTCTGCTAATCCTTCAGTCGGGAAGACTTTGTGTTGTTGTTTTTATAACACATACTTACAACTGCGGTACTGCAAAACCGGATCGGAGCTGTAACACAGGACACGTATCTGGTGGAATCTCTGAGTTATTTTCTCCCCGATGAGCCCAGTAGTGTGCCGGAGTCAAATCCCAACTCAGAGGATGAGTCCAAGTCTGAAGACACAAGCGTGGCGAAAAAGGGCAGAAAATACTGTTTTCATGCAGAATGGCTGCGTGGATTTGACTGGTTAAGGTCTCAGAGAGACGAATTCCATGAACTGCAAATTCTGCAGTCGATACCTGCAACATGTGGGTAACCTACACAGTTAAAACACAGCACACTGGTCAAACGCAGTGCTAGTCTAAGGCATAAAATATGCCGTGACCTGTGCTCCAATGAAAATGCAACTCCACTGGCAAGGGGCTGTTAATCAGTGCGCTGAGGAGGCCAAATTAATATTGAAGTTTAATGCAACCTTTTTCATTGCCAAGGAAGAACTACCCTTTACCACACATAAAGGCCAACTCAACTTGCAAAGAAAGAACGCCATGAAACTGAACTCAACATATAATAACTTCTTAATTATAGTCTATGTGTGGGAAACACTGCATCTTGTTGCATGGCTGCCTATTTGTACCTATTAGTCCTTTAGACCTGCATGTATTTAATAAAAAGTAGCGTATGTGTGAAGGAAACGCTGCTAAATATTTAATAGGTGACATGTATAAGAGACATTCTTGGTTTGCCGTGCCCTGTAGCATACAGAGCGACCGTTTGTAATGTTTCGCCACTCATTTATTCAGATCGCCCATCTGAAGGTGCTTTATAAGCAGTGTTACTGGTTTACATGTTGGCCAGAAACTGGTTAAATGAGCATTTTTTATCTTAATTGGTTTATTAATGGGTTTCATTAATCAGTGCTGCGTTAACACACACTCACACAGTAGCACACACACACACACACACACACACACACAGTAGAGAAATGAGCTGCTACCGAAGCTGCATAAAGCATGTTGCACTGTAAAACGAAACGCATACGGATGTCACATAGCTGCTGAACACTGCCCACAGTGAGCTGTAGTGTTTAAATTTTTTATGTCTTTTTTTTTTCTGCCCCCAAGACAACCATTAAACTCTCAAACTTTCTGGGCACTTCTGAGGAAATGTACAAAAACAACTGCTTGACAGTGTGACATAGTAGAGCTGTTTTGGAAAAAAAAAAAAAAGTTTCAACTCGAGCCCTTTTCTCCGTCTCTTGTTCTGTGGCTGAAACTCACCGCGGCTCGTCAGCGGGCCAATAACATGCCAGAGTGGTGTGAAATCAGAGCCCTGCAGGAGAGAAAAGAAATTGGGTGATTGGGGCTTCATTCAGGCAATTGCCTGCACCCGAGGCTCCCTGACACTGGAGAGGCCCTCTGTACGAATTTAAGCCACATTAGGAGTGGAGATGGCCGGGGAAGAACAACCGGACTCTCTGGCTTCTCCTTGGGAACCCAGCTGGCTTGGTCTGATTAATTTGCCTCAGGAGTGCTGCATTACTGCGTTCCATTACATGAACAGCCCTCTCATGGGGTTCACACAGTTCATGTTGTTAAGACTGGGCGAGGGAAAAAAAAAAAGAGCAGAGATCAGCAAGTAATGATGCTGGGAGCTCTGGAAGAGACAGAAAAAATAAGATGTGTGTTTTGTTTCTGAAATCTGATGACTTCCATGTCATATTCACAAAGGCCTTTATTTTTTTACTTCCCTCCGTCAACCAGTGTTCATGTTCAATTCGTTCAAAAAAGGTGAGACAGCATTCACTCAAAGTCAATCACAGCTCGGCGGCTCACAACCGCTCCTTTTCTATAACCACACAATTACAATATTTATGAGAACTCCTGCTGATGGAAAGACTATTTCACTGTCCCCCCCCTCCTCTCGCGCTATCTCTCCCTTTTCTTTTGTGGTCCTCATTCTTTTCCGTGGGCTTATTTTAATGAAAAGTTTGGTGGTGATTCGCTTGGGGATTCGGCCGGGCTTGTAATTTCCACAACACGATGACGTGAATAACTATGAGCCGACAGTCCTGAAGACACTGACGGCGGCCAGAACAAATACATCGACAACACACGGGAGAATAACGGGCAGAATCCCCACTTCATGTGGCCCCACTTTGCCCCTGAGAGCCTCTTTACAATAAATAATATGAAATGATTGAAAAAATGAAATGTTCATTACAATGACCTGAGACAGTGAGAGAAGAAAGCGCGAGAGAGCGAGGCAAAATGACTGCATTTGAAAGAGGAGCGAACAGAAGGGAACGCAAATGTTCCCATCAGGGTGAATATCTTCTAATACACCTCCGCCGGGGGAAGATTATTGATAGCGAGTGTATGATTGTGGGTGGGGGTGGGAGGGGGGGGGGGCTTCTGTGGTATTAAAAATACTCCTACCACCACGGCTTCTCCTCCACCGCCTCTCCTTCATTCCATTAAAGCTTGCTGCTATAATATGCATCAGAATTGCTCCAAGAAGTCGTTCCTGTGCTACAGCAGGCGGGTGAAAACTCAATCATTTGAACTTGAGGGTTGTGTCCTGGCGAGAGATGACTTATTCATAGCATAGTGCGCGTACCAGGGGAAGATTATCTACACATGAGGCCCGGCCTCCCACCAAGGGCATTCTAAAAGAAATGTTAACGTGTGGTATAGCACATTATTATGTGCCGCCCGAAGCTTCTGTTCATGCAAACAAAAGACAGAGATACGTGGAAGAAAAAGATTTTCGTCTGTAGTTTTTCTTTTTTTTTTGTTAACTAGTACCACAGGCTATGTAGATAGGATACGGAGATAAAACGGCAAAAGGAGTGTTATAGGGTCACAGCAGGAAGTCAGAATTACAATTCCATTAAGTTTGGAAATTCACAAGAAGGCTACAGTCATGTAGAAGCTCTGTGAGGCTGCACCTCGGCACCGCGGTCAGCATACTAACTTGTTCACTATGAAAATGCTAACATGTTGATGTTAAGCTCGTAACATGCTTACATTTGCTTATTGGCACTTATACGTTGAGAGAGGATCAAAGAATAGCACTGAAGGCTTTTTTCTCAGACATGTTTTTAGATTTTTCTCTTGACTGCTTAGATAAGAGTTTGGGCCTCGTACTGTTGACCTGATTGATCAAAGTTACTCTGGAAAAAAGGGCAGGCGTTTTCAAGAAATGTTTGGCAGGTGATTTGATGAGCCATCTTAGCATCACAGTCTAACGCAAACTGTTTCTAGGAGCTTCTTTTCAGGTGGTTCTGTGCAACAAACCCATTACCATCTGGTGGATCCTAAATATCCCACAATGCAACCAATGGCAAGTTTTTGTAAGGTCGTCCCTGCCCTGTAGATAACTCTGTTTGTAGACTGGAAACCAAGTACTTCTGATGCTTTGGTGTATAATTGGTGGCATAGACAGACCTAGGGGCTGGTACAGAGGGGCATTCACAACAGCTGAATTTTGACTGGAGCCTGTAGCGACCGCTGTGGCTTCAACGCACTTCATTGGCTGAGTTTTGAAAGAATTACTGACGTATAAAGTAATAAAACATTGTCGCCAGGCACCCTGTATGTATGGCCTCTGATTTACAAAAAGTATGGATCCACCCATGACTGGTGGAGTGATTTGTAAAGAAATGTAAAAGGGAAGGAAATGCAAAGAAATTCTATTGCACCAGTATATCCAGGCTGCATTTCTAAGTCATGATATCAGCCTCCACATATCCGATGAAGAGTCAATGGTTTGGAAGGTTTCTGTAACAGATCCATCTGAGATGCAACGACCCAATCTCAAAATACACATGCAAAACAACAAGACAGACTGAGGCTGATCAGTGCGGAGAACATGGGATTCAAACCGTAGTCCCACTCCACAGTGCCTGTTTATTGTCAGATCAAGACAGAAGATCTCCACAGATATCCCTGACAGCACAATAAGACTTTAGACAGGCATGGGCATTAGTGGAGGTCAGGCATACATTGCAAACAGCAGCATGTGCACTCAACACTGATTGAACATGTGGGTTTCTTCCATCTGGAGGCGATTACATTTGCGCCCACAACTGCGGCGATAACTACCAGTATGCAGCATCATCCATGTAACAGCGATGAGGTGACTTGGTTAATTACACTTAATTGCATTCACCTGAAACCCCAGGTGTTAAACTAATCCTGATTTGATTAGATCTCATCCTGCTACAATTAAAACCAGCGGGGCTCTGCATCCTGAGGCAGGATCACACGGACTCTCAAGTTAGAAAACACACACACACACACACACACACAAATACTGACACTAACCACCATGACACATTGATTGTCATCATGATTTGTATGCATATCTGTGAGCCGGGGTGAGCGGAACTATGGGTAACGGTGGCACCTACTCTGGGGGACAGCAGCCATTTCATGGCTGGTCACTCTGGCCTCTCCAAACACTGTGGTGTGATCGATCCACACACACCATCTCTCTCTCTTCCTGCCTCTCCCTGCTTCCCCTCTCTCTCTCTCTTCTAGGACATTTTTGCGCTGGCTTACGCAGTGATGCATTTGATTGCACAGCACCTCGCCAGGGCCAACTCATCAAAAACTTGATCCAGGGAGAGGCATGTGGTGGAATAAGTTTGGTGAGGCTATCTCTAGTGGAAACCTGTGGATAAGATAAACTCTGTTTAAAACTTGAGAAAACTACCATGCAGAACATTTTTCACAAATGGCAAAATGTAGTGTCATATTATCAGAATGGTAGCCAGAGTAAAATATGTACAGTAGATAACAGAGCGGGCTCTGAAGGGATGGAATGGACACGAGTTTCCACACTTTGTCATTTACCACATGAATGATCTTTAACAGGGGCGGTTCTAAAAGTTTTGATGACTGAGTGACAATTCAGGGAGCCAGTGTGAGAGAAGAAGGAAAAACCTGTGACCTGGTTGTAGGATTTGTGATCGGTCTCGTAATGGCATTTAACAAAAAATTCCTCGACCGCCAAATTCATAGGGTTGCAGTTAAGGCAGATCATCCGACAAGGAAGAGTTGATCCATTTGCCATACGGCGTATTTTCTCGGTGGCTTCGATCAATCGAATGGCCTGGGACGAGAATTGGTTGGTCTTAGGCATCACTGGCCGTGAATAGCGACCAGTCAGTGTCAGTCAGATATAACTGATTCTTTGCCGGTAAGATGTACCGATGTCACCCTTTTTTTTTGCAAGACAATGACTGTCAGCTAAATTGAGGACCTGACAGCACGATTAGGAAAGTAGTATCGCCCCTCATCTGAATTCCTGACATGTTCTAATCCATACATTGATTTCTGAATCTAAATCTACAACCGGCAAGTCAGCCAAGAAGATTCCAATCCCTTCCTACATAATTCCTGAGGGCCTGTGGGCCGCACTCCCACAGGAAGCATCAGCGTCAAAACAAACAAGACTCTACTCGTCATACAACATTTCCATTTCAACAGTTCAACTCCCGAACAACCGCAGCACTCGAGTTCATGTTACAGTTACAGCTACTGTACATCCGCAGCAGCCCAGCTACCCGATATACTCAGTGTCCTTCAGTTAACCGTGTCACTGCTTCAGACCGACCATTAAATGATTCAGCGGGCTGTCCCGGCTCTTTACTTAAACTTCTCACGGTGTTTGGCTTTATTATTGATGAGACGTTGAGTGCAGGATGCTCAAATATGCAACATTTGCAAACTTCTGTCAAGATGAACACTCGTCTTTCCCGGTGCCGCTACCGCCACTTGCCACTGTCGTGAAACAGGCAGGAATATTATATGTGTCTGAGTGTGTCTGCGCCACACTGTGCCTGGAAAAGATGACACCTCATTATAGTTCTGCTGTCACCTCGGCTCAACCTCTGGTCCCGTGTGCTGCCAGTGGACGCACTCCAAACGCCACAGGGAACCTTGCAAGCCACTCCACTCGCACCTCGCACACAGACAGCAGCAGAAATTAGTCGGTCATTTATTACGTTTTTCTGGTTGGACCGGCCTTTCTAAATGTGTGCGTTCTTGTTCATAACAGCAGGTAAATATAAGGAACCAGCACGCTGTAAATCTGTCTATATTCATACAAAGAATCCAAGCAGGGTGCTCTAAGCTGGATTTGGTTGGGCAAACAAGCTTTGTGAAATGAAATCTGTTTGCACGAATGCCAGACATTGTGCTTGAGCGTGTGCGGCTCTCGGTGCGAAAGCCAGGGGAAACGGCAAAATTACCTGTGCAATCCCTTTTGTAAATGGACAGTCTATCCTTCCGCGCCTCCCCTAGTCTTCTGCACACACTTGCTCTCCTTCAATTTCCTTTATCTTAGGCTCCAGGTGTATGCATCTCAAGCCTTTTCTCAGTATCGGAGCCCTTTTTGTGTTATCTCGGTATCAGATCACACGCACGTGAGTACGTATATACACACACACAGTGTCTTTCTCCCTGGGACAATGGTGTTCCTTGGTTGAGGAAGCAGCCTGGTAGATAAGGGCAGAGGCTTGATCTCATCTCTGAGACACACTTCTCACACAAAGCTCCGGTGTAATTACAGCTGCCATCCATGCTGACCATCAGCCCCCAGCGCATCCCCTGAGGGGCAGGTGTGCGTTTGTTTATGTGTCTCATGTTGTGGGGGTTTGTTCTGCTCCACTATATAGGGTTGGTTTGTTTTTCCTTCCATGTGAATTGGTCGAAAATCTGCGCATTTCTTGAGTGTGACTTTGTGACCGCAAATGGAAAGAAGAGAAAGATCCTCCCGTCTTGAATGCAGTAGTGCATTGAGAAGTCGGCTACAGATAAAGCTATTACATACCGTTTCTTTTCCATTACTAAATCTACACAATTCAGGAAGGAGACAAGATGCGGATAAAGTAAAGCAGTAGAGTTCAAGGATATATCTCGGGGTTGAGGCATCTAAAGCACAGAAAGTCAATATCAGAATGTCCTTGTGATAGTTTGTCCAATCATGTATATTTTCGAAGAGTCTGTTTGTCCTTTGGACAAAGTTAGCACTTCACTTCATGCACAGGAATTGATTTTTTCTTCCTTTGAGACTTCTAAGCAGACGAGTGATATAAGGTAAGATTCGATGTGTTTGAACTGTTCCCTAGTTCGTACTGACTTGGCTGCGGACAGACAAAGATAAAAGACGCACTCTAACATGTTTTGATGGAATCAGAAATCAGAAAGAAAGAGTGAGAAGTACTCTGGGAAAATTAATTGGCAGTAGAGAAAGTTTGGTTGACCAAAGTTTCGCCAAAAATAAGAGCATGTGAGGAAGAAATCTGACAGACTGAAATCTCTGTCTGCGCATTAAACTGGCAACATGTTTTACTTTAACCCACTCTTGCTCTGCTATTTGGTCTACCACAGTCATACCACAGAGAAACAGTAGGAGGGGGAATGGAATCGGTTTTCCCACTGGAGGTTCGGTACCAGTAGCTGCTATAGATGAGGTGGCTGGATACAGTTTTACTCTCAAAAAGATGGTTGAAGGAGAGAAAAAAAGAGAGAATCACAAAGAAAAAAAACATTTGGCTGCAGAGAGCGATGAAAATCAGCTCACGCATTGCAAGTCAGAAATCGATCGTTCCAAGTCGGGTTCCCTTGACCTCCGATACGAAATGCGTCCCAGTGCATCTGCTCTGGAGCATCTGGAGGTCTCCAGCAATCTGATGCCTGCACATCAAGTCTCTGAACTTCACAAACATACAGTGAACTTTAAGAGGCAGGAGGGGTAGAGTAGCACTGCATGCTCAAAGACTTACATCAGGCACAAATTGACTGGAAAAGGAGAAGTAACAACTGTCGACAGTGTGTGCCGCCATATTGCTGCACTTTTCCATGTCAGAGGTCTGTTTTTCCCCCCAGATTTCAATGGTTTGAAATGTACCAAGGCCTCAAATCCCAAATCTCCATAAAAAAAACATGCACAGCTGAAGGAATACTGGTGCACGGAGCAAAACTGTACACACATATGTGGCGAAATCCCTCTCCTTCGTCTTCTAATTTGAGTCCTAATACTTTGTAATACCAACAGAACAACTTTCCCTTTCTCGCTGGGCTGCTGCCACCCCCTTCTCACTCTCTTTCCTCTCCCTTCTTTCACTTTTTCTCTACGCTTATCTCCCCTTCCTCTCCGCCACAGGCTGAGAAAATAGATGGTTTTGGCCAGAAAATGTGGCTTTGTGTGCAGGAGATTGTGTGTTTCATTTGCACAAAATCAGTGTGTGTATGCAAATGTCCATGCGTGTATGTAGTCGTGTGAAGCCAAGGCATCTTTTGTCAGTAATACAATTGGATTACAGGCGTGTGGACCTGCTGTTTTCTCAGTAAGACTCTAGGAGGCTTTTCAAATCGGCAGGCCTGTGATTGAATTACCTTTTGTTCTAAGTTGCTGTCTGACATGGTGCGGCAGGACGCGGCGGAGGTGTCCCACGTACTCCGTATGCATATTCAAAACACGCTAGCGGACTCCTCGGTGGGCTCGTGTGTGTGTGTGCAGCATGTGCAGTGTGTGACCAAGCATGTAATTCCCCGCTCAGAGTAGCCGTCTCAGGGTTTCGCACGCTACCTAGGCTCCTGCAGAGGCGTGGTGTCACAACGCTGCATTTATGTTGATGTGCCATCCTGCAACGCTGCAGTGGAAAATTACCAAGACTTCTGAGGGATACAGAACGACCTTGTAAAAACAGAAATTTCCAACAAGAGCACACCCCCCCCCCCTCCATCTGTAAGTCACAATGAATGCGTGTCAGCGGCGCAGAGCTCATCAGGTGCAATCTGACCGAGATTTTGATCCAACAAAAGCTAAAGCAAACAGAGTTGGTAAGATTAATCCATTTGAAGAAAACTGACTGCATGTCAGAAAGATGAACACTAAGAAATAACAGCACAGAGACAAATCAACCTCGAGAACCATGAAACGGCATGGTCGCAACACAGCCGTGCTGCATATCCACATAACGGGAAGAAGCTCAGGTAAAAGCACACAATAAGAATTTGTACCTCAATGAAATGCAATTCCAACACAAAGCAAGTGAAGCAACAAAAAACCACAACGTTGGCGCTCACAATAATAGCATTTCATGCAAGTATTTCATGCAAACAGTACGAACGATATGCCATATAAAAGCTAACACTATAGATTCAAGGCCAAACACGGTTGTATTTAGATGGAATGAAAACCTAAAGTGAAATGTAAGAAAGTTTGACTGGCTGCGATGAGCAATCTAAAATGGCACAGATGGTGCAAAAATGTGCTAAAATGTCACATTTGGAGATTCTGCCCAAATATGTCTACTAAAATCCCCAACTTTGCTCTGCTACACTTTATTAGCATCAATTCTCACAGATGGAACATTCAGATGTTGTGTTGTGGTTTACTAGAGGTTTTGGGCTGCTACTGCGTCAGTCCGAGGGCGTTTTCTCTCTGAAAATGCAAACTTTTTGCGAGGCGGGATTTAAATATTTTATTTATGCTGTGTTCCAACTTCATCTTACTCTGACCCAGTAAGATCTGCACTGATGCTCACACCTCTACAGAGGTGTTACATTCACAGTACTTTGGCACCAAGAGTTTTCGGAGAGTTGCTGAGATATACTAAGACATGAGAAAACACATAACAAATACAGTGCTTCAAATCACTGCACGATCACAGAGATGGTGACTGTAACATCTGAAAAAATGCCAGCGTTAGTCATTTGGCATCTCACTTTACCTTTTTGTTCCCCTTTTATGCAGTCTGCTTTGAAAACACTGAGGTATAATAAAACATGACTCAGGTAATGATGACATAACGGTCGCCCCCTTAGCAAAGGTAACTGAAGAACAGTATGTGATGTTTCTCTCTGCAGTAACAACTTACATCATTGTGGCAACAACTGTTGCTAAGTGAGAGTTTATTGGATTTGCCTCTGTTCCAACTTTGAGTCTAAAATTAAAAACTGCACAAAAGGTGCTTACAACACCATTTTAATGAGGATGGTTGCATAATATGACACTTTAACCTCCCTAATGACTTTGTGATACATTATCTAGCCGCTGAAGTGTGACCCCTCTGACATTGTGGCTGTTTTTTTTACTCACTATCTGGAAAAAAACAACATGTTCAAAGCAAGAGATGCAGTGAAATCTACAACGTTTGGTATGCCGGAGGTGTTCCGACGCAAGACTGTCACACCGCTGCAAGGAAAACATACATCCAGAAAGCCTGTGAAATCATTGCCATCATACTATCACGTAGCAGCTCGTTTGATGATGGTTGAAGGGCAGTCCGTCTGCGGACTCCTTCGCCCAGCTGTAAAAGTGAAATATTGCCTAATGGCCGCCATGCTGTGAGTATACTTACAGGTCGGTGTTGAACTATCCCCCGCTAAAGATTTCTGAGTTTTGAATCAATACAATTTTGCACTCTCAAAATGATTGACTGTTTTGCTGCTGCAAGAGCCTGGCCGCATATTGCTGCTAGGAATAATGTGTTCCTTCATTTTTTAAGGCTGCAAGTTCACGTGCTGGTAAAAAAAAACCAAGTGAAACACAGATAGATATGTCGAACCAACCGAAGAGCCCGAAGAACTGCCGATACGAGCTTGTCAAACATCAAAAACCGACTGCGTTTCATGCTGTTTCATATTTCTCCCACAAGAAATATAATTTATTTGCAAAGGACTTCATGATGATTTCACCGTCTCTTCCTTCTCCTACATTTATTTATCTCTCACACACTTTTCGTGGCACATTTCATCCCTCACAGCTTAGCATTCTGACAACATAACCGGCTTTGGTAATGTTTCTCATGTGTATTTATAAAAGACAGGGACATAAAATCTCTGCATAGATGCCGCTCTCAGAGCAAGGATAAGTGAGTGGTGGTGGTGTTGGTGTGTGTGTGTGTGTGTGTGTGTGTGTGTGTGTGTGTGTGTGTGTGTGTGTGTGTGTGTGTGTGTGTGTGTGTCCACTCCGTTATGGCAGAGCCACTGCGGCTGTCCTTCAGTGATGCTGACGGAGGATATAAATTCATTACTCCCTGAAGCAGACAACCCATCATTCTCAACACAGTGGTTCCACATTCACACACAGTGCACATTTGGGTGTGCTTGTGTGCAACACCTCAGTGCGAGCAGCAAATGTTTGTGTGTGTGTGTGTGTGTGTGTGTGTGTGTGTGTGTATACTGTTTGCGCTCCCCAGTCTGGTGTGTGGGTGTCAAAACCGGTGAAGGTCAAGCAGATAGGTGAGGTCAGCTGACTGTTATTCAACAGCGGCCGTAACAGAAGCTGCCAGCGATATTGATTGACAGCGTTTACGGCAGACAGCTCCACTTGGCATGTCATTGACATAAAATGTAAGACTTCCACCCCAGTCAAGGAGCCCATGATTATCTGCCTGCATTTATCACACTCCCAGTATACGCTGTTTTCCAGACCATGAGCTGACCATAAAGTACATGTGAATATTGATCTGATGGGGCTACAGTGTGTATGAGTGTGTGTGTGTGTGTGTGTGTGTACTGAATGTTCATCCCTTCACATATGTTTCTGACCTTCAATGCCAAGAAAATGTATCGTATGTGGACGCCATTATCCGCAAATGGTAGACAAGTGAAGACAAACAGGACAGCCACGCTGACTGCTCTGTGAGGGGGTTTTTGAGCACAGCTTTGCTTTTTTTTTAGCTAAATGCTACAGCTCGCATGCTAAAATCTGACAATATTCAGAAATGCAAATTGGCGCTAAACAATAAGTGCAGCTGAGGCTGATGGGAATGTGGTTAGTACGGGAAGTTGGTGCTGATAAAACTGAGGATTTGGAAAAACAAGGATTTTAACCTGAAGATGGTACATTTTTTTAAAAAAAAGGAAATTTGGAAGCATCCTCTGCATCCTTTGGAAGCAGAGTTGTTAAACTCATGGTTGTACTAGATGGAGCCACACCAATATATCAGTAAACCGATATTGACCAAAAAGCAAGTATTGTTCAGGTTCTAGTGTTAGAGGAAGAGTCAAGGCATCACTTTAGTTGCTGAGATTCATCACCCCAAAATGATCAGTGTCTCTACAATTAAAGGCATCCGTTTGCTAGATGTTGAGGTTTTATGGGACAAGTGAGAATTTCAACCTGCTGGTGAGAGAGAAAATGTCCAACCATCACCGAAGTCTGTGGGGTTCATCCTCTGACTGACCAAGCATCTGACCAAACGAGAGACATCCCTGAAGCCACATCACAGATTAAACACCAGCAAGAGATGCACATACTGTAGGAACAAAACACACTTGCACACACCACAAACGAGGTGTTTTGAAAGGGATTCAATCTTAATCCAATCTTAATAGAGAGGGTTTTTTTCTGCTGTTATTTGTACATTCTTAAGCTGTTCTCATTTTCTCTCCTTTCCCGCTGGTGATTTATGACTGGCAGAAGTATTGCTTTAAATACACTAAAAATGGCCCCTTCTTCATCGGCCCAATAGAGTTATCCAATTGCCACCCAATGTGGCAGGGACAAATGACAGCCATTAGGGTGTAAGGCTTCCAGTTGCACTTTGGTCTGAGCTTCTCACCTTGTGATTATGCTCTGCATTCATCAGGAGGGTCTGATCGCCAGCCAGAATCGCTAAAAAGATCATTATTTTCATATTAGCGCTACAAGAGAAACATTATACTCTTTGACCCAGGAAAAGTCATACTTACCGCATTACACAGGTTCACAAAAATGGGCAAAAAGGTGTTTTCGTACAAGCAATTAAGAAAGTTGTTAACTACATGTGAAGTGTCCTCGGCTGCTAAGACCCAAGGAGGTTCAAAGAGGCTTGAGGAGGTCAGACAGATCAGAGACAAAGACGCCGTGGCATTTCCCCCCAAAATGTCATTGTGTTTGATGCAACCCAAAGTCTGAGATGGGAAAAAGAAGTGAACGACGAACGGACAAAGACAAGGTGGACTTTCAAATTCTCTCCACCTCTCAATGTGAGACAGTGAAGAAAAAAAAAAAGAATGAAGAGAGACTGAGCGATGCGGAAATTGGATCGAACATCTGAGTGGAACAGAGGGCAAGAGAGTAGAGAGTTCACCGAGAAAATGTGAAGAAAAAAGTAGAAGGTATAAAAGGAAGATGAATGGAGGTGGGAGGGAAAGTAAAACTCTATCACCAGATCTTCCAAAGCCTCTTTTCAGAAGAGAGAGAAAGGCAAGCCTGTAATGGCTGATATATCGTCTTTTGTGACAATGTGTTGTGCATGATGGGGACATTTCTGGATCCATTTGGCGTTTGGGGTGTACACCGCAATTTTGGTGTCAGGGATAAAATGTATTTCTGCTCTTGCTCCCCACCTGCTCAGTCAGAGTGGGTGTATTACGTTCCGATGTATCATGTTTGCTGGTTCTTTTAATGGCCCTACCAATCCTTCACATAGGAACAGATCTACAGAATCCTTTCCCTGAGGCGGATTTTGTGATATACCACATGCATTAAGACCTCCACGTGATTTATTGGTTTCCAAGACAATCTTATGAAGTCAATGTTTGTCGGCTCCTATACCAGAAGACGTTAAGCGTCTGAGGGCAAGAGTTTAATAAGAGGACCTACTGACTAAGATGTTGCCCTTTGCACTGTGTTAATGTTCCTCTATTCTTTGTATTTGCATTTCGTCTTCCAACAACATGTACAGGCCATGAATGGTGAAGACATTTTAAATCAGTTGTGCTTTTAACCATTGGCCATGCAGAGCTCCTGCAATATAACAATGAATAAAGACAGAACATTCTCTTGGAAGAATTCAATTTTCTTAAGTGAGTTTCAAGTGTATTCAAGTTGACTTCCATTTCATACAGTATAAATGGAAATCAAGGACTTTCTGTACCACAGATGAACTCGTTCAGAAAATTGGAATTAAAAACTTAACTAAATTAGAAACAAATGATGCAAAGCATACAGGCATGAAGGAACCTGTAATCCTTTCAAGTGCTTTGTATACACATCAATCAACTACAACATTAAAACCTCACCACGTTACAATGCAATGTCCTGAAACACGGCATCCTTGACATTTTTGCAGACCACCAAGTACACCCCGTCATAGCTACGTTCCTTGATGGCAGCAGCATTCACAAGTAGGCTAACACACTTCACTTTACCACACCACAAGAACTGCTCAAGATGGTCTAAAGGTACTTGACGAAGACACTTGTCCCCCCCCCCCAAATCCAATGAAGCCCCTGTAGGACGCTCTGGAACAAGTCCGATCCTCACAACCATCAAGGTCCAGGTGGTGGACAACACGGGACACCCACTTTTTGAGGTCTTGTATCCGTGCCTCGTGCCAGTTGGGACCTAAACTATGTAAGGTAGGTAGTTTTAATGTTTTTGCTGATCCATGAAGATCTCGCGCACAAGGGCAACTCACAAAACAGCTTTTAAAAATGAAAGAAAAGCAACCCTATGCCCACTCTATTTCCAGCTGCGTGGCAGGAAATACCACTGAAGTCGGTGCAGCGCAGCAAGAAGTTCGCCACCATTCGTTTTCTTTGGGACACAAGGGACACTGTGAGGTAAAATGTAACAAGAAAAACTTGCCTGGAAACTCTGTAGTGACTTGCTAAGAAGAAATAGGTCAGGAAATTTAGTGTTATTTCGTAGTGGATGAATGTCTGTGAAGAAGAGTTTTGTTGTACATTCTGGCCCCCTTTTTCCTTCGTCCTTTGGGACTCCAGGATTACAGATACTAACAAAAATGATCCCGAGTAGTGGCAGAATCCATGTTGCTGTTCCAGTGGGTCTTCTCCATCCCACTCCCTGCCCACGGTCACTAAATTACAAGAAGTCGGCCGCCATGTGAGCCTGCAATGTTAAGTCGCTGTTTCCCGAAAGCAGAGCCAACAGAGTGAGCCATCTAATTTGAGGTAAGATGGCAAAATCGGTAAGATCCGGAGGATGTGTGCATCCGCTCGTGTCTCTTTCCACCCAGCCTTATCCTTCAGTCTTAATTACTTGGAAAAGGGATGAGGGGTGCATCCGGCAAGGAGGAGAAAGAACAGGAATCAAGACAGGCTTAAAAGAACATCTGTTTTGTTCACAAAAAGTGCGGTTGAGCTTCTTGGTTCATTTGTGTGAAACCATATGACCTAATCACATATGTAGCGATCGCAGGAGGGTTAACTTGTGCTCACTTTAAGACGGGAAGTAAACTTCCACAAGTCACCCTTGGGACATTGAGCTTAAAATACACCAGCCAATTTTTGAGTTTGTACATGCCAGCTGGGTATTAGCAATGGCAAATAGTCTTAGAATAACTGGTTAGCGCCTTCAAGACAGTAGCGCATTTATTATTAATTTCCTACCTGTGGAAATACATATGCTGTGCAACCGACAACAAAGGCCTCAGATACACGATGCTACAAATGAGGAGGAAGAGAAATCCTACCACGGTGCTTGTGAAGATAAAGTTTTGAACTGTTGGGGGTGGCATGACAGAAATTCTCCCGAAGGACCGTGAAATAGGCGATGTGGGAGGTGCATCAAATGATGGCACAGAGGAAAGGTCGATTAGAGTTCATCAGCAGGCTCCAGACAGTGGCTGTCGGCCAGACTCAGCAGCTTGGAGATATATGGCGTAACAACCACCGATCCTCTGGGATCTCAATCCAGGGGCAGGTTGGATGATGTGCTCGGCCGGGCGTGGTTTCCACATATGCCAGCGTAAACTGGGAAACTGCTTTCCAATCCACAACATTAGGGCTCCAGATACTCAACACAGAAAGAAGGACAAAGAAACCAGATGGAGAGCAGTTCATCTTCTCCACCCAGCTCTAAATTAAATGGGATCAATGGGGATATTTTTGTTTGGAGTAAAGAACGGTTAAATCAAATTCAGCTTAATACAAAATAAATGTTTAAAGAAAAACTTATTTTCCAGCTCCCAGAGTGTATTTTACTGTTGCTTCATCTGCTTTGATCTATTTTCTCTCCCTCCTAATCAGCTCTCTTTATGTCTTTGTTTCAAAATGTCATTCCTAAATCGTGTTTCTTTATGCTACATTGACTCATGGTCTCATAAAAGGAAATCAAATCTGAGAAAGAACACAGTCACTTAAGGGTGATACCAGCGGCGGCGCATTACTTGAGCACAAATATATTTAGCCCCGTTAAAGGCAATAAAACCCGATAAGATGTGGGTAAGTAAATTAAAGTGGCGGAAATGAACGGATGCAAGAAATGGAGAAACTGTGCTGGTGACAAATTCGGATTATTTGTGTGTCTTCTTTGTTTGATACCAAGCTCTCCCTACTTGTGGAGTTTCATTATCTCACTTATTTGATTCACACTTTTTGTCTGTCCAGTTTTCAACCTTCCCCTTCCCCATCTCCTCCTCTCAGCTCTGTCTTTTTCCTTAAAGGAGTTTTTATCATCCACTCCTCTCCCTAACTCTTGCTTTTTACACCTCCTTGCTACCAGACTTTTGAAGGGCTTAGAGAGCACGGTGAACAGTAAACGTTTTACAACATTTTTGGGAACCGTAAAGAGGAGTCGTTTCATCCGAGTCCTAAAAAAATCTTCTCTCTTTTTTTTTTAATAATGTCAGTGACTCACTGACATTACAGTACACCTCCTCCTTAGTGGGGATATTTACAAAGTTGCCTTGCTGTCTGCTGCATGCCACACTGAATGAGGTGTGTGTGGGCTGATGCGGGTTTACAGAACACTTGATTTCGTTTAAGGGTGATAATGTTGAGGGTTGGTCAAGTGCGCGTGAGTGTTTGTGTGCCGCTGTGAAATGCATTCATGCGTCCATATTTTGCCCCGCTAGCTGGTAACGTATTATTACTGCTTTGCCTAGTAATTACAGCATGCTATAATTAATGCCCCATTTTTTCCCGGTAAAGCGCGAGTTAGTTGGGCTACTGCCCTCTTTGAATATCATCCTATATTAATTAACTACAATTACCGCCTTTGTCGTTGAATGCCTCTGCGCACCAGTCAAGCCGCTGTTCCTGAGCTGTGGCGCTGAATAATGGGCAGTACGTTTTTAGCAGAATAAGATGTCAAAGTGCAGTTGACCTCTGAAATTTTGGTTATAAAATGTTATAACTTCATCATTTTATCCTATTAGTCATTTTAGTAAAATCATTTTTGTATGAATTCGTGATTTTTGTATGAAAATGTGTTTTGAGAGGTCACAAGAGCTTGGCCTTTGACCTTTGGCTTCCAAAATAAGATATTAAGATTTGCACCAAATTTAAAGACATTCCCTCAAGGCATTTTTGAGATATCGTGTTCACAAAATGGGACAGACAGACGGACAACCCAGAAAAACAGAATGCCCCCGGCCATGGCTGTCAGAGATGGGAGGCATAAAAACAGTCCAAAGTAACTTTTTTTTGGAATCTTAAAACTTGAGCCCATCATCATCTATATCTATCTAATCTGTATAGTGAACAGTATGTTGAAAATGTGGCTAACAGTGAACAGGCAGCTGATGTATATAAGTGCTGCTTGCATGCCAACACTGCCGGTGTAGTTGTGCAATCTGTAAGCATCATGTACATATTTAAAGACCAATAAAACAAAGTATTATATGCAACGAATCAGACCTAATTTATCCAATGAGTGTATTATATGTGGATATAAGTGGATACATGACTCCGATATGCCGCCTTTTCATTTCAGTGACTGAATGACATATTATGCACATATAAACAACACACAAACAGCTTCTCTAGGCTCCTGGGAAAGTTTTCCAACTGTAAAGCTTCCATCATAAAGTTCAGTACATAAAGATTAGTAATTGAACAGGGATAGACTGACTCCTTGACTACTAATAATCTGTATCATGCTGGCCATCGATTGATGCCCATAACTGACTAATTGAATTGTTGTTGGCAGTCTGAGCTGTGCTGACAAAAGTCCAACAGATGTCTCCCTCATACTGGAGGTGTATGGGGAATATCCCATTTGGGCCACTGGGGATGTTTTTAATCAAAGTACCCTCAGAGGCCACTGGAGCAAAGTGGCAGCAGGTAGCAGCACTGGGACTAATTCAAAGGAAACAGAAACTCACACTGTGCCACAGCTGGTCATACTGAGATTGCTGCAGCTCCAACATCATCACTTTCTTGTACAGTATCTCGGGGGGAAATTCTATCATGCCGTGCACCAACAGTTCAAACTCACTGGACCATAGGGTTGAATATAATCCATGTTTCAGTGCATTTTTATCATGTGTTCTCTTACTTTTGCCCGTGTCACCTTTGAGCGTGTGGTTAATTGTGATCGAGTCAGGCCTTGTATTAATGGCTTGTGTTGAGTCATAAATTAATGTATAGATCATCGCAGGTAAGGACCAGTTCATGGTCGTCCAGTTCGTCCAAGGCTCGCATTGATTGGCAAACTTGACCCAAGCAGGGCTCTGCTTTATTAGTGTATTAATATTTATTATGTGATATTGGAATCTGAGGCTGATGAAGCCCCAACTCTGTTTGGGAGATACCACATATGGCACTCTCTTCTTGCAAAACAGCCTCACCAAACAAAATCAAAGAAAATTAAAATGACTAAAGTGGAGTTTAAAAAAAAACTACACAAACCTTAGCGCCATGTAAATGTTCTCGCCTGGAATGACAGCTCCCCCTGAGAAGAGGCAAGACAGTTAATTTGAGTTTTAAAGGTTAGAGGCTGATGCTGCAATGATTTGCCATCATCAGTGAGTAATGAGATCAGTTAAAAAATAACGATGAGCATATTTGTTTTTATTAATGAGACCACAAATAGTGACTTCAACTCCACGGGTGCATATTACACATCACGATGTGCAACAGACACTCAGTTCCACAAGCGAATACCATTATTTAAAGAAGAGATTCATAGTATATGTATAGATACGCAAACAGTACGTGTGCATTATATCATCATAAAGTACTTCTCCCCAGACTATTGACCCTCAGCGTCTGTTTGTAGTTTCCTTCATCAACACTAATGAAACATCTGTCCGCTGTTTCTCCAACAGAGGCGGCACAGTTAATTGCAAATAGATTACCCTGCTAATTATGTCACTTTTCAATGTCCATGTTTGTTTTTGAAGTGGTGTGTGCGTCTGTCTTGACTTTCCCCCCCTTCATCCGCAGCGACGCAAACAACCTTCGGAAAAAATGTGCCTTTCAGAATGTACGCATTAGTGAGCGCGCTGTGGGTGTCAGCTCGCAACCCGGCCCTGTCCATCTGCACTCTTAACTAGCAACCTCGGGAGAGAAGTGCTGACCTCAGCAGCTTGGTGTGACCCATGTCTTTTTATAAATATATTTCTGAGATGTTATTCCGGTTTTCCCCGTGGCGTTTTCTTTCACGAGATGTTTCTTTTACTCCCCCCCAAGCGTTAGCACACGTCCATGGTTCAGAGGATAGCACTGTTCGCACCAGTTATGGAGTTTACGGTAGAGGCACTTGGATCTGTCTCGTTCTGGTTTTTCTACTTTCACTCTGCGTGCGAGAGCCCGCGCGTTTATTGAGGGAGAGGGATCCCCTAAGGCAGGCGGGGCAAAGGTCAGGGCGAGCCATAGAGGAGACTGCGTCCAGTGCTTCCACCTTTCACTCCTCCCTCCGCCTCGACAGAGGAGGGAGATAAAGGCCACGCAGAGAAGTATGAAAAGGTGATTTTGAATTATTTGTTTCCTCCATGTGAAAGAGGCAAAGGTGGAGACGCAGCACAGCGGTGGGAAGTGAAGTAGAAGAGGACAGGAAAACAAGAAGAGGTCAAGAGGTGGGGAAACACAGGATGGGAATAATGAAGGTGTCGAGCTAATGAATCACGCAGGAACAGATTGAGACATTCTCTGGCTGGGGAAAAAAAAATTTAAGAGGGAAAAGTGAGAATGATGGACAAGATATGAGCACTAGTTTCTACAAATGAAGTGAATTCCTTGAAATAAATGTGTAAAGAATACAAATATTGGATGAAAAGATGTGAGTGAGTAAGGGAGTTGGTATAAAAATGAAAGTCAAAGACGGAAGAAAGAGAAGCAGTGGAAACACTGTCGGCTGAGGCAATTGTCTGGGGCAACATACGAAATATGAGCCACCTATTCGATCACGGATTAACAAGTGTCATTAACTGAAAGCGCACTAGGCTACAGGTTCCTTAAGCACAGTTGCTGAGGAATGTGTCAATAATGGCACCTCCCTTCCCCGCCAGCTCCTACGAGCCAGTGGTAGCTTGGCTGACTGACACCAACTACCGCCATTGCTCTACAAGCGGCAGCGGGCACTCACGCTAGCAGCATTCAGATCACCTTCAAACCTACCATCATGTCAATCGCCATTTCAGGAGACTGTCAAACTCTCTCCTCAAGGCAAAGCGGCAGGTGCTAGCAGCACTACAAGAGCAGATGTCAGCCAGCCCTCAAATCCACCGCCAAGTTAACAACCAGAAGACTGGTAACTCGGCCGGGGACATCACTCCACAGTAAACAGCATCCGATCAAAGTCACCTGAACAAATAACTGTACAAGGTGAGGGTATTCTGAATGATCACGGCAAATTGCCATCAACAATAACCCAAGGACTAGTCAAGGAGTCATTTTGATGCTGAGGGGACCTCATCAAATTCAGTCAGTGGAAATTGGTTTTGCCAGGGACAGGGCATAGAGAAACAGAGAGTAAGCAAAGATGTTACATTACGTCTCTGTTGTAAACTTCTTATGTGAAAGTGAGAGTAAGTCGGCTCTTACGAGAGACGATGTTAAAGTTTAAAAAAACGTGTCATGCTTCCTCAGCCGCCATTAACTGAGCAAAACATAGATGCACGAAATCGGTTGATTAGTCTTATCAGAATAATGGCAAAATAGTGGAGACAACTGGCTTTCTCAGACGTCTAGCTGTCAGGTTTACTTGTGACAATGGGACGGAAACAGTTTTTTCCCAGTGCTTTTCCAGCACTGAGAGCGCTGCTTCAGTTGCTTCAAGAGAACAAACAAGGTGTACCTGATGGACTGTAACGATCTCTATAGAACACTAACTAGCGCAGAGAATTGAAGGAGACCTTTGCTGTGATGAAGGCCCACAGTGTGCACTTTTGAAAAGGTCAGCTTTACTTTGCTCTATAGTGGTTGTTTAAAGCTGCTGATGGTTTGTGCTTGAGGGAACTGCTCTGCTGTTATTTAGCTTGAGGGGGTTGAGTCTCGATCATTTGGAAAATAGCTACATGTGCTGCCGTGACCAGGTAGTTGGTAGGGCTGGGCCATATGTCAATAACATGGTGTCACAATGTTTATTTGTATATGTATCTCAAATAGTCAAATGTCACAATATTTTTGGTACTTTCACAAAATATTCTGTGTTTCCCACACATATTTTACTCAGGCAGTCCACAGGTACATTAATGGCCGCCCAAGTATATTTGGTGGCGTTTTATACTTTCAGCAAGACAATCTGCATTCTAGCATTATGCAGCAGTACAATATTGATATGTGCTCAGTCTTAGTTATTGGAGTTGTTTTGTGGACCTGTTTGGGGAATTTTTTCAATCAGCCAAATGGCAACATATTGTGTCATATATTGTGTTTGGCATATTGGCGTTTGTGTGTCGTGTTGCAAATAGTGGGCGGCATAATTGCCGTAATTGTTTTTCACTTAAACGGCAGAAGTGCAGGCGCCAGTTCGACTGGGAGGTAAAGTGACAGGAGGAAACGACAAACTGGACATGATCGGAAGAGACGGTGGTTAGTAAGTCCTTGGTAAGCAATATGGTAAGGTGACCCAGCTGCCCTTGTGGGTTTGTGAGTAGGCCTCATGTAGCAGCACCAGAGGCACTCGACGGATGCAAAGCTGTTCCGAGGTCAGCTCCAAAGGCACAGGCATGGGGCCTTTGCATTGAAAGCGGCTGCCAAATCCTCGGGCCCCATATCAGATGAAATTAAAAATGCACATGCAGGGACTATACATGCACCCTCAAGGCTCAGATTTAGCATACATTGAACAGTTGGGGGGGAGAGACAGAGGAAGGAAGGAAGGAAGGAAGGAAGGAAGGAAGGAAGGAAGGAAGGAAGGAAGGAACACTGGAATGATAAAGGAAATAAACCGAGGGAAGTAGACGAAGAGAAGTTGAAAAGGAGAAGTAAAGGGAGACATCGAAGGGGGCCGGAGATACGCCCACACACAATAAACCCTTTAAATGTAAACTAATATTTCAAAATTGTTGAAGCATTTAATTAAAATGCATACGTTTAATATCTTTTAGGTTACTTCTAGAATTGGTCTTGTGGACGCTGGGATGCTGATGATGAGCGAGTCCATAAAAAAAAATACATTGTCGACAGTACCACCTCCGGCATCGTTGGCAAAGATGCATAATTAACTGTAGTCCTAAAAAGACGGGGTGAGACAATGATTATAATAGTTTATTTTCAGTTTTTTATTTAGGGTATTATTAAAGCTTCTCTTACAGCTGTGGGAGTTTGTCATTTTTTATAATGATCCATGTGATACCTCAAAAGATCAAAGTTCGTAGATACAATAACATATTGAAAATACTGCACATCACTTCAGATGTAGAAATCCTTATTCCATGTATTCTGATTCAACAAACTATAAAAGATTGGAAGAAGGCAAAAATGAAGCCATCAATAAACTGTTTTGTGACATCATATTGATCTCGCCTGGAAGCCAAAGTGGGAAAAATGTGTTTTTCTTTCCACACTTTCTGGCAAAAAGAAGAAAAGAAAATAAGCCCCTTAAAATAAAGAAGACTGAAGAAGTGTTTGTGTTTTTGAAGCCTTCCTGAGATGAATGCGTTTCCTAATAACACAATACAGCTCGGCTGATAAGGGACTTTTGTGGGCGATGCAGATATTGATATTTGAGATTTCAAAAACATCAGAGAATGATGTTGTTGCCAATATTACTTTCCTTTACACGACAGAAAAACATTCGATTTTGAGATTCTCAAACTAAAACTTGCCTCACATTCACAAGTATGATCTCAAACACTGTTGGAGGTCCAACAGGGCTGCAATTCATTGTGAATTGAAGCTCAAAGATAAGCTCCTGGTAGTGCATGCCACGATTCAAGGCTCCACCGTTGCCCAGAGGCTCGACCTGGAGAAGTCGAGAAAAGGTTCAGCAAATTCCCTGTGAAGCACGGGAGCACAACCTGGAGACACTTTGTTTTGATTCCCTCTGGAAATGAAAACACAACTGTTCATACTCCAACTCAACTAAGCAAAGTCACTGCAGATAAAAAAAACTGGAGGAAAAGCTGATGGTCTTGGTTAACTGCTTCCAGATTTTATGACCATATGCCGCCATAACAGCTTTAATGCAATTGGCATTGATTGCACAAGTCTCTGGAACTCTACTGGAGGGATGGAACACAAATCTTTCTATAGACCACCAGGTCGGTCCAAAGTCTCCCATATGAGTTTCATTGGGTTGAGATCTGGTGATTGAGAAAGCCGGTAACGTATGATTCACATCATTTTCATACTCACCAACCTAGTCATCCGTCTCCTCCATCTGGAATAACTCATCTTCTGTATATTACCTAACTTCTGCTCATGAGAGATTTAGCGTGTACAGCCTAAAGTTGACCGGATTGTCTCTTCATGCTTATATGGAAATGTATACATTGAGTCAGCTCTGAACATCTGGCATAAGAGATAAATTCAGTTTTAGTGCTCTATTGGGCTTTGTCCCTTAGCTAAACCTTAATGCACACACAGAGCTGATTATGGGCTCCTGAGGCCCCTGGACATGTAAACAACACGCCGGCCACACTTCGCACCTCACAGTAAGGGAAAAAACAAACTGTCGCAGTTAAGTCTTCGCTCTGAGTGTGTAACTGTGCAGACACCTCATAACAAAAAACGAATGCATACTTTTTGTTCGTTGTCACCTCGTGGTCGTGGATTGCAAAATAGGCACTTTTGCTTCTCTCTTTGACAACAAATCTTCCGCCATCGTCTTGTCACCCAACCCTCCTTACTCTAGTCACATAATAAGCAAAATGGGATTCCTGCGACTCTGCTGCCAGCGCTGCTGCTGCACAGAAAAGGCTCCTTCATTTTACAACAGCAGTCCATCGTCCGACTACCTATTGATTTTATTTCTTTAAAAAGCAAGACAACAGTTGGGAAGTAATGCAATCAACATATGGCTGTATGTTACACCATGTAACACCGGCCTCACCGACCCCCGCAGCAAGCCTAGGTTACAGGAGAAAATAACCACCCAATCGGAGCCAAGTGTGTAAATTACACGCTCAATGCACAACACGTCTGCAATCTTCAAGCTCATGAGAGACCAGAGAGAGCCGGGCTCTTCAAGTATATATGTACGAACTGCCCCAAAGACGGATATCAGTCAGTTTCTGACACCTGCCAACTTGCATGAAACTTCCATGAGATGCTCGATACGATATGCCTGCGAGAGAGAGCAGAACGTGAAATTTGTGAGCCTTCCAAGACGATTCTTCATCCTTGTGGCGGAGACAGACGTCATGTCATATACATCTCTACCCTCGATGCATATTGCATAAGCTCCGAGGAGACGCGTGTGAAACTCCCTGCAGGATGTTACCGCGTTCGCGTCGGATACGGAAATCACAGAAAACCCCGCATAGTGGAAGCCGCCACAGAAGGCTGTGACTCACAAAGTACCTGTATATACAGAGTGACAGTAAAACTCTGCGTCCAGCACACTGTAAGCCTGCAACAAGACACGCGGTAAGCTGCTTAATGTCACTGCAGAACAGAGGAAAGCAGGGCTGAGGAAAGAGAGCTGGATAGGAGGAAGGGAGGAATGTGGATGGATGGATGGATGGATGCAGAGAAAGAGCAGAAGGGGGGGATTTGGGCCCTGTGATGGGATGTCACAGGATAGGCGAGGAGGGGTGAAGATGACAGGGGAAAGAAAAGGACGGCTGTGTGTTTTGCGAGAGGGAGTGTGGGCGAAGTAGACAGACAGTGAAATGAAAAAAAAAAAGCCCTCGCAGACAGCTTGGTGACAGGCCTAAGTAACCCCCCCAAGTCAGTCTGCACATAATCCAGGTAACGTGGCACGAATAATAGATGAAACATCAAAAGCCAAACTCCCCCCACCACCACTACCACCCTCCGCCCTGCCAACTTCCCACCTTCCACTAACCAGCTATAGCATTCGCACCCCTGCCTGCCAGCCCAGCCCATCCACACACACACACACACACACACACACACACAAAAATCCCCTTTCATGTTACCGCCATGCAGCACGCTCCAAAAGCTTATCGCCGTTGACAAATCCTCTTTTTTTTCTTATGCTGGGAAAAATAGAACAGAAGAATTTTTTATCGCGTACATATTTTTGACGCAGAGAGAGGGGGGGAAAGAAAAGAAGAAAAAAAAAATAAAAACGCTGATATGTTCATTATTTATTTGTCTGAGGGTGTTGTACGTTCGTGGCTAAACCCCGGTGCTGAAAGATGTGCGGAGTCCCGGCGCGTGGCAGGAAGACGGAGTGTTACTGCTCCCACGGTGAGAATTTGAGGGGATCGTTACATAAACATGGGGCCCATTAAGTATGGGGAATGTAATTTGTGGAAGTGACAGATCATTCTTTCTGTGTTGTCTGGTAATTGCAGACGCTGCATCATTTGGCGGTGGTGGGGGAGGCTTTGTGAGTGAGGCAAACGCTGGAGGAGCGCTTAAAAGCGGATGTGGTCAACGGGGGTGGATGTGTGTGCGCTTCTCGTTGTTGTGGGACTGCGTGCGCTGTCACGGCGGTATGAAACTTTTGCCTCCTCTTGCGAGCAACTATGGCGCATTGCACCTTCTGGGCCCTAGTTAGTGGAAGCTGCTAACACATAATTGAAAGTGGCAGGGAACTGGCTGAGCACCGCTGGAGGCTGAGAGAAGGTGGGGTTTGATCTAAGTTTGGGGTCACAAAAAGAGTAAGGAAAAAGGGGAGGAAGGCGAGGGGAGGCAGGGTGGATGTCATCCTCCCCTGAAGCTACGGCACACGAGTGGAAGCTCGAGGTTTCCTTTCCCTCCACCTGATTGCCACACAAATCAACACATGCACACGCTGTTTTTTTTGGGGGGAGAATCAGAATTTACCTCATCAGAGCCGAGTCCTCGGGGTCCAGAGAGGAGAAGGGGGGGGTGGGTCTCTTCTGCCCTGCTTTCCCTCTCTCTTCCCCTCCCTCTCCTCTTCTCCATCTCCCTCTCACACTTTTCTCTTCTCGCAGAGCCCCAGAGCCGAGACCTTAATGAAGACGAATGCGAGGAATCAATTTGCGGCATCTTCCTTCCATCTGGCTGGGGCTCGTCTCTGCACCTCAATTAGCACGCCAGCTGGGGGAGAGCTCCTCCAAAGCAGCCCTATTACACACACCAGCGTCTTGAGGAGCAGCTACGGGCTACAGGCGTTGCTGAGAGAGAGAAAACGCATTAAAATGGGAGGAATGTGCTACTTAAAGCTTAGCAGCGAAAATCTGTTTTCTTCTTCTGAACCCCGGGATGAAACGATAGCTCTGGCAAACTCCGCTTTGCAACATCAAATGTGCTCTAACAACCTAGTTGATGAACAATAAAGCGAATAAGATGCTCGAGCCGAGAATTTGGAGCTGCCGCGAGGAACTTACATATTTTTCTTGTTGATTCCGATGGCCTTAAGAGCAGCTTCCGTCAGGCTGTGAGACTCAGTTCATCCTCAGCACTTAAAGCCATAAAACTGTTTTAATTTTACCACTGAAACAAATCCAGCCCAGTGACATCCATTAGGAATAACTAAAAAACGATATAGAGATAGCCAGTTGTCTCACTGATGGTCACATTTGCTCATGTAGGTCGTGTATAACCATTTCTGATGTCATCGAGGCAAATTTGGAAAAGAAATACAGAAACCAAGGGCTGTGTGATTATTGTTCTAGCATCGGCATCACAATGTGCAACAGTCGCTCCTCCCAAAATGAGGCCAAGACTGGACAGCAACTTTCAGAGAACCTCATCTCGGTGGATCAGGGTTGCAGTAAGAGCAACAGCAGCGACAACAGTGGTGAGCTAATGAGCACCATGTGCCTTACGGCAACTCTGAGGGGACACACCATCTCAGATTCAAAAATGTTGCCCCCTCCTCAAACAACAGTGTCATCATCCATCACGTTGTTTCACTGTGGACACTGTCACATGCCCTCGGTAGTGAGGCGAATTAACTCAATCACGTCACACGACAGCTTTTTTTGCTGCTTGACACAAAAAAAAACAATCGACATGAAAAGTCCATCTCATGTTACATTATTTGGACCAATTTAAAGGTTCTTGGACTGAGTTTAAAAACGGTCATAAATCGATGAAGTCCACCTGTCTATCTGTATCTGTAGCTTGCAGGCTGCATATGCATAAAACCGAGTTTTACCATCCGCACATCAAGCAAACATTCTAACATTGTTGGAAATGGAAGATTACATGTCAATAACATCTGTAGAGTTTATCTGAAACTTCTTCACTAGTTGTATACTTGAAACTTGCAAGTGGGGGAGATTTCTGGAGGGATGGCGGGGGGCTGAACCAAGTTTGGTAGAAGTAGGAGGGGTTTCTTTTTCGTAACTAAAGGATCGACTTTTAGCAATTGTTACCTGTTGTGTTGTCGCCTGTGTCCGTTCGTTGGTCAGTCAGTTTGTTGGTTTGTCCAAAGGATCACACAAAAACTATGCAACGGATTTCCATGAAACTCGAACGCAGGATGGATCTCAGCCATGATTAGACCCCTTTAATGTTTTTGGACAGATCCCAGAATTTTGTTTTACTTTCTTTAACACTGCAAGACGGTGTGTTTTGGGACTTCTTCATGAATCTCACAGGGGAATAATGGTTGTGTCTTGAAGAAAAACATTTAATAAAAATCTGGATCCAGCAGATAAAAGTTTTATCTTATATTGGATTAGGCTTGATTCAGTTGGAGGGCCGTTAGTTGTGCTTGTGGGAAAATCCTCCACCTGTTGCACGTGCAGCGATCCAGCTGAACGACTGCGATTGAAGTCTTAAACTGGGTACTGTGTTGGCCAGTTAACAAACAAGAAAGTATATAAATAAACCACGAGGAGGGAAAGCTAATAAATAATTGGACAAAGACAATAATGCTCTTTTAGCAAAAACTGATAAGGCTGTGTAGAATCAGGTGGATTCGCAGTTTTACATTGCTCTTTCTACAGGACGGAGGCAGAATCCACTGGGGAGGATTAAACTGCCTATAGGTGCCAGAAGAAGTGGTGAGTATGAAGGTTATGTTGCTCACTGAGCTGAAAATCTCACTCCGGCCTGTGCTTCCTGTTGATTCAACAGATACTGAATCCAGCGCTGGCTGCCGCCCAGACACAAACATAAATAACGGCATCTACTGTTGCCGCAATCTGACGTTTTTCTCTGGATTATCTCGATTTAAATCCAGAGTTACACGCTGACCGACGCTCACCAAATATTGACACGCCGTCGTCCAGCGGTCCCGGCTCAAAACCGTTGGCGTCCATCATCCGGCATATCAGATTAGAGCAAAGCTACAAACAGGGCCGCAGCAGTACACTGCCAATATCTAGCTTAATCTTGGGCATTTACAGTGTAAGCTTGTTATGATGACAAGCTTGGCAGTGGACGGCTAGGGCAGATCTTAACACCCGACCGAGGAGCTCAGACAGACAGAAGCTTCGTCCCTCGGAGGGAAAGCTCGTTCAGACGGGGCCCCACAGAGGCTTCAGCGGAGGAGACCCAGTGCGGACAAGTACACGAGGTGATCAGGGGACTTCTGCAGGCTATTTGGCAGAAGGAGGCCTAATTAAGTGAGCAAGAAAGCAAGTAAGCTCACTATTTGCTCATTTATTTGGCAGCAGCTCTCTCCAGGGCAGATTAATTCCCCTTAAGGTAAAGGAAAATGGAGACCCAGAAGAGAAAATTGAGCACTCGGATGAAGTCGAGCCTATACTTTGTCCAAACACTTTTTTAAAAAAAAAAGACCATTTTGTTTTGTTCCACATCAAGTCAAAGTGCTGCTTTTTAAAAATCAAGTGGCTGCCGAGTCGTTTCCCTCAAATCACACACACGGCACTGATGGAGGCTGTTTTATCAACAACACGCCTTCTCAAGTGGCCAAAGCCAACAATAGTAGTGACAGTTTGCTCTGACAGCGACGTGCGCCGGTTTCTTATCATCTTTCACTCTAAACGGTTCCGTAGGTGTGCGCTCTCTCACCTAATTGAGTCCCCCCCCCCACCCCCCGCCACGTCGCAGGTCATGCGTGTTTCACAACATGCCTCTTCCTCTTTTGTCTGCCTCGCTTCTCCTACACTCTCACCTCCCACTCTGCTTCCAAAACTCTACAGAGCCGCAGCAATTAGACGATCAAAAGAAGAACAAAAGCGACTATTTTGATAATCCAATAATCGCTCCAGTCATTCTTCAAGCAAACTGTGAAACATTTGATGGTTCCAGCGTCTTGAATGTGAGGAATTGCTGCCTTTCTTTGCAATTTCCAATCATGGTAAAGAGAGTTTGGGTTGTACATTTAGGGCATTTATCAGTATCTTCCTCGAGGACACTTTGACATGCAGCTAGTAGGAGCCAGGATTTGAACCAGTGACCTTCTGCTTACTAGACGACCCACTCTACCTCCTGAGCCACAGGCTCCCCGGTTTTGGATTGTTGGTCGGAACAAAAGCAATTTGAAGACGTCACTTTGGGCTCTGGGAAACTGTGATCCCAATTTTTCACTCAATTTATATATATACATATTTATATACATATCTACATATAATATATATATATAGCCAATCATTTGTGTGCAGTTTGGCTTCAAAAATCCCCCCTGCAGCTTGTGACTCACACATACAGTCGGTCTGACAGCGCCCTGCACTGTGGATACACACTCCACTGGATGAGCTGTATTAAGCTCTACAGGGATGAGAGATGGGGAAGACCCCCGCATGCCAACATAGAGGAGCCTCTGACGTCCATGGCTATGTGTGTCTGCGTGTGTGTGTGTCTGCGTGTGTGTTGTGTATGTGTGTGTGTGTACACGTGCTGATGAGTCAGAGTGAACACTGAGTCCTGCCTTCGAGGCATCACTCCCTCCCTGGCATCGGCTGTGTCAGCATCAGAGACATTTCAGCCAAATGTCAAGAATGCTACCACTGCAACACATCTGTATTTATACTCTCAGCACACATTAGCATCTGCTCGCGTGTGCTTCGGTTTAAAGTCTTCGCAGCGCAGCGCAGCAGGTCATCTGTAGATTCGTCCAGCAGGTGTGCTTGGGGATCATTTATTTTTGGTTTTCGAATCTGCCCCAATTTCTAGCTTGCCAGACTTTCCCTCACACGGAGCACTTTAAAGGTGCACCACGTAGTTTTGGGGGAAAAGACTAAGACGACAAAGTTGTTTTATGCCTAATTAAGCCAAATAATAATTGTTTTCATGACTAAATAAACAAACTGACCTTAAAGAACAACAGAATTTCATACTGTTTGTTTGTATGTGGCGGACCCTGCCACCTTTCTAGCTTCAAACAGTGTTCTGGACACCAGTTTGTATCATTACCTTATTAAATTTGTAAATCTAAAAGAAATCTAAGTTCGAATGTCTTCCACAAAACTACAAAGTGCCCCTTTAATATGAGCTGCACTTTGATCCAGAGGGACGTTATTTAGGATTATTTAATTATCACTCTCGCAGGCAGGAAGGCCTTGAGCCGAGTTCGATGTTCGATGTAACAAGACTCAGCGTGTGCCCTTGGTAATGATTTAAAAAGCCTGTGAGGAAGAGAAGAAGAAGAAGAAGAGCCCCCCTCCCCTTCCACGCCATATGATCCAGCCCCTGCATGTCCTACAATGCTCTCTGGCCTTGCCACCTCCCCCAACCACTCAACCACTGAGTGGCTACACTCCCTCTGAAGTCAGTCCACACCAATTAGCCTTTGCTACAAGCTGTGCCTTCACATTGTCAGTGCACATCACCTGCTACTTCAACATCGCCCATTAACGGCGGAGACGACTGAACGTTGAGGTGGTCGAGGAGGAGCCTGGAGTGGTGCTTGTCCCTCTCGAGATGAGAGACGCAGTTTGCACCATTTTTGTTTTTTTCTCCCCCTTTTTAAAGCCGAGTCTGTGCATCTGCTCGGCTCGTTCCGTTTGTTCTTTTGCGTTGGCTAAGTTTAAGGTGAGAGAGGGGAAGGGAAAGGGAAGAAGCATGCATGTGTTTGTGCGAGAGAGGGGGGAAAGAGAAGAGGGTGATCAGTCTCTGTTGGTCTGTGTCAATCGGAGCTTTGAAAGTAGCCATAGGAAAGCTGCATCTCTGCTGCCCCTCGCAGGTAATGAGATGCAACTGCGCACCCCCTCGAAAAAGGTGTTTCTCTCCAGCCTCCCTGCCTCTCCACCTCCTTCCTCCTCCTCTCCCTCCTCCTCCCCCTTTCCTTCCCTTCATCATTTTGTGATTTTACCTCCTTCGCTTTCCAATTGTCATGTTTTCTCTCACACGGCTTTGTCACTCTCGATCTCACCCCCCCCGTCCACCAACGCCACCGCCGCTCCCTCCCCTCCCCTCCCCTCTCCTCCTGCTGCAGCGCTGTGTAATGGATGCCCATGGGTCTCTGCTTACCTGCTGCGTACAGTGAGCTCATATAATCTGTCAGCGCAGATAAGTTATAAGTGACACGGAATTAATGAAACAAGAGATTAAAACACACAAAAAAACAGACAAGGCAGTTATCTACATGTAACGGTACGTGAGCGGCGTCCCAATCTTCGAGCCTGTAAATGAACATGTTCCCTGTCAAAACATCTTTCCCCCCGCAACTCAACGTCATTGAGCCGCCACACGTCACGTTACCGGGATGAGCTGTGGACATCCAACTGGAGACCAATAAGCGAGGAGCGCCGGCGATTTTCAAAATTAATTAAAAACAGAGATCCACTGGAGAATAGGCATGTTTTGCAAGGAATTGTAGAGCGGCAGCACCTCCTGAAATCCACGATTACATTTCTAGCTATCAGGTTTAAGATTGCCATTAGTCCAACAGATACTGAAGTGGAGAGCACTGGAACTACAAACACATCCACCAACACTGTCATCAAAAGGCCCCGCACCCCCATAAGGTCCACTAGGCAGACGTGATCCCTTATTTTGCCGATTAAAACTCTTTCTTCTGTCTTTACATCATGTTATCTCTGACTCTCAGTTAATCATTGTGTGCATTTGTGTGGGAGAAGTTACATCCTTATTATTCCGATTAGTTTGTGAAGTTCGGTGGCCTCCAACTGAACCGAACTGACCATTTTCAAGGTATATAGTTGTACCATATAAGCTTAATTAAATATATATATCCAGTGGGGTCCAGAGGGCTCAGAGCACTTGTCAAGATGCATCAATTCAAATGTAAAGCAAGTCTTTTTATTTATTACAAATGACAGTATCAGCTGAACAATCTGAGTGAAAAGTTACATCTTTGAAAAATGAATTTGAGAAGCCGGACTCCACAAGTCTGAGTCAAACCTGATGACTCACATTATCCCAGCACATCAAGAGTCTTCAAGTGCCCCTGTAAATGTTCGATGGGGTTGAGGTCAGCTGGCCGTGGAGGAAAGTCCGTCCTTTAAGTAGTTCTGTCAATAGCTCATTATCCTTTTTCCCCAAAGACCCCCAAACCAGAGGGTGGGGCGTGTCTGTGAAGAGTGGAGTGGTACTTCTCTGGTCAGGCTGGAGTCAATTCTGTGCAGGTGTCCAATTTGCACCAGGTTTCATCATCAGCTTGATACTCTGTGGTATCATTTGCCTCCTCACATACACCCTTCTGTTACTTACATGATTCTCAAACTTGGATCTGTCAGCGTAAAGGAGCCAAGGTGAGATCCTGGTGTTTTCTAGCTCACCTGAAGCGTTTGGCCTCGTTCCCCTACTGAGAAGTGGTTTAGAAACTGCTGCTCGTCCTCCAAGACCCCTACAAGACAGCCTTCTTCTCACAATACTTCCATAAGTCAGGGAACTAAGGTTGGCGTGATGACGTGGTCATTTTGGGTCTGCCTGACCGTGCTTTGGATACAACTGATCCAGTTTCTGCAAACTTTCTGATTTTCAGGGTGGTCTCAGACTTTTAAACCCCACTGTCCAAGTTTATATCGAGTTTTCATCCTATTTTGTGACAATATAATAAACAGTGTTCTGTTTTCATTCCTTTAAGTCATTGTAACTGATGATAATAGCATTAATTGCGTAATACCGTGTGAAACCTTGTCTGGGATGGGCTTTGTTGAGGTGCTGATCACTGACAGAAGACTTAAAAAGGGAAAGAAGCGTTGCCCATTCCGGCTCCATATGCAGTTTTCTTTCATCAACCTCACCTGTCCTATGAAACATTCAAAGGCAGTGTAACAGTGTCACACTTCCTCTGTCTGGGAAAATATAAATATATTCATTTGTTTGAAGAATTAAAATCAATGCTGTTCATTCCCAAATGAGCGCAGAATCCATTAGACACGGAGGATTTTTTAATAGACCTTAAAATGAATATTTAGGACTTTGCTGCACGGCTGTCGGGGAGCTGCTGCAGCGGTGCTGTCCGTGGTGCTGCAAGAGACTGAACGCTGGCTGGGCCTGGAGCTGTCCACGGTGCTGAAACGGAATATGGAGAGGCCCACAGCCATATTCAGAAAGCTTGCACACTCAGATACCCGCTCCCACAAAGTCATGGGAGCTGAACCCTAGACTGTGACGCAATTAAATATATTGCATATTCGCTGCGATCCTCCTTGGTTTTATGCACTGGAATCAGGTGAAATTCACAATCAGACTCAAACTATTTTGCGACGGAGGCGAAAAAAAAAAAAAAGAAAAAGGTCCTGGAGATGTCTGTGCTTGTGCTTGTGCTGTGCCGGCGCCGGGTGTTGTGTTGTGCTGTGCTGTTTCTCGGGGTAGCGGGAGCTTTACAGCAATGCAGTGACAGCGCCACAGCTAAGTACAAAGTCTTGGGAAGATGTACTTAGAGCTTTAGTGGCGTATGCTAGACAGCAAAAGCTGACTGCAGAGTACTGAGCACCACAGGGGATGCCAAGGGGAGACACGAGAGGGAGCAGCAAGACGGAGGGGGGGGGGAGGGAGAAGGGGAAGGAGGGGAGGGGTTGACAGAGGAGCATCCATTACTAAACAGAGGGAACATTAAGAAGATTTAATTTGCCTAATGACAAAGGCAGATCCCTAAATGGCTGTGCACTATATTGTAGTGAGGCATATTCCATTAATGCAATACATCTCTGAATATTTAGGTCTGGCTCCCTCATCTTTTTTTCCCCCCTCTTCTCCTTCTCCCTCCTTGCTTTTAGCTTCTTCTTTTTTTTTGCTTATACCCCTCTGTGCCAGTTTCTTTTATTACATAATATTGCGGACAAAAAAGTGCAGAGAGGCTCCTGTCTCTACTCCCCCCCCCCCCCCTTTCCCACTCCTCTGTTCTTTCAATTCATTCAATTTTTTATCTCATTTTTTATTTTTTTTTTGTGCATCCATCATCCTCCCCGAAACGCACATGGTTGCTGAGCGTGGAGCAAAAAAAAAAAGGAGAAAGAAATTATGCCATTATTCATGCACGGGCGCACAAAACACTTGGAACCACAAACTCAAGCGCATCCCCCCCCCAAAAAAACAAATCCTTGTCTTGTTTCACGGCGCTCGTTCAAATCAATGCAGCATGCGATTAACATCAAAGCAAGAGTTTACATACCAAGCTCCGGGGGCCGTGGGTAAAGCTCTGCACATTCATAATTGATGGATAAGCGTGCGCACACACGCACACACACACACACACACACAAAAAGGGGGGGGCTTTATCTTCATTCTGCCAAAGTTGCCATTACTCAAACAGAGCCAGAGGGCCGGAACACTAAAGGAACTAAGTTATGGTGTTTGTTGTTAGGGATGCGTTCATATTCCTGCTATTTTTTTCTTGTTGTGAGGAGACACCTGTATGCGTAGGGTGCATTACTGTACACGCGGAAGATGGATGTCCGTCAGGCCTTGGGCTCGGCGGAGGGGGGCAGGGGGGTTCGTGTTTGCGGGCGGCTCCATTTGTTTCAGGTTGGCGCCCCAATTTGTCGCGCGTAAGCAGCTCGTTTCTCTTTGTTAGCGCGGCTAATAACGTTATAAGTCAGAGGGCTTTGTTTTTGTTTTTTTTCAGAGCCTTGAGAGTCGTGCCATGGCTGCAACTCTCCATCCTCGTGTTCTCACTCTCGCTCGCTCCTTCTTTTCTTTTTTTTTTTACGGGCCCCGTCCCGTGCGACCTTGCTGCGCCGCGGCTGAGTTGGAGATTAGAGATTAGATGGGGCAGAATACAACTGGGGGGGATTTAGATTGTTAAAGAGAATCCGCGCTTTTTAAGTGGGGATGCCAAAGAGAAAAAGAAAAAAAGAGGTCTTAAAAGATACATTAAAGCTGAGCTGCAGTCGTATTGGGAGATGAGGGGAGGAAGAGGGGAGGAAGGGGGGGAGGGCCTGGTGTGTAGGCATGAGAGAGAGAGCGCGTGTGCATGCTTCTTTTTCTCTTTGTAATGCCTTCGGCTAGAAGCGGTGGGAGGCATTTTTCGTTTTTTTATTCCAATGTAGCTGTTAATCTGCTAATTGTGCTTAATTACCTGATTGGCTCTAATTGGGGCCCCTTGATAGTGAGAGAGGAGCGACCCTCCTGGTCGAGTCATAGAAAAAAGGACCCCCGGATGGATGAACCCCCCCCCCCTCAGTGTGTTTGTGTTTGAGGAGAGGGGAGGATGAAAAAGAATCTGTGGGATTGTGGGAAAATGTGTTGCCAAAGCATGTGGAGGGGCTGGGGAAAAAAAAGGAAAAAAAAAAAGGAGTTGGTGTTACAGATGATGGGACGACTGTCGGTGAAGCGCATGTGTGTTCACTTCCAGTTTTGCCCCTCTCCCTCTTCCTTCCTCCTCCTTCCTCTTCTTCTCCTCCTAATAATGATGAGGGGTTGACATGGCAGTGGGCCCTGCTCTGTTAACCAGCTTATGTAACCGTGCCCTGCCGGCTTCGGAGGATGTGCTGACAGCATGCTTTCTCGGCGTCATTAGCAGAGTTACACAGCTGGCTCCAAAACAGGGGGAGGAGCGCGGGAGACTGAGGGAGATAAAATAGAGGGGAGGAAAGGAAAAGAGGAAGGAAGTTGGGAGCATCTGCAGGAGAGACAGCTGAAGATAGAAGCCGGGGAGGGAGAGAGAAAAAAAAAAGGGAGGGGGTTTGCCGGAAGCTATGGGACCTTCAGGAGGTCTATCCCAGCTCTCCCATCACACACACCTCAATCACACACACCTTTTTTTTCCCTCCACGTTTAATCAATTTTTACTGCAGCGATGCAGCAGGAGCGCCTCTGTTCCACCTATTGTTTTTTTTTTTTTGTGCCTCAAAGGAGACAAACATGAAAGAAGAAAGAAGGAGGTGTGGGGGGGGGAGGAGAAGAAATGCTTTTCCTCCCATTGGGCGCTCGTACAGCATGCTATCGCGCCCCACATCAGAGGCAAGAGAAAAAAGCAATTCGCATGCAAATACCGAATCTCCCTGTGTACTGAACGCAGATTAGAAAAAAAAAAAACAACAACCTTGCATCACAGACCGCGAACAATGTCGGAGAGGGGGGGGAAGACGCATCAGACAACACAGATGTAACGTGTTGAGAACATCAAACGCATCCCGGAGAAAAAAAGTTGCAACAATGAGAGGGAGCTGTCAATCAAGACGTCTGAACTCCAGCGCCCCGGTGAGGATCAGACGGAGTGTCAAGGAGATACACGGAAACGGGGGCTCCCGCTTTGTTTTTATTTCTTATTCACGTTTGGTGGCGTGCGGCGAGCGGTTGCCGCAGTCAACAAGCACCTTTTTGATACTGTGCGCGTGCACAAAATGGAGTCGAAATCAGCGCCTCCGAGCAACTGAAATTAAGCTACAGCAGCTATAAGTCTAAGAAATGTTGATGGTGGTGTTACCAAAGACAGAGGTACCGAACTATCCGACACACATAACCCCCAGATTTCGGTCTTCTCCTTTTCCCCCCCGTGTGGCTCTGCACAAGCTGCTTGGCTCCGAGCTGAGTGTGATTGGTGGAAGGCCCAGTCCACTGAGAGCTGGGCCTGGATAAACATCCGCCAGGCACGGCGCCGAGACAGAGAGACGGGCGAGGGAAGGGGATGGGGGATAGACCGCACAGCTCCCGATACCCTCGCCACCAGCGAAAGCAGCTGCCGCGGCAATCCGAGAGCCCCCCTCGTCCTCAAGTGTTGACAAGACAAGAGTCGAGTCTGGAGGAAGAGCAGTCTGAAGATGTGGTTTTTCTTTTGTAAGTTTAAAGCGCGGAGGAGAGCGCTGCACGGCTGCCGAAGGAGTGGATGTATAGGACGTGATATAGACCGTACACGTGGGAGAGAGCGAGAGAAGGAGGGAGTCCATGAAGTCGACACATGCCTTTGTTTGTTTGCTCGGCGCACTGCAGAAGGCTTTGTTCAGGCCCTCATCAGTCAGTCGATACCTCCAGCTCTGACAGCTCGCACCTCTCCTGCTTTACATCTCACATTTCCCTTTGTTACTCCTTCTCCTCGCGCCCTCTCTGCCTCAGGTAGTCGCGCGCACACAAAACACCGTCGTTGCATTCTAATTCTACTTTCCTCTCACCCCCTCAGCTCCCAGTCTCAGCCTTCGTTTCTGCTTTGTGCCGACGCTCCCGTCTCTGCTCCGTCTTCGTCTCTCCAGAGGGGGATTTCTGTGGGACAAGTGCCATGTCATGGTTTATGGTTATATAACGTCTGTTTTGTTTGTCTGCTCTTGTGTGTGCGTGTGTGCGCGGCGGTGACGTCACAGACAGATAACAGGCTTAACTTTGACGAGCCCCCCCCCCGAACATCTCGGGGGCAAAGCAGTGACACGGTTTCACCCCGAAACCACAGAAACATCCCACAGCAAGCGCTAGACACAGAGAGCAAACCGCTCTGGGCTAATGGCGAATCTGACATCTCGGCGTACGCACAAGAGCTGCGCCTAAGGAGACGTGAAAAAATCAACTAAGGGTGTTTTCACGTTTACAGTTCATCGCTCCGGTCGGAATCAGTTTGATGAGTTTGTGCGACAAGAAACTGAACTGGGGGGGGGGACGCTTAGAGTTTACAGAGAAAGATCCGAGCGAACAGACATGCGTCACTACAAACCACGTGAGGGCAGTGACGCGGCTTATCGGTCGGATGCGTCTGGAGTCGAGGTGTCGTGATTTGACCTTTCAATGACAATCATCAAATCCAACATTTCCAAAAACCCTTCACTGATTCGTACAAAAGGTAACTCTGTCAGCGTCGAGGACGCTTCAGAGATCCTTCATTGTTTTTCCTCCACGAGAAGAGGGTTTACTCGTGGGGGATTAACTGAATGGATAACATTTCCGGAGACCCTTTATTGCTTTGCTCGGGAAGAGGGCTCACTTGGGACAGAATTGAGAAACCAAAGTTTGAAACAAACTGAATTTAAATCTCCGGTGGTTCACTGTTGAAACAGCGACGGGTAGTTTTTCTGTTACATTTCGGGATCTTTATTTTTTGGTGAATATTAGTTATACCTCTACTAATTCTAACCTGCCAAAAGCCACCAGGATACAGTCAAACTGTGGCTGTAACAACTGTCAAAAAAAAAGAAAATGTAAATGACAGTCGAGTATATTAAACCAATGAGCTGTTGATCTTTATGAGTTTATAAGCAACTTTTAGCACAAAGACAAACAAGCGACTGGTATAAGGGAACTCCTGACAGTGTTGAGGATGTTTCAGAGATCCTTTATTGTTTTCTCTATGAGAGGAGGGTTTACTCGTGGGGGATGACCTCAACTGATAACACTGCCAGAGATCCTTTATTGATTTGTTTAGGAAGAAGGTTTACTCCAGACAGATTTGAGAAAGCTTTGTAACAACCTGAACTTCCATCTTTTGTTGTCAATCAATAAATCCCCGAAAGGAGGCATTTCTTTTCCTTTCTATATATTATTTGATCTTGTCTCGTCCAAGTCAAACCGTTGTTGTGAAAAGTGCTACATAATGACAGATGTCAAGGTATAAAACCAGTGACCCGTTGATCTTTGCTCCGAATCGTGATCATGGACACAGAGACATCTTGACATCCCTAATCTAGACACAAACGCGGGAAGACGGTCTTGTGTTCCGGACTTGTGCGCAGTGTTTCTGTGAGAGAATCATTGCTTACAAATTAAACATGGAGCAACAACAGCGCCGGCATTTGCTCATTACTGTGTAAATTATCTGGGCAGCACACCAGGCGGAACTATACCAGCAGAATGCCAAACACAATACTCGACTGCATAGCACTTCAACAACTAAATATGAGGAATCGTTGCAAGAATCTGTTGATTTAAGCCTGTGTAACTTTTTAAAAACGTTTCTTTCTCATAAAAAGTTGAACCCATAAGGAATAAATTGCACCCTTTTTTTTAATTCAGTAGCCACCATAGCAAGGGTACGGTCAGTTTTAGCGAACTTTAGCTGGATGCTGCTGTCTAAATAATTTCACAGTACGTCCCCTGACTTCAGAAATCATTTCAATGTGCCGTTGTTAAATGGCATGTATAGCAAACCCTCTCTTCGGGCTGCTGCTACCAGAATTTTCTAAATGCTTTCAGGATTATTTGAATGCTCGGCCTATGTCATGACAGTTCCGAGCATCCAAATTGGCATATTCTTCTTCTTTTGAAAGATCTTTCAATACGTGCAGAAGTTCTCTGGGATATCTTGGGCCATCCTGACCCCCAGGGTTGTGAACGACAGGTTACGAGTGAAGTCTGCACTTTTGCGATTGCCCGCGGGTCAAAGTCCAACGTTTGACCCGTTCCCCTCTCCGCTGTCAGAAGTGGAGGCCTATGATTTTAACTGGCTCTCTCGGAGCGAGTTGAAAAAGTGGACAATGGAGCGATGCAGCGTCGCCTCGGGGCCACGGCACTGCCAAACTGGCGCCGAGGCTCCTCCTAAGTCGGCGGGTACTCGCTGTGCTTTGGCTTGCTAAAAAGAACATCCCTTGAAGAGGGAGACGGAGGGAGTGGGGTGGGGTGTAGGAGCGAGAGATGTGAGAAACGCTGCTGATTTTCTATTCTGTGTGAGGTACGCCGCCCGCGAGCGCGTGTCTCCCTGCAAAAAATGTTGTGTTTTTTCAGAGCCCCTTTTAAGTAGCACACTGCAGGCAAACACAAATATCCCCGAGGCTGCGGGCGGAGGGAGGGCTTGAAGATGGCACAGAGAGAATCGATTAGGACACACACACACACACACACACACACAGGCCTCCAGACACTCCTTGGATGGTATGTGCACGCACGCCGCATACCCACACATACACATGCATGAATAAATGTTACAAACCCCCCCCCATATCCCCCTGCTCTCCACAACTCACCCTCTCTCCATTTATCATTCACAGTTGTTCTCATTTTGTGCCATTTTCCCCTGGTCTCTGTTCTCTCCACATCCCAAACCCCCTTGTCTCACCATTATTTCCTCGCACTCTTTTCCCTGCTCTTTCACTCATCCTGGGAACGGATCCTTTTCCTCCTCTTTGACTTTGATGAATCATTCTCTCTCTCTCCCCCTGAAGAGTCCAATCACACATCTGACGGAATGGCTCCGGCACCATTGATGTTTACCGAGCTGTGTATCCGCTTGCCAGGACCGTGCTTTGCTGGTTTAAGAAGTCGCCGTCACTCGCTCGGGCTGAACCGAAAGATGCAAAAAAGTTGGGGGGGGTGGTTCGGGCTGCCACTGGCAAAAGCAAACATGCTGCATCGAGCCAAAATGGTGACAAAGGCATCAATATCACGCAGAGGGCCGAGCGGTGACAGTGTCCTTTCACAGTGACTTTGACATCTGTCCCCGGAGCGATTGGATCCTTTGAGACGTTCTTGGCACACTGAATCAAACGGTGCAAAAGTTTTGCTTTTATGCGAGTAATTTTAATTCAACGAGGGGGGGTTTCACTTTCGCCAACTCACCTCCCAAGACGGCAGAAGAATAAACAGATTAATAAGAGCACTTTGGGCTCTGGCAAAAAAAAAAGCATCCGATTTCAAAAACCAGTTTGCCAAGAACATTTGAGAGGCCGCATTTCAGGTGCACCCCGTTTTGCAAAAATCACTTTGGCGTTCATTTATAGATTAACCGCAAAATAGAGTTTCACTTATGATGAAATAATTTATTTTCAAGAGACGCTAGCAGACGTGCAGTTGACGCCGGCTGGCTGACAGCTGGGCGCAGGTGGTCAGGGCTCAGCGGTGTTTGATAAGGATTTCTGCATTTTCATGGATGCGGGGCTCTCATGTTCACACACACACACACACACACACACACAGTTGTCTGACTCTCCACTCTCCGTTAATTTCTTACATCTAGCTAAACCTGAACCCTCATCTTCACCGAGATGAACTGGCAACCCTGGCAAATTGTTCAGCTAGACCAGATTTGGGTCCTCACCATGTAATGTAATCGAGAGCCAACACACGTACAGTATTTGGCATCCAGCCATTGGTATTCAACACGCAACGCAGCCTGGCTTTGATCTGCGTCCCACTCTCGCTCTCTTCGCTGCCTCGCCGCCTCCGATCACGTTATTTACCTCAAAGACAGTTTGTCCATATTTTGCTCTGATCTGTGTGACAGCCTCAGCAGAGCCGTCCTCTGAGTCAAGGTGGAAGAGGGACTGTTTGACAACTTGATCATGCAGATGAAAACTGGAAGCCGCCGACGAAAAATCCATGAAAGACGGAGCTGACGACAGACAATCAAGATCCTGTAGATGTGGTGTTTGTTGTGGGGGCGGGAGGGGATGAGTTCGCAGAGAGGGAAGACGTTTGTTTGATGAAGGTTTTTGAGACTTGAGTGGTTCTTGTTTTAACAGCTTCATGGTTTTGTAATTAGCTCTCAGGCTCCAGAGCGCTTTCATATGAACACGGCAAGATGTAAACTCTAGTTCTGCGCCTCGGTGTTGCCTCCTTACTGCTGCGAAGCTTGGCTGCTAGCTGTGTTGTTCAGGGAAATAATATTCATTTTCTATCGGTGATCGTTTACACTGCAAACTGCTGCAGACAGAGCAACAAAAGCAATACACAAAACACTAAACAACACTGAGGACGACTAAATGCGCGAGGATGGTCAGAAAACACAGACTATTACAAGCAGTTAAACACAATGTGGTCGGTCGGTGTCCAGAGGGATTATAGTGATTAGGTAGAGAACACAGTATGTGTTTAAGTATGTCGGGGTATTTGTACGAGTGGCAGTGTCATTAGTGTGTAGTTCAGAGTTTGGCTTCTGAGTGGTGGGAAGAGTAAAGGAGGAAAGGGGTGAGAGAGAAAGAGAACGATAGCAAGAGGGGTGAGAGAGGAAGAAAAGGAAAAAAAATACATATATTCATATTTAAATGCAAGAAATCTACACTTTAATGACTAAATTCAGCACTCATGTGGATGGATTTTTGCGTTTGCCGAGTAGATCTCTGAAGGCTGTACGTCACACTGGCAGGTAAGTGTTTCAAACCAAAATAGTCGTGTAATAAAAACCTATGCGCAGAGTCTAACCACGTATCAGCATACTGCGTTGTTTAAAATGAGAAAGATTGGGGAAAGTTTGGATTTCTTCCTTATTTTCCTGTCCCTTCACTACAGCGTTACTAGTAATCAGGTGCTAAATCAAAACAATGTCCCGTTAAATCTCTAAAAATCTAATCAAAGTGTTAGCAAACTCCACAATGTTTTTGTACGACAGGCTGCCTCTGTGATCATTTTCCAGTTGTTTCACTGCAGCATTTTAAATAATTAAATGCTAAAGTCAAAACCAGCCAGTAAAAATAAGCTTGTCGGGTGGATTTTTTTTCATCTGCCAGTCAACTTGGCCGCTAATGAAGTTCATTTCAGACTCTGGAAGTTCACACGTGCAGCTGAAAACGACCCGCAGGCTCCCCGGAGCTGCTTTATGCACTTTGAGTACAGTCTCACCTGACAGTAAAGACTGTTATTTAACTCGGGTGCTCTCGTGGGCCTGTCACGTGTTGTTAACATGCAGACATGCAGACATACAGTATATACTGTATATGATGAAAGCGATGGTAAAGAAAACCGAGACACTGCAGAGGGCCTTTCATCAATATCTGCTCTTTCCCTCTGATCTATACCAATAAAAAGGCAATCCTGAAGGTAGACGGGAAGGTCATTGATCTGGCCCTCGTGAAATATCACCCACTCATCTGGCCACGCTCGGCTGAGCGCGCCAATCGAACGGTGCCAAGTCAGGAGGAGCGCGTGTGTGCGTGCGCACGTGCAGGTATGTGGGCAGCGAGAGGATCTCGTCCCGCCGACCGGCGCTCACAGTGTCAGGCTATCCAATAAAACTGGGATTATGGGAATAAGATTGGCGAGCAAAGTGATGCCTGCTCTCTTTGCTTTAACATTACTGTGTGGAACTAAGGTAATCTTTTGGCAGCGTGCTCATGCAAACTCTGACAGCCCTGCCCCTGTGTCGCCCACGCCTGGGGAAATGTGCTGAGTTAAGAGTGCTTCATTAAACCCCTCACACACACACACACACACACACACATATACGGACTCGCACATACAAACACCCCCTCCTCTGTCAGCCCCTATAAATGTGCAGGTGCACAAACACACATGCAGCACAAATGCATACACAAGCACAAATACGTACACACAGAGATGGGACCCTTGTCGCCTGCAGTGGGCTCGCTGGCACACTTCCTCCACCTAACTGTTATTGCATTAGCTCTATAATGTAATGACGGGCAAGGTTTTGACTGTTTGCCATCCTTCAGGGCCTGAAGACACTGTAGGCTGTCACACAGCAGAGAGGGACGATCCAAGGTCAGGAAGTATCGAGGCTGACACACGAGTGTGTAAACTAAATTAAAACGTGAGTGTCAGAGCAGGGCAAACGAGACAAACGGACGAGAAAGGAGTTGACACGAGGTTTAGCGCTCGTGCACACTTGAGAAAAGTCGATGACAGGAAATCTGTGCGGATTTTATTCTGCGAGTATTTACAGCGACGTTCGGTTACATAAGAGCTGAATAAAAAGGATAATTGATGATAAAGACTGACGATGGAGGATGCACTGTGGCGCTCGAGACAAGTGCGCTGGAAGCGTTCTCTTAACTCTAGTGCTTGTGTTTGCACAGTGTTGGAAAAACATTTGAAGAAAACTTAAAGAAAGATAATGCCGGAGTGAATGGTGCGGGAAGGCGAACGCTAAAACCATAATCCCAGTCTCCAAAAAAATAATATTAAACAAAGTCATAAGTAAGAGGCACGTTCTGTTTGCTCTCTGCTCAACTGAGAGAACAGCTATGAATGGTAGTAAATACTATAAAAAAGAATAAAAGTAAAAGCTGAACTCAAGAGAGCGAAGGATGAAAACTTCTTCTTGAGAAAGAAGGGGATTCCTGATGTGTCAGCAGAAACCGAGACTGCATTAATCTCAATGAGAGCAAACAGCAAAACGACCGGAGCTGAATCTCAGATGTGAACAACATAAACAAATAGATAAATACAGTGCAGGCAGGATGAGCATGACTCCACTTAATTCACCACCTTATTTTTTACTGTTTTCTCACAACCTACTTCAGTCTGTTCACCTTCAGTTCTCTCTCTTCATCAGGCACACGGGCCACATGGACTTTCATTGTTAGCGGCGTTAATGTTTTACAAAATCGCGCCCCCAAAAAACATGATTTGCATTGTGGATTTTTCACCCACGACTCTGGTCTGACAACAGCAGGTGAGCCGCTTGTGGAGGAGGATTTTGTTGTTAATGCCTGTCGTAATGATCCAAGCCGAAAAGTGGGTACTGACCAGGTGCACTTACAAGCTTTTACAAAAACACATGGCACAATCTGTGTGCGTTTACAGAGGAGGGATGTAACACCAGGGCTGAGACCAGATCTCCATGCACGGCAGGCACAGGTATGGAGATGTACAGCGAGGGGGGGGGGATTGGCCACGAGTCAATCAATCATTCACAAAATGTACTTTAAATGTTAATGTATCTGGGTGGCCCACCAAAGTGAAGTCTATGTGTGGGAAATATCATATATCGGCCTAATTGAAAGAGAGAGTGCAGATCTGGAATTTGAAAATCAGAAGCAATTAAATGTACTGGAAATCCTGTCAAATCGACCAGTATTCACGTTTCATGATATAAATACAGCTAGTGTGCAGTTCGCCTTTATTGATAGCCTAGGCCTGGTTTTGGCAAAACAGAAAAGTTCCGCATTCATACGCCAGTGTTGCGAAAAGGATCCTCGTGCACACAGATACACAAAAAAACAACTAAAAACACTGTAGTATGCATGCCAGGCTGGTAGGTAGCGGTGCAACTTTGCGGTAAAACACCACAGAATGAGACCACGAGCCTGCAAACAAAGGCTTTCTTTACCGAACGGTGAGCCATTGCCACTTCACATGACAACAGTAAGGGTGCCGTATTAAGATTTAAGTTACTGGAACATTGTTTTTAATAGATTACATTTTCAGCCACTAAACTGCTGTTGTTGTTGTAAACACGCAACAAAAGTTGCCGTTTCATTCAAAAAAACCCACTGCCATGCAAACACCTAAACCAAGATCTTGCTGGTGCGGAGACAAGGAGACGATTGTTAAAATCTTATTTCCGCAATTAAATTTACCTTTAGAGCTGTAGACATCACTCGTCCTTACTGCATAGACAAACACCGTCTTCTTGCTTTCCACGCAGAATGAAGAGAACAATCTGCGGGTGTCATAAATAATTGAAATAGCGATGTGCATTGGTACCTGCAGAGGTTGTAATCAGATGGTAAGTGATGCTGACACATTACTGCTGTATATTACTCCTCTTATCTGCCCAGTCCTCGAGGGACCGTATTGATCTTTTGAGCACTGAAGTTAAAACAAAGAACTCGTCCACTCAACCTTCCCCCTGCCTGTCCTCTAAAAAGTGTTTCTCCGTGTCAGAGCAGGGGTGTAGTCACCTTTTATTGCTCTTTGCGTCACCCTTTTCCTCGCTTCTCCGGATGGAAGACGGCGACGGTGCATGACGAAGGTGAGAAAAGTTGGACTGGACGCTGCCTGTGTTTCACAGGCGACCTCTAAAAGTCTCTCTTGATGAAATATGGATGAAACTATAAATCATGTCAGATAAACCTCTTCAAGTTATTGCAGTGTAGCGAAAATACGGGCTGGAATTATACTTGTGGTTCATATTTTTTTCTGGACAATCAGTTGGCAGTCTTCCACGTCTAAGATTGGAGTTTATTTACGCAACTGACACACTTTAAACACATAAACGTATGGAAAGGCTCTGTTTTACGACAAGAACAACCATGTCTGTGGGTAAAGGATTGAAATATGAGCCTGATGCTATTCTCACTTTTAGCTGTTTTGGCTTTTACAGCTTTAGACGGATGCCTGGTATAAAAAAAACTGAAGTAAATGAGTGATCTACAAGCTGAAGTATATGAGGAGGAAAATCACTTGGTATAGTGATGAACTCCGATGGTTTCAGGGATTCTACCATCCAAAGATGTGAGAATTATATTATTTATGATACGGAGACCTTGAAACATGCCATTAGCATAATAATGTGCGATGAATAGATAATTCCCGAGGCGGCGTGCGCGTTGGAAGACTGATGGTGGAGCTGCAGTGTGGTCTTGCTGGCACCCTGCCACAGCACTCAAGGGTCAATTAGGGGCATATCAGCCGGGTTTTCAAACAGCACAGAGCTTGACAGTCTGTTGGAGATCCCAGTAGGCCACACACCGCTGAGCCTTTGGGCTCCAGACAGGCAATTAAGGTCCTCCAGGTAAGGGAAGGGATGGTAGAAGCAGCTTTTTGTGGGCATTGCATTCAGAGCGGTGGAAGCTGCTTCAGCGATCCGACAGCAGCGGGTCGGATGTGGGTGGCTTTTTAAGGCAATTGCTGGGACAAATGCAGCAAGAGAAAAAAAAAAGTCAAAGTCAACATAAGATTTTTTGATTGGCAGGCTGGCTTCCAGGCGCAAGCACAGTTTGGCCTTTAAGGGTTTGGCGACCAATGGAGCTTTTTCCCCCATACAGCCATGTCGGCCTGACTCCGTATGATTCGACAAGTCAGCGCAGCACGGCAGCGGTTTGCAGTTCCGTGACAACAGGCCGACCTGTTTGTGTGGTCAAAGGAGTGGCTGGAAACATTCTTCCTCCCAGCAGTGCCATCCAAGAATAGCCGCTAACAAAGCTCCACCAATTCTGTTGGGAAAAAAACCCAGAACACTTTCTTACCTATAAATTCTTCACAATAAAAGTCCTCCGTTATTTAAAAGCTTTTATTATGAAAGTAGCAGAATCTGGAAATGTTGAGTTTTCGCCAGCAGGAGCATAACACGACTTCTGGGACAGCTGAAAGCAAACTTGATGAAACGCTACAATACAGCAAATATCTAAAAGAACCAACAGGGACGCTGGAGAGAAACTAAAAACATCAAACCACCGAGATTCAGTAAGAAGCTACAGAATTTCTGGGAGCTGAACACACAGATTTTAGACTTTAGTGTTGTAACACTGGCTTGTTGGAGTTTGAGAAAGGGACTGTGGGGGGTGTCAGGGCGAGCCCGCTTTGGCCCCAAAAGAAAAAAGAAACGATTCAGGAGAATGAGAAACATCACCGTTTTTATTTCAAGCATTCTTCCCTCTTGTCAAAACCTTGCTCCTACATTGGGTACATGAGTGTAGGGAAGTGGAAAGAGTCTATGTAACCGTAAACGTTGTTTCAACATGATTTTGCACAGCAGTAGTAAATCAATAAGTTGCAGACACACAGCTAGTGTGTGGAATTGATCTGCTAACAGTTAACCGTTACTGCAGCTTCTTCTTCTTTCGTTGTATGGCGGCTGGGCAAGCAGGTATGAAGGTATTATTGGTGCAAAAGGTTTGATCACCTGTAACAGTTCAACTTCAAATCATAATTCCGCTGAGATATCCACCCAGCATTATGGTAAATGCGGAGAAACAGCGTATTTACTTTCGGTTTTCAAAATAATCGTATTAAGAACAGTATATACAGCTATAATTCCAACCTACATTTAAAATAAAATGTTACATTAAAGTGTTTCATGCGCCCATGAAGAATAAAAAACGCTTAATATCAAGTATCTTACTGCGCCAGTGTGGAGAAATGCCAAAATAAAAGTCCCATATTCATGCCTCCAAATTACATATTTTACCATATTTCAGGCGCTGTAAAAAACAAACAAACGACCACGGAGATTGGAGTGACGGCTGGCTTGACCGTATGTAAACAAAAGCTGGCTGTGGGATCAGTCGAACTCAAATCAGCACTCGCCTTTTGCTCTAAAGACAGAATGCAGCACCCTTTCACAGAGCAGTGTTAAGGCGAAAACGAGAAACAGAAACGGTTTAAAGAGGCGCTCGATTATTTTCATGATATTAACTTAGGTCTATTATCAAAACAACATACTTTCACTCACGATAATGGTCAATGATGGTTATCGGCGCCATCGCTATCACCCATGCAGCTAAATTAGCCTCGAGCTGCTAGCCTCAAATTGAGTAGAGGAGTCGGCTACACTTCTTTCCAACCTTCTTTTCATTTTCAGACTCTTCAGCCCTAACACACTCTTACTCAAGTGACATCATTATAGGCAATTGTTCATACTTACACAATAGGCTTTACGCAACATTTTCACACAGAGGTTCAGTTTCTAAATTTGAGGAGAAAAAGAAAAAGACCACTGGTATCAGTTCGGCCTTGAGTTTCAGCAGGTGTCTTCAATCAGCATCACAGATGGAAAGTTAGATTGAAGCACCCGCGCTCATTTATCAGTGTTATCTTTTTGATTATACCGAGACATGCTGTGTCAGATATCTTAACAGATGTGATTTTAAGAGCAGATTCCTGAAAGCAGCCCCCAATTTATGCAATCACTGGACAAAAGCATTTTGAATTTATTCAATCCACATCACAAATGGGTTTTCAGGGACTTGGGGACGCTGGAGAATCTGCACAGACTTTTTAGAAAAATATCTTAGAGTCTGTGTCCTTAAGTTTAACGACCAGAGTCTGCAGGAGGAGACGTGTGACGTTAGCGCTGATGGAATGAAGGTCCGCCAGAGAGAGTCCTCTCTTGTCAGAGTCTTGTCAAAATTTTTGGTCCACTCGCTCTCACACATCCTGTCTCAGGTCCTCTCACTGCCTAAAACGTGGAAGTGTGAGAGCAGCGGAGGTGAAATGGTCAAAGTCCTGCGCCGAGGTCGGCCTCGCGGAGCACAAACACAACTTTTTTTTTTGCGTGCGAGTGTCAGAGTCGTTTGTTTGTGCGCGCATCCCACTCGGGCGTCTTAACAATGACAACGCGTGGCACCGAAAGCCTGCAGCCACGTTCCTGCTGGAGCAGCATCCTGCATCACTCCGAGAGCACAGTTAGAGGACACAGCCCCACACACACACACTGTACAAACACTGTCACAGGAAGTTGTGCTAAAAGTGTAGAGGACAGATGCACACTCAGCTGGGGAGAGCAGAACGAAGCTAAAAGCATTGAAGGGCACACCTAACACTACAGTCGCAGCGAGAGGGAGAGAGAGGGAGGGAAGGAAGGAAAACTAAATGGACAGCTAATGGCAAGTAAATCAGATGGCAAAACCCAAACATATCGCAAAACACCAGCTTCAACCTTGGGGCCGTGCCAGTGGAGTTCAGTTTTAAAGCCAATCATGGCGGGGGGGGGGGGGAGACAGCAGCACAAAGCAAGTCCTGGTTGAAGCATCACTGCACCTTCAACGTTCTCCTCTACGAGAGAAGTCATCCAAAGCGATGTGCGATTAATTTCGGATTAAGAAATCAAGGCGAGGCAGAGAAAACAGCTGATTTGAAATTACCTTGGATGAGGACAGGCGTTTACGGTAGCGGCTGTCCCTGAACAGAACATACATCTGTCCTGATGTATGCTTAGCAGGCCAAACGCAGACTGCATCACATATGAAAATGAAATATTGAGAGTGCGCTCTTACTGTAGATCTTCTCTCATACTGCTTCTTTTTTTTTTATTTCCTTTTTAATTTAATGGAAAAAGTATTTCTCGCTCGGAACAGGAAATGGGTTCGGCGCTGAACATCTTCACATCGCTGACCTGAAGCGAGTGTGTCCAAAACACACACTTTTCATTTAGAGTTATATGAATACTTGCACACAAGGGCATTCAAAAAAACTTAACTTCCTGCAGGCTTGGTGAATTTATGAGCCAACTTTTTATGCATTTTCTGGCACAAATTAATTGGAATTTAAAACTCAGTACAAAGTAATATTTCACTTATCATGAACCGCCCTCCATTTAATACTGATGACCTATGTAAGCCATCTTTCACGGCGGGGTGATGAGGGTGAACTGAGCAGTCTCGCACATCCTCGTATTACATTTGTTAATCTGACAGACGCAAATAGATACATACAAAAAAAAAAAAGAACAATTGTGTTCACAAATCAAGCGCATACACCAAGCAGACCAAGACCAGTACGGCAGGAGGCGGAGGTGCTCGTACTGCTTTGTCCACCAGAGACAACAAGAGATGAAAGTTCTTTGTTGCAGCTTTAAGTAAAAAGGAAAAACACCAAGTTCAGGCGCCGGGTGAAAATCCAAAATAGAAAAGTAAATCTCTCAGGCATTCTGTGCTGCTTTCAAATGTTTAGTCTCTCGTGGATCAACTTCAAGATGCACATATACATGATTCACTCCTCCGTCCTCTTCTGTGTCCTCTGTTTGAGGAGGCAACCATTCATATCAATGCTAAATGTCCAGAATATAACCCACGTTTGTGTTTTGGAATGTTTTTTTAGGAATCATGTCCATCCTGTTAATCAACTTTAGAGACTGAGACCTTTTCAAAACACTCTAAACACTGATGGCTCCAACATTTCAATCTATACACTACAGCTCAACGGACGGTGGGCGATTAACAACGCTAAACCTGAAGTAATAACTACCTCAATAAATTAAGTCAATCTGGAGCTGAATGTCAAACCAGATGTACAAAAGGAAGACAGGATTTTCTCGCCATGGAGAGGGCAGCTCCTCTGCGTGTCGTATCGGAACACTCGCTCATTCAGTCACCCACACCCGCCTCGGGGAGTACCGGAATACATGTAATGGGATTACATAATGAGGATACAAAAAAAAAACTTAAAGGTGTTTTTTTTTTCCTTTTGATTTGATTCCATGTATATTCAGTAAAAAAAAGTGCATTAAGAATAATCAAATTGTGTTACATTTTTAAACAGGTATTTTGTAACTGTATCAGAACACATTTTTTAAAGCAACCCTCCCAACACCAACACTTAGTATAACTCAGTCCTTTATCCATGCAGACATCTAGCCAAACGTCAGCTAAGGACTTTAATTACTTTTCAAAGCTGAATCGATGCGTTCTTCCATTAACTGGCGTGTTTGAAAAGGAAGAACAAAATGAACCCTTTTTTTCCAAGTGGCGCGCAGCTTAACTGCAAACCTGCGAGGAGTGATAAAGTTCACAGAGTCGAACCCACGCTGTACTCCCTCGTGTGCTTTCAGCAGGTGGGGACAACGCGGTCTGTTCCGTCGGCGCTCGCACAGCCGGCGCGGCCAGCGTGTATCGACTCTGTGGCCTTCACGTCCATTGTGCACACGCTTTTCCGGCTCATCTCACCCACAGATGCATTCAGAGACATTGATTAGTTCCTCTGCAGCCCGCCCAATCCTCTCTTCTTTTTTTTTCTCTAAGTCATGCTCTTGCCTTCACCCTTCCTATTCAAATGTTTTTACCTGTTTATGCGCTCATTCAGACTCTGTGAAAAGAGACACTTGACGAGGGAGAGGAGGGGGGGTCTCTTTCTGCAGCCTTGCTCCCGTTCAGGTGGCCTGACGCCTGCAGTCTGACTCCTGCATGAAGTGTGGATACAGGAAGTGACGGCACACAAGGCTCCCGGATGTCTCCTGCAGGGGTGTGGTGGTGAGGGGGTGAGGGGGGTGAGGTGGGTGGTAGATGGGGGTCAGACAGAGTTTGGGAGAAGCTGCTCTGTTACGTGAGTCCAGACACTCTCTTTTTTGCTAGCAGCTCACATTTCCCAGTTGACCTCCCCTTCACTCTGGCACCAGCCAGCACCCTAAATTAAACAGTCTGCGGCTGCAGACGATGGAAGCCGAAAAAAAAAAAATACACAGTTCAAAGCCACGGGAAAAAGAAACACACAACACAAACACTGCAGTTACTACACTTTTGAGTACACTTCCTCTGACAAGCGAACCTGATGAAGCAGGTTGTTCGCACAGTTGCACTTGCGATTGAATAAATACTGTATGAGCTCATAAAAAACACCGACACAAGCCTCCCAGTGTGCGATGATTTGCTGTCGCTCCTGCTGTTACCAGCACCTGGGACGGCACTGTTGTAAAATGCTGTTGCAGGAAGCGGCTCTGTTTTATTGATGCATTTCCACTGAGTTCACACATTACCCGAGCCCACATCTGAACTTTACGCCCCCACGCCGAGCGATTCTTGACCCTCACCTAAGACTAAACATGTCGACCAAATTTCAATGAGTTCTGTAACTTTACAGATATTCAAGCTAGAGTTGTTTCGCTTCAGTGTTGTCAGCATACGGGGGAATATGATATATAATCATTTGTGTTGTTTACTCAAGCATGACAGCACATAGCGATGATATAGTGACTAAACAAGAAGGCAAAGGCACAGCAGGTCTTAAAGCTGTTACTATTATGAGAGAAGGGTAGGACCGAAATGCAGAAATACTCAAAAGCTAAGGGCGAGTTTTATTAACCGAAAGCTGAATGATACAAAAAAAAAGAACAAGAATCTAGGTAAATCCAAAAATTAGTCAAAAAGAGAAAAATACAAAGGTAGCAACGAAAGAGCTTAAACAAAGTGCAAAGCACAAATCAATGAAAGCACAAGGAACACAAAACTAGTACATACCATGAGGTCAAACAGGAGGAAACAGAATGATCTGAAAGACAAGAGGGAGCACGAAGACTATACACATACACACACACTAACGAGGTGGATGAGGTACAGGTGTGCTGGGGGCGGGGCAAAGACAGGTGAGGGGAAGGAACAGAAAATCACACAGCGGGAGGAACTGAAAAGCAACACGCGGACACATGAGGGCGCAATTACAAAGTAAAACAGGAAATAACAGAACAACAAAAACCAGGACCAGGACAGAAGCTAAATGCTAGCATCACAATGATGATGCTACAATGCTGATAGTTATTATCTGTATAGAGAGCCAATAACGTCATTATTGATCCTCCATTAAAGATCATTCAAACAGGTCATATTCTGCTAATTTTCAGGTTCATACTATTATTCGGGGGTCCCAGTAGAATAGGTTTACATTAATTATTAATACATATATTAATTTGCAAAAAACACATTATTTTTCTCCTATGGTGCATTGCTGCAGCGTTCCTTTTCACACGAGCTACAGAGTGAGACCTCTGACCTCTGCTCAATCTTTGGTGAGAGTTGCACACAAGTGTTACTTAATGGGCGGGGTGTAGCCAATCAGAGGCAGAGTAAGGCGGGTCATGCAGAGGAATGTAGTGTGATCTAAAATAACAGCTACAGCAGAAGTAATTCTACGTCTGCTGACTGACTGCAGTGTATATATTATATAGTAAATATATAAATGCACAATATACAATAAAGGAAAGGCAAAATCCCACAAAGCATGATGTGAAAAAAAAAAATCCACATGCCAACAGCAACAATAACAGCTCTGCTTTTGGAATGTATTTGCAGGATAAAAGGCAGCATATCTTGTAAACAGTTTGATTCAGCTGGCAGCCTCGTTCAACACCGAGTTCAAGTATAATTAAAAAACTTTAGATCTCCTGTTTTTGAGGCATCAGCTGCCTTTTCAAATCACTGAGACGGAATTAAGAGTAAGAATTAATTCAAAGTACTCGACTCCCTGGTATTGTTCTTCAGGTAATTTCTTCTCCCACACTTTTGTCAAACATGACAATCTCCTTTTTTATCTTTTGGATTATTTGAATTATCTATATATATATATTATTTTTATTTTACTTTACTTATGAGTTCATGTTCATGTGTTGAATTGTAAATAAAAATGACACGTCCAGCAGTTGCCTTATTGAACTTTAGTATCAATTGGAGCTATATGCCGAGTGCCTTTCACAAAAATAAATATTTAATTCTTGATAAATGTATAAAACATTGTGCGGCAGGTAAAAAGACACAACTACTCAAATTTCCATATAGTTGTTAAAGGTTTCTATATTCGCCGGTTTACTCTGTTAGCGTTGTAACATCTGCTAATTGTTAGTACACGCAAACTCCAGCAGGGACTGATGAGAATGATGAATGAGTATCAATATTTTTTAATTTAAGTATTGTATCCCTAGAGCCATGGCTAAAATATTGCAGATTTATTGATCATGTCAAGTGTCCTGGAAAAGTACCCACAATCCTTTTGACTAAAGTTCTCATAAGAAAGGCATAAAAACAATTCACACATACTGTACAACACATCGAACAACAGACACGTGCTCATCAGACAGCAAACATAATTGATTGTGAGCGTGTCTACACACACACACACACAGTGACACACCTGTCCGCTATTCACACACTCCCAATTCTATGTGACGTGGTAGAGAGGATCAATGTGTCAACACAACAAAGCCGGGGTGGTGGCCTCCTCGCGGCATGACAAGGGGGGAGATATTGAGTGCCCGGCCCCTGATCCCAGTGGCGGAGACGGACCCTCCGGGGAGGAGAGAGGGAGCGAACGGAGGCGAGGAGACAGAGAGACAAGAGAGTGGGTGAAAAAAAAATGATGGCGAAAAGTCTGGAGAGGGAGAGTAATGATGAAAAAGGAATGAGACAGGGAAGACAAAGGTCTTAGAGGCATAGTGTAAGAGGGGAGGAGGGAGAGAACGCTGAGGGGGAAAGGTAGATAAACACTACTGTATGAGGGAGCGTGAGAGGAACAGCGTGTGTGTGCGTGTGTGTGCGTGTGTGTGTGCGTGTGAGCGCTGAGGCTGAAAGAAAGTGAAAGTTTTAAAAAAAATATGCCAAGTGCATGTGCACGACTGAGGCACAGTACAACCACCACGTTCCTAGACATCACATTTTGTGTGTTTGCGTGTGTGTGTGTGTGTGTGTGTGTGTGTGTTCCTCCTCTTATCGTCCCCGCAGGTGCCAATTCCACTTCATTTCAAGTTGATGTCGTTGGAAATGACAAGACACATTATAAAAGGAAAGGGCGGGGTGCTCACGACATACAGTCACTAGAGAAGCAGTAAAACATAGTAGTGTTACAGCCACACAGCTACTTACAAAATCATCACGCTGTAAATATATTAGTGTAATTTTACAGTTAATTACTGGCCAATGATTGCAGTAAATACATTGCGATACTGTAAAAAAGCATATGTAGTTATTGTAAATATACACAATAAACTGTAAATATATAGTAATATTACAGAAATGTAAATGTGTTTTTTTGTTAACCCAAACATATCACTTGTTAGCACATTAGCCTTTCAGCCTATCAGTCTGTTAGCTTGTGTACCTTGTTGGACTACTTGCTAGCCTGATACTGTAAAAAGTGTAGTTATTATAAATATACATAGCTACTGTAAATGTACAGTAGTATTACATCAATTTACTGTTTATATGTCATTTTAACCTCATGATATTGCTTGTTAGCATGCCTATTAGCCTAATACTTGAATAAGTATAGCTAGTTATTAATGTTAGTATTTTAGCCTGTTAGCATCCATGTCTTGTTAAGATCACTTGTAGGCCTGTTAGCCTTTTGTAGGCCTGCCAGCCTCTTGTTAGCATGTCAGCTTGCAAGCATTTTGTTAGCCTTTTGGCATGTTGCAAAAGTACAATATTATATTACAGTATTTCCTTGTAAAGGACTATTCTGACTGATTTTACAGTCACTATAGAGTGCTGCTCAAATTCTAATTCACAGCCACCTACTGTAATATTCCAATTATTTGCCCATTGCCCATCATGCATTGCAATAGCATAATTCCAATGATTAACTGTCAGAATGTACCTGGTGAACAACAGTAGTACTTTAGCACACAGCAGCAGATAACTATGCACAAGCTTTCGTACGTCCCGGCGTCGTTCGTCACTGGACTCTTCTGTGGCGTTTGTCCTTACTTTGCCGTCGCACATGATCCCCAGATTTCTCGAGCGGATGAGCTCTGATGGAAGCCGGTCGGCGCATGAACAGCCATGATCGAGCATACGTTGTCGAATTTCTACATGAAGCGCTTATTCCACTTGTGCATGCCGGCGCATGTCTTCCCAACGCTGACGTCGGTAAATTAAGGCAGCAAACTTTGATTTACATACTGATGGATACTGAGGAGCGGCGGCTAACGTGTAAAACAGCGTGTACAATTATGTGGCGTGCATACTGCTGTGTGAGCGTCTCACATCATCTTAGGGTGTTTTTTTTTTTGTATGTATGGCAGCGGGGTGTCTCAAATTATAAAATGAGAGGATAATTTTCTTGTGCATGTGAGCCGGGCACCTCCACTATACAAGAAGAAGGAGTGCATTGCGGCAGCAGTGGGGAATACATAACTGTTATATTTAAATATATCTACACGAGCGTGCATCTGAGGGCTATGGGGGCTCGCTCCCTGCTGTACTGCTGCATTGCGGAGGATTCCCCTGGAATCCCTCTAGCCTGTACAGAGCACAGAGACATTAAAGATGTTCTCCGTCCCACATCCTCCTTCATCTGGTCTGCGCTCCCTCCCTTTGCCCACGTCCGGAGTTTGTCTGAATGCCACGGCCTTCGCTCGCTGTCGTTAACTGAAGAATACCGGTTAGGACTCACAATGAATATAAATAGAGGGCGGACATCTGCGCAGATATAACAAAAAAAACAAAACAAGTCGTGCTGAATGTGAAAATATTCATGAACGCACGCGTTCTGTCCTGTGCATCTGCGGCGGCGTTTGTTTGTGTGCATCGCTCTGTATGTGTCTAAGCTACTGTTTAGTTGTTTTTGTGTACAGTATATGCTGCGCCGTGTGTGCATACGCTGTTTGCGTGTTTGCCCTGGCGAGGGTAAATACGTGCGGCCGTTGTTTGTGTGCTCACGTGGTGTTTGTTTCGAAACACGGCCCGGCTTCAGATCCCGACGGCCCTGCGCCGGGAGATGGGTGGGCGAGGGGAGTCGAGGAGGGGAAGGGAAGGGATAAAAGAAAAAAGAAAAAAAAACGAGCGGGGCCAATCCTCTGAAGTTGATGACTGTGTGTTTGTCAGAGCGAATTTATTTATCACAGATGCCAGGGAAATTAGCATTGAAATGATTCTGGTGACAGACTCGCCCTGGATATCTCCGATGGCAGACACCCAAAATGTTTATGTTTACAGAACTTGAAGGGTGGAGTGGAGGGGAGCAGAGGAGGGGGCGGCGAGAGAGAAGACTATGCGGCACGGAGGAGATAATACGTGAGGTAAGATTAGGTTTATTAAAAAAGAAAAAAAAAGAAAGCCAGGGCAAGAAAAATTGGAAGGAACGCTGGAAAGATAAAATATGTAAGAAGACAGAGAAAAAAGAGCGAGACTCCAGAGGACGAGCTCAACTGTAGAAATAGTTGAATTGTGAGTCACGCTTGATAAGGACTTGGAGCTGAGGAAAAAGAAAAAAGGGGGGGGGGGGGAGAGTGCTCCTCCTACATAGAGGGAGTGAGAAAAGAAGAGCATACAAAAAAGAATAACAGAGAGAAGATACTCCTCTGTGTATAGGAGCGATACTGCTGCCCATAGACAAAAGATGCCGGGAGAGCAGAAAAATACAAGTGGAGATTCAAAGGGAGAGGGAGAAAGAAAAAAAAGAAATAGTGCAAATAAAGTTTGGAAGAAGAGAGGCGGAGAAAAAGCGGAGGTCAGCGCAGAGGAAGATGTCAAGACAAGAGCTTCTAAGGAGAAGTGACAGAGCGGAGAGAAAAGGGAGAGAAGAGGGCACAAAGGAATAGAAGAATTAGACAGAAAGGGTGAAGGAGAGGAGCCGGGCGGAGGCAGGTATATAAAAAGTATATGCACCTTCTCCCTTCAATGTGCATAATTATTAAATCCCACCTATCAGCCCCCCCTTTTTTTTTTTTTAATTATTATTATTAACCAGCGTCGTGTGGCTTTACGGACGGTGTGCCGCTAAAAAGAGGTGGACGAGAGAGAAAGAGAAGAATAACAGTGTCAGGGAAAGAAACGGACGAAGGGAGGAGGAAAGGAAACAAAAAGAGAAAAGAGAGGACATTTTGCAAATCACTTCTGGAGACCGCATGGTAACACAGTGTGTTGCCATGGTAATGGATACACCAGTGGCGACGTCCATATAAACCGATGAAGAACATTTTCTGCAATCCATCATGAATAAGTCACTCAATTGAATTTTTTTTTTTTTCCCCCACTTATCGCACCTGAAGCTTTCAATGTCAGGGTCCGCCGTCGCCCCGCTAAACCACATTCATGAAGCTTTTTATGTGCAAAAAAAAGGGGGGGGGGGGGGCTTTTCGGCCGCCGGCACGGAGGCGATCTAAATGCTAAACGTGCGCTTTCACAGTAAATGAAGTTTCTCTTAAGCTTAACAGAATACTTGGGGTAGGAGTCATTAATAAGAAATGCAGCACCGCTCTGCAGATAATACTGATTCGCTCTGATATTCCGATTGCGACTAAACAGGGAAAAAGATTGCGAAAGCGTACTTCATTATTCAACTAAACTGTACGCAAATCCATAGGGGGTGGAATCCATGAGAACCTTATTAAATCATGCACTAAAGCTGCAAATTAAACCACTTAGCCTCTTTTTATTTGTGTTGATTACTCGAGAAAACCCCCCAAAAAAGCTTCAGCGACTGTTGTTCTGGGCCAGTCAATCAGGCAGGTAATTGCTCGCTTGTACTCTGGCCAATATCATCATCCAAATGTGTACTGATGACACAATCAGCGCTCGCTCTAATGCAGAGATACACCAAACACTAAAAGGGCTGAAAAGTGAAGCTGAAAAAACCCACGACTGAACGGTATAACATACCAAGTGTGACCTTTTTCAGATCAGCTACATTAAACAGGAGCTTTGCCAGCTACGGTGTTGGTAGCATACGTAGCTGAACGATAGTAAACTTTTGGCTGTACGGATTGTAGCGCTGAATCAACGGGCACAGAGAGTATATCTGTATTTTAGTTCAGTTATTTGCTGTTTTATTCTGGAAGTTCTTCCCTCATGTGTCACTTTTGCTCTGCACTTCCTGCCTTTGTCTTTTTCCCGCCTTTTTTTCTATGCTTCGTTTGTCATATAACCATTTGTTTTTGTGTGTTACTTTGTCAGTTTGTCTGTTTTCCTCCTCGCATGTCTGGTTTGTTTTTTTTCACCTGCTTTTTCATTGCCTTCATTTTGGATGTTTGGACTCCAGCTTTGTCTGCGTTTGATTTCTCACCTTGCTGCCAAAACCGTCTCACCAAACTTCGATCAAACTGTCTAAACTTGGCAGGGCTGATAAAATAAGACTATAAACCACAATTATGTTACTGCAATGTAATTTTATCGCCTAAAATGTTCCTAGAATAATTTAGCATACAGTGTCACTGCATGGGCCACAGTTCAGGCACGGTAAGTGGAGCCATTTTGTTCCTGTATTGTAAAAACAGAGACTGAACAAATTCAACCACAGCTCTGGTCATGTGGCACCAATTGCAACAATATGTGCATTTTTCTACTGCTAATTCAATCCGGTTCCATGCAAGTAAAAGATCCTGGCATATAATGTTTTGATGGGCGTATAAATCTATTACACGAAACACCTTTATCGGGAAGTTGCCATCTTAAATCACAGCGATGCCGGTTAGACGATCTGCGTGGAATTTCTATGTCCCCGGCTTCTTGGAAACTCTTTACAAAGCACCCTAAAAATCAATACTCTGGTTCCCTTTGATGAATTAAAGCTATGATCATAAACCACTCAGCTCCTGTTTGAACTTGTTTTAACTGAATCCCTTTCTTTTCCTTGCTGTGTGTATCTTTTATTAACGGCATTTATATGATTGTTTTAAATAACTTAAATAGTAACTGTTATGCAACATCTCCAAAAAAACAATGATTTTTTCAAGTTTAAAGGGTAACTCTGCCAATTGTACACATTAAAGTGTGTTTCCAGGTCTTGGGGATGCTGCATATGTGGAAAAAGTAGTGCAAAGGCTTCCGTTGCATTGTGGGTAATGTAGGCGCCAGCTTCTGAAAAGGAAGAGGAGTGCTGTATCGATTCTGATCATTTGTTTTCAAACAGTCCGTAATGAGTCCAACGGTGGTATAGTGAGTGAAATACTAAACCATTGGACTGCATTACCCACAATGCAACCCAGCCACTGAGTGACATCACTGGAGGCGATTTATCAGATTACATGTTGCTACTTCTGGAGCACACAAAAGCCTTTTATACTACTTTTTCCCCCCACATATGCAGAGATGCTGCATTATAAAACCCCTCTCAGGCTAGGATGTAAAAAAATCATCCTCCCGTTTACCTCGTGCAATTAGGCAGCACATTATAAAGAAAAACTTTTTACATAAAAGCACATGCATAAGTAAAGCGGCGCAATAAACAAACAACTCCAGGGGGGCTGAGCTCCTCGCTTGCCTCGACTGCAGGGAGGCGAGTCGCTGTGCGAGCGCGCTAGAGTTTAACTCTGTATTCTTTGGCCGTGTTTAGTGTTTGCTATCCATGTTTCATTATGGTAATTGACCGCTGTATTATGAGCTATGGCTGGATGCTCTCTCTCTCCCTCTCTCTCCCTCTCTCTCTCTCGCTGCAGTGTGATTGCAGCGATGCTCGGGCGTCGGGGAAGAGGAGAGAGGATGTTTCTGGGTCACCAGCTGCCTACGTTTTTCTGCAAACACAGCACTGCTAGACCTCACCAGCTGTTTTCTCTCACCATCTCTACCCCTTCGAACTTCCTCTCGTTCCCTCCCTCTCTCTGTGTCTTTTTTTTTTCTTCTTCCCCTAACTCACTACATGCTTCTCTACGCCGTATCCAGATGCTCGCCTGCGGCTAAAGGGTGGGGGGGAATTAGCTGTCTCCTCTCTTACTACGGCTCTACTTCTGTGTGTTATTGTGTCTGCCTATTAATAGAGAGGAGATAAGCCAGACTTAGGCAGGTCTAAAACATTGGGACGTATTGATCATTAGTGAGGGAGAGGGGGGAGGGAAGAGAGAAGGACAAACAGAGGAGACACAAGCAGTAGTAGAGGAAACATCTTTTTTTTTTTCCCCCCCTTGATTTCGGCTGCGGTGTCATCCTGAAACTGCGGCGCTGATCACACAGCTCCGAGAAAGATGTGATTACTCTCTATCCTCCAATTCATTTAATTACCACTCCATAACCTTGCAAATGAAAAAGAGGGAATGAGGAGAGAGGGGAGAAAATAAAATGAGGAATGTGAAAAAAAAAAAAAAAAAACAGAGGACGGAGAGAGAGCAAGAAAGCAAATGGAAGTGGGGAAAGAGTAATTGGACAAGAGTGATAATTCTAATCCTACAGCGGTTAAATATGCATAAATGGGATTTAATCCATTGGGCGGCAAATGCGCGGAGCTGCAGCGGTGGTAATTGTAAGTGTGTTTTAATGTACGTCCAATATAATGCACGAGCCGTTTAGTCTGTGTGCCGCTGTTTGAAATGCTAATGCACATGGTGTGCGTAGCTACCTTAAGTTTGTTAGCGTGCCATGCTACCAGCGTCCGCCCCCCCCCCAGATAGAACAACTCTCTCTCGGATCATGAATATGGATAATAGAGTGTAAAAAGCAGGTGTGAAGGGAGTTCGAGACGACGTTTGTTGGGTAATTGCGATTTAGATAACCGATGATTGTGCCTTCACCGTGTTTTCCTCGCGGACCTGCGCCCCCAGACATAATCTTGATCGATATGTTCTGAGCTTCCGAGCTAATGGCCTCACAGCCCCCCCTCCCTTCAATCTTCGTGTTTTTGGAGATAAAAGATCAAACGCAGCCCAGTACTGGGATTTACCCAAAAGACGTCATGCGCAGAGATCCACTTTGTTGAGCGCACGACTTAAAGTTAGACCTCTACCCAGCGTTCTCCTGTAAAGACAGATTTAAGGACTCCACTGACACATACATACATATGCAGGGTGCAACGGTATAACACAGGCAGGCAGACGCACGCATGGAAAAAGGAGATAGTAACACTCAAAGGCAACACTTGGGGCCAATTTGAATTTAAAAAACAAGAGATCAATCACTTCGAGCAAAGATTATCATTTCACACACGCGCTTTGAGCCGAGGCTGGTAGAAAATGTTAAGCACTCTGACAGCAGCCAATATGCCCTTGAACACACTTCACACTTTGCCACAGTTCAGCGGATCTACTGGGAACGGTTGCGGCAAGCGAAGCGCCCTCGCCACCGCACGCCTCAGCTCCCTCCATAAAACGGAGGAGGAACTTTGGTGTTTAGCGAGTCGATATCTCCCGGAAAACCTCGGCTGCGTCTGAGCATCCCGATCCCGTGTGACCCTGAATATAGATATTTTGTTATAATCTATGCTGTTGCTTTCAGCAGCAAACGATGTACACCGTGCCGCCGATGTGTGTTTTTTTTATTCAGAGTTTCCAACCGCATCTCAGCGGATCCCTGATGAATCTTAAAGGGCACCTGTCATGCTGGTTCTATATTTTTAGTCTGGAAGTCCGTTAGAGTGACTTTGCAAGATTCACAGTTGAAAATGTTTTGTAATTCTGGCCCCTCAGTTCCTCCCGTCTCTTTATAGCCCCTTCCTACTCAATTTTACAAAAACACAAAGCCGTAACTCAGCTATAAAACCACTCTAATTCACAGTTTCCTGGCTTTGACTTGCTTAACTCAGTAAACCGTGCAGCTACTTAGCTCAGTTAGCAGCTAAACCTAGCGGTCCTATTAGCTGTAGCTGCACAGACTGGGAGAAGTATGTACGCCTTTGTCACAGGAGCTTTGGACTCCCAGGAGGCGGGTGGGCAGTAGGACCCAGCTGAGAGAGTTAGCTGCCTGCATGGCTAACTAAGCTAACTAGCTAACGACAACTAATATTATTTTGCATAACAAGGACAGCTGTCTGTCTGAGTTTTCTGCTCTCAGGAATTATGTTTACATACGATTAACTCATTATTTGAAACTTTGGTAATGTGTAGTATGAAGTGACATAAGTTTTGGACCGACAGGAGGAGGACTGGAGGGGGAACCCAGCAGGGAGAGTCAGCTAATAGGACAGCTAACTTCTCGGGGAACTGAGCTAACTAGCTAAAAGCCTCGAACGTTACAGTTAGTAAATGTTACTGTTTACTCGTAGTAACACTTCAAGCCATCTGTCCAGGAAACCAGAGAAATCACAGAGAGGTTGTGAAAGGAAAACTTTGGACACGCAGCATTCAGAGCAGCCTGAGATCTGAGCTTTTTGCTCGAAGGGATAACTTTTACATAGTTTTACCTCAATATCTGAAGCTGTGGCCACATTAAACATGAACATCTGGCATTTATCACATAATCACAGAAAGTAAGGAACAGCATAATAGGCTCCACTTATCTGCAGGTGGTATTTATTAAAACAAATGTGAAAGTGCAAATAATGCATTTAATGACCTCCAGTCTAATGCTATATGAATGCAGCTATAATTAAAAATATAAGAGCATTGTAAAGACCAGGCTGAGAAGAGCTGCATTCCACTCAACACAGGCAGCACAGCATGTCTCTAAATGCCATTGCCATGGTGCTGTAATGAAGTACCGCAGCAAACCTATAATAAAAAAAAAAGCGACCAATCACTCACTAGTTTGCAAAGGAAAGAAGGCCTCAAAGGAATAAACCGGGACCGTCTGTAACAGCTATTGTAATGTTAAAGTAAAAGAGGCAGCGGGAAGTAGAGAACAAACGGATAAACGTTTTATATCAGCACGAGGACAGGAAGAAATGACACCAGCGCGGGGATGAAGAATAGGCGCTAACATGAAAGGGGTCCAGCGAACAGCGAGGCTGAGGGAAGGTTGGAATTAGGGGGAAAGACGTGGAGGATGAACTGTCAAAACCAAATAAGCTCTGTCACCATGAAATCCACACTTTCACCAGCTCACTTTAGCGCTTAATCAAAGTCTAGCCTGAGTGATTACATGGCACCCCCCCCTTTTTTTTTTATAAAAGTGCCACCATTAAAAAAAAAAAAAAAAAGCTCCTAATACTGTGCTCTAGGAATCATTTCTAATTTATTCTCACCAGTCCTGATCTGCCAACCAAAGCTATTATAGGAAAAGGCAGGATGATGTGCTGTCACAAACCAGAGAAATAGATGTCATCCACAGCAATAAGCCTGTAATAACTAGCGTCAAATTATTTTCAGGGCCTAAGTAACTTTTTCCCTCATCTCCCCGTTTGGCCCCTGGCGCCTCTTTTGCAGCTTGTAAAATGCTCATTATCATAATTGCATAACTGCGCATTTAACATTTGAGATGTCGAATTGAGGCAATATACTGTACGCCTCGCCTCGTCATTAGCATACAAGGAGATTACTGAGCTCCACTCGTGCACGCAAAAAAAAAATCACCCTCTCAAGTGGACGTGTTTCCGTGTGACTCATACGTCTGCACACATGTGCCGTCTGCAGTTCGCCGCAGAAAACGAGAGCTTTCCTGGCATGTACATCGTCCTCCTTTTCCTCAAGACGGGGAAAATGAGTGACGAGAAGCAGGGAGAGAGAGAGAGGGGGGATCAGCAGCAGCTAAAGCTCACGGTCAGATTAATCAGCTCAGCTAAACCACATGGGAGAAGTGTTTACACCTTTTCGCACGAGAGCTTTGGACCCGCCAGGAGGTGGATGGGAGAGGTGGACCCAGCAGGGAGAGTCAACTTATAGGACAGCTAACTGCATGGCTAACTAAGCTAACTAGCTAATGGCAGACAACGTTAAAGATGGTAGGGGTTATCATCTACAGATAGATAGATAGATAGATAGATAGATAGATAGATAGATAGATGGATGGATAGATAGATAGATAGATAGATAGATAGATAGATAGATAGATAGATAGATAGATAGATAGATAGATAGATAGATAGATAGATAGAAGAAACAATACAGTAGTATGATTTCCTGTGCCGTAACTTTAGGCAGCGGGGTAGAATGAGTCTGTTGGAATATATTTGACACGTCAGCGTCCAGAACTTAACCAGAACAACACGTGGACCAGTGCGGAGTCATCTGCAGGAATTTCCAATGAATGTCAGTTGTAACCTTTACCAGCTGAAGACAAAACACAGATGTTGTGGGTGCCGGTCGGGTTGTTTTGTCAAGTGTGAAAAAGGGCTAAAGTACGAGAGAATGAGTGGAAGAGGACGAGAGAAGGAGAAGGACAAAGAGCACTCGGCTGCGTGTTGAGTGGCTCACTGTACTTAAAGTGACATTTTGGCGAGATGTGCACTTTTTCCCAAACCTCCCCCCGTGGGGTGGGGGGTGCAGGGGGCATGCCCAGCCACGCCAGCCTCCTCTGCACAGTTACACTGTATCCTGACACTAAGCACAGCAGGCAGGCCGGGCCAGTGCGCCTAAACACATTATCCTCTTCCTTATCTAACACTCAAACAAAAACACATTGGTTTTTATCGTACCTGACGTACGCACAATACCTTCTGATAATCTAAAATGAAAACGTGCACACACACACACACACACACACACACACCTTCATCTACTGCACTGTGAAATTACACAAAATCTGTCCCCCATTCTGCCCTCCAGTTCTCCATCTGGGCACTCAGAGTTTGAACTCAGCTTGTTCCATATTGGCACCATACAGTGACGGCTTCATGCTATAAGCACAGCTCGGCTCCCTCTGTAGCACATACGACCCCACGAGGCCTCTGCCAGTGGCCGGGCGCTTGAATATAGGCTGGGGTGACAAAGCAGGCAAAGTGATGTGATTGAACAGGACAGTGGTTTTATGGATGGATAGAGTGGGAATATTGTACATTTTGAACTCTGACACTCTGTTATAGAATCATCTCAGGTGGATTTAGAGGGGGCTGAAAGGCTACAAGGTGCTTTTCGCTCCCGATGATGCGCAGCGGGCGACGGTATCGACTGAAAAAACAACATCACCCTGTGCGGAGAATACACAAAAACACACGCACCAATCAGACAGCGTGCTATCCCGGGGCGCTAAGAGGGGGGGGCGGGCGGCGTGGGTTGACAGTGCGGCTGAGTCTTTCACACTCTGACAGAACTACTAATGCTAAAAATGTCAGCACACTGTAGGGGCAGCAGCGGCAGGCGGGGAAGGAACAATGAAATGGGAGTAACGCGCTAACCGAAAAAGTCCCAACTCCTCCGAGCACAAGTTGGGGTTAATGTTGCAGCTGTGCTCCAGTGCCCCGCCGACAGCAGCGGTAAACAGACTGCACACAGGGCTCCTGACCAGACCAGAAAATGTCAGGAATTAATACCAAAACTCTGGTATTTACTGTATTTTGCTCCACAAGTCAACCAGGGGGAAATCACCTCGGTGTACCTCATGAACTATTTTGGAAATGCGTGCTCTGCCTTCAAGAACGAAGCTGTTTTGAGCGACCGTACGTCAGCATCCAAAGCTAATCCAATCAATTAGCCGTGCTGACATTAGACTTGGAGACTGTGGCATTAGTGTCAATTCGCTGGGTGCCAATCACAGCACATTAGCATTTCTGCTGCTTCGAGCTGCACTTTGGACGTCCGCGCTGAACTTGAACATACAGGGGAGACGGCCATCGGATGAACTAATAAACATGCCAAGAAGCTGCGCGGCAGGTTCATCTATCACTACAAGGTGATTGTGCGTTGTGTGTGTTTTTTTTTTCTAGCCGCAGGACCTGGTCTGGAGCCAGATGTGCGTGCCGTGCTGTCAAACAAGCGCTTTTTTATTATCACCTGATAAGAAATAAGGCCCGGGACGTTGGAAGGCGGATAATGCGCGGGGCGATTTGATCGCAAACGTGATGAATGGGGATGGCATGAGAACAAGCTGTACATTAATAAAAAAAAGAGGGGTTGATTTGGTGCATGCTTGGCCTTCTTATGGGACTCTGCGGGCAGTGTGCTGAGGCAACTTGTCGGGTTGCCTTGGTACACTGAGAAATTGCAAGCATGTGTACAACCCATCAGGGAGAGACCATTCATTCTTACGGGGCTCTGGGGCCTTTTCACCATGCTCAGTATGGGAAGTGTAGGCTTCTCATCTCTCTTCACTCTGATTCAAGCAACCAAGTCATGTTTTGCTGAATGAAGTGGCGACAGGTGCTGGATTTAAATGCGCAGCGCAACTCTGCAACGCTTTGGATTCGTTTTAGGAACACAAATTGATAGCAACCGGGAACTATTCGACAAGTTTTCCGAAGATTGTATGAACTCTTGGGCTGAAACACAAAACTGCCTGTTTGAAAAAGGAGTTGTGGAACCAAAACCGCTGAGAGCCGATTGCAAATTGTCCAGTCCGTCTGAACCAATTGCCTAAAAGCCTTTTCTAATAAATCCAATTATTATTTGCGTTGCGAAAGCTTGACATCAAACTCTGTGCTACTGGAAACTCGCAACAAGAAGGAGTGATGGTGAAGAAGAAGAAACAGTCCAAAGTGTGGCTTCGTGATAGGAACAAAGAGATGACAACAGTGCAAATGATAATTCTACGCAGCAGGAGCTTAAATTCCACGAATGCCTCACTTAGACTTGATCAGGATTCAGTAAGCGAATCAATGAAGAAAAAGCAGCCAGCACTTTCAAAATCCAGTGTTTCCTGACCAGTCTGATCTGAACATTAATAAGCGTCGGTTCCCTGTATGGAGATAAAACGCCGTTGTGGTTGGCACGGCTGCTCGCTGCGTGGCCACAGCCATGATGTAAAACTCTGCCCGTCCTCCATCTTATTACTCCACAGCCGGCAAGACTGATATCCCACGACAGGCCTGCGGTACAGAGAAGTGATTAATGCGTTCGCTGCACCGCCCAGGAAACTTCCTCAATATCGGTGAGCGGGGTGTCGCTGGCAAGCGGAGCTGTCGGCACGATGCCCAGTCTGCTCCGACCTCTCGAGGTTTTGGCTCCTGAGAGGGGCGGGGGTGACGGCTCTGAGATCACCGGCGGGTGTGGTGCGGATTATCAAAGGACGCGCGGGGAGCAATCCATGATTTCATGTTTCCTTCACTGGTCCGGGTGATTCATCTTCAATCACAGCGTATTGATACTCTGATACGGAGTAATCATGTTCAGACATGTTGTTTTTTGTTTTTTTTAAAGCTGTGAAGAGTTGTTGTTTTCTGGAGGAGGCACCGCCGCCCGCTCTGATCTTGGCGAGGAGTGTGCGATCTGTGTACCATTTTTTGTTTTTTGGACAACAGCTTTCAGCTCATATCTAATGGGTCCATCAGAATCCGCCAGAACTACGCCCAAGAACATTAAGAACTCATTAGGCCGAGGATGATTCAGCTAAATAGGTCCATCCTTCTCTCCCAAAAACACTCCTCGTACCCCACACCCCAACGCAAGCAGAGGAGTTTACACTACATTGAGCTGAATAAATATGGATCACACAACACACAGCTTCCAAGTGCTCCACTGTTTATTGTCACGATCAATCTATTAATAGCTTGTCCAGCCAACAGCCCAAAACCAAAAGACTCATTCATTTAATATTGTGAAAGACAAAGAAAAGCAGCACATCAGATTTAAGAAGTTGGACCAGGGTTCCACACAAAATCTGTCAAGTGCGAATAAACATTTTCATCGGTTAAACTGGTGCGCGCACACAAATATGTTTGACTTGAGTTCATTGCAATTTCTTGTTGAGTGTGCTCTGATTTACTGACGACAATAAGAGAAAACATTTCTTCAGTTGCAACTACATAAAAAAGTTGGACACAGCAGTGCACCAACTGTAAAAAGTTAGTCTGGAGCTCTGCTGGAACCAGAACAAGTTTGACATTCTTGTGTAAACTGAAATAAATCAATGATAAAAAAAATAGTTTGATTTATTTTCTTTCGATCAACTAATCATTGCGGCTTGTTTGTTTGTCCTAAGTTTGACTTTTGGGTCATACGCATCTCGCAGATGCTCTGCTGCCCGTCAACAACCTCGGATGTCTCCGCCTTTGAGGCCTTTCGGCAGCACGTTAAAAACAAAAGCCAGCAGCCGACATTTTCAAATACGTCTGCACTTAAAATCTGTCATCAGTGAAGCTGCCCTTGTCTTAAAAACGAGACATCTCTGTAATGGAACACCGAGCCGAAGCAGGTTTAACGCCTCTGAGAGTGAGTCTGAAATGAATGTACGAGTGGTCGTCTCGGAGGATTGAAAAAGCTCGACGATCTACAACAACACGCCCGTCAAACCTTTCCGAGGCTTAAGCATGTAACGTTACTCTAAGAAAGAAAAAGGCAGGAGGAGGAAAGAAAATCAAAAGCCAATCACCTCCAGTGTTAACCGCTGTACAAGGACGCTGCTGGGCTATGACCATCTTCTTAAACTTAATGGAAATAGTTCTATGGTTCAACAAGCACAATCAACTCCTTTGCTGACCAAGAATGTTCAATTTGTGCTTCTTCCCCCTTGTTCTTTTTCCTTATATACGGTGCAGAAGTGTATATGTAGGCATGCTGCATAAGCACACACACACACACACACACACACACACACTGGTCTAAGACTCCAGAGACCCGGAGCGCCCTTTCTCTCTCCCTCTCTTTCTAATCCTGGCAATTAGCGAGAAATAATTAATGATAAAAAAAAAAAAAATGAAAAAAAGTTGAGGGCAGAGAGCCTTGAAGATAGAGTTCTGCACCGTAAGCATTCAATTCCCCCTCTCAAGGTCCTCAAGGTCCGCCGCTCTCTGGCTCTGATCCTCGCACGGCGACTGGAGGAGGCTTCAACAAAGGCCTCTTTGATATCAGCCCGCCCTCCGTCGCTCGCTCTCGCTCTCTCCCCTCCTACATCTTCCTCTTCTTCCGTTTTCCTATCTGTCTTTTGCGCTCACCTTAAACTTACTCTCATCTCCTTCTCCTTCATCTCACCCTCCCCTCCCCCCCACCAGCCCAACGCCAAGGTTGTGGCCTGCCTGCTCAGGGTGCGTCTGGATACCAGGAAAAAAAAACTTTGAAGGTTAAACCAGACATCTGCTGCACCCCCCGCCCCCCGTCCTCCAGAGCAAGGCTTTGTTTGATTGCCTCCCTGTGAAATTAATAAGAGTAGCCATTAACAATCTGGTATAAATAGGAAGTCGGCGGTTGTGTAGCTGTGAAGGGACGTGCGGTGCAGATGAACCTTGATCACGCCAGCGCAGCGATGGCGCTACGGCGTCGTAAGGAAGGGGGAGAAACGGGGGAGGCCGTGACCTTGGGAAGTCACTCCGGGGGGCCACGTACAAGCACAGTGTGGTGTTGTGATTGGGGAGGGAAGGAAACTGCAGTGTCATCCCGGCGGGGCGAATGTGATGTCTGTGTGTAAGCATCCAGATTTTTTTTTCCCAGAAGAAATCAATATTCATAATCGCATGTAGTTCGGCGTATGCGTCTGAGCAGACAGACAAACAGCTGAGGAGAAGGCATGAGGAGGAGAAGGGGAAGGAGGAAGGGAGGGAGGGGGAAAGGAAAAAAAAAACACTCCTGAGCACTCCTGACCCCTGGTGGCAGCTCGCGGTAGCACTCCCCTCAGAAGGCAAAGCCTGCCACCGAGATACAGTAGAAGAAGAGGGACCGCCGCTGTGTGTGAACAGTCTGGGGGGTTTCTGCTTATTGCACCACCTCTTCCTCCTCAAGGGTGGCTTTGATCTCTGCATACATTTAAATTCCAAAGAGGCCCAAGAAAAATAAAAAATAAAACAATACCAAGGGGGCTGGTAAAGCTCATTCATTCATAAATGCAGCAGCTGGGATTTTAAGATCTTGAATTACAGAGAGAGCAGACATCATTTCGTAATACTCTTCAAGCTAATTGTGTTTCGCTTGCTCGATATTTCAGATGTTTGATGTCAGACTGTGAGCGCTGCCTTTCGCAGAGACGCTTTTTTTTTTTCCAGTTTGCCGTCGGCGGTGTGGTAATTTAGCACAAATTTGAAGCGCGCAGATAGGCCGGTCCTGAAAGAGGCATGTCAGATGTTCCTCTATCACATTATCTTTTTGGACACATCTGTTTGTTTCATCTTAACAAAAAAAAAAACCTTAGCACAAGAATTCAGCAGTGCAGGGAAAGTGTAAGAGTGTGAGGTAATTTTAGGAGTGCTTGTAGAAAGGTAAGTTGATCTGTGAGAGATGAGAACACTGTGGCTGCAGTGGATGCTCGTGGCCAGCAGATGGCATCAGCAAGTTGGTGCAGATTGCTGTGGTGCAGTGCTCCAACCCTGATACTGGCTCTCACCCCCACCCACCCCACCTCCTAGGTCAGAGTCCACAGCGAGGCCAGTGTGTACATTCAGCGACAGAGAGCAAGTTTTCCTCAATCCTCACCATCACGGATCCATGCGCAATTAATTCCCCTCAGCCTCCACCCGGTCCCGTGCTTGATATCTCAACCCCCCTTTCCTCGGCTGCTCACCCTCCCACACACACATGCGTCCCCGTCATAGTGTCTCTGAACACACCACAACGCGGCGCACACTGGTTGCTTCCCCATGTGAAAGAAAGGAAAAAGGCGAGAGATCATTAATACACATGCTAAGGAGCGCGGTAAAACTTGTCTGGGGGGAATCGATAGAAACATCAGAAAGGAGGAAGAGGAAGATTAGGTATTGACTGAGGTAATGGGGTGAGGTGAGGAAAAAACGTATTGAGCCGACTGCTGTTTTCATCTGGCAGCGACAAAACGGCCTGTGTGAGTGGATAATGTAAGGAGTGTGAGATGTCGTGAAATAGAGTGAGTGACGTCTGAGATGGTGAAGTGTAAACAACACTGACACCGGTATAAACGGCATCATTTGTCACTTTTAAAGGGCCACAAACTTAATTATGCAACTGTATGCAATATGATAGAACTGTTTTTTTCTTAAGATCACTAAAAAGGAACACATGAACCCGGCTCAGTTCTTCATTCACATAAAGAAATAGAGATTGTCTTATATACTACTGTTAAAACATTTATTTTACATGCATTTAAAGGGGCACTATGTAGTTTTGGATGTCAGCATTTACAATATTAATGAGGTAATAATACAAACTCAGGGATATGTATTTTTTCCATGAGCGAATAAAGAAGCTGTTCTCTCCAAGAACACTGTTTGAAGCTAGAAAGGTGGCAGGGTCCGCCACATATAAACAAAGTAAAACAGCATGAAACTGTATCGTCCTTTAAGGTCAGTTTGTTTATTTCATTTGTTTAGACATATAAACAAATATCCTTTCGGAATGAAATTTCTTCCCAAAAATACATAATGCACCTTTAAGTCATGAGTTCAAGTCCAGTCATGCAAGTCACGATCTACGTAAGTTAACCTGCGTGACACAGAATAAAGTAAAAATCCACCTTGTGTAATAATAATAATAGTATTAACATTATTCAATATTTCGATGATAATATGACTTTCAATCACAAAAACAATTATTCAAGCTCTCACATTAGCTCTTGCTAGCTAACCTGGCAGTCACCACTTACCTGATGCGCATTAACCTGGGGGCAGCCTGCTAACTAGGGCTAACACCTGATTAACCACGGCTCCATCTGATAGGTCAAAGTGTGAATGCTTGGTGCAATGTTTTAAAATGTTTATTGATTGCATTTCAGGCTGCCTTTGTTGTGTTACCAAACGTTAACCCATGGCATGGAAATACGATTTATCGGTTAACTCTAAAAGTAAATGTACATCTGAATCGAGTCAAAGCTCGACTGAATGATAATCAATACCTGCTGGTAAACTCAAGAGCTCATCATCCAATCAGAAAAGAGCTGGAATAACTACCAGTAATCATATTTTGTCCTTGTAGCCTCTCTGCTTGCATGTCACTCAATACAGACGACTCCTAAGCAAAGAGAAGTCACAAGATCGCACACATCATCTAATCATCTTGTTGACAGTCAACTCTATTATCGTCACTGTCACAAGCACAACGCTCAAACTCTCCAATCAAGCAGGAAGCATGGTGACACTGAATCAGCGTCAGCAGTGCTTCCATCCGGCATTAGTCCAAAATTATAACTAAACCTTCACTGGGGACTTGATGATGTCGTGCTGTGAAATAATGCATGAGTTAACCGCCAAAGCCCAAGTTTTATTTTGTGCATTGCACATATAGATTATGTCCCGATTCAACATGAAAGTCCAACAGGATCCTATGATCCTTTATGAGTCCTATGACAAACGTGTGGTTCTTCTAGGATTTCCTCCATCCTTACAGACATCTGTTTTTGTTCTGCTGTTTCCAATGAAATCCTTCAGGATCCCCAAACATTCCCAAATAAAGGTTCATGTAGGATTTCTTCAGTCTTACTGGAAGTCAGACTTACATCAAATCCCTTCTGATTCCTGCAAATTAAAAAATCCTTTATAGACTTTATATCCCCTTTATGATAATTTTTTCTGGTTCTTGTAGGATTCTCAGTCCTGTTGTTTTTATTTCTGCTGGATCTTACGTATTTTAAACTTCCTGGAGGTCTTTGATTAATTTTTACAAGAACTAGTAAAAGGACTCTTATTTCTTATTCTTAATCTTACTTGACTGATGGATTCTCGGAAAGTCCTGTTAAGAGAGCACTTCAAATAGCTTTCATTAATATTTCACTCTCACTCCTGTCAGGCACAAAGTCACAAAACACAGAAATGGGAGCTCTTACAGCGAGAGACGACCGCACTGCGAGCTAGTACGCCAACGTAACGTTTGGCCTGCTGCGACCTGAGGAGAAGAAAACTGTGCGTAGAAAATGTTGAAGCCACGCCCCTTCTGGTGGACCCTTGGAACTTATTTTGGGAAAAATGCATTAAGAAGTCAATGTTGAGAACTGTTTGAACTGTGCCATGACTAACACATATGAAACGATCATATATCAAATCAATAAAGTCGCATTTTGTCGGAAATAAAAGTACGTATCATCTACATATCATCGCCTCACTCAACATATGACACCAACATGGCCACCAGCTCGGCCCAGTAAAAGTATCTGTAGGTGAAAATCACAATGAAACTGGCCGCAAAACCCTAATCCGTCTTTACAGGTGGACTTTAGTACTATTCTAACTCTAACTTTACTACTTGTACACTGATCAATTTACAGAAAACGTGTGGTGCTGCTGTTTAAACTCATGCAACCGCAAGAGATCTGCTTTTAGCCTAACGCTAGCTTTTTACTTCAAGTGATTTAATTTACGCATCAAAAATCACAAAAAGTGGTGTTCTTCTGCAATTGCTGAACAAACCGTATAAGTATTACAAACTTGTATTTGCCACAAGAGGCAATAATCCAATATCTAATTCATAAGCTTTTTGTCAAGGGAAGCAAAACCATGCTAATTTACGGGTTAGCCCAAAGCACTCCATGCCAGATTTTTGAGTTAATGCTAGCTCAGCTAACAAGTGTAGCTTTAATTTAGCAGTAACATTAGTTGAAACCTTAGCTTAAAAGTCAACAATAGGCATAAAGCTAAATGCTATTAAATCAATTAAGTGTAGCACTTGAATAGCAATGAGGTAGCTACGCAAGTTGACGCTATAAGCTAATGTTCTATGACTACCATGAAGGACATAAACCACAGCTAAAGGATCATTTTTATAAAGAACAGCCTCTTCTGCTGGTACAGTGTGTTAAATTATGAAGCCTTGCAGGTGACAGATTTACAGAAAAGCCTGGATAAATTATTAAAGAAACCATGAACATGCAGGTGTACAGCGTTACAAAATTAAGCAACGAGCTGAGAGGAGCATAATTCTATTATTCTCTGTCCGCCTGTAGAGATGATTAGTCATAATTTAAACGCTCAAGTTGATGTTTGTCTGTGTAGCTTTTTGATATTTTGAAACGAAGGACACTTAAGAGGAAATGAATAGAGGATATAAGCAGATATTAACAGATTACACTAAATTATACTTGTTTTAGTATTGATATTATTATCAGCGTCATCCTTATTGTGTTTAAATCACAAATCCAGATTGCCTACACTCGAGATAAAGCAAGTCTGCGTACCAGAGAACCACTGTTTGATCTAAAAGCACCAACTAACTCTTGTTTAATACGAAGTTTCAGATGTGAAGGACAGAGAATAATGTGTCTTTTCACGGTCCATGACGGGTGAGAACGTGTCCCCGCCATTGGTTGGACCTTACGCAATCTCAAATTCTGTCTGTAAAAATTCTGGAGTGAAAGGAACGGATCCAAAGGCAAACCCAGACTGGCAAGATCTGGAGGATGATGTCTGAGATTAGGCTGATCTGGGTATCATCTGTGATTTCTTCAGCAGAAACGATTGGAGAGCCATCAAGGAGAATACCGGCCCGACTCCACAGATTCTGTACGCAGCTTTCATGAGCAGGAAGTCCCCGACACCGCGATCCGGTTCATCTTACTGCTCAGAAGTGGCTTCTGGTGTTGAAGGATGTGGATCATTGCGTTAATCTCTGTTGTGTGTTACAAAACCCCTCGAGCCCAATGGCGACTATCATCTGTTTTGGTCATGTTGGTGCATCATCAGGGATAAATGAATGAATGAATGAATGAATGAATGATTGAATACCACCACACATGAAGAAACCGCCCCGCCTTAGGTTCCTTTCATGTCCGGGTATTGACGTGCTTTTTGAGAAATAGCCAGGAGATTCAAGTTCACTGCAAGTTCAAGTTCAGTAACCATGGTTGCACAAGCCCCAGGTCTAGATGTGGGCATCCAAAAAGGCAAAAGGTGTATGTAAATGTTCAGGGGTTGTGATTTCAGCCCCAGACTTTTTCTCATTCCCAAGAAAACCAGAAAATAACAAATCGAATGAGGGGTCTCTCTGAACTCCAAATCTTTCTACAAGGTGTAAAAAAGACAAGATAGCCAGTGCTTAAGCCATTCAGTGCCATTTACATAGACTTCAAAAGAAGATGAAATAAAGACAGGGATTGGATATTGGTTTAAGGTATGGATACAACCCTGAGAAATCTTGCTATCGGTTATTTATCTGCTTTTGTTGGTAGCCAAAAAGACCAGTGGTCCTTTGTTTCACTCTGTCTTACTTTCTTATGTCCATCTGACAGGAATAGTGTTTACTTTGTATGAAAATACAAGAAAGAAATGCATCATAAACAAATAAAAGGAAATATTTTTCACCAGTGTCCTTTGGTTTGTCGGTTGGTGTGTTGGTTTGTCAGCAGCATTACACAAAAACTACTGAACTGATTTCTTCGAAACTTGGGTGGAGGACGGGTCCTGGTCCAGAATAGACCCTGCTAACTTTTGGTGCGGATCCAAATATTTTTTCCTCGCTTTATTAAACATTGTGAGATAGGGCTGTTTTCAAAATTTTGATGAATATCTCTGTGAATAAAACGTAGATTTTGGTGAAAAAAAAACGATATCTGGCATGTTTAGGTGACTGACAATAGAAGCCTTGAGTAAAAAAACAATAATAATAATCAAAATCTGACAGTGAACGGTGACACACACTTACTGTTTGTGGGTGGTGGACTGAATTGTTTAGGGAAATCACCTTGGCAACGACTGGCTATTTGCCATATCGGTCCCCTATCATCTCGTGATGCTGATGCTGCCAGAGATTTTCCCTTTCGTTCTTTGCTTTTCTTTTCATTTTCCTTCACTTCCTTTCTTTAAGGCCACCGCGTCAATGCAGCATCACCACTCATGTGCCGATGCGCGTGCTTCCAGCCGGGGTGTCACGAGGCTGGGGCGTGTGCGCGTGTCCACGTGTGTGAGCGGTGGTGCGCGGTGGTGCGCGCTGGGGACGCATTGGAAATAGGGAGAGTGTGTGTGAGTGTGAGTGTGAGTGAGTGTGGGGGGGGGGGGGGGGGTTGCACGCGGCGCCGTATGTCACTTGATCTCGAGCATCAGAGCAGATAGAAGAAGCTAAAGCGATTAAATGGGAGGGGGGCTTTGCGTCACTGGATAGGTGGCTGCCCTGGATATGTGAATGGATTAAAGATAGGAGGGCATGAATGAAAGAACAATGAATGAATACGACTGTTTCCTGCATTTTATTACAGTTCATCTGCATCCCTTAAAGACAAAGTTGCAGAAAGTCATCAATTATCATTAGTTTGAGGTTACATGTTTACGCTTTCAAAGTTTGGTGTACATGAAGGGGAAACAATTAAAATACATGTTTTTTTTCTTTTTAACCACTTCACACTCAATGTTTTCTACCTTTATGCTGGATTAAAGAGGCTATAAGAGATCAAAATACAGCAAATCTGTCCACTGAGGTTCATGGGAATCTACCCAGACACCATCCTGATTGAAGTACACGTTCAACTAAATATTTCTAACTGTGGGATTGTCATCTATTTAACCTCAGCGTCGCCAATAAGTGGAAAGCTAGATCTTTTGTGGGACTGTGTTAAAGCGGCATGGCCAGAATAACCTGCAAGAGGGGCCCAGGGGCAAGAAATGACTTTGGGGGCCCCTTGTTGACCCATGGGACACCCAGTGTCAGTGCAACCTGGTCCTTGGGTTTAAAGGGGCTCTATGTGACAATTTATAAGAGTTTACATGTATGAGACACTTTCTTATTGGCCACATGTGAGCAGATTTTAACAAATGAGACCTGCTACAAGCCTGTGGATGATTAGTTTAGGTTGTTTAATAATGCTGGATTCTTTGTGAAGGACTCAGGTCAGATTTGTCTCCGGCAAGCCAAAGGATGTGACTCCATGCACTTTCTCGAGGGTCTCGTCTCTGCTCTGCTAACAGAGAGCAACAGCAGCTAAATTCAGTTTAGAAATGGGGTCCGCTAACATCAACAAACGACCGACTTCTAGCACAACACAGAAATTACACGAGTTACTATCAAAACATTCAGAATCAGTTTTATGTTTTAGGAGCTTTTTTCAATTTACTGTTCACAATATTACATATTTCTTTGAATCAGGGTGGTTAATAAGAGGTTGTTTGGTTCTTACTGAGGGGCTGTTCTGGCACGGCATTACTTTTTGATTACTGAAAACCTATATTACACATTTACTTAATTTTCAGTCATATGTTTTGTACTTTATCTTTATTTATTATACCAATAGTTGTCAAAAAATAGTTTTTGGGGAGTCATTGGATGGACCATACTGTGGACCTAGACTGAAATTTGCATCTAGCTTGTGACCACGAGTCATTTAGGGCATCAAGAGTCTTTAGTTTTTACCCACCAAGCAAAACCAAATCCGATTTGGTGAAGAATGAATAAACAAACTGACCTTGAAGGACAACACAACTTTCCTACCGTTTTACTTTGTTTATATGTGGCGGACCCCTGCCTCCTCTCCAGCTTCATAGAGTGTGCTGGGGACCTTATTTTTCCTCTGAGAACAACTTGTTTAAAAATATATATTTTTTATATTTAAAAAATATTTGCATCACGTCATTAATATTGTTAATATTACAATTCTGAGTTTGGATTTCTTCCCCAAAACTACATAATGCACCTTTAAAAACATCAAAGTTACTGGAGACTCACCACTAAGGCTTAAATGTAGCTACATACAACAGATATTGTAGTGAATACATTTAAAACTGATGTAAAATATGTGAGGATACTTTCAAAAGATATGTATAAACTCATGTTAATTGTCATTGTAGTCATAATCACCACTGGAGCTCCAAAAAATACAGAAAATATTACAGAGTAGTCTAAAGTTTAAATGTAATATTTCTGTAAAGACACAATTAATATACAGGATGGAGCCTTTCATTAGGAGAGTATTACGTTAGCAAGATTACATTAAAGGTGCATTATGTAGTTTTCAGTGACTGATTTATGCTTAACCAAACTAAATAAATAAACTCTCTTTGTTTTCATGTCAGAATAAACTGAATTTAAAAAACTGACCTTAAAGGACAACATAATTTCATATTGTTTTACTGTTTATATGTGGCGGACCCTGCCACCTCTCTAGCTTCAAACATGGTTCGGGACTTTATTAAAGTTATGAGCTTGGATTTTATTCTCCAAAACTACAAAGTGCCCCTTTTAGTAACAACAGAGTTACTGGAGACTCACCACTGAGCCTCAAACATAGATATATGTACCGTATATTCAACAGATATTATAGTGAATACGTTGTAGAAAATCTTGTCACAGCCTTAATCATCAATTTAATCACAGCTGAAGCTAAAAAAATATATATTATTTTTTAAATACAGCAAATATTAGTGAGTAGTGCTGTAATATTACATCCAAACAACCTTTAAAGACAAAATGAAGTCTCTAAAATATGTGAGGATCCTTTAAAAAGATACGTATAAACTCATTTGTTATGGGCTGAAGCTCCAAAAAATACAACAAATATTAGTGTCGAGTAGAGTAGTTGAGTAGAGTAGTGTCGAAATATCACATCCGAACAAGACAAACTGATGTTAATATACATGATTGAGGTGTTCATCAGGAGAATATTACTTTAGCAAGATTATGTTAAAGGTACACTATGTAGTTTTGGTGCCGAGGTTTTAATGAGGAGAGAAAGATGTTTATTGACCTAACACCCAGACTTATTAACTAAATAAACAAACTGACCTTAAAGGACAACACAGTATCATACTTTTTTACTCTGTTTATATGTGGCGGACCCTGCCACCTCTTCGCTTCAAACAATGTTCTGGGGACCTTATTTCCCTTATCTTTTTATTTTAAATATGCGAGGATATTTTAAAAATATACGTATAAACTCATGTCATTTCACTCCAAAAAATACAATATACATTGCATAGTAGTGCCAAAATATTACATCCAAACAAGACAAAATGACGTTAACATGCAGGATAAGGCACAAAAACACAATATATACTGGTGCTTGATGGGGTTTTGGATGATGAGGTGGACGCAAACAAATAAAACATACATTTCACTATCAGGTGTGTTTAAAATGAAAAGCTCAAGAGGGAAACCAGAGAGAAAGAAAGAGAGGGAGGATGGAGGGGGGTCAGAAGATTATGGATTTGATAGAAAGAAATAGTCGCCCAAAAAACAGCCCCCCAACTACCCCTCAATCTCTCTCTCTCTCTCTCTCTCTCTATTTCTCTCTCTCTCCCCCCCTCCAGCCTGGGGTTTGAATTAATGTGCTTCTATTTTTGGCTCTCCCGTGTTTCCAGGGGAAACCTAATGACGCAATGACGTCAATGCAGGTCACCAGCAAGAAGCAGACTGGAGGAATTGAGTGGCTTCCATTAGAAGGTTTTTGCAGCATTTTCCGGAGAGAGGAGGGGAGGAGGAGGAGGACAAAAATGGATTAAGAATTAAGGGCGAAGATGCGAGAGAGAGAGAGAAAGAGAGAGAGAGAGGGAGATGGTGAGGAGGGGGGGGGGTTAAAAAATAAAACTAACGCGAAGGGGCGAAGTGAACGAACGGGGAAGGCGAAACGCGACTGACGTCTGGGAAAGAGAGGAGAGAGGGAGAGGAGGAGGACGGAGGGAGGGAGAGAGAGAGAGAGATAGAGAGAGAGAGGAGGGTGAGAGGGTGGAGGTGGAGGGGTGGTGATGGTGGTGAAGAGCGAGAGAGGGGGGGAGGAGGAGGAGGAGGAGGTGGTGGTGGTGGAGGTGGTGGTGGTGATGGTGATGGGGGGGTGGGGGGGGACCCTACTGCTGCATATCAATGGGTGCCGTTCAAATTCCCAGGGATTATTGGAGGGAAAAAAGGGGGGGACGAGAAAAATGATGCGCGCTGCCACGGATCGGTGACGACTGGGTGAGCCCGCTTTCTATTTTTATTATCTCGTCTTTTGCGTTTTTTTTTTATTTATTTTGGTTTGCTTTTATTGTGTGTGTGTGTGTGTGTGTGTGTGTGTGAGAGAGAGAGAGAGAGAGAGAGAGAGAGAGGGAGAGAGAGAGCGGGAGAGAGAGAGAGAGAGTAAAAGAAAAGAAGAAAAAAAAAGAAACAACAAGCTGCCATTCCGTTTTGTTTGTTTTTTTGTTCGTGCATTGGACTTGGACCGTGTTTGTGCCATTGAGAAATTCAATCCCCGAGTTTGGACGGTGAAGCGTGAGTGGCCGGTGTGTGTGCGTGCGCGCGCGTGTGTGTGTATGTGTGTATTGTGGAGACGTGTTGATGTGTGCTGCTGGAGGTGGGGGGGGGGGGGGGGGGGTGAAAAGAAAAGCACACAATCGAGTAAAAAATAAACCAAGCAAAGAAAGAAAAGTGCAGACTTCCATCCACTCGGAGTTGATCCACCGCAGCGCGGACGCGGACGTGCCCCGTCTACGGCGGCTGACGCGCGGATGGAAATTCTGCATCCATCGGTGTTTTTTTTTTTTTTTTTAAAGACAGAGGAGGGGGGGGGATACTGACATTCTAGTGCGATGATTAAACATGTTTTAAAAAATACCGTGCACGAGCGTGAGTGGGGTCCGCTCGTGTCGGACGCGCGTCGACATGTCTGTGCGTAAAATGCGGAGAGAGAGAGACAAATAATAAGCGGTGAGTTTGATTAAAATCGAGCTGTGTATAGAAAAAGACGGAGCTGGTTGATCATCGTTTATACAGAGGGCTACTTTTCATAGCCGTGTGTGTGTGCGGTGTGTGTGTGCTTGTGTGTGTGTGTTGGGGGGGGGGGCAGTCGTGCGCTTGGAGAAGAAGAGGAAGAAGCAGAAGAAGAAGAGGAAGAAGAAGAAGTAACGTTACTTCTTTTAGTGGAATAGCGAGGACTAGAGCGCGCGCATGCACACACACACACACACACACACACACACACAAGTTGCCCAGTCGCGAGGCTTTCTCACCGGCAACAAGTGCCAATTCATGCACCAGGCTGCACCCCCACCTCCACCCCACCGCTCCCCACTCCCCTCCAAAAACGCACACGCACACACACACACACACACACACACACACACACACACACACACACACACACACACACACACATCGATCGCTGTTTTTATTGCATTTATCAGTTTGGAGTTTTCCTTTTTCACCACTTTCCCTCCTCCTCCTCCTCCTCCTCCTCCACCTCCCCTCCTCCTCTCTTCCACAAACTGGGCTCCCAGACTCCAGCGCAGGGCGTTCACCACCACCACGACAGCCGGAGCTGGCTCCAGCACCACGGACAGCTCTCGGTGTGTGTTTCAGGACCTCTGGAGAGCGGAGCTGCCTCCATCCATCCATCCATCCGTCCATCCATCCACCCCCCCGCTCTGGAGGAACTTCTACGTTGAGGGGCCTTTTTGTTTTGCGGAAGACACAACCACATGCACACAATACGTCTTTGAGTCCAACAGCCGAACACGGGACAGTGTAGGACACATTTAGAGAAAGAGCACAAGGGGATGTGACACTTTTTTTGTTCTCCTTCTCTCCCCCCCACCCCCCCAGTTATGACGCATGTGGTGAGGTAAGTGTGGCAGATGCCTACGTGTGCAGATGGTCCAGTCCGCCGGTCCCTATCCGCCCCGGCTGCTTGACGTAAGAGAGCCACATCCAGGCGCAGGCCCCGCATGGTTTGTCCAGATGTGGTCATGTGCCGCTGCGCACGCCTCCTCCGGTACACACGCACCACAAAAGCCCCCTTTTTAAAATTTATTTTACAAAAAAAAAAAAAAAAAACCTTTTATGAACTTGTTCTTTACTGGAGCATGAAATTTCACGCTGTCGGCCTGCACACAGAGTGGATCTACGCTCACAGGCTGAGTGTCTGATGCTGGATCCTGGATTTATGCTTTGAGCTATAACTTTCAAGATATTTGTTCATGATGATGATTTTAATTTTTGTTTATCTGCAGGGACTGCATGTGTTGAATATCCCCTCCCTCCCCACCTCCCACAGTCTCAGACTCCCCTGCTCCATCACAGCGTCACTGCAAAAGCCTCCCAGAAACTCAAATATCAGGAACACGCACATTTGTCTTTGGGACAGCTGCAGCTAAATTCAGAAACTGTGTGGTCAGAGGACATGAACGACTTATGATGGCGATGTAGACACACCATAAGGCCAAACACACCTTCAGGAGGGCTCTAATGGACAACAGAAGATATAAATGTGACGGGAGTGAGGAACTGTGGTCAAATAGCATCTAAAATGTGACCGATGAGATCAAAATGCACCTCGGCTGAGATACGTACACTTTCGTTAAAAAGAATGATTTAGGCCCTGGAGCTTTTGCTTTGCAGGCATTTATTTTATCACAAGGGTGTGGCATGGAGTGGCGCTGAGAGAGGCAGCCAAGTGTTTTGCGTTTTTCTGCTGTCTTCTTCTTCTTCTTCTTCTCCTAACAGTGTCTGGCTTGTGATGGTCGAAGGCGGTTGTGGCGACCGAACGCTGGTTCTCCTTTGTCCTGACGTCGTTTTTCTCAAAAAAGACTCGGATCTGGCTGGGAAATTAGCTCACCGGATCTGCAGCTGTATCGGCTTTTCAGCACCTGCGATCGGGGGGGGGATGTAGATTTGTGGTTTGAGTTTGACGTGCTTTTATTCACAATGATGGCTGTGACGTGGTCTGAGAGGTCTGACGCGGTAGAAGCTGATGTCTGGAAACATCTGGGCAGATCTCTGAGATCTGTGCTGCTTGAGTTTTGGAGAATAGAAGCTGGAAATGATACTTTAAGGCACATTAGTCTGTGGGTGTGAAACAGTTCATCCAGTTCTTGTTGCATCTTGTTGCAGTTTTCCTCATAGACTGTGAATTTTGGCACCTAAATTTCAAATTGAGAGCGTGATTTTTTTTAAGGTACACTGAATGAAATCATTCAGAGTGTGTTTCGGGTGGTGAAGCAGGTCGAGGGATTTGTTTGCTTTCCAAAGCAACAGTCTTATAAGTTGATGTAGTCTTTAATATCAGGCAGACAATGTTCAGGTCAGATATACTTTCCTCCCAAGAAACCAAATTCAAAGGAAGCTGATGTTTGTGGGGCTGTTCTAGGTGAGATCGTTCCCTGTAACGTAAGGAAAGCTGAGGGCCTTGAATGTGGTTATGGAGGACAGTTTGTGTCACATCATGAGGGTTTAACATTAAAGGAAAAGACAACACTGTCTTCTTCTTTATAAGGATGATGTGGGACTCCTGGACAATGCCGAAGAAACCTTTAGTCAGGTGAAAAGATGCGATGGAGATGCTCAGGTGTATCCTGATGGCTGAACGCTGTTTCATCACGCTCAAAATGAGAAAGTGGCTGATTTTTCCAACAAGATGTCTTCTAACGTGGACACATTTGTCAGGAAAGAGCCCTCAAGTTATTGAACCTGGTGCTTGTGTCATCTTTTTGAGATTTTTTTTTTCTTCTGGTCATCAGTCATGGAGGGAAGAACACGCTTGTTTCACTAGAGGCGGTTTTTAAGGTCTCATCCAGATTCCGAACATGACGAGCATGTCCATGTCATTTCACTAGCTAATTTTACTCGTTGCAGAAGCAGACAAACTTGAATACACTTGAAGAAGTTTGTGGAAAAGGAGCATCGAAGGATATTTACATACATGAATGTCTGAAAATGACCCAAAAATGGCGTAAAATGGAACTTCTCATGATCAAAGTTGATCTTGAAGTGTAAAGTCATGTTAATTTTTCTTCATTCCTGAAACTCTGGCACAAAGATACATCGGCCCGGTCAACAGAATAAAATGTTGGCATTGTGCACAGATATGTTAAATCTCTAATAGTTGGTATTTTTTGTGCCTAAACGTAACCAGACCTGAAGCTCAGTGTTGTCCTGACACCAAGATGAGAACTGACACATACAGAAATGTAAAGTTTCAGTATATCTGTGGTTTGCAGGAACATACGATGCCAGCTGGTGATGGTTTGAGGTTATACACTGAAACTGAAAGTCATTTCCAGCTTCTTTCATTTCTGCACATTTACCTGACACCCATCTAAACCTCCTAAAAGTTGCTGCCTAAAGAGCGAGGCTTTATTAACAGCAGTTTGGTTGTACATCATGTTGCTGCTGAGGTGCTTAAGAGGAGTCAGATTAACAAGGGTCTCCTGACGAACTAGACGGTCTTTTGGTGGAGTAATGACCAAAATCCCACTGCGAATCAGATCCCTGATCAGCTTCAACCAATCATTTAATCGACCACACATCACATCGTGTGTGAGCTGAAAAATAGGAAGCTGCTGTCAAGACCCACAGTCAAACTTGCGACATCATCCCGTTTATCATTTGATGAGGAGGACGCATGAAGACGGCTGATTAACGCTGACAGTGATGCTGCATTTATTATGATGTAGCAGTACTGACAGCATCTGTGCGTTGTGTTCCGTCACTGTTGATCATCATCACCTTTCATCCCTCGGCCTTTCAGCATCACATACACATACACATACACGCTTTTTTGTTTTTTTGGGGGACATTTGTTAAAGGAAAGGATCACCCAAAAATTAAAATCCAGCCATTATCTACTCACCCTCGTGCAGATGGAAAGTGAGGTGACGTTTCGTAGTCTGCGAAACATTTCTGGAGCTTCACAGCAAAATGGCGTTGCAGCAATCTTTTAAACAACTGAAATGGATGGGGACTTGTTTTAAAATGATCAAAAAATGACAGAAAATGGCTCCATTAAGCTCGTACAGTGTAATTGAAGTCTCTGGAAGCCCTGTTATCGCACATTAAATTGAAAAGATGTAATTTACACCCTTTTTCAAGCTGAAAACTTCAGTTTAGCTGCAAGGCTAAAAGTGTCAGCTTGCACCCCATCTCAGATCAATTTCAGATCTCACTGGATTACGCTGGACGAGCTTTAAGGCACAATTTTATGTATTTCGGGTTGTTTTTAACGTTTTCAAACAAGTCTACATCAACCTTTTGAGAATGCTGCAATCGCTCTGTTGCTGTGAAGCTCCTGAAATGTTTCGTGTACTACGAAACTTCAACCGACTTTCCATTGGCATAAGGGTGAGCAGAGTGGATTTTCATTTAAGGGTAAACTTTTCCTTTAAGAAAACAGCAAGAGATGATTTTGTGGATGACACCCACTGGGCTCTCTGTGCATGGATGATGGATGAATGGTGTTTAACGGGAGGAATAGTTCGAACTCTTCGAGACAGATGGGAACTCGTGTCAAAAAGAGGAGATTCAGTCAAAAGTGAGGCGTCCCGATAGGGAGCCAAAAGCCTTTTCCAGAAGCTTCAGTTGTTTATGAAAGATTGTGGATCCTGACGACCAGGAACAGAGTTAACTTGTTTAATCTGTGGTTCACTTGTATCGTGTTGTGCTGTTGTGGTTTTGAAATATTTACTGTTGATAACGCTTCACCATGTGAGTTGTGTCCAGAAGTTTCCATCCATACTGAACACTACCTGCTTTAGAAACCCCTCCTGATGGCCTTTTTTCTTTCTACAGATACTGACCAGATCGCCTCAAGAGGATAACGTCAAATTATCTGTCCTTTGTGGGTCTTTTTGCGGTCTGGGCTTGCTGTTCCTAAGGCAGTAGCCAGGAAGCCCTTACCCCAAAAAGTATCTGCACTGGATTCTGGCATCAGAAGCAGACGTCGCCTTTCATTCTCCCCCGACGGAGCTGTGAGTATGTCTCATCCACGCGTAGTGTGGCACAGTGCTCGGAAAAGATCAGTAGAAATCTGAGATAGTCAAAGGCTTGATCACAGTTGAGTTGTGAAACACAAGAATCAGATTTTTTTTTTTAAAACAGGAAGCGTTTCAGAAACAGAGCACAGGATGTGGCAGAACATATGTCTTAACCAGAGGAAGGCAACCTGAGAAAAATCCGATCGCAGAGAGTCTTGTTACAGAAAGGAAAAGACAGCCGTGTGAGTGAAGCTGCTCAGACAGCAGCTTCACTCACGATGATGTCAGATCGAAAAGCGTAAAGCTACACTTCCTTTAGTTCCCTAATATCGGAATTAACATCCAAGAAAACACTTGCAGTATTTAATTTGACAATGCAGATACATTCTGTAGTGTGTCCACATTAAAAACTGCAAGTTTGTAAGAGCTTTCTCTCATCTCTTAACTTCAAGTCATTCGGTAAATTGTACAGCCATCGTATTATATTCAGGCTCGGGGAGTAAAGGAATACATGTAACAGGATTACGGGGTACAACAAAGGGTAACTACTCAGTTACAGTTACAGAAAAAAGATCTAGATCGAGATTAAATTACGGATACATTCAGTAAAAAAAGAGTATTACTAACAAGATTACAATTTGAAAAGAAAGAAGAATGATATTTTAGTCTGTAACCGTGAACGTGAGCACATGCCAACACTTCACGAGTCTCACGCAACATCACTGTGGTCTCGAGTAAAACAAATATGGAGTCTGTAGGAACTTTATTTACATATATTTGATATTGAAGTTGTCCTGCGTGACACAAATCATGTCACATTACTTTAATATTGTGATGTTCGGATTGGGATGCTGACATTTTTATTAAAAGGTTCTTAGCAACTGTATCGGAATATGTGCTGCTAACTATTACAACACAGGAGCAGGTCAAGACTGAACAATGTGATGAGTAATTGAAGGTTTGAGACGATCCAGATGTGGACTTTGTGAACAATCCATGAGATATTTTTTTTAGATTCCAGGCCTTTTTACCTCTCAAGGAAAATATTACAGTCATTATGTTATTAACTCCTTCATGTATGACTGCCATGTTTTGTACCCATGAATGTAGATATAGATATGTCAGTACACAGATATTTTATTTTTTCTTCTGGTTTCTTCAAGTACATTTCATTACAAATGTTATATTTTGAGATTGTTTACTTGTCAAATATACACCATGTCATATCCTACAGGAGTATCCGCTTCATGACGTGATTATAAACGTATGTATGTTCTACACAGGTCAGTCATTTATAGAATTACCTCCCTACACAACATAAATAGGACGCACTCAGCGAACAAATGAGCTGAGGGAAAATCTACGTGTAGCTCCGAGCCTTTGACGCACTGTGTTACATAAACATGATTATTTATCCAAACCCAGGAGCCTTCACAATGTGCTTTCTGTACGTCAGAACCCGAGGCGGTTCCCGTCCACTGACGAGAACACTTCACTTACGCTAATCGGATAACTTCATCACTCAGGGAGCGTTTGTATTGTTGTGTACATACAGTACGTACAGCACAGGCACCTTTGACGCTGCTGCATGTTGGAAGATGTGTAGCATCTCTTATTAAGAAGTATTTCTTTCCATCTGGTTACACAAGTTTATGTTAAATTAAACGTTTGACTGTTAACAAACAGTGTAATGCTTTATAAAGTGTTTATTAAAGGTGCACTATGTAGTCAGAAGATCTTCATTTACTGATTTTTTAAACAACATAAATAAACAAAGTCTTTGTTTTTGTTGATGAATAAACAAACTGTCCTTAAAGAACAACACAGTTTCATACTGTTTTACTTTGTTTATAAGTGGCGGACCCTGCCACCTTTCTAGCTTCAAACAGTCTTCTGGGGACCTAGTTTATTCAGTTATAGAAAAAAAAAGATTTTTCTGAATTTCTTCTACAAAACTACATAGTGCCCATTTAAGACATTGTTTATTGTAAGCTTGACACTTTTGTTTAAAATACTTTGTAACTGTTTAATTAATACTGTGTAGTTCATCTATAAGCGTTGTTTTGATGGCCATGATAAAGTTGTAATTGACGTTTATACACCTTCACAGTTGCTTAATAAAAGGTTTGTAAAGCATTTCATTGTTAGTTAAGAGTGAAATAACCATTAACTAATGTTTAATTAACTGCAATTTAACCACTTTCTTTAAATGATGGTTATTATTAAGTGGTGGTGTGCTCATGTGGTCATTCATGTTTACTTTCTATTTTATTCAAATTCACTCCTCTTCAAAGTAACTGCTGCCATTTACATGATTTGTGAGCTGGACATTTCCTCATTAGTGTCATGAGCTGTTATTTCTTTCTATCTTTCTCTGTTTATAATCCATCAATAGCTTGATATTTGTATTCTAGGAGGAGCAAGTGTAATGTCCCCAATTTCCCCTTCGAGAGTATCTCTGATTCTGAAATAAAATTAAGATAAAACGCTGTACTGTCTTTGTGTCTTTCCAATATATTATAACCAATATAAACATTCCTATGATAAATATTTAAGTTTTTAAACTTTTTTTGTGCAGTTTTTGAAGGTAAACACAGGAAACACTTCATCAAATGACTAACCCTACACAACTGAAATAATAGTGCAGTTATAACTGTAAAATGAAGAGATTAACTATTATTTCTAAATCGCTTTTAAGGAATTGCTTCAAATGAAATTACCAGTGAAGTTGAACATAAATCTGCCTCCTTAAAGATGAAGTAAAGAAACACTACAGCTGCTGGAGTGAATCAAAAAAGACCAATGCACTGACTATTTAAAGGTCAAATTAACTTTAACTTTACTTAGTTAGCTCAGTTAGCCGTGCAGCTAGTATCAGTCTGGACTGAGAGCTAAGGTGTTCCAGAGGAGTGTTGGTGTTTACACCGCTAGCACACGAGTTTTATGACTGATATGGGACAATGCTAGCACGCTAACTTCAGTAAATCTCTCTGTAATAAAATACATAGACATTGTGACGTCAAAAGTGTTATTTCATCACATTCTGTTGATATCTTTAGTTCAGTTTGTGAATGATTCTGGCAAATTGCACCTGTAAGTCTGTAAGTGGAGAACAAAAGTAGAAAACAGAAGTTCCACCATCACAAAGAAAATGTTTGAACAAATTAGCATCCGGGGTTGTGGACGGAAGGTGTTCTGTTTGTTTATCTCATGTGTATCTGATCATGGAAAAATCTCTGTTTTGCTTCAGTTAAAGCATCTTCATAAAAAGAAATCTGTAAGCAAATTTGATTTTATAGTCTGACATCTGCTCCAACTAATCCCGCACAACACCACTTCCTGTCTCGCGGTCGCCTACAGTATCACACGGTCTAATAAGGGTGACGTGTTTTCCGGTAGACCGGGCCTCTGCGTCCATTAATTGACCTAAAAAATCTCCGCCTGACCTTCAGATCGGAGCTAGAGATCCCCCAGTGAAATCACAGTCGCCGTGGATATAAGGCAGTGCCTCATCCGTGTCATCAGATAGGGACACGGGTTGGTGGATGCACATTTGCTCTCTTCCCACTTGTAATGAAGTAATTTGTAACCACGGAGGCAAAAGACAATTGAAATTGATTGATTAATTTTTTACTCATATTGCTGTAGAATATAAACTTCCAGTATCTTTTGCTCTATGACATGTCAAACACAATAAAATGTTTGGAAAGAAGAAGTAGGTTTGTGTGTATTTTTCATCACTTACAGCTGAAGATCTATTGTGATTTAAAAACGTTTGGCCCTAAATGTGTGAGGTCTTTAAGGTGTCCCTCTTTAAGGAGGGAATGTCATGCAGAGTTGAGACACACGCTCCTTCATTAAATCTCTGGGTGTGTGCAGCTCTCCAGAGGATGTTTGGTGAACTGCAACCAGTGGCACACTGTGCAGCTCCATCAAAAAACACAGCTGATTTGGTTTTCACAGGTCCCAGCTGGAAACTTATCAGGGGAACAGCTGGTTTTACCCCATCAGATACTCAATCTCATACCGGAAAGCCTCCTCCTTTTGACGTATTCACATCAAAGGTTACGGAAAATTGTGTGAGAGCTGAATAATTTACTGTCTCATTTGCTGTAAACAAAATATGCTGTCATGTTTGCTATTCCTGGCTCTCTGCCTTTTCTAAGATCTGTTTTGTGTTTTGGTGCTCAGTCTTGGTGTTTTTGCCAAGCGCTGTCAACGGTTTTCAACTCGGTGACGTGATACATTTAGTTGCCCGAAGCCCAATAATAAAAGAGAAGTGACATGAGTCGACAGAGCAGAAAATAAATCGTTTTCCAGTCATTCTGCTGGCAGGATGGGTAGAAATACCGGGTGTTCACGCAGGTCACCGGAGGTGAGGTTTCATCACTTCCGAGAGCGACCATTTGTTTTTATTAAAATTAAGTGGCACAGTCGTCATTTTCTCTGACTTTAAAAGGAGAAACATGCATTAGGGGACGAGCAAATGCTATATTTTTTGCATTTAGGCAGCTAGAAAGACAATTTAACTAGAGTGCATTGAGGCAGTGTCGTAATAATCTGAAAAATGTGTTCCCGGCTAGAAAATTCACATGAACGCCACCTTAAGGTGGAACAACAACTTGGAGACTATTGTATACGGAGGAATTTCACAAATAAACGCTTTATATCACTAGTTAGTGATTGTTCCAATGCAGTTAAAAGAGAGATAAAATCACTTGGTCACATATATTCCAACTTCGAACAGCTATCGACATGTTGTAAGCGAAAGTCAGTTTCTTGCTAATGTGCCGTTAGCTTAGCCGAGTTGATTACTCAGTGTTTAGCTGAAGTGTTATTAGCTTTTTGTAATATTGACCTCAAGCATGTTGTTTAGATGCCTTAAGCAATAAATTACAGCACATGTTCTTCGTAGCATTCATTTTGTTTTCACAGTACATCTTAAAAACACATGAACACAACAGTCGGTTTCTGAAAAGGGAAACAGGGATGCAGGGTCTGTTTCTAGCTAATATTTCGGTAGCTTAGCTGAGTTGAATACTCAGTGTCTAGCTGATATGTAGTTAGCTTATCAGGTTGTTGTAATATCAAGCTATCAGCATGGTTAAACTCCTCGAGCTAGCTTAGCTGAGTTAAATACTCAGTGCCTGGCTAACATGTTGTTAGCTTGTTGTCATATCAAGGTTTAAACTTCAAATAACTATCAACATGTTTGTTAAACACCCTGAACAATAAAAAACAACACACCTTCTTCACTGGGATGACCGGAGGAGCATCTGCATGCTAAAAAGCTGATGTTTAGCAAGTGTCCAAATATTTACCAGGTTTTCTCTTTTAGTTTAGCCTGTTAGCATGCTTGAAGTACAAGTAAATACGAAGTGCAGCTGAGGTTAAAGGGAATGTCGTTCTTTAAATCAAAGTTGTGAACTTTTTAAGTGTAAGGGACTACCAAAATTATTAGACTTTATCTTCAGGGGGGTAATAATGTTTATAAATTTCATGGCAATCCATCACGACTGTCTGTGATGGACCCACTAGCATTGCCATCCATAGAGCCAGGACACTGATGTGGTCGAGACATCTACCACAGCCGACACGTGGCTGCAAATCACTTCATTCTTATTGAATGATATGTTTTTCTGAGGATGCAGTGTTTCAGGGAAAACACAGCTGTCTGACTGTTCCATTGAACTTCACTGTCCGATCACTCTCATTCCTTCGTCATGAGCATTAAACCACAACTGACTGCTGTGCCGCCACGTCAGACACCGTTTGTTCCCAGTGTTTCCCTAAAAACGTCTAAGGGGTGTGTGTGCCATGTCAGCTTACTGGAACTGACCAAAGCCCTTTTTCCACGGAGTTGCTCCTCCTCTTGAAACCCCTTTTTTTTGCCTCAGTGCATCATCTAATTCAGAGGCAAAGTATTTCCATCTGCGTCACGTTTTGTTCCTCCAACATAAGATGGTGAGTGCAGCCGGCCAGACTAGACGAAAAGCAGATTTCATGTTTTGGGCTCCCTCCCATTACATGATTCTGTTAACAAAACTGTTGAGAGTAATTCAACATCTGGAAATTTTGTGCTACTGAGTTGGCGAATCTGGTCTCAATTAGCAGCGAAGTTGACAAGAAAAAGTTTACTGGAGTAGTTCACGGTTCAGTGACATATAAATACAATTCATCCACTGCGCTGTCTGCAGAGGAATAATGTTTATTTTGCATAGTTCACTTAAAGTTATTAGGAAACAAATATAAACTGTCATCTTTCTGGGGATTAAGAAATTCCTCAGAAGCAAATGCCATCAGAAACTCACTAAAAGAACAGTTACTGGGTCATATCATTACACTCTTGTTAGTGTTTTTAATCCGTCTTTTATGTCGGTCAGTGATTTATTTTTATTTTTTTGCACTTGTAGCTAAAAAAGCCAGCAGTAAATGTAGCCAAATGGTTCCACCACTTCAATACATTTATCAGCCGCAGACATAGGTCAGCACATTAAGTGTAACCTGACGTGAAGGCGACTGAACCTGCTCAGCACATTGAGACAGGAGTATGTGTCGCTATGGCTTCTCCATGGTAACCAGAAGTAAACATAGCAGCAAAAGTTGTGACTATAAGTTTTATTGCCAACAAGAGCATCTTAAAGACAGGTTAGCAGCCCGACTGGAGGAAACTGCATACGCAGGTGTGTTTTGGAATTTATGAGAGGCATCCAAAACATGTCTTTATTGTCTTCGTGTCCTCCAGAAGAAAACAAAAATTCAAGTGTGTATTTCTGTGTGGCTGATGTTATCCTAATTTATACCACGACACCAGATCTCTGCCTTTAGGAAAAGTCACGACATTGTCTTGTTTTCCTCTGGAAGAGACTCTGAAGAGCCTCTCATCTAAAAAAAAATAGGCTCTCCAGGCCCAGGAAAAAGCCCAGACTTGGATGTTGGACACTGGCATGCTTAGCCTCCTTTCGAGGTAATTTCTGTGGCATCAACACACAGCAGGTGCACACCTACAGGTCAGCCAGGGGAAAGTGAGTGCATTAAGAGCAAGCTAAGTCCACAGGGTGAGAGCCTTTTTCCAATTAAGAGGCCTTGCATAGCCAATCACATGACAAAGGCATGAAGCAGCCTTTCTAGCTTTAAGACTGCTGGGCCAAAAAGTTAGTGACCGGAAAGAAAGAGGTGTTAGAGTACCACACTTGGCTCGTTGCAACATGTTGGCTTTTAGCATTAGCAAACAAGTGTTAAGTTCAGCTAACATACTAATGACATGTCAGCTAGACACTGAGTATTCATTGTAGCTAACAAGCTAACAACATCTTATCACAATATTAATATGCCCAATCCAATCGTTTAACAAAATAACAACTTAACTACACTTTAGCTAGCAATGAGTATCCAGCTGAGCTAACAAAGTCAAAACACATTAGCTAGAACAATATGTCGCTAACTGTTAGCAGTTTAAAGCTTGATATACTAAAGTGATTTTGTCCCAGACTTGTTGTGGCACTGGTATATTTTGTAAAAAATGTCTTTATCTGACTTTACTAGACTATGAGATATCAGCTCTGCTAGAGGGCTTGTACTAGGTAAACAACAACAACAACAAAAAAAAACTCATGAGAATCTCCTCTAAGTTTTTTAGCAAGCTTGTGGAATTCTGTTCTCAAACTGGGGAAACACTGCATCAGCGCTCAAGGAACAATGCTGCAGTGGAAAAAAAATGGAGAATGTGGTATACTGTCTTTCACACAGTAATTACACACAAACACACAAAAGTTTAGTGGCAGGAGCATTAGGCCTTGAGAAACACCTTCGGAAAAAAAAATCACAGTTTACGAACTGTCCGTGTGCCATCATTATGTTTTCTTTTTTTAACTTCCTGTTGGCGCTTTTGTCTCTAACGACAATAAACATGTGGAAGACGTCATAGGCACCACGTTGCAGCATAGACAATTATTTAGGCCTACATTCCAGGTATGTCTTAAGAATAAAGGACACGTGTATAGAAAACCCAGATGATGACTCACTGCCTTTATTCTATATTACAAAATGGCACATACATGTTTCTCATGTGTTTCTACTTCATCTTTCTTTTCATCTCCACCCTATCATCTGTTTTATCTTTGTTTAGCCACGCACATGGGTATTAGTGGGTTTCCGCTGCTACAATCTACCTACACGTTCAAATTTTCCATCACGTCTTGTTAACATTGAAATAATTATTTTTTTTAAAACGGTTTATATCATAGGCATGCATCAGGTGAAATCTCCTCACAGGGGAAAACAAACCTAAGAACACGTCACTTCCAAGGAACTGAGTCAGATCATTGTAATTTATCTTTCTTTTTAATTGTGAAAACATGTATTTCACAGTCAGAGCATGTTGATAAGTCAACCTGCGGTGGTCAGGCTCAGGTTTGAATCGGGGAGGGAGGAGGGGATGGGGCAGAGGCAACCCTCAGGTTCAGAGCAGACTATTTAAATGGGTGGGTGAAGCCTGCGAGGAGGCACTTAACACATCTCGTTGTCATCAGAAGCACAGCCAAAAACACAGGTAAGCCTAAATATACTTTACATTACATATGAGCAATAAAAACAATACAAGTAATACTCTGCTTCTACATTTGAAGGGGAAAATATGGTATTTATTTGCAAAAAAAACTCTGTAATTGTGCAGATTGTTTGTTACATTGTTATTCATGTAATTCATTTTGTATTATTTGTTTTTCCAGGATGCAGATCCTTTCAGCCGTTCTCTTTGTCTCCCTGGTGATGGCCAATGGCTGCTCGAGCCTTTCCAAGAGGGGTGACTCCATCAGAAATACCATTAGGAGCATAACAAGCATTGCTCAGACAACCCTCGTCCACATCAGGATACTAAGGGCAAGGGTATGCAGTGTTGATGTGCGCATTGGAAAAAGTTGAAGCAACCCTCTGATATAAAAGCTCACAAGTTCCTCTTCTCTTCCTCAGTTGCCCGTCGCTCCACAGATAGAATTCAGCGCTCCCTCCATTAACGGACTAACTAACATCAGCTACAACCTCGCACTTCTGGACAATGAGCTGAAGAGCCCAGAATCCCTCAATCAGATCCAGACTGACGTCTCCAGCTTGGAGGGACTGGTGCGCTCCCTCGCCATCACGATGAACTGTCCCGTCAACGACAGACCCAGAGGAGAGGTCAGCAACAGCTTGTTCCCCGACACTCACCTCTACCTGACTCTGGCAAAGGTGCAGAGCTACCTGGACAAGTTTCTTCTCAACAAGGACAAACTCAAGGTCTGCTGAGAACTCCATCATACAAGTATGCAGAAGCTTATTTGCACAAAGAGCTCACTTTGTAATTTCAATTTGCACAAACTATGTTTTTGGATCATAATTCTCCCTGTAACTCTTTCTCAAGCAATAAGCTTATGATCATTTGGATTTTAAATCTTCAGATGAATTTTATTCGCTGTATTAAACTTTTAAATAAAGATTTTGGACAATATTTGTTTCCAGGACTATTTTTTCAGTAATAGTTTTGAAAGAACTGTATGAGAATAGTTTAACACTAAAAGTCAAGGCATATATTTTTTAAATTACATCATTACTTACTTACTATTTTAATTACAAATCAAATGTTCTGTACGTTTTTTTTAACCTCCTGCCACAGAAAATTACATCACTGGGGGAAATACAAATTTTCAATAACAATTACATTTTTAAATGATGTTACGACACACTATCTAAATCTAAAAATGTTAATGTAAGAATAGTCAAGTAAGAATAATGAGCTAACAAAAATATAAATTAGGCAATTTAAATCTGTGTTTTTGCAACAGAGACACTATAAGTTTAATTACAGGGAAACGGGACATTATGCAAAACAACAAATTTAATGGATATAAAATAGGGTGTTATGTCATGGAAGTGTACAGAATGTCATAAATGTAATAATAATAATATTAATGTTTTGGTTAGATTTTAATGACTTCTTTTTTCAAGAGTATTTTTTGTCGAAACATTTTCTTTAAATTTTGCATTACAATAGTGACCATATTCAACCACTAAGATTTACACCTTTTTATTTTATTTATTAAGAAATGTTGTTATTCTTAGTATGTCTCCTTTTTAATTAAATTAATTCACTTTTTAGAATATTTTTTTTCAGCGAGCAAAGGATGAAAAGAAATACGTTCTACAAAAATAGGATTTATGATGCAACAAACAAAGCAAAAAAGCTCAAAGCTAGAATAAACAAATAATAATAATGATAATAATAAAAATAATAATAATAATAACAATTAATAATAATAAAAATAAAAATATCAATAATAATAATAATAATAATAATAAGAAGAAGAAGAAGAAGAAGAAGAAGAAGAAGAAGAAGAAGAAGAAGAAGAAGAAGAAGAAGAAGATTATAGCTGCTGCGCAGCAATGGGTCGGGTCCGGGCTATTTTTGACAAATTTAGGCAATTCTGAGAAACAAACAGGAGAATAGGAAGACAAGACAGTTGACAACAATGTTCATTTTGGACCACTTGAGGCTTGAACTCACAACTTCTGGAACCAAAGACTGTCATCTATCTCTCTGAGATAATTGGCAAGTGACAATACAACAGTGGCTTCACAAATTGAGTAAGCCATTCACTGTTGTGCAGGCAGATTTGAAACCACTGTAAAAAATTTGGTTATCAAGACAAAAATCTGAAAATACACATATTGCAGCACAGAGATGTTGGTAATTTGTTTTTAAAAATGATTGATTTGCTCCATAAGTGAATAACTGATGTTTAAAAATGCTGCTTGCATTGACTGCAATTATTCACATGATAGCAGAATTCAAAATGTTCTCAAAAATTCAGTTTTTTAGGTACAATTCTGATATTTGTCAAACATCATCTACCATGACTCTAAAAACTGTTCAATTTTTTCATGAACATTGAAGATTTATTTATCAATTTGCAGGTATATGTTTACAGTAGTGTTCACAGTCAAACATTTTCAGTTTGGTGAAAGTTTAAAAACTGTAATTGTACTGTTGATTTTGTAGGTATTTTTAAAGTTTTTAAAATTTAAATGCTTATTGTGCCTCCCCCAGGAGGAATATTGACATGTCCTTGGAATTAAGTAAATCTGGCATGGGGCCGGACATTTCTGTAAAGTTTGGTGAGTTTTCGCCCTTGGGAAGTATGACTTACTCGGAAGAAAGAAGAAAGAAAGAATTCCTAGGAATACAATAGTGTCCTGGAACCCTAATAAAGACAAAAAATGATAATAGTGGAAAGAGAGACAACTTTCCAGAGCCGACAGTGACTGAACTTATATGTATAGTATAATTGTGCTTTATACCATGGTCTGGGGGAATACACGATTCTGACTGGCTGCAGGGTGTCCATTAATCCCTGATAAATGGACACCTACTAAGTAGTTCCAGTCAAATTGTCTCTTCACCGTTCTAAATTAATGCGCTAGCTGGCGTATCAGCCTATATTTACTGTTTGTCAACCGTACACAATGTTATTGACTTTGAATCTTGCTAGCATAGAGTTAGCTTTCTGGCTCATCGCTGAGCGGACTCCCATTGCCAAGTTGCATCTATGAACTGACCGACAGGAACTGAATCTCAACATTGAATGATGAAATCCACCTCTACTCCTCGGGCATCATCCCTTACATAATTCAGTGGTAATATTCTTCACACACTAATTCATATAAAAATTGAGAAGAAAAAATATTTATTAAAGGTTCATTTATGTCACACACATGTTAGTTTATACAGAATCTTGGTGGAAAAAAAGAAAATGTTAGATTATATACATATATTATATATACCAAATAAAAGGGTTAATTGCTTTTTTGTGTTGTGTTCTTCCCAGTGTTTCAGGGAGGAAATTAAAACAAACTTGCTCATGTTACTCATGACTTTTAAACTTTCTGCATTTTATTGTACCAGTGAGAAACCAGGATGAAAAAGTGCTAAAAATCTGCAACTCATAATTCAAAGCAAAGGTTTTCTCTGTTGTTTTCCTCTACATTAAAATGTTTTCTTGTGTTTTTCCTCATCCATACTCATCACAGGGTTGTGTATGCTGCACAGATTGTAGAACTTGTTGAGGCCATTTATTTTGCTTTTCGATATTGGACAATTTAAATTAAACTGGTTTAAGTGGAAAAGTAACAGGGTGCTTCTTATGGCATTAAATAAAATAATTACTACCATGTTTTGAAAAGTGCAACGCAAATAAAGTTTGTTATTATTCATGATTATTTCTCATCTATTAGTACGATCATTTTTAATTTCCCTAATGTGCGTGTTAACTGGTTAAGTACAAAAGTAAACAAAACTTGGATCAACACTCGAAAGAAGCGACACACGGGCTTGGCAAAAGTGCATGCATGTTAATCACGTTTATTTGTGTTTTATTCTCAGCTGAAGTCAAAAGTTATAAATTGGGAATAGCTAAAAATGGCAGTGATGTTAGTTGTACTGTGTACTGAGGTCAGAAAGGACTCATATTTCTCTTTTATTTACTTAGTGGAGAATTAGAAGAAACATGTCAGCTGGCTTTATATCATTTTTACGGTTTGAGATCAGTTCTTTCACTTCTCACTGTATCTTTTTCCTTTTCTTAAAGCCGACGTCTTCCTCGGTTATCTGCACCTCGTTAATTCCGGGGAATAAAAAAGGAGACTGATCCAAGTTCTCTATTCTCTCCTCTATGAGGTGTCTCTTCCAGCTATGATATTTTCAGAATTTGTGTTGTAATTTACAGTTTTAACTTTGGGTTTCCAGACAGTTAACGAATACACAGTAAAATGTGAGCATTACTATGGACTTATGAGTATAGTTATATACTGTGTGTATATATATATGAAACGCACAGTACATGGACGTATCGATCTCATGTAGTTGACATTATTGGTCACTGCTGTATGTTACAACAACTTTTTGGGTGCTACTTTTAGTATTTTTTTCATGTCTGTAGCCTTTTTCCTACTTCAGTAAGCATTACATCGTATAATCAGGGTTGGTAGGGTTACTTTTAAAATGTGTTTCGGCGCAGTTACTAGTTAAAAAATGTATTCAGTAATCCAAGTCTCCCAATATGAGAGTAATCTAACTACTTTTGGATTACTTCAATCCCAAACATATGCAAAAAAAGTATCTACAAGATGACTCACAGGGTGTTTCCGACAAGTATATTATTCTCTATTTTTACAATTGTAATCCTGCTTCATGTATTCCATTACTCCTCAAGTCTGTATGTAATCTACATAGTTACTTTTGTAATCAGGAGCAGGAGCTGGGAGTAACTCAGAAACACCAACTAATACGCTGTGTGTGTAGTGAAAATGTTGTACTTTTAATTAAGCATTTTCTAAATAACAGTATTTCTACTTGTAATGGAGTAACATTTCAGTAATGTAGTTGTACTAATTACTCTGTCCACTGTTGGCAACTATAACGCAAATTTTATTACACAAAATATTCACGTACCTCTTTAAACTGCTTTTGTTGATGTACTCATCCTAGTGTCAGATATAAACCATCCATACAGATGCAATACCACTGTTTGACCAGCAGACGTCGACATTTTGCACCGAGACATTGAGCTTTTTTCTACAATATGGCTCATAATGAAGTTCTCCAGAGAACCTTGTTTCCTCTACATCACTATAGAACATGATTAGTTTAGAATTATACACTTTCCTCTGCCCTTTTATACCCATTTTACCTAACTCCTATCAACCCTGTATTCCTATGTCCCAGTACTGTCTGCACCACTCTTTGTGTCTAACCACAACACAGGATCAGGTCTTACATCAGTGCAACAAGTCGTTTACTTACCCTTAAATTCCAGTCCCTCCTTGCCTCTAGCTGCCCTACATAATTCTTGATGAAAATGGTTTGCTGCCTGACTGGTTCACCCTCCTGAATAGAGCTGCAACGATGGTCTATGGAAAGAAAATGAAATGCATCTCATTTTGACAATCATTTGATCATCATGTCCATTTCTCAAGCTGAAGTGTCAGAAATTAAAATAGTCACCTTAGAGACTAAATGATTAAAGGTAGACTATGTAGTTTGGGGGAAGAAAAACTGCATAGTGCCCTTTTAATCATGAAAATAATCCTTACTTGTATCATGTGAAAATCAGTTGTAAACAATCTATATCCATTGGTGCTTTTCAGACAAATAAATACAGCAAAAACAGAAAGAAGGGAGCTACTAACAGTTTTATTACACATGATGACGTGCAGTTTCCAGATCTCTGGATCGAGTGCAACAACAGTTCAGGAACAGCTTCCGTGCAAAACAAGCAGCACGTAACATAAATATAACTTTTTTTTCTCTTTTTTTTTAAAATAATGCATATAATTTCGACAAAGTCAAACAACTGAGATCCTTAAAAGAGGGTTAGGGGTTAAGTCTTCGTCGAGTTACCCTGTTAATAATGCCAAAGCTGCGAAATAAACTATCAAGGTGCATTTTTTTTTTTTAAAATCATAAAGACTATTTACAGTTTAAAAGTAAAATTCAGACCTCACAGTTTACATTTTTGCTTTGAGGGAGCAAACAGGCAGCGAGTTCAAGTATTTCTCCAGGGTACAGAGGTAGTCCTCCGGGTGGCATCGCATGTGTGCTGCGTGTGTCGACTCCTTCCACTTCTTGCACTCCACAGTCACGCCCCTCCTCCTCCAGCAGTCAATAACCTTGTCCATGACAGCCTGGTCGCACATGACGTCGTTGTCGCTGGAGAAGAACAGGGCCGGCGCAGTGATCGGGCTGTTGTTGAACAGCTGGATGCCGGCGTCATAGAGGTCTGCTGTCTGGGTTTTGAAGAGCCAGAAGTAAACCATGGCAGTGTTTTTGATGAAGCACTCAAAGCGAGGAAGCAGGGTCTTGCCGAGGCCTGAAGTATGACAACAGACAGATGATTTATATTTTATAATTGAGAGTACAATTACACCTTATATGTATATTTGTCTTGCTTCTATTTGAATGACATTCAGACTGTAAGTTTTGGAACTACAACTCTGGGGATGGTAACAGGAAGTAAAAGGTTGCATGGATTTAGTGAGTTACGCTGTGGGCTACTAATTAAGCTTGGTGCCATTAAAAGTATGCCAAATTAGCCATCAGCCGTTCCTGTTTGCACTGTTTCCATGAATGAACATGAACTATCAATGGGTTACTTTATTACTGAGGAAAACTAAAAAATGCAATGATTCCCAAGGAAGTTCTGCAGTTCTGCAGATGTTTTTGTAAGGAAGAAAAAAACGATTAATCAATGCTGAAAACTGTTAGCTGCAACGCCACGGTGGATTAATTAATTTTGTCACAGAATAATCATTTGCACAATTTATCAAGATAATAAACAAAAAAAATGATCTAGTGAGATGATCTGCTGCTTTTTTATTGGGTTTTGGTATTGGACTGTTTTCTGTTGCTTGTTGTGGGCATTTTTCAATATTTTGGAACACTTAATCCTTTAATAAACAGATGAATGTGTAAACTGGAAGTTAAAGACGAGCTGCCACAAATTCTTCTCCTGACTCCTGACAAACTGGAGCAGTGGGTCAGCGGGTGGATGAATTATTTAAAGATCAAACACAAAAGTAACCTGAGCTGGATCGCGCGCTCTCACCTGTCGCCATGTGCTCCAGACTGCCAGCCACCAAGCTGTCATAGATTTGCCCTATCACCCTCTGTGCCAGTCCTGCATGTTGTTTCCGTCGCTGAGCGATGTGGCTGAGTATCTGGGTGAAGGAGTAGCCACCGATGGAGGAGGCGTGCACCAGCACCGCCCTCCCTGAGAACCGAGGCTCCTCTAAAACCTTTAAAACCTCCAAGCCGTAGTTGAGCCCCCATCGAGGCCACAGGAAGTGCATTACGTTGCTCCGGACCCAGAGGACGTCCATACCGCGGTCCAGGTAAAGGTTCCTGTACTTGGCAACTGCCCCTGGCTGTGCGCCGAGCCAGGAGAAGAAAACAAGAAGGGGACGGGCAGCGAAGACAGAATCTGATTGGTGCTGGGGGGAGACAGCTGTGTGTGAATCTGACAGAAGTGGAGAGGAAGAGGAGTCATCACTGATTGGCTGAGATGAGGATAATGGGGGGCGGATGTGGCGAAGATCAGTGGATGTTTGAGATTCTTTGGCAGCACATAATGTTTTATCCTCAGCTGCTAAGACCGGAATGTAATAGTACGTTATGCGACTGCTGATCCTCTTGGCGATGAACCTCCCATCACTGACTTGTTCTGATGTAGCGGCAGTCTTGAAGAGGCTGGAAGGAAACCCAAACCAGAGTCACTTTTAAAAAACTAGTCATTACCACAAGCAATCACGTTCTTCGTCCAAAAGTTAATGGTTCTATTCTGGGCCATTGATATAATAAGTTATTGTTTTATCTTAATATCTTACATAACTAATTATTATAAATGACATGCTGGAATGTGCCACTGTAAGCAGTGCAGTATTTTCAGCTGGTTATAACCGACTTACTCAACTGTTCTAATTCTGGGCAGCGTATTGGAAGAACGATGAAAGAAGCATTATAGTTTCTAATCTACTTCGAGTAAACGCACGTTTTTTTTTTAGCATCTTGTTGGATTAGGCACAGCTTTATCTTTTTGCAATATTTCTTCAATGAAAAAAGCTGCTTTGGTCACCTTCATTATGTAGGATTAAATTGTATTAATGCTCAGAGCACGGCACACGAAACAAAGGTCAGCTCATTATGCAAACCCTGCGGAATAACTTCTCTTTTGATTCAGAGGATATATTTTTGTTTTCTATCTCTATACTTCCTCTTGCTTCACTATCTGTCCTGATCTGTTGCAAATGAGAATGAGCGAGCGCCGCCCCTCAGGGGCACCTTTGTTTCTTTGTTTCACTCTCACTTCATGTCCCGTCTAAATGTTAACCTCTGAACAGACCTGTGATTGTTATGCACAACACATGTTCCCTCCTGTCACACAGTACATTCACTTTATGTACAGCTATGTGGTACTTTACATGAGCATTTGCATTTTAAGCTACTTATACTTCCACTTCAGCACATCTTGGAGGCAAATATTGTACTTCATTCGTCAGTACATTTAAGCAATAACTTTAGTGAGTACTTACTTTGCAGATTTTCATTGTCAAACAGATTTTAAAAATAATCATACAAATGATAGAATATCGGAATCAATAATCAACCCAGCTAATAATCAGTAAACCCAGAGTATACAATATATACATGTAAATATATGAATAATTAACTTTTACTTATACTGTAGTACATCATACATCAGACGATTTAAGACTTTTATTGGAGTGTCATTCATATGGATGACGCCGTATCTTTACTTTTACTCAAGTATAACTTTTGGATACTTTTTACATCATTGTTTTTACATTTGAGGTAATTTGGTAAACACCTTTAGTTTGACAGTGCAATTACAAGACAAGAAGTAATCCCATAAAGATGTTAAAACCTGATTATTCATGTCATTACTTAAATATCTAATTATTAGTGGAGTCCTATGCATCAGCTGGCCAGTATTGGCATAGTGAGTAGATGTTGCCCGATATGAAAACCCCTATTTATTTATTTCGAGAGATCATAAAGCAGAAAAATACTCTTGGGATAACTTCTAGTAAGTTGATTTTTAAGTGCACTGATGCAATTTTGGACAATACAGTGTATTATTTGCCTGTAAAACATCCTGCTTTAGATACACCACATTAATATATATTATCATTGTAATGTTACACAGGGATAATAATGATAAGCTGTTGTGTTATGATTGTTTTTATGATTCAGTAAACACACAGCGTCCTTTGACCATCTCTAGAATGTAAAGTTTTAAATTTGACATTACTTTGTATTTCATCTTGTGTCCTATATTAACTCAGTGGGGAACTATTGTAGATGTTTAATGTCTTTGTTCTTGACCACTGACCAGTGACGCTGATCGTACCTGTCATGCGTGACAAATGCCTCTCAATTAAAATCTGAGAGCGGTGAAGGCGTTGATAAAATCGTCATGTTTATCAATGGCATATTCGCTAAAAAAGAAAAGAAAAGCTCTGATAAACGAAGCTGGGCTGTGAAGCACCTTATGTCGCTGCACTTTGCTCCCAACGGTCTGAAACTATTTGGGAGTCCACGGTCCCGCTTGTCAAAATACGGGTACAGCACATCTTCAACCCCCATTTTGTTAATATGGCTTCTGCTCAGCAGCTCACACACAAGCACAAGCGATATTATCACAGCGGCATGTCATGTGTGTTGTTACCTTATGGAGGCCGGCAGGTTTCCCATTTTTAGAGGAGGAAAAAATGTGTGAGGGCGCCTCGGTCCTCTCTGCCACGGCACCGGCTGTTCTGAGTTCTGAGTGATGATGATGATGACTTCTTCTTCTTCTTCTGCTTCTTCTTCTTCTCCTTCGTCTACTACTTAATGTGGGGGTTTTTTGGCGGTTGGCAAACAAAATGGCGCATCACCGCCGCCAGCTGGTAAGGAGGTCGGGCCAGGACAAGAAAAAGGTAATAAAATACACTGAAAAATAATAATAATAATAATAATAATAATAATAATAATAATAATAATAATAATAATAATTGAGAACACGGAAATCAGTTTTTTCTTCTTTAGATAATAAAGAAAAAAAATCATCATTTGTAATCATATAAATAACTCAATTCTGTAAAATAGCATGAAAATCAGGCCTCAATGACAATGAATCATCCAGTGGCTGCATAAACGTTAGCCTACTCATATCTTTTGCCTTCAGTAAGGTAACCACCACAGTGACTACACTATACTAATACTCTGTTACTAGTAAAAGTACTACTTTGAAATTTACTTCAAGCAGAAACAGCTTTTTAATCCCCCTTGCTAGCATTTTCCTTGTGCTGAGCTATGACTGCTGATAGTACCAACAACATGGCTACTGCTAGCATCCTGGCTACCGTCCAAAGCCAAAATCAATTTGACCTATTAAATCCCCTTTTCAGTTCTGTGAAAGTGAGGAGTAAAACACCTGCTTGGATTAATAAGTAACACGTCCTGTTGTTGCTGATCTGCTAGAAAGAATGATGTTTTCGAATGCTCAAACCCTGAAGGTAAGAACATATATCAGCAAGGGAGCAGACTTTGACACAACACTGGTGCTTTCTGTTGAGTGAATTCCCTTCTGTCTATTGTTTTAACTCGTTTTTTTATCGCTCTCCCTCTTCGCCTTCGTTGTCTTCTCCAACAGCAGGGCTCTTTATCTTTAACAGTGTACAGTCTCCACGGTTATTCCAGTTGTTCCACCATTACCCGTGGGTAGTGACTGGGAAAAACAATGCCTCTTCCTGTTTTGGTTATGACATTTTAACGCAATCTTAATCATGTATGTGTGTCATTTTTCTATAGCATTTCAGAAAAGTGTATATAATGTTATCGGGTTATATTTATTGATGGTCCAGGTGGTAAGTGGGGAGCTGATTTCGATTACTGTAAATAGACATTATGCTCGGTAAAATTTATTACATTTTGTACCACCAATCTGAATCTAGTAAGCAGCTAATATAATACTAAACTAATTAACTGTAAATTTACCACTTATTTATGGTGGTTATAAAGTGTTACCAAAAGAGGAATGGAAAAGCAGTTCATTAAACATATCATTTAAGACTTGACTCGTCACATGGCAGTAAAGAGCAGGATAATATCGCAGTTTAAGGAGAGTTGATCCCTGGATCTGCTATTTATAGACCAAAAGGACCTCCTGGCCAGAACAAGCCATTACGGTCACGAGAACACAGTGAAATCGCATTGAGCTGCCACTTCATCTAAATGGGGAAACATTAGAAGGTCACGTAGGCTGTTTGATATGACCTACTAATCAAATGACTGCAAGGCATTTCAGTGCCACAAGATGGAGCCAGAGACTAACACCGGCCCCTTCGACATAGAGAAGTTATGTTCTTCAGTAATGTGGAGCATTTTACGTATGATTTACTTGCTTTGATTATATCTGATGCCTCCTGAAGTGACTCAGGCCTCATATAGTACATTCATGCACTTGTTTTGCAGTAGATTTTTTTTTTTCCCCTCAAGCTATGCAGACTTAGGTAAGATGTGACCCTGCTGGATGTATTTATCATTATTACAAACTTTAAGATCATCAGTTGGATTTAAAGTAAATTTATGTGGGTGTTAATAAAGCTTGGCTCAGCAGAGTTTTGAACTCTGAACTGGTGCTTCAGTGGTTGAACACTGTTATGACCTTAAATCTGATTTATGTTAGTCGCAGTAAGCGCACACATTTTTTCGTTGTAGCTTTAAACCACCAAAAATCAGTGTCAGTTCGTCTCAGCGTGGCTCGCTGTAAATGTGAGCCGTGGTTGTCATGACAGTGGCGGTGACAGTCGTGATCGGGTCTTTCCATTCTTTCACACACGGGCAGCACAGGCAGTTTTAGGTCATCACATGCTCTCCCACTTTCTCTTCTTTTTTTCCGCTCTGTCCCTCGATGCATTTTCCGCTGTCACTTCACTTGCACCTTCCCCCTACACACACACACACACACACACACACACACACTAACACAGCCCTGTATTTTCCAGTGCTTCTGTTTTATGTTTGACCTTCAGTAAGAGTGCCTAGTACAACATCAGAATTTATTTTTGGGCTTGTTAGAATTAAAGGAGTGTCTGTTATGAAAAAGCCTGGATAAAACCTGTTTGTAACCTAGTTTGGAGATAGAAAACTGGGAAACTGTGGCATTGAAATACCTTATCTAGGTTTTTGATCTGCTGTCTGCTGTCCAAGGAAGGGCCTTAACCCTAAATAGCAGTTAGTCAGTAAAACAAAAACACCATACGATGATACAACACAACACAACACCACAATTAATTTAAATGTATTACATAGGATTTGTGAACACGGGCTTAGACAATAAGATTTGTCAGTATGGAAACATATTATACATTCTAAGGTTGTGTTGACCTTATTAAGCACTGATGTAAAAGGTGAGATGCTAACATGAGGATACCGAACAGTTCATCATTCAACATCCAGCCAAAGGTGCTCCTGACAGGGGGGCCGGGAAGGGGGGGCCATGGCCACCCCGATTGCCTGGAGTCATGTTTTCAATGACTGTAGTCCAATATTCACTGTTCTTTTAGCTACGTTTTGGTCCCTGAAGCAAAGATCTGGCTTTTCAACTGCTAATTGCTCCACTGTGTTCAGCAGCTAGTTGCTAACTTTGTCAAAACAATGAGCTGAAAGATGCTAAAACACATTTCGGAACTGCAGAGTCAGGTGAACCTTTTTTCACATTTCACATTTGATCGGTTGTTACTATAAAAAGTTGTAGCGGTCCAGCTTTAGTTTCCAAGTTTTGGCCGACACGTTTATCCTGTGTGCAAACGTGTGTGTGTGTGAGCTTGTGTGCAACAGAAAAAGCCTGAGACTTTCTGTGCCCGCTCAGCATGATCACTTTCAGGCTCAGTCAGGCAGAAAAATGTTTGAGTCCCACAAAAACATAACCCTCGGCCCCTCGGCCATGCGTCTGCGCTACCCTCAACACTAGCTGCCCCTCTCTGTCCCCATCGTATGTCAACCTCTCAAAACAACCCCCAACTTCCTCGTCCCTGCTGATTTTCTATACATCCCCCTCATCAAACCTCTCCCACCCAGGAAAAGAAAGCCTCCATCACTCTCTTTAAAAACTCCAAGGGCCCTCTCACCAGTCTTCCCCTCTCAGCACCTCAGACCCCCCCCCCCCCCATTGCCCCTGCACAAACCCACGGCCTTTCCTCTTTGCATTGTTTCACCGTGGCCCCTATTGTCCGAGGAAAAAAAGAGAGAGCTGGGAGGGCCGGGAGGGGCAGAGAAGAAAAAAAAGGAGGGGAGGAGGGGAGAGAGAGGAGAATGTGCCCTCTCTGTTCTCTGGGCAGGACGGGTCCACCCACATCAGGGTGTGGAAATTCCGTTGCCGTTTCCTGATTTTTCTCCCAGTTGTTCCCCTTTTTCTACTCTCTGTCATGTCTCCTCGCGCCATGTGTCTGCCTAGCTCTTCACGCATAGGATGAAATTTTTTATTTACTTGAGCTAGTTGGAGCAGGTAGCAGCAATCCTACCTGAAGCTAAATGATCACAAAAAAAAAAAATTTGAATCACAGGTACTGGTGCTTTTTGAAAAAATAAATAAATAAAGAATTCAGAGGGAGATAATAACCAGAACAAACTACAGGAAACATGCAGAAACTTGCCATTTTTATGGTTAATCAAGCTTGGAAGGCGCAGCGAATTGTAAAGAAGAGCAGTCTGGAGTTCTGCTTTATGCAAGAAGTTGTTTTTAACTCTTCTCGAGGGAACGGTGTTGTAGGATGCATGCATGTTCACTTCAACGTACCAGTTTTTCAACACATAACATTGAACCACATATGTTTTTGGCTCATCCTGCAAGTTAAAACTATAAACTGTAAAGCTAGTCATCTAATTTTTGTTTAAAATCCCTGACTTGATATTCACTGCACATTGTGAATCATACTAGCATGAATAAAAAAGGGTAAACAACATTAGCATCCTTCTTTTTTAACTCCGGTTTGGTCTCCACCAACTCCTCGGGGAAATACTCAGCTCTTTAGCTCTTTTGTCACCGATTGTGTCTGACGTTTGATGCCGAGTAGGTAATGTACAGTTGGGCAGAGCTTTTTCAATTAAAACTCTACTGGAAACAACGTTGATGTTAATGTTGATGAAGAACCAAAACAACTAGCTTAAAGATGCTAAAATGCTCTGCAAGCATATAATCATTTGTGGGTTTGAAGCTACAAAATATTTATTACAGCAGCTAAAATATCACTTTGACCAAAGACAAGTAGCAACATTTAGGCAAGCACAGCACTATGCATGTCCATTAACCATTTATTTACCCCTCCTCCCTAATCTCTCACTTCCTTCCATCTCCTCCGTCCTTCACCCTTCTCTGTGTGAGGGCTGTGATTTGCATTCATAACATGCTTACAGGCCGTCGTAGCTTAAGTGTGACACCTGTCGTCTCGTCTGTGGGAGGAGCTTTTCTTTTTTTATCCCATCAATCGTCCTTATTGGTATGGAGACCACGTTGAAAACCCCAGTAGGTGCACGGAGCTGATGTATTAAACATACGGTCATTGATTACAGATGACATGCTCGGATCTCACTGGAACCCCCACCTGCGACGTCTGCAGCCAAAATCCAATTTGAAACCTCCAGCTGTCATTGAAACACTTCTTTCTGATTGGTACTCAGATATCAGGGCATGCAAGGTAAACTGCAGGTGACGTAGCGGTTGAAGTGGACTAAATGCACCTTTAAACTGAGCACACCTCAGTATTTTTGAGTATGGTGATATCGAAGTCGTGAAGGCGCATTATTTATCCCAGAGGATTTTTCTCTCGCAAAGTAAAAGCAGATGATTTGTCCACCAAGGTCATCCCTGATCCTCATCTAACAGCCCTAATCAGCCATATCAAATCTGCAGGGAGAGCTGTGTGATAGAAACACACCAGAACACACATAAACACACAAACACAGCACTCAGAACACACACAAGGACTTTGTGTCGCTTGTTAAAACTAAGCATGTTTCGGATTCCTCCCCAAGTCAGCTCGTCTTTACGCACGTATATACTTCGTGACTGCCGCTGTTCTATATATTAAGATCTCGATTAACGACAAGCCTCGGTCTATTTTTACACCAGTGAATCACAGCCATGAAACGGCATTAACAAGTACACACACACGCATAAAAACATGCACAAAAGTTACAAAACAATCCAGCTGTATAAAGGCTAATTGTGTTTTTCTGAGAGATTTAGGATCTTGACCTGACTGTCACTATTAAAAGGACTCTGGACAGGGTTCATGTAGATGGCAGAGCCAATAAACTATACTTGGAGTCCATTGTTTTTTTTCCAGACAAAGAAACTTTCTTTGACCTTTACAATCTGCCATTGTCTGGCACTTTCCGTGCGCCAGAGCCAGCGAACTGTACAAGGAGAAGAATCAGTATGAACACACACACTCGCACACACACACACGGAATCCTAAATATTCTCTGGGGGGACTCCTATCTGTTTCACAGTGTCCTCAAGACGCCAGCCAGACCTGAGAAAGCATGAAGTCCCTTTAACACACTGAAGTCCACTGCTATTAGTCACACTGATAACACAGGAATATGTGTAAAAGTGCATGACACGGTCCACGGAGGTTATCTTGAATGGAAGCAGAAGAGTGTTTTTTTTTTAAAGTAGTACAGCAGGATACCGGAGCTTCTTTGATGAGCTGGAGGAGTAGAGGCCAAATCACTTCACAGCAGAGGGGAAAGAGGAGACATTAATGCTGCGACTCACAGTTATTATCTTTGTCAGTTGATAAAATGTCAGAGAACGGTGAAAAAGTTTCCATTACAACTTCCCAGAAGCCAAAGCTATTCCAGGTGATTAAAAACCGAGAAAAGTAAGAAATCTTTGCGTCTGTGAGGCTGGAAGCAAAAGATGTCTGGCATTTTTGGTGAAAAAAATACATGATGATTAAGTTTTTGGCTTTAAATATTCAATAGATTAGTATTAGTAATATTAATTTTGAGAAGATGGTAGAGGCTTGGGTGTTTTGTGTTTCCCTCTTTTGCTCCGATGGTGGCGTGTACTCGATGTGGGCTCCCCTGATTTGTGTTGGACCCACGATACCCCAGCATGATTCACCTGCGTTCTACAGAGCCTCTTCTGGCGGCATGGGTGCTCGGATTTCTTGGCGTCGGTTTGACCCGATTCGTGTTGAAGAGGGAGTCCATGGCTTTTGGGTCTCCATGGTCATCTTTTGTCTTTGGGTAGTTCTTGTTGCGGCAATATGATGCATTTGTGAAGAAAAGCATGTACATGTCATGAAGACTCGACTATATTATGTATTCAAAAAATTTTCCTCATTGTTTTTAGTTGAGCTGTCTTCCCTAAATTATGTCATATTTGTGTTACTACAACGACAAAATGAGAAATCAAAGTAATTAAAAAAACAGCAACATTACGAGGACATGAATAAATAACAAGTGAGCTGGGACTCGACTTAAGATCCTTAATTAGAACGCTCATCTCTTGTTGGAGCTGTCCTCGGGCGCAGTTTAAAGCTCAGCTCAACCCGTCCCAAAATTCATAAGTTCCTAAGACAGGAACATTTAAATCTGTCCTGGGATCAGAATGGGAGTTCATTTCACCTTTCATATCCCCTCACTGTTGTTGAGCAAAGCCTGCAGGCTGGAAAAGAAGCACTTGTGTCTACAGTTATTACAAAAATGATTTCTTTTATGGAAGAAAAAAGGGTGTGCAATATCTCCTGTCTCTGAAAATGTGCTGCTTATACCAAAAAACATTATAATAAAACACCAAAAAGACTGGGTTTGTTCCTTCTCTGTGTCAGTTTAGTATGGGAAATCCATTCTGTGTCAGTTCCTTAGACCTTACTGAGTTAGCATATGGGTGTCCTCATTACTTTTGAAGGTCAGAATAATAGCATATGCATTTCGTGTGGAGGATATACCTCTTCAGACAATGCATCCAATCTAAATCCAATTTAGTCCACATAAAAACAGGACAATACACTTTAATTTAGAGTAGAGGAAGCAGCTATCCCGTACTGAGGAAACTATTCTTTTATCTCACTGGAGTAAAAGTAAAGGTGGAAAGAATAGCAGGGAGAGTCAAGGTCAAATATGTTATTAAGGCGATCTCGCCTGCGCCGGCGGGACTGAGCCGAGCTGAGGAGGGGGCTTCATCACTGGCAGGACCGCTCAGCCACCGCTCAGGAAATTACGTTTCCTTGGATTGGGAGTTGGTTGATTGTTTCTATATTTGGGAAAATTCCTGGGGATCATTAAGGGAGAGACCGAAGGAATGTTGTGCCAAAGCTGCTCCTGTTCATTGACTGGACACATTAGATGTCAACAAAGATAAGTCAAACTGTGTGAAAGGTGAGTCCTTTCAACTTCGTGTAAACTTTGTAGGTGGTTGGACATGACGTGAGCTGTTCAATGCATGGGAAGGGTGGGATGGAAATTAACAAAACAGATGTTTAACAGGAGTTTATGTTTGTAGTTTTGGCAGCCAAGTATCCCAAAGAGCTACATCCACATTGGACTATTCTAGACATCAAGATAATGTCCAAGGCCAACATCAAGTGCCAACACAGGAAGGAGTGTGTCTGTTATGTAGGATGAGGTCACCTTCAGTCACAGACCTGCAAAGAACTTGGTATTCACCCTAACCATGAGCTTTCCCTAACCTTAACCATACTGCCACCAGTATATTTGCCAGTAGCATGATTTGATTAATCCCATCCTAGCTGTGCAGTAGTTGCCATTGAATATGTCTGGATTTACGCTGGTGCCAATATTGGACTGCCACCAGACAGCCACCCCAACTTAGCAACAGTGTTGAATGTTGGATCGTCTCAGCTGGAAATGGAAACTTACGTGGGAAACATGGAAATAAACACAAATGATCAGAAAATCCAATTCTATACCAAACCCTCAGGTTACTCATTTGGAGGTCAAACTGATAGCAAATGTGTTTCTCAAATCTGTGTTTCTAATCGTCATGGTTTACATACCAACGACCTGGTTCAACCTGGTTTGACCTACCCTACTTGCAACAGTTTGAACATACCACCAAATGAAGTTGTGATCTGGCTGGTGGTGGCTGGGGTGGTTGGATGATTCGACAAAATGTATGTCACCCACTTCTGTTTGCTTCCTGCTTACTGTTGGCGATCAACAGTTGTTGTTCTCTACAAACTCTGCTCGCAATCAGTCCTGAACCTTAGCCGAGCACTTATTTGAATCCAAAACATGATCTTTCCCTGCAACCAAGTTGTTTTTTATGCTAAGTGGCCATGTATGGATGAGTGGGTGGAGACCATGGGACCATAATTTACTAAATTAATATCACGCTGTATTGAAGAAGATTTGAAAGTAGAGACTGAGACCATTAACTCATTCGGAAACTGTTTACAGAGGTAATAAATCAAGTGGGAAATATGGTCATTTTCTCATAGGCTTCAATAGAATTAGACTTCTTTGTGCCTTGACTATATTGATGTCAGATCAGAAAACAATCTAATTATGGCATATTCCTTTTATCGCTCAGTTGTTATCATAAGCAGAAAGAACGATGGTTAAAACTACAAAAACGAGACACAAGTTGTACTTCATTTGAATAAACCTTTTAAGTTTGACATAATTTTAAAGAAAAGCCATTCGTTGAGTGGAAAAAGGCAACACACTAGCTGCATGAGGTCTAAATATAGCTCCTGTAAACCGCTGATTTCAAATTTTCCCCAGCTTACGGCTCATGTTCGTGTGCACATGGAGGTGTGTGGCGGCTGCGCATGTAACGTTCATCATGTGTGTTTGCATAAGCGATTTGTGGTCTCATGTCCAACTCTGTTTCCCCCGTGTCTGCGGCATGGGTGATCTCCGCTGATGAACAATTTGCTCGGTGAGGTGTGACCACGGGCATTGTGGTGTTGGTGGGAGCCACACTGTGGTCTACTGATGCAGTGAGCGAGAGAGATAGAGAGGGAGGGAGGGAGAGAGAGAGAGGGAGAGAGAGAGAGTGGGAGGGAGGGAGAGAGAGACTGGAACTCAATTCCACACAGACGAACCTACACGGGCTCAGAAAGACGGTCTCTCCCGCAGCACACACACACTCACACACACTGACAAACACACACACACACACACTCACACACACATAGCGCTGGCTGTGGATTTTCTCCATCTTATTCCATACATCCAAAGGTAAGCAGCTGACATGTTTTCATCTCTCTCTCTCTGTCTGTGTGTGTGTGTGTTAATCAGCTGTTTTTGCATCTAGTGTTAGGGGATGTGTGGGTCTGACTCCAGTGCGCCTGCTGTAACACGCTGACACACAAACATACTGTATTTCCTTTAAAACATGATGGAAGCGTTTAGGATTACAGAGATCTGATTGAATGGTTTAAAATATGGGAAAAACAACAAATGTGTGTGTGTGTTCGTGTGTGTGTGTCTGTTGTCTGGGCACACCTGATGTATGAAGATGTTAACATCTGTATTTTCATGAGAATCTGGCTCGGATTGTCCAATCACATCCATCCATGTTTTTTTCAATCTATTTTGGCACAAGGATCTACAGAATACATGTGCATGAATGTGTATGTGTGTGTGTGTGTGTGTGTGTGTGTGTGTGTGTGTGTGTGTGTTTTGGTGCTAGCAGATGCTGTAGCAGGCATGGCTGTGTGTGTGTGTGTGTATGTGTGTGTGTTTGTGATTGCCCATTTGCATGTCAGCGCAGCACACACTCGAGCGGAACGGCGGAGTCCAAAAAGGTGCTCAAATCCCGGGGATTAGCGAGACGTCTTTGGCTTCAGCTGTCACCATGGCAGAGGCAGTCGGTGGAACGCCTGTGTTCGAGAGCGCCCTTTTATAGCCGGCAGGTTCATCGCATTCATCAGCTCTTAGGCTAACACAAGCATTAGCCCTGACACAATTAATGTCATTTTCAAGCACGGGGGGAATACGTTTCATGAGTGGGGATTTAAAGGAGTATAAGAGGCGTGGAAGATGTTCAGAGGAGCAAACTAATCCCAGAAAATGGAAAAATTACATTCGAGCGAATCAAGTTTTTCCCGTACAAATGAAAAGTCCAGGAGAGTTTTTTTTTTTTTTTAGTGTCGCTTCCAATGTTCTGAGACTGGATTTGTAAGATGTCCAGAGGAAACCCCACAGATTAGAAGAGCACGGCATTAATCCCGTTTGTAAATAGCATGACTCGGGAAGCCATCCGGTTGTAGAGCCTCGCAGGACACGCGGTACGTAAACCTGTTGGAGTCGTGCCCCGCGTTGCTGCTCACAGGTTTGGCTATTTGCGGACGCGAGAGCAGTTCTCGTTACAGTCAATAATGTCCCGGGGACTATTGACCACAGCTGGTTGAACCATTTCTATCTGCAGATCTGTACATCGCGACTCACAGTAGTGTACGTTCGCAACGGGAGGACAGAGAATGAAAATGAAGCCAAATGAGTAATTAAACAGTGATCTTAAAGTGGCAACAGACAACTTTCCCTGCTTAGTGTTTCCCAGTGGTGTCATAGAGGTTTATAGGCAACCAATGTAAACACAGATGGGTACATTATTCGAAATCCATTAGAAATCTGTGTGTTTTTTTTTAATTGGCATCTAAAAGGGGATTTATGGCTTAAGCCTTGTTTGGGTCCATCTTTCTCGTGGCTTTACAGAAGCCTGTCTGATATTGCTTTTTTTTGTGCGTTTTAAGTTAACTATTAAGGTTTCCAACACTGTTCTGCCTCAATCAGATGTGCGTCAGTTAGTGTTAGATGACGAGATCGATGCCACTCTCATAACCTTCCTGTAAAGACTACAGCCAGATGCAGATTATTTTAGATTAGCAAAAAGAATGAAAACAGGTGGTTCGGCTCAAAAATCAACACGTTATATTGTCTTTCTTCAAAGTGCCTGTTGGTAAGAAAGTTCATTCCCAACTCGTCAATACGGACGCTATGGGATTGTATGGCATCGGAAAGTGTCGAGTCAGGACTCAAAAATCAACCATGTTACCAACGTGAGCTCAGGTTTGGTTTTTAAAAACTTTTCAACTATTCCTTTAAAATGAATATGCACTGAAATGAACAACAACATGTGTCTGTCCTACGATGAAACATGATACTTTAGCACACCAATAACCCGACTGATTCATTGTTAAGTACAATATTGACATGGAACATATACTTAATCAATCTTTATTGATATGATTATGGTCGCTTCGCCATATTGTTGAGATAAACCAGCCGTAAAAAAATCAATCCTTGAACGTGCATTGACTGAAATCATTGAAATTAACACATCAATCACCTGAAATTGTCACTTTTTCCTGGCTTGTCCCTCCATCCCTCTTTCGTGTCCACGACCACGATGACAACTTCGCAGATCAATAGATGGATGGACGGACACTTGCTCGCTACGCTAAGCTCTCTAACGCCTCATAAAGCCCTTCAAATGTGCTGCTTTATGCAGAATAAATCCCCTGCTGGCTTAAAGGGGCCGGTCAGATTGAATCTGTTCAGTATTGACATCCGCACGTGGCGCCAAAGTCAGGAGAGGACAACCGGAAAAAGCCATAAGTTGACTCCTTAGATGGGAGATCGAGCCCCGCGGCGTTGAAGAGCCGCAATGGAAAATACAGGACCCGGCAGCACGTGGGCGGGCGCGCATGTATACACAAACTACACCTTCATATATCCATGGGAATAATACTAGAGTGGAAACTAGCGCTTGTAAATATGCACACCCACACGGCACATTCAGAGAGAAACCGCCGGCACCCACAACAGTAGCCATTTGCAGGGGAGGTAAATTACTCCATTACCCTGTCCTGTGTCATTGATCCCCGGGCCTCGCCGTGCTTATAGCAGGTTTGTTAAATAGTAATGACATTGACCGCAGTCGATCCGTCTCCATTGGCGTTGGTAGAGCCGTCTCCATTTCAATCACTCAGCAGCGACACACACCTTTTTATAGCTTTTTTTCTTCCTCTTCATCTTTCTCCCTCTCGCTAGCTTCACCGCCATGGCCTTGTTATCTCAGGCGGGCTTGTAATGCCGTAAAACCGCCGGCAGATTAATTTACGACGGGGGTAATTTCAGTGGAGAAAATGTGGTGGAGCAGGTTGACGGCTGATTGAGAGCAAGATGGCTGATGGTCCTGGGAGGAGTGAGGGGGGCTAAATTGGAAGACAGGAGCGTGTTTGCAGAGTTAATAAAAGAGGCTCTGGCAACAAACTGAGATGAGCATTAGGGAGACTGCCGCAGAGTTTACTCTCCTCGACTGCGAATGCCACAACTGAATGTCAATATGGTCTCTTTGTCTCCGTCTCCTCTGTTGCCCTTGTCTTCTGCTCTCTTGCCCTTCTTTCCTCCTCCTCTTCCTCCATCTCTGCTCCGCTGAGCACACTACAGTGTCTTCGGCGGGAGCGGCGAGACAAAACGCCAGCGAAAATAATAGAGGGGGACTTGTAAATTCCCCACAGACACTTTTTACGGTTGCTTTCCACTCGCTCTGCTGCTTGTCAAACCAGACAATGCCTTCACACTAACAGGCGTGTGTTTGATGCGGGTGACAAGAAAAAGTTTAAAAGCCTGAGCTGGAATCGCAGCCAAGCTCAAGCTGTGGGAAACTTTGAATATTTAGCGGCTCGTACATTAGGTGATCAATTTGTTAGCTTGATTGCTAGTTTGTCTAAACTGTAAGTAATGACTGAGTGGGTCCAGTGGGATTCCAAAAATCTTTTAATTGTTTTACGGGACAGGAAATGCATTCAACGCCTCAAAGTGTAGTGGTGACGTAGAGAGGAGGGAGGGTACTGCTAACTGCATAACAGACAGGAAGTTAGCTAAAACGACGCCCACAGCAGCTTTAAAAGACACCACAGGCCTTGTTTTTCTTACCACTCTAGATATTTTTATTTTATCAGTTGGTCACATGACTCACTGACTAACCCACAGAGCTCCGTGCAGCGTTTTAGTCTTTTTGCTCATTGTTTTGTTGTTTTTTTAGGCCCACAACTTAAAAGGTGTAAGAATCAACCACCTGTTGAGCAGCATATTACCGGACTGGCTAAGTGCTGCTAACTGTATTCTGTTTATGACTGCAGCTTTTATTAACTTGTTAGCTCAGTTATCCGTGCAGCTAACTGGACAGTCGGTGTTTACAGAGCTAGCACAGGACCTTTTTGAAGTGAGGGGGGGAGAAAGAGGTTTTCAGGCCCGGGGCTAGCTGGTTAACATGCTAACTAGCATGACAATTATAGTTAATTTCACAATGTTTTAGAGTAAAATTCTTACATTTTGCACCTTTAATGTTTTAATTCTAAATCCTACACACTGGACCTTTAGCAGATTGGGAGATAAAGTCTAGGATAAAGCAGTACCCTACCTATAAAAATGTATGTCTACACTTTGATGACCGATCAACTACATAAAACCTTTATTGGGGCTTTAAATATGGGCAGTGAATTGTAATGTTATGATCAAATCAAAGTTGCAGTGAATAAATAACTTCAGCTCCTTTTTCCTGGAGGTGGACGACCCAATACTGAAAAACATCTTTGAGAAAAGACCTTCGCCTGTGCGCTGTGACAAGATGAGTCAGCATCAACAAAATACCATCTGCTTCTGTACTTGAGTCAAATCAAACAGAGAGAAAGAAAGTGGAAAGTCTTCTTCGTGACTTAGTGATTGGAAAGAACACTGAGTCCTGCTGTAAACTGCTCCTGTGTTGCTGATATAAGACGTGCAGAGACACTGTTGATAAAGATCCATCTGATGGAGCGATACCATGACTGCTAACTTAAAAACAAGCAGGTAGGTATGCTGAGAAGTGAGAGTTTTCTTTAACCACACTGGCAAGACTTAGTGAAATGGATATCCACTTGAAATGTGAGAACATTAGCTGGAATAAATTATACATATTCCTGACAGTGTCTAAATTATTCATCAGTTATGCATCAAATCAACAAAAAGGCAACCGGGGACTGAGGCTATGTTGCTCCGAGCTTTACAACTAATTAAAATAAACTTGGTTCCTCAAGCCCTTTCTCTTTCATAATTTACTCTCTTATTAATGTCTTAAAGGAGCCAACAAAGTGTGCAAGCGTGGGTGCGAGCATTCGGTAACAGTACGTGTGGGCAAACATGCAGCGTCAAGATCCAAATTCATCTACAATCACATCTCCGCGCGCATGAAATGTAACTGTGCGTGGGTACGGGCCGGTGCGAGCGTCTAAAAACAACCTCACCTCTTTGCAAACTGATTTTTCATGCTGTTCGCTCTACATGCTGAATCCGGGGGGTTGTGTGGGAAGCTCTGCGTTTGGACGACCCCCCCCCACCTCGTAGTCGGTCCTCATATCTCGCGCATATGACTGCACGCACGGCGGGTCAAGTCTCTGCTCTCCTGGTCGGCGAGTCAGAGACTCTCTTGCTAGTGGCTGATTGATCTTGTGGCGAGAACTGGAGGGAGCGGAGGGAACTCGCGTGGATTAGGGGGAAAATAAGGTGGGGGGGGGTTGTAAATCAACTTGTCGGAGAGGAGAACACGAGGCTGACGACGAAGAAAGTGTGAACTAACACTCATAAAGAGGACGAGAGGATGACAGAGAAAGCTGGAGGGAACTTGTGATTCCTGTGAATACTGATGTCTTTCTTTTTACTCCCACACGTACAGATCTCTTCGCTTTCAAGAACAAACACATCTGAGATCGAAAGAGAGCGAGGGCAAAACTGTGGGGGGGGGAGTTTAGTAGGGAGTTAAGTACAGCTAAAGCATACAGGTTGTTGTTCTCGCTGGGGAAATTCCTTTGGTGCTCCAGACTTTTCACTGAGGCAACAGGCTAGTGACTTTGAACCACTCCACAAAAGAAAAAGGGGTCCCTCTATTCTTACATTGTTCCTCCGCAACCCCAGTCGCTCACACACACATTATTTCTTGACCATTCCTCGCTGAGTAGAGTACATATGGATAGAAGTTCTGGCTCTTAATTGGTCGGTCCGTGCAGCCGTCCAATCGCTGCGACACAGCACGCACGTGAGACATAAATACTGACCGCCACATCTAACGGGACACCACTAATTGTCGGGTGCCCATAATATTTAAGTTCTTGTCGTGATCTGTGGTGCCATAGCTTCTATCCTTGATTTGCTTTTTACAGTCTGAAAAGCAGGTCACACTCTGGGAAACGGAAACGCAGCCGTCCAAAAAATGTCCGCCGAGAAAGAAAAGATGAACAGATGCGAATTCTATTAAGCTTCCCGTCAACTTTAAATTTAGCTGTCCTGGCGAGCGGATGAAAAGTGTGTCACTCGGTGTGTTTCTTGTCTTTCAGGCCGTTCTGCCGGAGAGAGCCAGCCAGACCCGCCTCGGGGAGCAGGAGGATGGAGAACAACATGTGACCGATCCGTGCACCACTGTCGACAGCATGCTTCGCCTCCTCCGGACCTTGGCCTTCTGCTTCTGGTGTGTTGTGCTACTTACCAAGCAGGCTGTGGCTGACGAAGAGGCCCTGTGGGGACCGACGGCATCGAGTGAAAACCCACCGGAAAAAAAACAAAGCTCTTCCTGGTGGCCAAAGCTTCCTTCAATTCCGTCGCTTCCTTCTATACGATTCCGTATCCCCTTCTACGGAAGCTCGGATGGTAACGACGAGGCTGTTGCGCTGACCAATACGGCCAACGGGCTGACAGAGCCAATCGATCAATTGCAAGACAACTCGGGTTCAGGCGACGGGAGCATTTCTGATGCCTCTGAGCCACCCACCACTTTGGCTCAGGGGCTCCTTACCAGCGTGACGAAGATAGGAACAGAATCACTTCCCACGGGGACATCAGATTCTCCAAACAGCGGCACAGCGCAGAGCCACAATGACACTCTTGTTTCAGACTCCTACTCTCCCACAAGCACTTCTATCAGAAACACTCTGTTCACCAACAGTCCCACAAGCACAGGCACCCCTGAACAAAATGCGACACATACCCACCCACCACGGGGCACTGCACCAGCAGCCGGGCCCAGCATGGGTGCCACTACACAACACCTCCCAGAGGAACACACTGATGGCGAAGATTTCACAGAAAAGATCCCGTCGACGATAGCGCCAGAAACTACAGTTCCCACTGCCTTGACATGGGCAGCAACCCAAACCACAACAACAATCCCAGGACTGGTGGAGACCGCACTGACCAGTAGACCCCCTCTGAGGTCCTCAGAAACCACGTCTGACAGAACACCACAAGACTCTACTGTTAGTGTTACCCTCCATGCCAGAGAGGCCACCGTGACAGAATCTCACCCCGCTCAGAGTGAGGCCGACCTAGGCTTCTCTGAGGCCAGGTCGAGGCCCGTGGAGGAACAGCTGGGGGTAATCACCACTGCCATGGGGATCGATCGCCAACTAGAATCCATAACAAGCACAACTGAGAGCCAAAGGGTTAACTTCCCAATAGCAGGAGGTAAGCAAAGTTAAAGGAATCAATAATGGCTGGATTGACTGAATAGGTGTGATCAATCACGTGCTGGCAGGTCTTAAGGGTTCAATAGATGGCTGTCAAAAGGCTGCAGACAGTTCGTTTGATCAATGACGTTTCTGACATGGTAAGTAGTCAAAGGTCGGGCATTAGCATAAATCAAGATATTGTTGAAACCTGGTCAACAATCATAAAGTGAGTCTGGAATCAACATTTACACGACTGCAAATGATGAGTTTATGTGCTGGAATGTCTGAGAGAGAGATCATAAATGCTTACTTTAGATTTGTTTTATATAATGTGGGTTTACTCTGTGGTGGTTTTAAAGGAGTAGCTCACCCAAAAATGAAAATTCAGTCATTTTCTGGTCACCTCCATGCTGATGAAAAGTCAAGTTCTGTAATCTGGAAAATATGGAGGTTTTCAGCAGCTGAAGAAGATGGAGACTTCTCTTAAAAAGTAAAAAAAAACAACTGAAAGAAACATAAAGTGGTTCCTTACAGCTCGCCTGGCGTAATCCAAGTATCCAGAATCTCCAGTTTCCAGTTTGATTATGAAAGACGTTGTTTCCCCCCCTTAACATGAGGTCGAGCTCATGCATGCTAACACTTTTAGCGCCATAGCTACAGTGAAGATTTCAGGGTTTACAGCCATTTCTGAGCCATAACACTGTTTTACTGTTTTGTTTTTTTCTAGTTATATTGTTTTTTGTTTGGTTCTTTTAAACAAAAAAATAACAAAACAGTAAAACTATGATTTATGTCTAACGACTGGGAAAAACCGAAACAAAAAAAGATAAAATGGCAAAAAATCTACACTGTAGCTGGTTAGCTAAAAGCATTAGCGTTTGTGAACCACTGGTTCCTGACACTTGGACTGACTATTTTGGTTGTTTTTTTTAATGTTCTTTCGTTTTGTTAGGTTATATAAAACTAGTTCCCATTGACTTCACTTGTTTCAGAGAGTGCTGCAGTTGTTTTACATTCCAGAACTGTTTTTGCGGACTACAAAACTTCACTTGACCGGCATAAGGATGAGGAGATAATTACTGAATCCGTTCCTTTCATAGACAGACATTAGCTCAGGCTACTGATCGTGCGGACAAACACATTCCAACAACATGAATTCAACATCTTAATTGTGTTTCCAACGCTCGTTGTCTACAGACCACAACGCGGAGACGTCTGAACGGAGAGCAAAGCAGCAGAATCTGTTGCTCAATCTCTTGGATGGGTTAAAAGGCTTTTTGAGTGATGCGTTGTTGTTCACTGGCCACATCCAAACCCAAAGTTAATTTTTGCGTTTCACAATCACTTTCGGGAAATCTTAACTAATCCCTTAAACACTCTTTGATGAGTTTTCAAGCAGCGATTCCACGCCAACATTTCATAAGCCATTACCTCCATGAATGGAAGGAAACAGTATGTGATTGAATTCTGCTCGATGGGGATGGTGCTCTCTACAGAGCTGCTGGTTTCAGGGAGGCTTTGATACGACACTGAGGCAATACCTCCTTATCCACAGCCCATCCCCCAACACTGGTCACAGTCTGGTGTCTGTATCCCTAATGAGTGTTCAGAGGAACATCCTCCTGCAGGTACGGAGACATTCATCATATCAGGTCAAAGGCTGAGCCTGAAGATGATGAGTTGATTATTCTCAGCCGGGGAGGGACGGCATACGTCTGATAAAACCTTGATTGTTGTGGTGGATGTATACGCACAGCGGTGTCTGCTTGGTGTAGGATGTGGTGATATTCTGCTAGTAAGAAAGGTGATTTTTGAGCCTCATTCCCAACTCGTCAACAAATACTGATGCTTTGGAATCTCAAAAATCTTACAAACTGAAGCTTTAAGCAGGTACAAAAAAATTCAATAAAAAAGCTTAATTGTCAATAGAAAATCAGACTGTTGACCTTCGTGTAACCAACGCCCACGTTGACCAGAACGCTTCCAATATCAAAACCTTCTCTCCCTCCAACACATTCTGAATTTTAAGTGCAGATATATGAAATCTGTGTGTGGAGTTTAGTACAGCGCTGATGCCAAATATGTAAATTTTCTGCGGTAGGCTTACAGTCGTACGTTCCATTATGTAGATCCTTCCAGTTCACAGTTAACATTTTTTTGGCGTTCACTAAAAGTATGCAATAAAATATGTATCTCTCAAATGCCTCCTAATAGGGAGTAGAAAGATATATATATATACATATTTAAATGTTAGCACCCGCCATTAGTTCAAAAGCACAACGCAAATGATCTCAATTTCCTGTATTTAAGCAACTTAAAATGAAATGTTACGGCCCATTAGGTAGTTGTTTTGGAGCTTTTTCAATCATAGGAGACAATCATGATGAAGGAGTTTCTTTTTCATGCATGATACAAGAAAAAAGCTTAAGCACAGCCGCTAAATGGAGCTTGAGATTGAGATTGTTCTGTCAACTGCTGTATCCTGAGGTTACAAAATGGACTGAGGCCGAGCTCAGCGTCAGACAAAACCGTAACAGCAGCGGGAATACAAAGGTGAAAGTGAAAGCGTCCATTCGGGATTCGGGATGCTTGTGCTGAAAGTCACGTTTTTGTGTTTTGTCTGCGGCACCCCGTGTTGTGTCTGCACTCGGTTTTTTCGGTCGTGCATGCAGAAACGATGGAGGGGGGTGTGTGCTGGCCCGGGTGGGGAGGGCTTCTGCTGCTGCTGCTACTGCTGCTGCTGTGGCCACGTATCAGTATTCCAAGCGCGCACTCAGCGAAACCAGCCCCTCTCCTGTGGGACCGTCCGCTCGCCAGTCGCCGTTCACGGATGCTGAACATGGCTTCTTGCCATTTAGTCTCCTCCCTCCCTCCCTCCTTTTTTCTTGCAACCTCTGTACAAAACACAAATCCCCGTCACTTCTCTTGTCACAGCCGCGGCTGCTGTGAAGGTTGGAAAGACGTCTTGACGGGAAAGAGGAGGGGGAAGCTTCTGGTCATCCGTGGAGGAAAATGACAACCATGATTAGGGAAGGGATTACACCTTGCCAAAGGACACGGGGGGGGACTAATATGAAAATGAAAGCACGGCAGCCCTGCATTATCATACATTATCCCTATGTGAATATTCTGTCTGTGTGCCGGAACTGAATTTTTAAAGCCGCGTCGTCTCTCTGCTGGAGGTGTGGCTCATGACCACATAGACGGGGGGGGGTTCATTGATCGGGAGAGTGTTTGCCGGGTGGCGGTGCCCTTGAGGAGGCCGTCAGGTAAAAAGAAAAAAAACAGCATTGGTCTGCATCTGTGTCGAGGACAACATCTGACAACGAAGGCAGTTATGAAAGGAGAGGGTCAAGGCTGATGTGGATTTTCTTCCTGAGAGCTTCCCTCCTTCTTCTTCTTCTCACCCCTCCTCCTCCCTTTTCATTACTGTAACGGCGAGACCGGACTCTTAACGCACTCCATTAACACCTGCGAGGATATATTCTCCCTGTGATTGGAGCGCCACGCCAAACAAGATAAAGTGCAGCCACTGACCTTACGGAAATGGGTTTTAAAAGCAGAGCGTGTGACGTGAATATCTGATGTCCTGGTATAGAATTGACATGTATAAAGGGGCTTTAACACTGCGCTGACTTTAATATTATGTTAATCTTTCTCATAATGACTTCTTTTACCGGAGAGAGCCCGTGAGTTTTAAGACACTGGAGGGATCAGGCCTGTTTGTTTTTAGGATCTGACCCACAGCTCTCAGGCTGACAGGGGTGGACTCAGGATGTGTGAGGGGCGGGGAAATGAGAAGGGCACCAGCTGTATGCAGGGGGGCACCGGAGCACAGGAAGTGATGACGTGTTTATAGTGATATATTTTGTCCACTCGAAGGGCACCCGAGAAGACACTTCTTAATGTTTTGTCCACAAGAAAGGCACTTTAGTGGACACTTTATTACATTACATTGTCCTTTGGAAGGGGCACCTTAAAGGACACTTTTTAATGTTTTGTCCACTAGAAGGGCATCCCAGAAGACACTTCATCTAATTTTGTCCATTGCAAGGGCACCTTAGACAACAGTTTATCATAATTTGTCTTCTGGAAGGACACCCTAGAGGACATGTTATCATGTTCTCCACTGGAAGGGCACCCCTAAAGGACACTTCTTCATGATTTGTCAGATGTAAGGGCACCGGAGAGGACATGTTATCTAACAGGCAAATATTCAGTTATGAAGCAATCTGGATTATTTCTCATCTTTATTCAAGAGCTATATTATAGTAAGACCTCACGCCGTGATGGAGCCTTAGTTACCGTCTCAAAAATGAGCGGTATTAGCAACAGCGTGATGCAATTCAGTGCAAGTACGTTAATAAAAAAAAAAAGGCAAGCTGAGGTTTCTCACTCGTAACATCCCATTTATCTAATTACGAGCATCCGACTCCCTTCTGCGCGGCCGTCCGACGCATTCCTCTTTTCTTTCCTTCTTATCACTCTGAGTGTTTGCTACAAGCCCACGCATGTATTCTTTCACAAACTCTCTCTGGGGGCTCGCGTAGATAAAGCAGAGTGTAACGGAGTGCAACATCATCTTTCGCTTATAATCTCTGGAAGCTGGAGATATAATGAGGAGCTGTACGCTGAGTGCCACACCGACAAAAAGTGCCTCAAAAAGTTTAGATTCAATTTAGGCCACATCTGTGCATTAAACGTCAACCTTAACGCTCCGATTCCAGCTTCTTAAACGTGAATATCATCTGGTTCACAGGTTGGTTGCAGACCAAACAATAGATCATAGATTCATCGACAATGAAAACAATCGTTTGCTGCAACCGCGATTGTCCTACTTTGAGCACACGAAGGCCAAAACAATGTACTAACGAGGCAGCGAAAATGATAATTCAGCACTTGTGTACCGTCGAGCTGCTCAATAAGTAAAATGCAGCCTCTCCCTCTCATCCCTTCTTTGCTTTTATTTTCGCTCTGTCAGCAGAGACTTTGTACATAGCTGGTCATCAGTAATTCTGCTTGCTTGCTTGTGAGTGAGCGAACATGTTTTGCTGTCCTCATATCCCGTTTGCAGAGCAGATCTCGTTAGATGCTGTAATTTAATCAGCGCAGATCTGAGATGCTGCTGGGATCTGGATCCGCCGTGCTGCTGCGTCTCCCTTCCAGTTTTTTTTTTTTTTTATGTTTTCGCTCGACAACACAAAACAGCAGCTTGACTGTAAAAACGAAACGGTTGTGAAGGCAAACGCTTTTCAAGGCAAAAGAGCTTCAAAACATTTTTTCCTGTTCGAGTCGGCTGCTGTCAGAACAAAGATTCCTTTGACTCGCGCTATTTGAGAGTCTAAGCTGTTAAAAGGTTAAAAAAAACAAACAAAAAAAAAACAGATACGCTGGTTGAGAGAGAGATTCTTGGGTTATTTATAATTATTAAATCCACAGTGAAGTTTACTGTTTGCACTCAAGACAAGACATCCCGCCTCTGTTTGTGTTTGATATCTACATTTGAGGGTTCAATGCAAAAGAAAGAAAGAAAGAAAAATGGGCCTTTATGTGTAACATCAGCCGATTTATCTATATTGGAACTTTTGACCCTCTAAAATAGGAATCAGATTCAAAACCCAACAAACAGGAATCAAGATCTGTTAAAAACCTTCAGTGCAACTTCATTTTTTTCAGCCAAATGACAAAAATTCACCCACAGCCTTTCTAAATCAGATATGTTACTAATTTAATAGGTAATGAATTAATTGCCTCCCTCATAAAACACTTGCAAGCTGACTGTATTGTACTTTATATGTTGCATTATTTACACCCGAGTTTATCATCTTGACGTCCGGCCCGATTCCGTCTTCCAGCTACTGATCAACAGCAGACTGGCGTGAAACAGTCGACCGTGCCGTAAAAAACTGAATTGTTGGACCGACTTAACACACATAAAACATTGTGTTCAAATCCATTTTTAAGCAATTGTGTTACTCCTGCCTTTAAAACCTCAACAACCACAAAAATGTCTTCAGACCACCAAAAAAACAAAACAAATGTGAGATGCTCAAACTAAAGAATTGTACAATTGTTACGTTTGTATAACGCTTATTTACAGATACAAGGACTTTAGACACCTTGGAATTGTCTTACCAACGCGCGTACTCGCCTTTAAGGCCTCGAGCCTCGACATTTGATATTTGTTTTACAGCATTTATCTCTGTTGCTCATCGCCCTCCGTCTCCTTTGGCTCAGACAACATCTCCAGCTGTGTGGAGGCCCGCGCTTGCAATAAGGCAGATTTTGCTTGGGAGGCTTTTAAAACTCATAATTAACTCGGGGCGCTCTGAGCGTGGCCTAGATTACGTCCTGTGGCGTGGCAGTAGCTCGCGTTGCCTGGTAGCTGTTGGGATTGTAGCTCATTATTCCTCCTACTGGTCCTTATGTGTCTAGAAATCTTTATATTAATGATTATTTCCGAGGCTATAAACTAACAGTGTACCTGTTATTCCTGGCTTCATCATCAACAGATTTCCCTCAATACTGTCCCAGATCTCGCACTGTTAAACACTCGCATCTTCTGCGACATATTTAAAGGGAAAACAGACTCTGTTTCTTCTCCTGTTTTTCTCTCTCTGAGCTCTGCGACTGAAACGAGGGGGGTCTGGATCTAGGATGGACCAGGATGTACACGCCCGTGCACACGCACGCACATCAGGATGTCAATGCAATTAGACTACAGAGGGGCCAGACGACTGCGCCATGGACGACTGGCCTCTAACTAAATGGATGATAGGCCGATCCGTTTGACAGAACTGGGTTAAGAAATATAGTCCCCTCCATTTCCTGCAGCTCGAGGTCTCAGACATTGCTCTGACCGGAGAACAGAAAAAGGGTTAAACCTCCCTTTCTTTTGCTTATCTCTTCCTCCTCAGACTGCACTGTTGTGTTCCCTGATCGTCTCATAGGTTAAACTGCATGTGTCTTCCCAGGGCGGCCAGGCAAAGAGGATAAGGAGGATGAGGAGGCCGAGGAAGGCGCGGCTCCTTCAGCAGACGGGGACGTCGGTTTGGCAGACACCTCCACGCCATCCGCTAAGCCGCTGACGCCATCCCAGCCACGGAGCACAGGTGAGGAAAAAGCTAATTCCCTCAGACGCTGAACAAACGCTGTGACTTACTTGGAACTCCGCACCGTCAGGAGGGACAGCATGCTGCTGCTTTCACAAAACATCCTGTAGCTGCTTCAATATCAGTAAATCTGTCAGAGGACAATTACCCCGCATCCCTCGCCTGAAGCCTTTAATTGCTTCCAATGGGAGGAGAAAGCTGCTCGTTCAAGCTGTGACTCTGCACAACTCCTGAGGAAAAGAAAAGACTGGGAACAATCGCTGAATATTCCCCCCGTACTGTCACCGATCGATCCGATGCCTTTTTAAAAAGCGGAAAACACACAAAAGTATTGACCGAGTATTCAACGACAGCAGAGTTAAAATGAAGATTTCCTGCACACGTCAGATGCAGCTTTTTGTTCGGTTTGGGAATCTATTCTTTAAGGCAGGGTTGCTCTTATTATCGATTAAACACACAAGAACAATGTAGGTGCAAATACTGGAGAGAATCAAAGCTTGTATGTTCCAAGAGTTTTTTTAATACTTGCGCTTTTATCCACATGTTTCTATGCACATTTGCAATTTCTGCACCACCAGCTGCTTATCTACACCAAGTAATCAACTAACTGATGGTAGTGGATCAACTCCCATTTCATTATTTCTGGGAAAAAAGGTAAAAAATTGCACTTTATTTGGATTAGAAGCTCGACTATTGGCAGTTAAAACACTCAAACCAAGGACGTTAACATCTTCCGGTACCTCTTACTTCTAACTTTCCTAACTGGCTCTTATTGATGCTGTAAGTCTTTAAAAAAGGGCTTACAGATATATCACTTCATTCTTACAAATGCCCAAAACAGCTGGGCAAACATCTCTCGAAAAGAAGTAAGAAGTACTTTTCTTGGGGACTATTTAGAGCGGTGGATTAATACACAATTGGTGCCTGAGCGAGCGTCGCATGCAGGAATGAATCCAACTAAACACGTTCACTCTTTGGACAAGAATGGAGCTGCATGGCACAGAAGAACAGGCTGTATGAGGCTTTGACACAGATAAGTTGGTACAGTAGAGTGACAATAAGAACAAAAATGTCATTATCTAACAGTAAATCTGCTGTATTATCACCAAAAATCCTTAAATATAGTCCATTCTTCACTTTGTTTTAATCCCTCATCGCTGACTTGACTCCGGGTGAAATATGTTTCAGATTCACTTTCAGCCCAGTTCTCAGGAGCAGATGTAACCCACATTACCTCGCCCAGAATAGCAGATGTTGTCAAGTGATTTTTAAAAATAGACCTGTCAAATGTGCCACTCGCTGACGACGGGACACTACGGGACTCACCGGCCTGGTGCGTCACAAATTAGTGACCGAGACAATGACGTTATTGTAGCAAAGCTCAGTTGATGAGAGTATCCGCTGCAAACAAACTGATTTACAGTTACCATACAGGCTCTCCTATCTGTTTCAATTGACCCGCCGCGTGAACTGCGTCCATCTGAGAAGCAGCCTCGCGTGTTTCCCCCCAACACCCACGACCGGCCCCTCGTCAGTATGCAACGCTCCGACTTCTCCGCGAGCTCCGTCTAAATTGCTTTTCTCTGAAGTGAGCCAAATTGAAAATGAAGGCAATCAGATGAGAACTACACGGAGCTCTCAGCGCCGTGACGCAGAATCAACACGAAGCCAATTAAGATTTCTGTGTTCTGTTTTTTTTTTTGTTTTTTTTCTCTTTGTCGCAGCAGTTGTCGTCCGCGTAACATCAAACGAATCCTTCACCTTTATAAACTCGGATTGAGGTGCCTCAGGTGAGACCTCTGAAGGTTTTAATGGCAAAAACCCAGAGAGAAATGAGGACATAAGTACATCCCCCCTGTGCACTAATAATGTTTCCACCGAGGACTAAATGAAACTACTCCTCAAAAAATGATCTGTGAAGCATGTCCGGTAATATTGGTTTGCTGATTTCTCGGCTCATTAGCGTTCATTCATCTTTTTAGACCGTGCGCCTTTGTGTTAATAATTAACCGAATCATCTCAAGGCAGAATTCTTGTGATTTATGCTGAATTTCAAATCAAATATTCACACTAATCTGCGCTTAATAGCTGCCGGGCATTTTTTAAAAGGAGGGTTTGACGCTGAATACTGCCTCGTTGATCAAGAGAGAGCTTGATGTGTGGTTTTTAGCCGTGCTATCTGGGGAGGGAAACGTCCGTCGTCTTTGGGTTGGTCTGCCCACTACTTTGGCCCAAAGTGAAATATCACAATGAAATATGTTTCAGTTTTAAGCATTAAAAAAAGCTGAAATTATCCACAACATGTCAGGAAATAACGATTTTTAGGTTTTCATGTCTATGTATAATGTTGAATACATATTTACTGAAGTTAGCATGCTAACCAGCTAACCCCAGCCCGCCCCGGTCCGAAAACTCATAGTTCAGACAGCTAGCTTCACGGCTAGCTAAGCTAATGGCAGCTACAATTAGCAGCAATTCGCGTTCCTCTGGTGATATACTGCCCCCTATTTGTTGTGAGTACGATTTATTGTGCGCACCAGATAGTCTGTGCAGTTTGGTGCTGAGCAGAGAGTGTGTGTGGTCGTCAGTGGAATTAAAACGAAATCAAATTTGAGAAGTTGAAACAACCTCTCGCTTGGTTTCCAGGCGCTTTGCCTTCACGCTGTGTCCGTCTACTGTAGATGTGTGCACTGTCCCCACCATGAGAGAACTGTTCCCACAGGAATGTGTCAGATGACCGAGCAGCACGCAGCGGAACGTAACGCTCTCATCCGTCCTTGTACCGCAGCCACCACATACCAAAACCCCCGTCCAGGCCCGGCAGCTATTGGCACGAGCAGGGGGGCAACAAAACGTGGCACTAATTCAATACGCATCACGTTTTTTTTTTCTCCTGAGTCGTGGCATACGAACCCTCCCCATCGCCCTGGAAAGTAAACAAATGGACCGAGAAGTCATTGGCATAACAACCGCGCTGAACCCCACCTACTTTATCAGCGGCCTCCACACTCACACACCGCCTGCAGCTGTGTGTTTGTTTCTACACTCTGGCCACAGTTTTTCCCACACAGCTGCTGTCTGCTCTGACAGGATGACACTGTCAGTGCAGTCATATTTAATACCATCATCTAAAGCTGCTAATGTCAGGACTTTTCTAGAGTATTAAACACAGCTCCCCGTGACTCATATGGAGTCACATTACACATTTCACATTTCTCACTCTGGTGCTACAAGTAATGATTACTGCTACCACTGATCAATCTGCCGACTGTTGGCCGTGCTGTCGGCACGGAGCTATCTTGCAATGTCGGTCAGTCGGTCGGTCAAACGCGACTGGATGGATTACCATGAAACGTGCATATTTAACACTCGTGGTTCCCAGATGATAAATCCGAATGACCCAGTGACTCCCTGACTTTTCCCCTGGTGCACTGTGAGGTTGACGTTTGTGGGTTTCAATAAAAAAAAGTCTAAACTATTGGATCGTTTGTTATGAAATGATGCATAAACATTCATTCATCATCTCCTGAGGATGAATTATTATCATTTTGATTTTGATCCCCTGACTTTGAATCCCAGTCCCATAAACCACAGCTGCACTTTCGCTAATTAGCTATTGTAAGGAAGCTAACATGCTTAAAACTAAGATGGTGCTCTTGCTAAAAAAAATGCTGCTTGCCTGCTTGAAATCCAAAGATCCAGTAGGTTATATATTAATACAGCCTTGTAAACAGCATGTTAGCTTGAGCGCAGCTGTAGATTCTTGTTGTCATCTCAACTTATTCCAGTTAAATCAGTTTTAGTCCATTAAATGTCATAAAAGTGTGCAAAACACGTCTATCACAAGTTCAAATTGCTTGCTTGGACCAACAGGAAGTCCAATATTTGGTACTTTTACCTGATTTTGTGACATTTGTCAGATTTTATTAGGCAGAAATAAAATAAAATACATATTTTCCCTCTTACGTGTCACACTAGCTATCAGTCTAGTTTGTTTTGGTGTGGTTTGCAGAGTTTTGGAGATATATTTTCTTTCCATGCAGTGTGCAGTTAATGATGGATGAGAAGCCGGCTAAGTTTCTCATCCATCCTGCACACAACAAGGCCAGTGGGCTCATCTCGAGCAGCCTAACCTTGATCAGGATCTCCAAATCTGTATTTTTAATTTTGGCCTTAAACTGTCCCCTTTAAAACACCTCAGGACACTGTGTTTATAGTTCTGTGAATCCCTTCCGGCAAATAAAAAGTCATTATGTAACAGGATGTTTTAATGGCTGTGCCGCTTGTACTTTTCCTGGCAGAACAGCAGCATTGTTTCAGCGCATGGAGGCTCTGAATGTTACTGACCGATGCCAACGTGACGCCATTTATTGCTCTCAACAACACAGTCCAGCGCCACGCCGAGGGATCGTTATGAGAAGGGTGCAACGAGGGAGCTGTCTCAACATCGTTTCGCTTTTTGTTATTAAATATTCACAAAGGATTCATCTAAAAAAAAAAAAAACTGAGCGTCATTGCAAAAACAAAGCTCCTCCGAAAATACTGTGAGGACGTGATAAAGCTTCAAAAGACGGCTCAGGGTGTCTGAAAAAAAAAAAAAAGGTGCTGCGTCATCACGCAACAGTGGAAGATGCAGCAGCTGGCAGTCGGGTAATATTTCCTCGAGCTTGACGTTTTCATCACGACCTGCGACGATGATTCAGGTCTGGGGTCAGGAGATGAACGAGGGGGGAAAAAAAACGGTGAAGACTTACTTTGTCGACAGGCGAGACAGCAGCGTGGCACCAGAGCGTACAGTAAGCTAAATCCCTCTGCCACTCCGGAGGATCCGAGGCAGGGAAAAGAGCTGGGGTTTGTTCGCTTTGGATACAGAAAGGTGTCAACGCCATAAACACGTGCAAAATGCAACCAATACGAGCGCACACGGACACAATTGTACAAGAAGCAACATTAACATTAATCCAAGTAAAAGGAGGCTTCAGGGCCGTTTGCACCTCAGCACCATCAAGGTCGCGTTGAGCACCACTTCACTCTCCTCCGCAGAGCCAAAAGCTGCAGATTTCCAGTTGAACACACTGTGATTGAAGCAGCAGCTGCCATGCGTCGAATCTATGCGATGCAACAACAAAAAAAGAAAAAAAAACAACAGCCGAGAGCAGCAGAGGCAGAAGACATAAAGCATGGGAAGAGAACAGGCAGCCAACGAGAACAGAATAGTCTCCCCGTCTAAAAATAACAAAAACCCACCTATGGGAGTTTCCCCTCTTTAAAGGCGGGTGTTGAAGGGAAATCATAAACAAAAGGAGCGAAATTGGGGGACCAGGACAGGGTGGGATGGGAAATGCACGGACCCAAACGCATAAAAGTACATCAAAAAGGCGGACGAGAAAGACTTAAAACGAAAACACTGCAACCACATGAATTCCGCTCGTAGTTTTATGTAGGAGATGAATTAGGCATCGTCAGTCTATACAGAAGATTTAAGGGTCTTGATGTCTGCACATTTAGGTTCTTAAACTGGCATGGGACGCCGCCACCCGATGTAATGCACTCCCCAGACGTCTCTGGACACATTTAAACCCCGCCGTTTTTCAACAGATTTACGTCAGTGCCTTTCCGTCGCGTCTCTGATCTAACAGAGGAAATTACTGCAAAACGTATTTACGAGCGCACGCTTCGCTGAACCCACCCGCTGCGTGATTTACTGCGCCGTCGGGCCATCCTCGTTCATTTATCCACGTCTCTGCGCCGCGCCAAAGCACCTGGCTCTTTATGGAGGAGTGATCGTCTCTGATAGGCTCGCAGCAGAAAAAATGACGGATGAGCCTGCGTGTGTGCAGATGACAGTGGCGCAATTAGAGGCTGCTGCCTTTATTAACACAGCCAGACGCTAGTAGAGGGTCTCAATGTGTTTGTCTCTGTGGTGGAAAGATAGCATATGCGAGGCGGTGGTTATGTTTTATGGAATAGAACGAAAATCAAAAATCAGAGTTGTCTCTCAGCAATCTACGGGGGCTTACTGCTGTGTGACGCGACTCGCGCAACGTCTCCCTTCTCCCCTCCAGCAGATTGAACTGCATAAACGTGCACGGCGCAGACGAGCTCTGCAGGCGCCTTCCGTCACTTTAACACAAACAGGTTTTTTTTTTCAACATGGTTAGTATTTAAATTTCCAAAGCGAAGCCATTTCCTGCGCAGTGTCTAAACGCCGTCGAACGCAATCATAATTAAACGTGCTCGTGCAGAAAACTCCAGATGGCTTACGTAATGAGAGAGAAACTAGCTCTGTGGTTCTGAGTGGGCTGATGTCGAACACACACACACACTCACACCACTGCCTCTTCTCTTTTTTTTTTCGCCCTGCTCAGTTTGAAGTTGCCTTCTTGCAAGCTTTTAAACAGGATTAGCACATTGAGAGGATAGCATGCTTTCACCACGTTGGACATGAGCCAGTTTGTTTGCTGGCTCAGATACTTTGATACGCTGACTAAATGCTTCTGTGTTTTTCTCACGAGCGCACGATTAGTGATATAAAATTCAATGTTGACAGCTGTTGATTCTCTTGTTGTTGTCTTCCATTTCAATTATGCATTCAGATATTAAAGGAGACGTATAATGCTCATTTTCAGGTTCATAATTTTTATTTAAGGTTAGTTTTCTTATACTGTCCAGTGGACTGTGTTCCACCTCTGTCTGAAATGCTCCGTTTTAGGAATACCCCTCCGATTACCAAGTCTTCTCTGATTGGTCAGCTCACACACGCCTGAGCCAGCACCTCTAACATCAACAAAATCGATTGCTAAATCAATTCTAACGGGCCAAACTAACAGCCAGGCATGGATCATGCAAATGTGTGACATGGTGACGTAATGTGATGTCACAAAGTCTCAGAATTAAAGGCGGGACTACTGACGAGGCACATTGCACAAGAAACACTGAAGGAAAGCAAGAAAAAAAAAAACATAATGACCATTGAATTTCTTCTCTCTTTTCAGACATTCCCCTGGACACTGAAGACTGGATGTCCAGCCTGACAGACAGCGACGCCACCTTCCTTCCAGACTGCAATAAAGAGCGCTCTGGGATCTGCAACCTCTCCGACACTTGGGAATCCACAACCCGCTCAGACATTAAGCCCACGCAAAACACCACTGCTGCGAACCAATCAATCAACCCCTTCCTGATCCCGGCTCCGCTCATGTTGGTGCCGCTGTACACCGACTGGAACAGTGCCATGGCAGCTTGGGGCCTGGCCTGGGAGGCGCACATTTACGGGGCTGGTTGCGCCTTTGCGATGCTAACCATAGCATCAGCGCTCAATCTGCTCTGCTTGCCGTTACGATGCCCATCCGGATGTGGCTACTTTGCTCTGGTCAGCCTGTTTCTGCTAGCTGCTGGTTGTACCAGATCTTTCTCGCTCCTGTACGATGCCTACGGCCACCAGGACCGTTTACCATCCACAGAGGCCTCGCTGATGCTCTACGAAGCACCGTTTCCCTGCTTGACTGCAGCGTTCGGTCTGGTTTTCCTCCTCCTCTCCATGCGCTCAAGGATGCAGCTGTCCTACTCAGCCTTCCAAAGACCCTGTTTCCTGGCCTGCCTGGTTTTCCTGCACTTTGCCGCTGCATTCGGACCAGTGACGCTACTGAAGTTTTACCAGCAAAAGCCTCCCCTTTGCCTCTTTCTTTCACTCATCTCCCGTGGAGCCTTCGTAGCACTGGCCACATTTCTCTCTACTGCCTATTTTGTATTCTACATCTACGTACGGGCGGATTCCAAGCACATCTACCACCTGAACAACACGTCTCCAACGCCGGCCGAGCGCTACAACCGCTGCCCCTTCGCAGAGAGCCGCGACTGGGACCGCGCTGCTGTGACCGTTTGTCTTTCAGCATTGTTTTCCTTAGCATGTGCAGGACTGCAGTTGTATGCAATTCTCAATGCTATGGGTGTTGCTGGTGGAGAGGAGGTCTTCCACCCTTGGCCCTGGTGGGGTTTTCAGTTCAGCTGCAGACTGTGTGAGCTCGGCGTTTGTCTCACTTTAGCCTTGGTGGTCGCACAGCCGGTCTACTGTTCTGACCACCTCCCCGCTGCAGGGAGCTGCTGGACTGAGCTATTGGCCTCCAAGTCTCCCATCCTGCCTGGGAGCTACCAGTGGTCCCTGAGCCAGCATGAGAAGCTTGCCATCGTCGATACCGTTGGGCTTGGAGAATCAGAGAGCCTTCCTCTTTACACTCTGATGGACGAGAGGCTTGGTAGCAGTCTGAACGGTCTGGACCTTCTCTACCACAGCAACAGGGCCTTGGCATACCGGGACCTCGACTTGGATTTGGACTTGCATGGTTCAGGGAAGCCAGGGGATGGAGGAGGCGAGGAGCCCTCGGGTGGATCCTCGTTTACAAGTGACTCCACCACAGACCTGCGGCCACCTTCGCCCATCAACCTGCGCCGCAGCATAGACGAGGCGCTCTTCAGTGAGGCCCTCTTTCCCATGAGCCTCTTCAGTCCTACAAGGCCGATTCGCTGCAGTGATCTATCTGTAAACAACCACTGTGCACTTCCCAGCAACGGCCTCTGTGATCCTCTCTCAGCTGACCCTGGCCTTTATCGGACCTCTTCCTGCGTGGAGATGGACTCTAAACCCCAGCCCCCTTACACCCAAAACCAACGAGACACTGTTGAAGGTGCTCCGCCATCTCCCTCCCTGTCCTCGTCCTCGAGCTGTTCGTCTCCTGAGCGCTGGAGGGGAAGCTCTTCCTCCTGTTCCCTCTACCGAGCCTCCCTCGGAGGCTCCTCGCTGGTCCTCTGCCCGAGCCCAGAGAGACAAGCCCGCCAGCTTCTCCAGCAAGGCGGGATGGGCAACCTGCCGTCCTCTGGCCATGCTGACCCACAGCGGCTTTATCAAACACTGGGCGCAGCCTCGCAGGAGAGCCTGGACCTGGACATGTCGTCCGAGGCGGACCGATCCGTGCAGGAGGAGTTCATCAATGTTTGCAGACAAATCGATGCTTTGAGCATCTGCAGCGAGACTATTGATTTATAAAGGACAGACAGGTCAAACAAGGGTTCACGGAGGACGTATTAAGGAGGATGTCTGCTTTGTGTGGCACGTACAGCCTATTTGGTAAGGCAAGAGGAGTTTTTGTGTACACGATAGTTGCCAAAATCAAGTTTTTGGAGGTTTGATGAGCTTTTCTTGAATGTCTTTGAGGGTCTAAGTGCCAAGAATGTCAAAAGCCAAAAGGTAATTTGTAACTTTTACATGTTTGATAAAGGCTGGTAAAGTTTGATATAGTCAAAAGAATAGTAACATTTTACTGAGTGGAAAAATAGCAGGAATTTATTTGTACAAATGTTTTTATTGCATTCCAACATTCCAATAGATAGTACTGTGACTGAACTAAGCACTTATTAAATACTACTGAAGTCTTTCTCAGAATATCATCCTCATTAAATCTCATGTTGAGCAAACGCAGACTAGAATTGTTTGTCAAGCTATAAACTCTCCATATCAACATGCCTCACATCTTAAACTTGCAGTTACAATGCGGCAGTGCCCTCTACTGGTCAAACGTACACTATGTTACCTTTATCCTCCCACGTTTATCACCAATGGATTGTGCTTCTACTTACACTGAGAGCATCTTTTACGACCGGCTTACTAATTTATTTATGTTCAAGCATAACTGTGCTCAACACATTGTTTAATAAAGTTTGTTTTATAACACTTGGCTTCTTTTCTTTATGGTGCGGAGTGATACATGACAGTAGTCCACATACAGTTTTAAGGTTTTTTATTTTTCTTTACCATACTGAACAGCAAAAGCAACTTACTCTGTTGAGTGTTTTTACTGTAAACATATTCAGAAGTGATATTCCTCAAAAAATCCACATGGATTTATTGATAGCCGAGTCGTTTCAATCCATCTAAAAAGCTTATTGGTTTGGTTGCTGGTTGCAGAAGTTATCCGTGTGTTCTGGCAACATATTGCAATTGATTGAAGGTGAAAACATCATTAAAAAAAATGCAACACTAAAAAAAAACAACTGTAAACCTAGTAACTCGCTTAACACTATATTGGTGCTTTTTAGATGGACCAACAGGACTCAGTACTTGACAAATTAGACATTTAATAGACCTGAAGCTTCTCTTTAGATGTGAAACAATAACAAGCAGCCATCACTTCCAACTCAATATAGGTATATGTTTCTCCATATAATTTTTCATGTACATCCTCTTGCAATTTTGTCCAATTGCAAGGCGTTTGTTAGTCAAGTGAACCCTGTGCAGGGTAAAGTACATCAGCACGTTAAGAGAAAGAAACTCAACCTTGAACGATCTGGGACTTTATTAAAAAAAAAAAAAAAAAAAAAAAAGTACATCTGGCAAAGGACATCCAGTATGAAAGTGTTAGAAAAGCCCTACACAAGCTGAATGATAACACAGCGACACTGCTTCAAAGTAAGAAAAAGGAGGCGAGAAGGTGTGTAAGCATTATGCGTTTTCACTGAGCTGTGCAGCCTTTATATCCTTCCTCGTTTCAAGGCATATCTCTGGTAAAAAAAAAAAAAAAAAATACAAAAAAAAAACAGACAGAAAAATGAACCGGTCATTGAGAACTTATGCCACATTGTGGGAACCCAGGAATGAACAAGCAACAAGGTAACAAGCATCTTGTTGCGCCAATTTTGGTTTTTGAGGTTACAAAAGAAGAGAAGTGTCAGAGGAAGTGTAAATACACTTGGCAGTATGTATGCAATTACAATAAAGCAGAATATAAATATAGCCATGTTTGGCTTAGTGAAAAAACAAACATGCATATCAAAAAACGCTTCATGCTCAATTTGACGCCCTCAAGACTATACAGGTTTAATATAAAGTGTTTTTTATCTAAAAGTATTCAAATGATGGGCGGAGAAACATCTCACTACGAACTTTTCTTTTTAATTGATTTGATTTTTCTTCTAAACATACCTGACTCTTCAGTTTTTGGTCCCCTCCATGCTCGACATATGATTATGCACTGAGATGGGACGCTGATTATTTGGCTCAGGAAGTATTTGAAGGGGAGATAAATGTCCACAGTGGTAACGACTGCGGGGTTCAGTCTACTGATTGCGAGGATACGAAATCGACTACATAATTGTCGCAGTGGCCAGTATCTCGTACCTCAGGATCCGTAACAGGAAGTAAACAATTATACGCTGAAATATAAGCAGCTACTGTTTGGGAAGTAGCTTTAACTTGTGATGAAAAAAAAAAAATTTGCAAACAGAATGTAAGATTGCCACGATTTACCGACACACTGCACAAAAACAGACAAGTGTTGCGTCTTGCGTTCTGCTCTAGTGTGTTTGAGAACTGGGTGTGTGTGAGAGGCTTCCGACGAGGAGAGTGCTGGTAAGCGTGGATCCCAAAAAAAGATTCTGATGGGGATCTGCACCATGGCTGTTTTTTTAGACTTAATATTAACAGGACACATTAACACAGTGCACCTTCACTTCGTCTGTCCCGACACACATTGTTAAACCATTTTCCACACACACACTTCACCAAACACTCATTCACCCAACACGCAGCTCATTCTCTCACTACCATCAACACACACACGCAGTAATTGGGATCGCCTGCATACTCGAGATACAGGTGTGCATGTCGTTTCCGAAAACCCTGATGTGCCGCTTCTTGAGTGCAAAATATCCCATGTGTTCTGGTGTCAGTTCGAAGGGTTCTCACTTCGCTACGTTGCCCCTTTCCTCCCCGAAGCAGCTGGCTTGGATCGGAGAGTGTGTAACGGTGGGTACGATGCAGAGGGAGGGAAGAGAGGGTGTAGTGGGCGGTGCGTGTTTGAGCAGAAGTGGCGATTTTTAACATTTGGTCACTGTTGAATTGGGTTTGTCACGTGCACGGCTGGTCCGCACTCTTATCCGGGCGTTCAGTACAGCCGCTTCTCGTAACTGCGGAGACAGAAATGTGAGAGAAATCAACACTTGCACCGAAATAAATGATTATGGCTGCCAGAAACAGAACACTTGCATGAATGCAACAACTCACGCGACAATAACGAAACTCGCGTTTGTCCTTTTTGATTAATCTAGAAAATTATCTTACTGCAAGTCAAGCTAATGGAGATTAAAAATGCTTATACTCTTTGATGCACTATCCCTTATTTCTTGTCAGTTTTGAGCAGGTTTGTCTTCCATTGCAGTGTCTGCTAATGTCAAGAACTACTAGGAACTAGAGTAATAATTGGAGCTGAGCTGTTTCTTAGCAACGTAATGATGAAATCATCCATGAGAGGCAACAATGAAACCGCAGTTGAAACAGCCATTCCTGCTTCGGGGCTTGGCAGATTAAATAACCTTCTCTCGCTGGAAAAACAAACATGTTTCTACTTCTGTAAGTCAGTCTAGCTTCCATTTAAAATGATAATCATACCTTTGAGTCACATTTTTTGTGCATGATCCCTACAGAGGACAAAGTCAAGTCTAAACGTAGAAGCAAAGACACCATGCACAACAGATACGGTTTTTGTACTTACGAGTGGAGTCCATGAACTCCTCCCTCCACCTGTGCAGACATGGTCCTTTTTTCAAACTTAAGCTCTCCAGAGTACATCATAGATCTGAGAGGGATAGACACATTGTGAAATATAAAAGCTCACATTAAAATCTGTGTTATGACCAGTCAGTCAATCACACACACACACACACACACACACTACTCACCGGAGGACAGACAGGCTCTTTGCCCCGATGTCCTGGCAGCCGTGCTGGATACCAGCTATCAGGTAAGGGACAAACTTGTGGATGGAGCCTTTGTCCTGGACCGAGCCCGACACACCCTGGGCTACCTTCACCTTGTCGCCCTCACTGTGGAAACGCATCAATTAATCTTCCTCTGATGGATTAATGGCATAGTAAGTAATAGTTTTTCACAACTTTTGGCCTCCCACATACCTAAAGTAGCGTTTCTGGCTGCTGGTGCTCTTCTCCATAGCGTCCAGTGAGCCCATACCGCGGTACTTTTTCAGCCGCACGCCGTCTGAGAAGAAATACTCTCCTGGAGCCTCAGTGGTTGCTGCTAGCAAGGAGCCCATCATAACTGGAATGGGAGACAGGAGGACAGCTTTAGTGTTAAGACTAAATTAAGTGAATTTGGAAGTGGATCTGTTCGGACATGACGGTGGCAGACAAGTTTTTTCACGTTGAGATATTCTCACTACTTCTGTGTCGAACAGAAAGAGAAGATTATTTTAGTGAAATGTAACTTGGTTTCTGGGAAAAAATGCTCTATCTAAAAATTCTAACCTTACAAAGCACCTGAACACTCAACATGCATGCACAGAGATGGCGGATAAAGACCCAAGACATCTGGACTCATTCAAGCCACTCAGACCAAATAACATTTAACTGTCCTGTAACTAATACCTCTTTTTTCCAGTTACTTGTACAACACTGGTTGTAATGTTTGAAGGCTCACCAGTCGACGCTCCCAGAGACAAGGCTTTCACCACGTGGCCCACAGTCTGAATGCCACCGTCAGCGATGACTGGCACACCGAAGCGCCTGGCATACTCCGCTACCTTGTACACTGAGGTCCCCTGGGGCCGCCCACACGCCATGACTAGAAGGCAGAAAAACATATCAAACATGACTGCCATGGAAACTAATCCAGTAATAAAAATACAAATAAAACAGGTTAGATTAGACCATTGGGACAAAGAAAACCGCTTTAGAACTAGAGAATGCAGTTTTGGAAGAAATGCTGTGTAAGTGCTGGATGATAAACTGCATAGCTGGCTTTAACGACACAACACTACTGATAATGTATGGATGTGGAAATATTTGAGGTTTGTTAGAACGCATATGAATAGTTGGAAAAGTGTGGAAAATAATGCTCTACTTTACTGATGTACAGACTCATTGCAACAGTGCTGTTTATAATCTGTTTGCACAAAAGTATTAAAGAAGAAAAAGTGCAGAAAAGATGAAAGATGCATGTTGAGTGAGTCCAGCTGAAGGAGTATGAATAATATGTGGGAGCTGAACTGCATTGCTTCACTAAATGCTGGGTGTTAAACAGCATTGCTTGCTTGAATTTGTACAAAGAAACAGCCTAACGAGTATGAAGACCACTGAGAAAGACTAATCAGTATGAATGGGATTGAAAAGTTGTATTAATGTCAACGAATGAAAGATGTACAACAGTATATGGTTTCAGGCTTAATGTATAAATGATGATGTAAAAGAGTATGAGTTGGAAAAATACTGTAAGCTGGACGCTAAACTGCAGAGCACACACATTTGTAAGCTTCCTGCATTTGCACCAATTAAAAGTCAGCATCCATTTCACCGCTAACAGATGTTATGAGACAGCTTCATGTTCATGTCCTTCTCCTACAACACGTCTCTTCTGCCCTCGTTGGAGAACCAGTCTTGAGCACGAGAGGCCAGTCCCCATGGCAACCCATAATGGGGCCTTGGCAGATCACCATGACAACGACGAGCGGTCTCAGGGTATTTGTTACCGTTGGCAACTGATAGCCTTTTCTCTTCTCACTGTAGCTCGTTGCCAGATCAGGAACAGGTGCAGCTACTGTAGAACTTGCCCTAATTTACCGTTTTGCCTACATTTAAATTCTACGCCAGCAGTTCTGCTTTCACAATGTTTTGTTACAACGTATTAACAGACATTAACTGTTTTATTTCCGAAGAAATACCACTTCTGTTTCTCTGGTACTCCAATATTGAGAAAGACTATACATGCTGCAACTATATTCAGAAGGTAGCACTAAAAAATAAGGATGATTACCTTCCTGCGTGATGCAAATGGAGCCACAGCCCATGCCGACTCTCAGAGCATCGACACCAGCGTCGATAAGATTCTTGGCCTGGGCTGCTGTAACCACTGTGAGGGGAACATTTAAAAAAAAAAAAAAAAAAAATTGTAAATAGTCAGCAAAGGTGACTATAATATTTTGTTTTGCAGCAACAACAGCAGCAGCAGCAGCAGCAGCATACTCAACTGTTTCAATTTCAACACACTCACCATTTCCTCCTGCCACTTGCAGTTCCGGATATTTCTGTTTAATATAATTTATCATGTTGATTTGATACACCGAGTTGCCTTGTGAAGAGTCCTGAAAAATACAAAAACTGATTTGAGAATGATGTAATCTTTATTTTATAAATGGCACCAAGTTCCCTGTAAGTCACACTAAATTAAGTCATGGAATTTCCACCATAATAATTGCCCTGTTGTTGGTCACAACACTCCCCCACACTTCCCATTTGTCAGTGGAACTGATTACAGACAGTTTCATATACTTTAAAGCAGCCTCTGCACAAACAAGCCTTCACAGACACACACACACACACACACATTTAAACTGGCACCAGTGACAACACATACTTAAACAAAAAGACCCACCAGTACAACAACGTCGACTCCAGCCTGCACTAAAAGGTCCAGTCTGTATTTGTCGTCCTCCCTGGTGCCGATGGCGGCGCCACACAGCAGCTGTTTGCGCGAGTCTTTGGAGGCCAGTGGGTAGTCCCTGTTCTTCTTCAGATCCGTTCTGGCAATAATGGCCACCAGCTCGTCGTTATTATTTACAATGGGAAGCTTGCCTGGAAACAGAGAGGGGAAGTGAGATTATTAAATTCAATAACAGATGCTGAAATCCAGTTTGTCAAGCATGAACTTTCACTCACCTTTTTTACTGCGCTGAAGAATATCGTTGGCTTCTTTCAGCGTAACACCAGCTGGAGCCACTACTAAGTCCTCCCTCTTTGTCATGGCCTTGGAGATAAACAGCATAATTTCAACCTACGAAAACATTTTTAAACTCCTGGATATACAGTTCCTTGAACTCATAAACATACACACCTCCTCCAGAAGTTTATCATGGTCCTTCTCAGAGAGGAAGTCGATATCTCTGGAGGTGACGATGCCCACGAGCTTGCTGCCCATTTTGCCCGTCTCCGTGACAGGAATGCCAGAGAAGCCGTGTCTTACTTTGGCCTCAGCCACATCCCCGACCGTGTGGCGCGGACTCATCACAACTGGGTCTGTGATGAAGCCCTGCTCAAACCTCTGGAAAGCAAGAGAAACCAAGCCAACCATGACTATCATGAAGGTTTTTATTAGCTTATTTTTCCCTCTTTTTGCTTGCAAAGCAGCAAAAGCAGAGTCAAACCAAACAATAAATGTATGTTAATATGCAAACACAACCATAAAACAGACACACACACACACACACACACAAAAAACAAATAAAAAACACATACACATACGGAAGACAAATACCATGGCCTATACAGAGACAAGACAACAAGAAAGATTAAAGGTAATGTTGACGTGAGAATTAAGTTAGGTTGACGTTCGTACTATTGTTGCACTACTTCAGACAATTTAACATAAAACAAACAAAAAAAGATTTTGAAGGCTGATCTCTGTTTACCTTGACCTTGCGGACCTCGTTGGCCTGGAATTCTGGTGTGCAGTTGTGGTGAATGATGCCGATGCCTCCCATTAGCTGCCAAATCCAAAAGCAACATGTTAACTCTGGTCCCAAGCAAGAAATGTCAAAACTGCTGAAATACTGAGATTTATTATTTTTATTGTTACTTACCGCCATAGCAATCGCCATGGCCGACTCTGTGACCGTGTCCATGGGGGAGGAGATGAGAGGGGTCTTCAACGTGATCTTTCTGGTCAGCGCTGATGTCAGGTCCTGGGCGACGGAGAAGAGGGCAAGTATTTTTTAACATCTTCACTAAAAAGGAGTTTGTTTCTGTTATTTTGCAAAGCAGCCACCAGGGGGCAGACTACACCTGGCAGATGCACGATGCACTGCACAGATGTGTCTTCATGTTTTATTGGCACATCACCTCGAAGGACAGGAGGTCACCGGCCAATCTAAGCAGACATTTTGTTTTGAGTAAATATTTACTCAATTTAAAAAAGGTGCATTACATAGTTTTGGGGACGACATTTTAAATCAGAAGAGAAATCTCTTTATTGACTGATTTTTTACACCAATCAAATTCATGACTGAATAAACAAACTGATATCACAATTTCATACCGTGTCACTGTGTTTATATGTGGCGGACCCTGCCACCTCTCTGGCTTCAAACAGTGTTCTGGGGACCTTATTTTCCCTATGAGAGCAGCTTGTTTATTCAGTTTGTATTATCACCTCATTAATATTAAAATTCTGAGTTTGAATTCCTTCTCCAAAACTACACAGTGCCCCTTTAAGCTTTATCGTGTCATAAAGAATACGTCTGTGCTATACATGGTCCCCGAAGAACACGATCCTTCCTCTCAGGGGACAGAAACCGGACACTCGTGAAAATGGAAATGAGCCTTAATACTGTATCTCCACAAACAGCAACATTCGAGTTTCACATCTACCCACAGCAGCAGCGCCAGATTTTGTTATCTTCACCTGTCTGTGTGAAAATAACGACATTCCAGCACATGGGAAAACCCAGCAAATGAGCTCTACAGTGTCCAAGCTTTTGCTCCTTATCAGCGACAGACAAACTACGGAGGCTTTTCTCAGGGGCTCACTGGGAAGGTGTGAGAAAAATCTACCAACAGCGCTTCTCCATTTAGTGCAGCGCAACCTGCGAAATTCAACTGAGGGTTAGGAGAGAATGTCGGGAGCGTCACAAGCTCGAAGAATTTCCCACAACCGCTCGACGCACATGCGGCCCCTCTTCATGTTTCTCACACCTTCCACATGTGCCCTTGAGAGATTACACATTACGGTTCAGTCTACTGATTCACTGAGAAGTGCTCCATTTAAAAGTTGTGATGGAGGCAAAATATGCGAGCATTTGTGTTATTCAAGCTTGACTGGATTTTCTATCCAGCTGAACAAGCTTGGGCCAAGACCAAGACTCGACCCATGACAACAGGACGAGTCCGCCAAGCATCTCGCAAAACGACGAGAGCTTTCTCACTCTGAAAGCAATGGTGAGAGATTAGAGATATCAATTAGATTAAAACCTTCTGAGATGGACAAAGCAGAAGAGAGGGATTTCATCTAAAAGCCCCGGGATTAACTCTCCCCGTCATCTGCTGAGAGAGCTGGATGAGCAGCCGACCAGACACAAATGTAAACACAAGGGTGAGGCAGCAGCCAGTGGGTGACCACATCGGGCAAAAATAGCAGGGCAGACGCGAAAGAGAAGAAATGAGGCAGACAGTTCCAAAGGGGCGAAAACAAGACTGCTTTTGTAGAAAGCTGTGGTTATAAAAAGAAGTCTGGCGTAGAGAGTTTGTTTCACTGTAATAAGGCTGATGGCTTAGGAAGCGGCTCTGCCAAGAACAGCCTGTGTGCTGACACTGCCACGTCGTACGTTTATCAGCAGGAAGGGTGCCGAAAAAACCTCTCCTTCGAAAAACAACCAGGAATGTCTTTTCCCAGAAGTCACGGTGAAGTGCAACAATCTCCTCGGGCACAAACAAGACCTCCCGTGCCCTTTGGTACTCTCATAGTGTCATTCACACATCACACATACTCACCACTTCGTCTGAGGTGAAGTCAATGAAGCCAGGTAAAATCAGGAAGTCACTGAAAGACAGAAACGAAAGTGGAAAGTGAGGCGCTAGTGCAACTTAGAGACACTGAAGGTTAAAAGCCCACAGAGCCCGACATGCTTAAATCAACAGGAATAAATATTTCTAATAACACCGCCAAATATCTCCAAGCAAAAGAGGAGTGAGAATGTTTTCCTACATTCTGAGTAGCTCACAGTCAACAAGGTGAATTTGAAAGCAATCAAATGCGAGTACTATTGGACAAGATTGTGTTTAAAAAGGATAACGAGATCATATCGATATTAAAAGAACTACAATGAACATTAAAGTTAATATTTGCTAGACATTAAACCAATCTTGTCAAATCTCTGTGCTCATTTCTTTCTGTTGAGGGACAGTTCACCACAAAAATAAAAAAGACAATTTGAGAAATCTGTAGCCGTAGAGATGTCGACCTTTTCTCCAATATAATGGGACTAGACGGCCGATTGATTCGTGATGCTGAAAGCGGCAAAAAAATCAAAATACATCTGAAACAGCAATGTCCAGAAATCATGACAGAGAACTTGCCGTAAGCTGTTTCAAGTAGGAACCATTTGCTTCCTACCAAACCACCGTGCAGGAGGAATGAAGGAGGTTTGGGCTTGTGACAGCAATTGATGTCTTAATTGAACATTAATTGCTCCCTCCTTGGCTGAGCTGCAACCTCAGCTAGTTTGGTTAGCCTCCTTCAAAAGCACTGATATTGGTATCATTCAGGAACTGTTGTCCCAGTCAAGGTATCAATATCTTAAATTGTTTTTAATGATAGCCAGCCCTAATGATACGGTCGGCGGGTGTAGTTCGGCAGAAAATAAAAATAGTTCCTACAGGAAACTGCTGGCAACGAGGTCTGTGGATTATCTTGAGCAACATCTCTATGGCAGATATCTCCCAAACTGTGCAGCTCACACTTAATCTAGATGAATATGATGAGAATAAATATGTATTTTTGATTATTGGGTGCACTGTCCCTTTTAAAAAAGTCAACTAGGACATGCCGCACAGTTCAGAGCCTGCAACCTATTGTTGGATACTCTTATGACTCTTCATGGGTCCCAGAATATCACTAAGTAGCATAGTGGCTGAGTACAGACACTGAGTGCGCCCTGTACTCGTTAAAAAAGATACAGCTGACCTCTTTCAGCTCTTGGCCTGTGTAAACACAATGAGCAGTAGAAGGAGATGAAGTGGGGGAGCGAGAGCTAGACACAGGAATGGTGTGTTTGGTTTTTACAAACCAAGAGTCTGTATGTATTTTGTGGGTTTTTTGGCAGATGGGTGTGAAAACAGGCAGGGAGGACAGACAGGGGAATAAGGGAAGGCTTTGTGAGCCATGTGGATGGGGGGGAAAGTGGCGGGGACGGGAACAGAGGGAGAGTATTGTGAAACAGGTGAGCAGTACAGGTGGACATAAGAGCTTAAATGGGAGTGAGAGGAAAAGATCTCAACCCTCGGCGTGGGTGTGGAGAAAGGAAGGTCTGAAATAGTCGGACTGGTTGGGACACTTGAAGGGAGGAGACCCCGCTTGTTTGTCTCCTCACTTCGCCACCCAGAAACAAACAAAACATCAGCGCGGAGACGAGCAGGAAGCCCGGCAGGCATCTGCTTGCATTTAACGGCAGCCCACAAACCTCAGCTGCAGTAAGCACACGCGCTGCACCTACTGACTCTGGGTCAGCGCTACAGACACGCCTCATTGTGTTCGCCTCTAAAGAAAACACTTGGTCTCGTGATGCCTCATTGTGGTGTCATTTGAATGTTAAATGTAGACAAATGCACGACCTTAAGTGGGAGTGTTTCAGAGTACAACCGAAGGCCAAGACTGGTGCTTTCCTGCTTGTACGCAGGAGAATCATGGTATGCCAACACCCAGACAGGGGTTTAGGTTTTTCCAGGCAACTCACCCTTTAGCTTTAAAATGTATGACAGATTTTATGATCGTCAAATGTCACAGTCTGTGAAGAGGCACTTTTAGATTTGATTACAGGGATGTTTGTGCAACAGTAGTTTATGCTGAAAATACAGAACTACTAAGAAACCAATAAACCAAACAATTCACCCATCTCTGTCTTTTTCCAGGCAGAAAACACCAGTGCACCTTCACTTTCAAGGCCATTTTAGTGAGCGTTGAAAGAAACACAATGTTCAAGAGTTGCTTCATAGAAGACATGATTTCTACACCTGGTAGAAGGTCACAGGAAGCTGCGTCTCTTACGAAGCTGATTCTGTCTTCCTGTGTTTGCATCTCATTTTCTGTGGGTGGATTACTTTCTTTTTCCCCACTAATAAAACAAAGAAACTAGAGATAAATTATCAAAATCCTGCTGTCAAGGTCACTGGAAGGATAAGTGTTGATAAAGTCATTGGAGGCTTAAAGATTCATTTCAAGCGGACAGAAATATTACACGTGCTTCAAAGAAATGTAGCAAACCTACCAGTGGTATTTGTATTTGTCACACTTGAGTATTAGGAGTTGAGTCAGAGGACAAACGGCTTGAAAAGAAGAAGAAGAGCGATGCAGACTCGCTCATCCAGCCCAAAATCCTCCTGCCTTCCACATGATGTCAATTCAGGCGATCATGTGCCAAACTGCCCTTTGGTCGTGTCGTGCTTCATTACGGTGTGGAGAGGTTATTCAATCACACGCGGACACAATCACACACTAAGGCGGTTTCTATTTAATTAACTTCTTTAAGGAGGAGTCGCGTGATTAGAGCAAAGATCTCTAATCTAGTTGAAATATAGCTTTGGTGCGCAGATGATGACGCAGTAATACGGACAATCATCTACCGGATATATTTAAAAGAATAACGTATCGACTAATGGTCCTTCTGAGAATGCTGAGAGGGCAGGTTAAAGCATTGATTGTAGTGGTTGTTAGGATCTGTGGCAAATAGGGAAAAGCACTGTGATGGATTTAATTAGCAGATGTTTTAGAAGAGCCTCTACAGGTCCAACAACCTCTACAACTGAGTTGCACAATGCTTTGCTTCTTGTTATTCGTGATTAAGAAAGTAAAAAGAGTGATTACATGGATACGTACAGAAAATCATTTCAGAAAGAAAAAAAGCACGATGAGTTCAAATACAAAGCATTTCTCGTTTGTCACAAGAGCTGAGTGAGGTTCAGTAAAAAAAAAAAAAAGGCAAGAAATTAGGGTTTAGAGTTTAATTAGTAGTTTTATGAAAGCAGAGTATTTGAAAAAGAAAAGAGCACGAGCTGCTCTGTAAAGCACGACGCACTCACAGGACAGATCGGGCTCTTTGATGAGTTAGTTCAAGTCAACAAAAGCAGTTACGTCACCAGGAAGCAAATTTGATCCCCATGACCAAGATCAGGTTGAGCATACCAACAAGCCCTTCATATATCTACTGCATTCATGGACTTTGAAATCACGCCAGATTGATGATTTTTAGCATCTTAAGTAGTTTGCGTGGAAGGACAGTCATTTGCTTCCCTCTTACAAATTCACAAGTTGAATTAACAAGAGGATTTTTTGACAGCACAGTTTCAAAACAGTTTGAAGAGGACTGTTCTACTCACTTGTAAGTCAACCCATCTCCTTTAGAGCATAGCTCTTCAGCCGTATGACCATCGGAGACAACGCACTGTTGGTCAGATCTGCTGGTTCAAAATGTGTTGGCCATTACAAAGCACTGCTGCGCACACTTCACCCACCACTGCGCGCTAGGTGAGGTGTTAAAATCAGGAGACCTTACTTTGAAATAATTTATCACTTTACTCAGATTTAACATTTAGGGTGCGACTTACTTGTACGTGAGGCCGTCTCCGATTGAGAAGAGCTGCTGGGCTGAGAGTCCGTCTTCAGGGACGTAGCCGGTGCCACCGCTGATTAGGTAATCTGCCATGCTGCAAAAATAATGAGAGGCAACTTCAATCCGCTGTGCAGCTCAGGACTCAAGACACAGATGTTCATGATGCTCTGCAACAACACTACACATCCTCTTTGCAGGCAGAGCTCTGGTGACCTTCTCACAGGGAGACAGATAACCATAGCAACATCAACATTTCCCAGCCAGCCTGAGGGCCAGTGCGCCTGCGCGGCAGGTGCAAGATGCAATCGTTTCATCCGCTTCCACAAACAAGCCATTAATGATCCAGAAATAAACTTCTAAACAAATGTCATACACATTCAATATCAAATTATACGCCTACTGTAGCGACACCACGGGAGGTTAAACACAGTTAACATGAAAATGACACGCAAAGTGCAACACAACACATGCGTCACGGTAGGAATCCTTCGAGTTTGCGCTCAAAAAGCTAATTTCCTGCCTCTCCAGCTAAAATATTATGACAATTATTATTCACGGGACATAAACAGACCGAAGATGACGAGTGACAACATCGCAGTCGTCCCCACGCGACCGCGCGTCTGAGCCAAAACATGGCCGGGTGACCCACTAACATCCAACTGAACCGCTACACCTACTGCTGCACGCTTTTTAGAGATACATTTTAAGAAATCCACTTTTAAAAACACATATCAATTGAAACGTTACCCCTTAAAAGAACACAACATCCTCAAAATGTCTCCACACTACGCGAGCGTCAATGTCTTATCTACTGGCCTGGTGACCTACATTACATGATCAGCAGCTAGCAAACATCAGCTGCTGTCACTGCACCCGTCGCGTTTCACAAAAATGCTACTTCATACCTGTCTTTGTGGTTTATACCGTTAAACGACAACGCAGCATCCTCGCCGCGAGTCATCCGTGTTGCATCATTAGCCATGCTAGTCGCCGTGTTAGCATCCCCTCACCTCAGAACTACATACGCGCCTACATGAGGTGAGGTTTTATTAATAGTCATCGTATTTTGGGGGCGTTTAACACACGCCGAACTGAAGAACGGCTGCATTTACATGCTACGTGCTGTCAAATATTTCTCTATCTCGTAAAACGCCCTTTTGAGGACAGATTCAACGCTAATTTGGCTGATTCTTGAAGCGAGTTCGGCGTCCTTTTCCAAGCGTTCCCCGAGCTCCATGCCAACTACATGCGTGTGCAGGCAGGATGATAGGACTGTATCTCACATGTTCGGGAACACGAAGAAGAGGCGATGTACCACATGTTAACCCGAGTTAAATCAAAACGGCGTGTCATTTAACCACACCGAACAATACCAGAATATCAGCTTACAGAGTCACCACAGCAATTAGTGTGATTTAACAAACCAAAGCACTGTTGGTGCCAGAAGAGATGTTATGCTAGCAAAACCGTTAGCAGGGAGGGGAACTGTTGTAACAAGCAGCTGGCAAATATCTGGTACCCAACCTAACAAGCATTCAGTGATGTAAAAAAAAAAAAATAATAATCATAATTAAAACAGCCAGGTTAACTTGGAACTTGTGTAAATCATTAACATCTGACACAAAAACATGTTCCCACAGGCACAGACGTTACCTGATTTCGGAGGTTTTACCTCATTTGAACCGTCACAGCTATAAGCTTCCGATGTTGCCTCATTAAAATGTACAACAGCATAAACAAGTAGGTAATCTCTTCCTCATTTAAGCCATCATAAAAAAAATGGTCTCAGACGTGTGCAGATGCGTTAATAATCCACTAATGTGCCTCCGAGCAGCTGAACTTTTGGCAGACCAGACACTAGCTTGTGTTCAGACTAACGCTACGTTCTCCTTCTGCTGACATGTGGGTGCAACCGTTAGCATTTAGCATTAGCAGCCTGCTTATTTTTAGCTCGACCTGGTGAAAACGCTCACAGAGGCGTTTAGAAAGGAAGCTTCCCTAAGCATTAACAGATAGCTGTTTTTCTTTTCTTTTTCTCTTGTTTTTAAATCCCACAGCCTTCCCAGTTAGCATAAACCTCCCCCAACGTCCGAGTAACGTTAAGCTAGCTACCTTATGGAGGCTGATGCCCACGTTGGCGGTGAGGGAAGCAACTTTCCAGCTGTGAGAGCTAACACACAAGTCGGGGCTAAAAAAAAAAGGAGAAAGCGAAAGTAAGACACTGTAACTCCCTCTACCTCGGTGCACAAAGATCGTCGATGGTGGCTCTCCGGGATGGAAAAGTGAATGAGAAAGTGATTGCCTGTCGCAGCAGACAGTGCGTGCTGGTGTTATGTACCAGCAGCAGCGTCACATCCCCCCCCCTTCCTCCTCCTCCTCCTCTTCCTCCTCCTGATCCCACAGAGGCGTGTTCAGTCCTCATGCTGCGGGATTCAGGAGCAAGAGGAGTTAATGAGTGTGCAACAGGAGGGCTTCCACGTCAGAAATGCTGGCAGACCGGTTCATCTGAGCCGTGAGACTGCCAGTGGGTCGTTGCGTGAGACGAGCTTCAAAGGTTGTGTAAAATTAAGATGGTTCCCTACTGTACCTTTTTAAAAAAATCCCCTCCCAACAAAATAGTATAGCTTTGGCAGATGAGTACAAAAAAATGCTTCCTCCAAAATAAAAAAAGTACCTCGAAAAAAGCACAGTAATTGAGTAAATGCACTTAGGTGCAGTTTTGTGTTGCATAAAGTACCCAAAAGTCACACTTGAGTAAAAGCAATGATATCATAAACCTGAATAAACAAACCGACCTTAAAGGACATCCTAACGCATATTGTTTTAAAAACAAATGGTTATAAACAGATATCAGAACCTGCTGCCTACATTACCCACAATGCCTCTTAGCCACAGAGTGACATCATTGGAGGCAATTTATCAGATTACAAGGGCATTCTCTGGAGCCACATAAGGCTTTATACTCCTTTTTTCTCACTAAAAATTGGTGGGGTTACCCTTTAACATGAAGGACTGCCATGTGTGGGCTGCCACAGGAGACTTTTCCTAAAGTCAGCCTGACACGCTCGTCCTCTCCGCCCTGGTTGCAACAGCTCATGTGATTAGAAAATGTGGTTGGTGCTGTTCTTGCGATACATCTCATGCTTGTGACCAAAACTCAAGACAGCGCTGCGTAAATTAAGTGTGACGTTTCTCTAAATAAGGCCGTGAAAGTTTTTGATTTTGGAATGCCAGTCAATTCACCTAATATGCAAGTAAAAGAACTTTTGGTGTAATATGTTCAAATATTACTTTTGCAAACGTTAAAGTCAATAGCATTGTCGCGAAAGTCTTCATGTATCTGATATCAAGTTACTTAATGGGGCACTATGTAGTTTTGTAGAAGAAATTCAAACTAAAAATTGCAATATTTACAATATTGATCCAATAATAATAATAACAGAGATATTTATTTTTTCCATAACTGAATAAACAAGCTGTTCTCAGAGGAAAATAAGGTCCCAGAACACCGTTCTGAAGCTAGAAAGGTGGCAGGGTCCGCCACACATAAACAAAGTAAAATAGCGTGAAACTGTGTTGTCCTTTAAGGTCAGTTTGTTTATTTGGTTTATTCAGTCATGTAAACAAAAAGAGTTTCTTTATTTTTACTTTTTCTTTTATTCCCCAAAAGTACGTAGTGCACCTTTAATAATTGTGCTTTAGTCAGTAGTTCCTAATTTTGTGTTATTGATCAAAAATTGGGATTTTAAAGATTCAGGAGAAATTATAGCTAATTGGCACAATTAATTGGTATTCATTTTAATGTATCATCGTGTTGTTTGTTGATCATATCTGCTCGGCTGAGTTGTGTGGATGAGCAGGACTGAACTCTGACTCCTGACAGTGTGGGGCATGACTTCTAACGCTTCACAATTGGGAAATCACGTGACGTGTCTATTAGGTGAACTGGTTGGCAATCCAAAATCGAAACCTTCACGCCCTTATTTAGAGAAACGTTACGCTGAATTCATGCAGTGCTGCCTGAGCGGTCACAAGAGAATCATTTGAACTGGATGAGGTGACCAGAAGAACAGCACCTACCGTATTTTTATTCACGAGTTGTTTTTAACGAGGGCGGAGAGGGCCAGCATGTCAGTCCTTAGCTTCATGTTAAAGGGTAACAATTTTTAAACATTAAAGTGAGTTTTCAGGTCTTGGGGAGAACTACTGCATATGTGAGGAAAAGCCTTTTGTGGCTCCAGACAAAGCAGAATGTAATCTCATAAATTGCCTCCAATGATGTCACTCTGTGGCTAAGTGGCATTCTGGGTAATGTAGGCGCCAGGTTCTGAAAAACAAGGTGTAAAAACTGTGATATCTCTGGTTCTGCTGTTTCGTTTATAACCATGTTGTTTTTTTTTAAATTATAGGAGGGAAATGCTCAACCAGTGGTGCCTACATTACCCAGCATGCAACGTAGCGTCTACCTGAAATCCCTGATTTATCAGATTACATGCAGCTTCCTCTGGAGCCAAAAAAAGGCCTGTTACCACTTTTTTTCACATCTGCGAGATCTAGAAACACACTTTAACGTGTACATTTAGTGGAGTTGCCCTTTAAGGATTAAATTCACTGTCATTTAGCTCTTATATGTGCAACATACAGTACAAAGAGGATACAACAATATACTGTTGCTCTCAGTGTGTCTGCTCAACTGAAGCAGTTCTATTTTAGGCTTTACAAAGAGAACATTGGGTCACGGAGGAGAGCGACATGGGTTAACTTCTGAAGCTTCACTAGTCTCTCTGAAATCCGAGCGATTCAGTTGTACTTGCCGAGCAGCATCACCCAAAAGATTGCTCGACGTACAGATACACGTTGGGCAGACTGGTCTTTATCCAGCATCGCCGAACACACGTCTTCGAATCCACAAGGCTTGACACATTGTCAGCACGCCGCTCTTGTCATCGAGCTGCCCGGCGGCACCAGCAGTTGTCGCGACGGAAAAACCGTGACGGGGTAAAAATGCAGCCGTCGGGATCTTTCATCACCTCTTTTACGGCTTAAATGGTGCAAACGATCAGACTGACAGGTTCAGGCGTGTGTGGTGCCAGAAGAGGAGTGACATCATTTGTGACTTTAACTACATCAAAAGGCGGTTTTCATTTGATTAACAGGCAATAAAATCACTCAAAAAATAATCTTGCATAATCTGTTGGATTTGTATTGAAGGGTACAATACAAACAAACTGTATATCCCTCTGTCAGGAGGTGGGGATTACGATTCGGTGTTGGGATTTAACTTTGGCAGGAAGTCATGTGTGACATAAGAGCATCATGTTTATTTAAGCTGAAGCCTTTTGTCTACAGATTCATAAGGCTGGCACTTCCGGTCCGACTGTATCATAAACTGTATATTGATTATTTCCATGTGGAGACTACATTACAGTTCAGAATACATTAGTGAACACATGGTCTTCCCTGTAACACAATATGCCTCACATTCATCTCCCGTTCTATATCAGTCTTAGGTTCCTAGATGTGTCTGCCAAGGTGACTCGGTGGGAGGGGAGGATCTGTTTTACCACTCTGTGCATGTGTCAGATTAAATGTAGGTCATCGCAGATATGGGTCAGTGGTTCCTTTATGACACCAACGCTATTCTGAGCGCTTGATTCAGCCTTGTTTATCCTCCCCGCAGCACGCCGCCCGCTCCTGCCCTCGACGCCGCGTCGGAGAATCGTCGGGGCAGAAGGGCCGCGTTTAAAAATAGCGCCTGCCAACTTAAGCCGTTCTTTTCTTTGACTTGTTGTTGTTGTTTTAGCATCTGCTCATAAGCCGAAAGTGTTTATCTGGAGGGGGGCCCCTTCAAACAACTCAAAATGTGGCGTCCGAAAGGGAAGGGATTTAACCTCAAGGGCATTTGCAAACTGATATAAATGCTGGTGTGTGTGTGCACGTGTAAACTGACCCGATGGCATGAAGTTAATTTACATGTGGGGCCAGTGAGAGCTGGATGACTGACATCGCATTACTCCTTGAAACTGGGAACTAGGAATTATCTAGGCGTTCTTCTATATTCTCGCTTCTACACCTGAACATATGTCTTTTTAAACGAAAAAGACACACACTTGCTTGTAAGAAGAGCCACAATAACTATTATTCAAGATGACAGAACAAATCTCAACCTCATTACTGCTTGAGTTATACCAAAACGTGGCTCATTCTCCGTCTACAGCCCCCGTCACTCACCTCTCTGGGCCAAGACCGGCCAGGATGCGCGTGGCGTTGTATCTCTGGGCTGCAGTTTCATGTCCGTGTGATGTTTGCCGCATGTACAGTTTACCTTCCTGAGGTGAAACGTTGGTACGCGGGGGCTGAGTGTCTCCCAGGACTCTCTGATAATCCACCTGCAGACTGTCCATCGCCTCATCGGCGCCAAAGTGCTCATAACCATACCCCTCCATCGCCCATCCAAGGTCAGCCTCCCACTCCAGTGGCCCTTTCTCCGCCTTGTTGTGCAGCTTTTTTTTTTTTTTTTAAACAGAAAACTCCAGAGTCAGTGAAAAACATCCAGCAGCTGAAGGTCACATTTGGGTCCAAACAGAAGGTTTCTGAAAACCCTGAAAATGTTTGAACTTCATCACCAGAGTTCAGTTAAAGTGAAGGAGTCAGAGTTTGCAAAACAAGTGCAAAACTCTGCTCTCCTCCCTTCAGCCTCCTCCGTCTGCGCCTGCACAGGATACACCTGCCTACAAAAAGGCACCAGGCACCTCTAGGCGTGTCAGCTGAGGGCGTCACCTAGGAGATTCTCCCACTGAGAGGGTGTCGCCCTGGAAATGATGCCAGCAGCAGAGCGTTGTTGTGGAGAGGCTGTCGGTGCTGATGTCTCTGAAAATGTTGGAGGTTGGAGGAGATTTCCGTGTCATGAACAGGCAGGCGGTAATGGACAGGGTGGATGAGCCCTGTACTGTACTTATATGTGGGATAAAGCAGCCATCGCCCCAAGCGCTTTTCTACAAGTTGAATGGAGTGGAATGGCGCCGTCCAGCTGAGTGCTCTCTATGTCTTGCTCCCTCTCCATGTATGGGTTAATCCCGCTTTTTCTATCAGTGGCACCACGGTGCTTTCACAAAGAGGATTTCAGAATTAGTATGAACGGGACAAGAGACGAGCTGTGCAAAGAGAGCAGCAACACACTGCGCCGCGTTATTTTATTTATTTATTTTTTTACTTGTCTCAGTGGGTTTCTATTAAAACACATGAAGCAAACGTTTGTGGTTCAGTTCTGGACATGAGTGGTAAATTTAGCTCCTCACACTTGGACAAACAGGCGTGATTTTGCTTTGCTTCTCATGTTTTTAGTGCAGGCCCGAGCAGAAAAAAATGTCCCTTTTCAGCAAAAAGCCGGAGCCAAACACAATGAGTCCGCATGAAAATCAGCCGCTCCGTTTCCTAAAAAAAAAGTCAGAGGTCGTGGTTGGACCCGCAGTGTACCTTGGCACAGCTCAGTGAGGCTCACGCTGAAGTGTCAGGGGTGTTACATAAGCGCTCCAAATGAAAGAAGATTTCAAAACAGTGGTGCGCGAGCATGTTTCCACGCAGCGCCACCTCTGTTCTTTTTGACATCAGGGTGTAAACTCGCGCCTTCTCGTGGAAGTGCACACACTATTTGATGTGTGGAATTTTGTTTTTGTGTCAGTGGAGGAGGATTTCCCCTCCGCACATACACACATGCGGGCCTCCACTCTTCTCAAGGGGATCACCTCCAGGTGTCTGACTGTTTGTGACAGTTGGCGAGACGTTAAGATGGAAAATCCTCTTAGCCCGATGTCCTCCGAGGCTTCAGTAAGTTCCCCACTTACACCTCATCATCAACACATGGTGCTGGAAACCCCTCACCCACACAATGAGGAGCAGGAGACTCTCCTTTGTTACAGCCGAGGACACAATCTGCATACACCTTTAAAACACCTCATCCGTGGCCCCACTCTTAATTTCAACATGTGCATGTCCTCAGACTCGCGCGACGCTCCCTCCTCTCATTCAATTACATAATGAACGTCATGTGCACAGCGTGGATACTCATTGACTGGCCAGAACAAATGGAAGTCATGAGATTTAACACAAGGGTAACCATTTCCAAAAGAGCGTGTGTGTGTGTGTGTGTGTGTGTGTGTGTGTGTGTGTGTGTGTGTGTGTGAATGACTGGCAGCTGAAGATATCATCCGTCAGATGATGTGAATCTACTGAAGAGTTATAATTCATTTCACGTCACAAAAGTTTGATAAAGCACTTTGGCGGAGGAGACGAGATAAATCTGAAGGAGAGATATGATGTTCTTTAAGAGGTTGTGTAAGCGCCACAGCTTTACGAAGTTCACTGCATTCCTTTTCTATGAAAGAATAAGAAGCGTCCTCTCATTTTAGAAATACACATGTTCTATGCGTCATTATTTTCTTACAAGTGGAAAGAGGAAAGAGTGAATGATTTACCTGACCATGTCTTGATCTGTGGTTGAATTCGCATCTTCTTCTTCTTAGAAGACTTTAAAGTATACAACAACATAGGATAACCTTCATCATATGGAGAACTGAACCTGGCAAAATCAGGAATGAATAAATAAAAATATGAATATCTCAATAAATCAATAAATATACCATTAAATGCACTAAAAATAAGATTGGAAAACAATGTAGGCATTGACTATTTTATGATACGTGACATAAATATATATTTGTGCTTTAATTTACCTTTGCAGAGGTTGTGAACCTGGACATTTGGGGCCCCCCTGAACTCTCTGGTCCTGAAGCAGTTGCCCACTTTCTCTGGTTTGTATTGCAGCCTTAGTTGAAAAAAACTGGGGATTTTTAAAGACCTGAGTGTTTAAAGCTCATGCCCACACCAATCAAAGCCACAGTAAAACACAGATGTTTGCTCAGTGCGACATGAGTGTTGAGATTGTTTGGAGAGCTTTGGTCGGATCCACTTTGTTCAACCTTTGTCTCAGTTTGATGAAGTTTGGTCAGTTTTTCCATGCGTTCAGCAGGCCTATCTTAAAAACACAGCTCACACATGTGCAGTATGCTGGAGTATACCTGTAAAATATATAGATGTGTGTTCAGCATTGACATTTTCTGGAGTTGATACAAGCTGATACAAGTTGATACGTGTCAGATCAGATTTCAAGAAGATACTGTTACTTTTATTCAGTCAAAAACAGAGAAAGAGGAAGGCAAAGAGGAATATAAATCAAACAAAGATCAACAAAACAGAACTAAACTCAAAATAGTGAAGTGCAGTGCTGGAGCAGAGTGACTTCAGCTGAACTCCACAAAGACAAAATTGACCTGAGTGCAGTAACCATTAACATCAAGTACATTCACTACAAGTGGACACCAACCAGACAGTTTGTTATTAACTCACAGCTATCTTTGCCAAATAATGCTCAAATATAATACAACATGCCTGTAACAGAGTAAACTTGAGTGAAAAGGTCAAATTAAAGTGAAAATGAGAGAGGAGTTGCTGTGACCGTGGTTGCGGTGTGGCGTGTCTTTGACCTTTATCTCGGAGGACATTTTAACTTTTCAAAAAGGAGGACAAGCACATGCAGGAACTTAAAATGTTCCACTCACATGGCTTCGGGTCAGCTGAGTGGCCTGTGGTGGCAGAGTTGTTATATTTTAACAGCGTTCACGTTCGCACAAGGCCTGGACTTTCAAACTGACACACGTAAATGGAATGCAGCCATTATTAATGTTATTAAATAAACCTGCGAATTTACTGATGTGGCATGTCAAAATCCATAAAGTATAACAGACAAAAATGATTTGAAAAGAGAGCCCAAATGCTAGAATGGCGCTCAGTGCCCCCATACAAATGTCGAATAACTCCCTATCTCGCAGTTTTCCTGGATCCGCCCCTTAATCTGGATCCACACCAAAATTAATGGGGTCCGTTCTAGGTCGGGACCAATCCTCCATCCGAGTTTCGTGGAAATCCGTTCAGTAGTTTTTGTGTAATCCTGCCGACAAACCAACAGACATGTGTGGAAACAAAACCTCCTCGGTTAGAGGTAATAATACAATAAGCCTTCTTCATGCAACAATACAAAATATAATGAATGATGGCTGAATTCCATTTAGCTGCTTCAGTTTCAGGGTCCATGTATTGGGCATGTTGGCTCACTGTCTCATCTTACTGGGACACATGAATAGAACAGAACCACTGTTATTGTTACTGAAAACACCTGAGCTTGAAAAAAGCCTTGTTTCTTGTAACATTATCACACTTATATCACAGATGTGATATAATATCTGTAACGCTCCTCTCTAAAAGCCTGAAGCCATGAGAGTCTGTGCTCTGAGATCTTAACTGTCACATACTGACATCTAGTGGATTAAATGTTTAATTGCACACAAGCGTCATTATAATATCCTGAATAAGGGATTTAATAAGGTCCTTTATTCTTACTGTTCCTCGCATATGCTCTGTTTTGTTGTTGCAAATAAGAAATCAGAATCTGTTTCCACCTGTTGAACAGCAACTGTAAGTATAAAACGGTTATATTTAAGGATATAATCACCAAAAATGAATGTTCATTCATGTTCTGCAGTATTAACTGGTGCAAAGTCAGGAGAAGCTTTGTATTCCACAAAACATTTCCGGAGTTTCACAGCATTGGAAATGTAAAAACCAACAAAAAAGAAACAACAAAACAAAACCTACAGCTCCTCCGATGTCATCCAAGTCTCCGGAAGTCCAGAGATCCAATCACATACAATTGATGAGACGTTATTTACATTGTGAAGGTTCTCTGTCAAGCAGGTCGTGGTAAGTCTAGGTGGTGTATCGTAGGAAACTGGAGGTGTTTCAGTTTCTTGAAGATGTTTCACCTCTCGCTTCTTCAGTTCCAGCTAACTGGAGAGGAGTCGGCAGGCTGTTAAACTCTGCGTGGGAGTGTCCTTACGGAGTCGTTAGTGCCACTTGTGCATCATTAAACAAGCCGGTCTTAATGTGGGTTTCTAAGGCCAGGTGAGCCCAGATGTGAATGGTTGTTAAGCTGTTTGGGGAGAGAACTCAGTACTGCAGTGTATGTGGGTGATACGTAACATCTCAGGCCACCTCCTCTGTTCAAAGACAGTCGTTCCAGTTTGACATAGATGGATTCCTTCCCTCCTCTTTCAAACCATCTGTCTTCTCTGTCTTCTAAACATCTTAGCCAGAGAAGACAGATGGTTTGAAAGGAGGAGTAAAGGAATCCATCTAGGTCAAACTGGAACGACCGTCTTTGAACCGAGGAGGTGGCCTGAGACGTCATCTTCACTGTAGCTACTCAGCTAAAAGGAAACCTCTGAAATGAGTGTAAATAATGTCTTTTTCAAGTCTTTTTGGAGAATCTCGAGGCATCTGGAGACTCGGATTATGACGTCTGAGCTGTTTGCAGCCATTTTTGTGGGGTTTTTTTTTGTTGTTTTTCACGTTTTAAAAAAGTCCCCATCTAACTTCAGTTTCGTGTTCATTCTGAGACAGTCCTATAATTCATAATGTGCTAATTTCTTCACACTGAATGATCACGCGACAACAGCCGGAGGTGGATTCTGTATCAACTGCAGTGTTTCCTCTGACTCACGGTCTTGTACGTTCTCTCATTGTTTGCCCAGCCTTTCACTGTTTACTCAGTAGATTAAGAATAGTCTATAATTACATACAGGGAAGAGGAGTACGCCATTGTTTCTCCTCAAGAGTCAGTTGGCTTTGAATTCCCTGGGCAGTGAAAGCAAAAATAAAAGGATTTACTGCCTGTGTGTGCGGATGAGTAATCTGAACTGTTGGCTGCCTGTCAGTTTCGGCCGTGGGAGTTGACGAATTTGGCAGAAAAGTGCAGAGTATCAACTTCAGGTCCCAGACTTTCTAATCTTCTTACACAACTTCTTTTTTTTCTTCAAGAGACAATAAGACTTGATTCTCTGGAAAGGGAACCATTATTAAGTAATGATGACCAGACAGAGAAAAATGTCTGGAACACAACTTTGTTTAACGTTTTTGACTCATTTACAGGAATTTTGTCTTGAAAGTTTGAGACCACGGCCCAGTTTTTAAACCAGAACCCACCCAATGTTTGGTGCTGAGTAAGAGTTAGTCCTAAATCTGGGCAATTATCCTTCTGGCGAACTCTACTAGTGGTTTTTTTGTATTGGAAATTCCTCGAGGCTATGCCAAGGCTCAGAGGGAACTGAAATCATCAATGGCATTTGAAAAAGAACAGCGCAGCTATTTAGTTCGGCTCATTTTCCTCGGTGGGTAATTTTCCACAGCGAAAGTCTGGAAACTCCGTTCTGGCATGTGATGCAACTGAATAGATTATGTTTTCTGGCGAGAGTCCAAAGATCTTTTAACAAGTTTATACAACGTGGTGGGGGGACAGGAAACGGGTCCGAGCGAGCCCGATGAGGTAGGTATGAGTGATTAAAAAAAATGAATACAGATTTAAATTCTCTGTAAAACTCACTGAGTCACTGAGACTCACTGAGAGAACATACTGTACGTCAAACTTGTTGCTCAACCATCAACTTTACTCGATGTGAATCTAACACCTCACTGTCATACTGCCAGATCCAAAATAAGGAAGATGGAACATGTATTTAATCTCACTCTAAACCCTCTTGTTCTCCTGTTGGACAATATTTTTTATTGAGGCCTAGTCCTCAAAAACACTAAGATCAAACTCTGAAATTAAACTGCAAAGCTACAGTAACTCTATGATTATCACAATATCACAACACCTCCCAAACACTGACACGTCTCCCATATTAGTCACTCCAAAAGTCAGTGTCCCCAGAGGAGGACTCCTGTTTGCATTTGTGGCACTCTTATGACATTGTCAAACTCAAGACAGACAGTTCAACAGAGGAAATATCAAAATGGAGCCAGAGATATCTTTATTTACTCCATGCATGCTTCCTCCTTGAACAAACACTGGCTCCCACATTACCCACAGCTTATTTTCAGATGCGTTATCAAGCCCACATAAGGAAGAGTGCCAGGCTCTGAAAGCCAACTTTCGCAGAATCCAAAATCTGCAACTAGAACGTCACTTAACCTTACATTGTCAAAGAAACGGCTGTGGAATGGTTTATAAATACATTTTTTTGAGCATCGCAGCCCACTGGGAAATTACTAATTTGCTGATAATTATTTGAGTCATTCAGTCCAAGAAAGTATGGAAAGTCTAGAACAGCTGCAAGATTAAATCTAAACACACTTTGAAGTCTCAAAAAAAAACTTTCCACCCAGTGTTATTATCAGTTCAAAGAGTTCACGTCACCAAAAATGTGGTTTATGACTTGAACACTTGCAAAGCAAATGACATCACAATTTGTGTCAGCGGTAACCTACTTTGTTTTCAGGGCTAATTAGCTAGCGCTAATTTGCTAGCTAGAATGTGCAACGTTTAGTTACTTGTGACATATAAATAACAATGAAAACACTTCTACAATAGACAATTTAGCTAGTGTCAGTAACTTACTGTAGCTAGATAGTTAGCATTAGAAATGTTAACCATTATGAGCTAGTGTTAGCAACTTTAACATCTGCTAGCTTGCGTTAGCATTTAGTGGCTGAATGCTACCAATAACACCTCTAAGACTAAGAGCACAAACTGAGTGCTTATTTCTGACATTTAAAAAACAATAAAACTGCTTCTACAATAGACAATGTAGCTAGCGTTAGTAACATAATGTAGCTAGAAAGTTAGCTTTAGAAACTTTAACCATTACTGGTTTACTAGTGTCAGCAACTTCCACATTTGCTAGCCTGCGTTAGCATTTAGTTGCTGAGTGCTACCAATAAAACCTCTAAAACTACGAGCACAAACTGAGTGCTTATTTCTGACGTATATAAAAAAATTAAACCATTTCTAAAATATACGATTTAGCTAGCGTTAGTAACTTACTGTAGCTAGATAGTGTTAGAAACAGTAACCATTAGGCTACTAGCTAGTGTCAGCAACTTCAACATTTGCTAGCTTGCGTTAGCGTTCTGTGGCCGAATTCTACCAATAAAACCTCTAAACAAACTGAGTGCTAAACCAAGTTACATTCCCAGTAGTATCTTGTGAAAATGCATATAATAATGACATTTTAAAGAGGGTAACATTTGAATTTAACCTTTTCCAAGGTTTCTTCACCTTAACTATGACAATAACACAGTAAAAAGAGACAGAGAGCAAACACTTTGAGTTTATTCCTGTCAAGACTCATGCAAACAAAAACAATTAAGTATAACGTGATATATAAATATATAAATATAGGCATGAAGCCATGGGAAACCCCTGAACTATCCTCAGGCCACACACTTGCAGATTCAGGAAGCTGCTGATGATGTCACGGACTTATAATGAGCCGTGTTTCATACTCAGCTCACTCAGCAGCGCGGAGGCAGACAGAGAAGCAGCCTGGCGTCAGCTCCAGTGAGATGACTACTTTCTAAGCTGACAAGAAAAGGAAAACTCACCACTCACCGACGAACATCTGCGGATTTGTTCGAGGTTTTGTTGCTGGGGGTTTTGTTCATCCTCCACGACAAGAGAAAGACGCGGACCGACGTCGCACTAACGCTGAGTTGGTGAGTTGTTGTACGAACGAGACACGGAGCGATTGTTTTAATCTCTGGTGGAAGAAAGACAAGACTCGAGCTTATTCACAGCCATTGTGACTTTTTTTCGTGTCCAAAGCCATGTGGCTGCTGCTGCTGCTGCCTTCATGTTCGTGTCTTTACGCGCCTGCATGCGAGCTTCATCAGTTTGTAGTCGATTTTAATCCGCGCAGTTAAATTGCAGAATTGGATATCAAGATAACAGCAGCTCCTATTACAACTTCGGCTTTTACTGAGTGTTGTGTCCGCAAGTGGGATTAATTCAAAAGTGTTTCAGTTAGAAGAAAGTCATTTTTTGGTTGATTAATGATTAAAAAAATAAAAAATAAAAATAAAAATCGATATCTCCAACAGTCCGTGAATGCAACATGAGCTTCTTTCTTCCTGTTGATGTGACAAACATTGATAGCTGCCTTGGAGACTAGTTTTCTCCTCACACAAGTCATTTCTGGGAGATCTTCTACAAACTGAAATGCATCGTGCACTGCAGTAACTCATCTAACACGTACATGTTGTGTAAATGTTTAAAATTGACCACAAAAGATATTTCCCATGATGTATTTGTGCACGAACGAGGGCTGCAACGATTAGTCTCATGATTCACAGTTTCCCAGAATCCAAAGCGACTTCTTTCAAATTGCTTCATATGTCCGGTCAACAGGCCGGAAACCCAAAGAGTCTTCATTTGCTGTAAAAAATCAAATTAAAAATGATAAAGAAAAGCAAATCCTAACATTTAAGAAGATGCAACAAGGAAATATTGGAGATTTATGCTTGAAAAATGACTCTAACAATCAATCGACTGTACAAGAATCAGTTAATCGACTCAGCTCCAACAACCATTAGGACAAATGTGAATATCTGTCTGTAACAGATCGTCGTAACACCAAGTATCTCAACTGTCATTATTCTGTTTAACTGTAACTCTTTCCCTCGTGCAGCCAGCTGTCCCTCACCACAGGCGCCATGGTGGCAGCAGTCCTGAAGGTGTATTTCATTGGAACGGCGCTGAGCGTCCTCGCAGTCCTCTTTGGATTAGCAGACTCTGTTGGTGGTCTGATGTACCACCAGGACCGCCACTATGCCGCGGAGCCAGTCCACCAGACAAAGACACAGAGTCAGGATTCCTCGGCGAGTCGCTGGAGAGGATCGCCGGTGACCAAACACATCGGCTCATAAAGGCAGACATCTTCGGTCACAATTTGGCAGCTGGATGGACGTGCTGGGTGCTGTGGGCACGCTGGATACTGTAGCCATGGAAGAACGGACGATGAGACTTGAATGATTGCACTGACAAACAGATCCACACGTGTGATTTTTTTGAATTTTGGAGAATCAGTCGCTGTTCGCTGCACTATGTGATGTCAGACACTGCGACTTTGACTGCACTATTGAACTGTGTTCTGCACTAGACATTGGGAAATGTTTTGGGTTTTCGTCAGGTGTGTGTTTTTATTGTTTTTTTTTATTTTTTGTAATAAACTGAATTGTGTGTTGTACTGAGTTTACTGAGGCCTCTTAATACAAAGAAGCCGTTTACTGATGGAAGCCGGTAAATAAAACTAGCTTCATGAGAAAATGTGGTCGTGCTGTCATAATTACGAAATTAAAGGTCTACTATGAAGGAAATATGAGATATAATATCAAAATTGTTACAGTCATGAGAAGTAAAGGTCATAATTACGAGAAGAAGTCAAACCTATACAGAAAAAAGTGGGATAGAAAGTCTTGGTGTTGAGATAAAAGTCTAAACTATGAGATTTAAAAAGTCAAATGTATGATTATTATGTCTTTCTTTCCCACAACTGACATATTTTTTTATATATATCATAATTTTCTTATATCCTTATCAGTCTCCTTTTTATCTCATTTTTATCTCATCTCAGAGTTTTGCATAGTTGCAAAAGAAGTTTCCCCTGGTGGGAAAGAACCAGATAAATCACCGCGTACGTCAACCTGTCGTGTTGTCGAAATAATAGTTCTGCTTGATTTAACTTTAAAAGGGGAAAACAGGTGAGAACTCTGTAAAGACGGCATCTGTGCAGAGGTAACTCTACTCCGGTTTTATTTGTGTTGATCGACAGATATCACTGCGGCATCTCTGTGAGAATCACAAACCCACAAGAGCAAACGAGTCCCGACAGAGCCCGAGAGCTCCGAGGTAGTCAAGAAAAACTTCAACATATTAGAGAGAAAACTAAAGAAACCCGAGGCGATGATGGATCCTTCCCTCCTCAAATGACATCCGGTGTCTTATATAATTGTGTGTTTTCTTTGGCTCGGTTACAGTGCAGCTCAGTCTCACTGCTCTCATTGGATTGGATTAATTTCCCATGATTTGGTGAAGAAAAAAAAAGGTCTGAACTGCGTGTGCCGTCATCAGATGCTGTAGAAGTGTAACAACATCTTTAATCAGATCGATGAGTCACTACTGAGGCTGACCTCACCTGTGCTCACACAGCCTTGATCCAGAAATCTTTCAGTTCCTGTAAAAGGCTCCTCAAAGACTAAATGTTTAGCGAGCGGACCCCTGAATGTGCACTGAAACAAAACAGAAACTTATCTGCTTCCTTACTTATGTTTGTGCCAATTTCTTCTTTGAAGCGTTCGCTTTGAATCTGCCGACTGATTTGTGATTTCCCCTTTTTTCTTTATAATCACATGTCCAGAAACATGACTCAGACGACTGCTTATGTTGCTTCATATCTGCTCAGTGCGTGTGTGTATATAGCAACGTGTTAATCTCAACTAAATGACAACATCCGCCGTTTGTTAGGGTTGTTCCGTGGTGGTCCGTCTGCCTGGTTTGACCTACTTTCGCTCGTTTTTTTTCTCTCGGGGCCGGTGTGAGTCAGTGGCATGAGACACACCTGGGCATTGCGTGACCCGGAGCAGCAGACAAGTCCATTAGAGTTTGTTCCTCCTCACACTCCTCTGCTTTGTTTCATTTTTTTCCCCCGGTTATTACAGCCCTCAGGCTAATGCAGCAAACTTCTGCTCATCCATTCCTCACGCCGCTGAATTCTCACACTGTATTTGTTCTTTATGAGTCACTTGTTCAATGTGTGTCTCTGGGTTTGCTCTCATGGCGTTTTCCCCATCCAGAGCCCCTGTTGGCAGGAAAGCAGTTTTTCTCAGCGCCGTCCAAATCAGTAACATATGACCGCTATAGCGTTATTTCAGATGCCTGTTTCTGGAAGGCCATGTGTTACACATTGAGGGTATTCTGAGAAGTGTGGGACTGAGTATTTGTTAGTTTGGGCCTTGACAGTCAGGGCTTTGGGTCTGCAGGCCTGTTGGGGAGTTTTCGTGCCCTTAAAAGTGCAATTTTAACCCAAAAATTAACTAATAACAGCTTTGACGTTATGTTAAAAGACGTCTGTGTATTGTGTCACAGAGATACCTGCTGGAGTTAACATGCTAATCAGCAAGCGTCGGCCCACCGGTCCTGTCTTGTTTTGCCGCCTTGTACCTCAGGAGGCGACAGTGAGTCACAGCAGCGTCTGCTTACAGTCTGACAAATCAATGGTGGTTTTTCTTGTTATGTTACTCAACCTAGGAATGACCCTGCCTGAGGTTGGTGCTGACTAATGCCTGACCTTCTTCTCGTTCGTCTCCTGCTTCCCTGCCACCTCAGAGTCAATGTCCTCATCAGTCCCTGTGGCCTCTGGAAGCCGTGTTCGGTCCTGGTCCAGCTGTATTTACTAAGTAACTTAGCTGCTTAACCTGTTTTTGGATCAATGCTGGTGACCCTCCACGCTCACATTCCCCGCTGGGTCCCTTCACCCCAGTCTTGAAAACCTCCTCCTACCAAATCCACAGATTTTTTGCTAGCAGTGAAAACACCAACACTCCCCCCTGATGCTTCGAGCTCTCACTCGAGGCAGACTCAGTTAATAGGACTGCTAGCTGCATGGCTAACCGAGCAAACGGCAGCTAAAGTTAATAGCAGTTAGCGATTATTTCTGGTGATGTTTTAAATCCACAGCAGCCGTCCCTCTCCCCCGAGCTGAAGAGGAAATGTACCCAACTTGCTTTGTGGTTATGGTGGTGAGATTTGCACGTACACACACCCACATAACACACAAGTCATCTGAGACGAGTCATAACGAGGTCGTTTTGTTCTATGTTTTTGACGTAATGCTCCAGCTCTCACAAAGTGCCACTTCTTGTCATGTGCGGTTTCTGTTCCTTCCAACCGACAAAATAAAAAAAGCTATAATGACATGCTTTTGTCTCTAATTGGTTCTCATGTATTGTGTTGGAAATTAAACATCTGGATAAGATTTGAAATGTATAAAGGACAAAAACCTCCTTCTAGTTTCTGGGGTTGAAACCATGAATGTGAAGTACATGTTTATGGCATTGTCCTTCTTATCCTATTTTCTTTTTTTAAAATGATTTATCATTTCTTTCAACACTCAGTGTTGTATTCTGACCCTCATATCTGGACACTCAGTAGACACGCGCTTGACTTTAAGTTGAATCATTTTCCATGGTAGCAGGGTGAAACTAATGGCCGGATGTCAAGATCAGCCCCGGGGAAAACAGCTGTGCTTCCACTGACACACTAATGTATCTGCTCTGTTCTCGCAAGTCTACAAACATGTAGCTCTCTTGTTCTTTTTACTTTCTTTTTACTAGCAGGCTTTGATTTAAAACCTATTATTGTAACACTTCATGGTAAGGTATGCAAAAATGTGAGGAGTTACTGAGGAATGATCCTGGGACTACCTGACAATTAAAAAATCATTAATGAGTACTCCTTGGATAACTGTGATTAAAGGACTGTATAAGTAGATGGTGAACAGACCTGAAGACGCTTAATTAGTGACTCAGCTAATTATTGGTTCATAAATATCTGTGAAGCCGCAAACTGGCTTCTTTATGATTTGTTCCTGATTAACTATTAACTGCAAACTAGTACAAGTCATTAATTACTAATTATTTAATCATCAGATTTTTTGTGGCCCACAAGGTTAAGAGAAACATAATACCGAGTAGCTACAAGGTAGACTCATTAATTACTAATTAATGAACTATCAGACAGTAATTTAATGTATTAAATTTGCTTGACACGGCACAAAATGGTAACTAGTGATTCAGTAATAAGAAATTAACAAGTCTACATGTAACTACTCAGTAATATGTTTCACCTCACACAAAGGTACACAAGAAGAGTAACTAATGGTTAGGTAATTAGTATTTAATTACTTGGTAACAACTAAGTATTGCTTCACTTGAGCTGAACGTTAACAAAAAGAGTAACTAATGATTAAGTAATGAGTAATTAGTGAAACTACATGGTGAGTATTTACGTAATATGTTTAATTTTACTCGGACAACACAAAAGTAAATAATGATTCAGTAACTAGTAATTAATGAGTCGTTAGTGGTTTGTGCAACTAAGTGCATAGTTCATAAACAGGAACAGCTCATTTATAAAAAAGTGGTAAGTATGTTGATTTACTGATATTATGTGAGCAAGCACAAAGTAGTAACTAATGATTCAGTAATAAGTAATTAACCAGTCTGCATGGTAACTATTCAGTAATATGCTTCACTTTATGTGAAGGTACACAAGGAGAGTAACTAATGTATGGTAGGTATGGTAGCCTAATTAGTATTAATTACTTGGTAAATACTAAGCATTGCTTCACTTAAGCTAACGTATGCAAAACGAGTAAGTAATGATTAAGTAATAAGTAATTAGTGAGTCTACAGGGTGAGTACCTACGTAATATGTTAAATTTTACTTAGAGCAACACAAAAAGAGTAAGTAATGATTAAGTAATAAGTAATTAGTTAGTCTACATGGTGAGTACCTACGTAATATGTTACATTTTACTTAGAGCAACACAAAAAGAGTAAGTAATGACTAAGTAATAAGTAATTAGTGAGTCTACATGCTGAGTACCTACGTAATATGTTAATTTTACTTACAGCAACACAAAAAGAGTAAGTAATGATTAAGTAATAAGTAATTAGTGAGTCTACATGCTGAGTACCTACGTAATATGTTAATTTTACTTACAGCAACACAAAAAGAGTAAGTAATGACTAAGTAATAAGTAATTAGTGAGTCTACATGCTGAGTACCTACGTAATATGTTAATTTTACTTACAGCAACACAAAAAGAGTAAGTAATGATTAAGTAATAAGTAATTAGTTGTTACTGGTTTGTGCAACTCAGGAACGACTCATTTATTTTAAAAAAAAAAAGTATGTTGTGGTCAGTATGTTGATTTACTGGTATTTAGATTATGCTAATTAAAGAATAATTAATTACCAAGCAGTTCCTGATTCGTTCGTCATTACTGTAAAAGCTGGAAGCTGAAAGCAGTATGGCTGAATGCACGACGTCCTCTTGTGTTTAGTCGTTCCCATTACAGATTAAAATAAAGTGGACGTCCATTCTGTCGTGCTGCATTCACGCCTCCATCCAATTCTCAGAACACGCCACAACTTCCCATTTTGCACTTTTTTTTCTCTCCGTCTTTCACAATTCCAACATTTCCTGACGACGTCGAACGCATCACAAATTAACTGAGTCCTTCGCTTGCATTGGTCGCATCTGGCCGCAAGGTGCGTCTCCATCAAACACACTGGGAGTGTTGAGTCTTCCCAGCGGCTCAGGTCACCTGGATGCGGGCAGAGAGCACCTGCAGGCGGAGGACGCACCCCCACCTCCCTCCGTCCTCACGCAGCACTTTTTATGTTAATGACCCGTCCAAAGCACGTCCCACCCCCACTTGGCTGCACAGCGCAACACTAATAAGAGAGTCAGTATTGGCAGGCATTTCGGTCACTGGTACTTACTTAAGTGAAGTCCCCCCCTCATTTTTACGCATCGGATATGTTCTGGAGACTCGTGGTCCTGGGTGGGGTGTGCGTCCTTCTCCTGAGTGCTGAAGGCAGGAGCCGCGGGGGGAGGACGGTGGCTTTCCACCGCACTCAGCAGGATGGGAGCCAGGGCCAGGCGCGCACACGCCCGAGGAGGGACACCAGCGGCGCCTTCAGGCCCTCTCACGGTCCCCCCTTCACCTCCTGCCGGACCCCCCTCACGCCCGCCGAGCACGAGGTCCTGGATGACAACACGCATGAGGTGAGGTGTGTTTGAGTTGTTGTGGCGCATGTGGAATTAATATCTGAACTCCTAGATGTCATGTGTTTCCTGCTTTATTGGCTTTGTTGCACAGTTTGCAGGGTGTTTGTTTAAAGTCACACCAAACAAGTGAGAAAATGATTTCAAGCATGAATTACACAACATTTTTCCGAAGTGTATCACTATGTTAATCAATACTCATCAGCCCATTAATACAATCTGGAAAACAGTGTTACTTGATCATTTCAGGAAGCAGAGATTGTTGTAATACAATCACTTTAAAGGGTCACTGGTTAGTTTTGGAGGAGGAAAAATTCAAACTCAGAATTACAATATTCACAATATCAACGAGGTAATAATACAAACTCAGACATATTTATTTATTCCATAACTGAATAAAGAGGCTGTTCTCGGAAAAGGTGGCAGGGTCCGCCGCACATGAACAAAGTAAAATAGGATGAAATTGTCCTTTAAGGTCTGTTTGTCTCTTCGATTTATTCAGTCGAGACAACAAATGTACATAAAACATCCGTCAATAAAGATGTTTCTCCTCTGATTAGAGTTTATTCCCTAAAACTACATACTGCACCTTTAATTACTTTAGTTTTTTAACTTTGAGAAGTGATTCTGTCATATTGTTGAGTATCTCTTCTCTCTTTCACCTAGACAGGCTTCAACGGTGACGACGGCTCCTATGTGATCCTCACGTGGGTGGGCGATGGTACAGGAGTGAGTGTCTCAGTATTTCTACAGTACCACGACTGTTTTTTGCATGAACTATATGATTTTGAATTAATCTGCCGATGATTTTCACGATTAATTGGTTAAAAAATGTCATGACTCTTCATTTATCAGCACGAATGACGAAGAAAAAGCAAGACATCGTCATATTTAAGAAGCTGGAACCAACAAATTCTTTGACATTTTTGCTTTTTATTTAATAGAATATCATGTTTTTAACTTTCTAAATCTTTGGGGTGATAAATACAGACTCTTAAAATTGAGAAAACCAGATTCAAATGTCTTTTATCATGTCTGGTTGTTTCCTAGGTCGTGCTTGTGCTCTCAACATTTAGCGCGCCCATAGATACTTTCCTCGAGGGAGGCTCCTCGCGGCTTTACCGAAGGTGAGTTAGTATCTGAGAATGCAGCGTAACATGAGCAACACGCCCAACGTGAACTTAAAATCTGCACTTTCTACCTTTCTTTATTTCTGTCATCAGTACGGATTACGGAAAATCCTTTCATGACATCTCCCAACGGATCAACAACACCTTCATAAAGGAGGAGTTTGGAGTCAGTGTTGGACCGGGAAGCTCTGTGAGTCGACAGCCGGCCAGTTAGAGTTTCAGTTTCAGGAACTGTGTTGCATGTTGTTGCTACATGGGGAGGATTGTGTGATGTTGCCTCAGTAAAGTGTGAAGACATCTCGCATCAGTTGCAAACCACCGTTTTGCAGCCGATGCGTCTTCACAGCGTTGTGGCTGATGTGTTAAAAAAACAGAAATGTGTAGACTTTTTGACACCATCATGACATTGCGAATATTCTTTCCCCTCATTTTTTCTTCTTGCCTCTGAAATTAGGAATACTCGTCACCTATTTGAGGACGAGAGCAATGTAGAAAGATATTTTACAGATTCTTTACAAACTGTTCTTTATATTTTAGTAACCTGTCAGGGTCCCTGCCATCTCTCCATCGCAGCTCTGCTTTTATTTGAATTTAAAGGTGCAATATGTAAGAATCTTAGTTGATCAGAATGTGAAGAAATAAAAACAAAATGGGTTAACTAATGATTCAGTAATTAATAGTTAATGAATCTACTTGGTAACAAGTCAATATTATGTTTGACTTTACTTGAGGGGGGCACAAAAAGTGTAACTAATTATTAATTAATAAGTAATTAATGAATCTATGTACTATTCTGTGTTTTGTTTCAATGTCTTTGAAGCTACACTATAAGAGTAGGTAATGATTAACTAATTATTCATAAATGAGTCTGCTTGGTAGCTTCGCACTATTATGTTTTCACTTTTTCATTTCATTCCATTTAACACAACCGATTTGATGTTATGACGCTTCCTTGCTAGCGGTGGAAAAACACCAATGCTCCCCAAGTGTTTCAAGCTCCTATTCCAGACAGCTAACTGCATGGCTAACTGAGCTAGCTTGCTAACAGTTCGCAGCAGCTAGCGATTACTTGTGCGATATGTGGCCAGGTCTTACACACCGCGCCTTTAATTGACAGGTGATATTGACAGCAGACGTACCGGTGGTGGACAACCCGGGCGGGATCATCTTCACGTCCACGGATGCCGGCGCCACCTTCAGGTTCATCCAGCTGCCCTTCCACCTGGCTCAGCCAATCACCTACCACTTCCTCAACCCCGACTACCTCGTGGCCCTCAGCATCGATGTGAGTCCTACAGCTGACCGCCATTCTTTCAGCCCTTTAAATTATCTCTCTCTTCCTTTATTTATTTTGATACTCAAGGCCCTCACACTGAAACTTCCCTCGGTGTAGCATTAACACACATCAAGCACACACCTTAAAGTAAAGGTAAACACTCCTCTGTTCCTGACTTGCAGGGCGGTCTGTGGCTCTCTCTGGACTTTGGCGCCAAGTGGACAAAAGTTCATGATGGAGTGCATTCTTTCTCATGGTGAGGATAAACAGGAAACAAAACCGCACACCAAATCCCAGTGTGGCTAAATGGAAGCACATGTTAAATGAACCACATATACAATATTAGAATTTTACTTGAATATGTCGCAATTTGCGTGCTCATGGGTATTATTGTGACAATGTTTGGTGGTTGTGACATGTTTCCTTTATTTCCTCTATCCATCAGGGGGGCCGGCATCAATCTGTTCTTCAGCTACAGTCGAGTAGACACAGGTAAGACTCTGAGGCAAATACACTTATTATACCAAAGAGTGTAAAAAAAAGCCGTGACCAGTGATTTGATCTGATTTAAACACAAACCTCAGAACCCAGACAGACTGTAATAATATTTACATGTAATATTGTTTTGTTTCCTGTTTAAAAGTGTTTTTTAAAAAAAGTAAAATATGATCTTTAATATAGTCTTTATTGTGCAGAACATTGACATCCTTTCTGCAGTAAGGCAGCGTGAAAACAATTTAAAAAGTGCAATACAAAGTCAATTTGCTAAGAAAATACAAGCAATAACAAGATATTTCGTGGGGAATCACTGGTAGTTAATATAGTAGCAATATTTGGATTTATCACACATAAAATTAATGATAATTAAAGGTTGTTGTAGCTCATTTTTGGACACCCAGGATCTCCACTGCTTCCGTCCTTGAGACCCTTGAAAATTTGTGAATTTTAGGCAAAAAAAAACAACCTAGAAAAGTGCTTGATTTGAAAGATTTTGTAGAAAAATAGAATAATATAATAATCCATCTGAACATGTTCACAGATTCAAGCTCTCGCTTTTCAATTGTTGAGGAGCTAACATGAGATTTGGATGCGCCTTAAAGCCATATATTTAAAAAAAAATTTACAGCAAAATAATACTGTATTTTGGCTTATGGTGAGGTGAGAAGAAAAAAATCAATTATATGACAAAAACGTTAGATAGTGCATCTTTCAAGCCTGCTAGTTCAAGAATCAGCTTTAAATAATCGTATTTGTTCAGCCATAAAAATCCCAAATTTACCGCAGAGGTCTTTATGACCCCGTCTATTGTTAAACCCTCAGTCCAGATGAGGAAACACTTCCTTTCCTGAGGTACTTCCCAAAACTTCCCCTTCCCAGCCTTTGAACGTGTTGATGGAAAGTGATGTTTTCTTTGAAATCAGCATCCGGATCTTATCGCAGCGCTGTGCCAGCATTATTTACTTGTGCGATGACTCATTCTTGTCTCCACAGTTGACGCCGAGGAGCGGGGTGATTTAGTGCTGAAGAGGACAAAGGATCTGGGGAAGACGTTCACCACCATCCATGAGGACATCTTCAGCTTCGGCTACATCGGAGCCTTTCTCTTCTTCTCAGTGATGGAAGATCCGGTAAGATGTCGCTCCAGACGAGTTATCTGGATAACCTGACGTACTCACAAGCAGTCATATCACATTGAAGAGCGATGAGTGTTGATACAGCGATGCTCCACTGTGTTGCTCCCAGAGATCCCCCCGTGTCATGTACTTCTCATCGGACCAAGGAGACACCTTCAGTCAGGCGCTGCTGCCTTCTGCCTCCACTGAGCAGGTGAGAAACACAATCAGATACTATCTGAATATTATTTCGATGGTGGAGTTCCCACAACATGCATTTCGCCAAAAGTACGTGGACCTTTCAGCCTTCAAAATTACTTTTCTAGGCTCTATTAGGTCACTTCAATTCGTTGTTGTCACAGTCAAAAGACCCATGAGATTGGGCGAAAAACAAACTGCTTCGCAACTGCAGATTTCTTAAAAATGGTGGCTGAAATAAAATGCTGAGAGCACTCGACCAATCAGAAACTTTCGGGTTTATAAACTGATGATACTCTGCTTTTACAACGTTCTACTCCAGGAGCGGGAACGTTCGTTGGGTCAAGATGAAGCCCCCGGAACTTAATCCACACCCTGATCCCTGAGGTGGAAGTGCAATGAGTTCTTCCAAAGGTTACTAGTCCTGGGAGAATATTATTTTAAAATGGCCGCCGTCGTCGAAGCCTGGTTAACTGCATTTAACTTTAAGTTAAAGCTGCAAGACCCCTCAGACCCCTCAGGTCACCGCCAGCACTCAGGGTCAAGGAGTCGCCATCAAATAGATTTTATTTTATGTCAGAATCTGACCCGATGACATTAAGAATAACTATAATAACTATTTCTAAGTGCTGTATTGTCGGCAACTGGACGTGTTTCAATTTCTCATCCAAGAGGGTTCTTCAGTTCTAACCAGCTGGAGGGGAGCTGCAGGCTTTTAAACTCTGTGTGGGAGTGTCCTTACAGAGTCGTTAAGGACACGTCTGAGCTCCGAGTCGTTAATAACAATTATACAGATAGCCAGTCTTCCTGCTGATGCTCTTGTTTGCTTCTGCAGGTCCCTGCAGAGGCATCTGTTTTACATTAGACTGTTTCATAACCAGTTCAAACTTACTTTTGATCTGTTTACCACAATATTTGTTAAAATCACAGTTTTAAATATTGCGAAGCACCAAAAGCCGACATTGTGTTGCTGGTTTTCTACTTCTTCTTTCCCTATTCGTCTTTGATCACATAGTTCCTGATTCTGTCTAAATTCCTGCCATGTTCAGACAATTTTATTCTTTCAGCGACACGTTCCGATTAAGTACCACTCCTTATTTAAGCACTCTTTCCCTTTTGTACTGCACGTTTTCACTGGTAGTAAAACAACGCCCTGCCCTACTACAGGAGACGTTCGTTTGATCATCTCCTTTGTCATGTTTCTCTGTCCGCCATCAGGGTTTTGCCGCTGGTAGTCGACCCTGCGCTGCCACAGGAAATGATACAATAATTACCTCCTTTGTGGCACGATTCTGTCACCGTTTGACCCGGAGACGGGAAATTTTTAAAAAACTCTCCTGTCGAGTCCATCAGATATTACACGTGCTTGAGTCAGTTTTCTCAAGAAAACCAAACAATGGCAACATTTCCTATTTTTTGCGCCACTAACTGAACACACATCTGGTCTGCCTTAACACCCGCAAACACACACGCAAACACACACACACACACACAGACACACACACACACACACACACACACACACACACACACACACACACACACACAGACACACACAGACACACACCCACTACATCTTGTTGACAGCACAAACACACACTCTCTCTCACGGCGATTAGACGACGCTTAGATCAAATTAGTCATCACAAAGCTGTTTTTATATTTGCAGAATTCCCACCCGCATGTCGTCTCTCATTGTATTTGTGTGTGTGTGTGTGTGTGTGTGTGTGTGTGTGTGTGTGTGTGTGTGTGTGTGTGTTCACAGTTCTACTCCATCCTGGATGGAGATGAAGACATGCTCTTCATGCACGTGGACAACCCTGGAGGTAACGGACAGCAGAAACCACATAAAAAAACTTGTTTGACACACATATATTGGTGAATGTTGCGAGGACAGCATGAGAGAATTTATAGCTCCCTCAGCCGCTTTTGTTGTAATGTAATGGAAAAAAAAAAGAAAAAAAAAGAAAAGATCAACGGGCGAAGAAGGCCAGACTGGTTTCACAAGTTCTTGGCGTTGCTGACAAATCATTCCATCGGAGGTGGGTGTGTGTTTGTGCATGCGAGTTCAGCTGTCCAGGCTTTGTTCCTTTTCTCCCCCCCCCCTCACGCTTTTCTCTCACTCTCATTCACACTTATTTCTGTTTCGCTTTATTATTGTGCGTCTGCTTCCCCGTCAAGTGCTCCAGTTGGGGTGAGCCGATGGGACTTTTGTACTGATGAGATAAACAGAGGGAGGTATGGGGGCGAAGGGGGCTTTATCTTTTGTTTGCTGGAGGGAGGGAGATTTAGTTTACACTGCTAAAAGCTGACAAACATATCTTGGGATCAGGGTGTAACACAAGCACACACACACATATACACACACTGGAGAAGGTGTACATCACCTCCCTCAGCTGTGGCTCGTCCTTCGTGGCTTTAGCTGACACGTGTGCGAGCTTAAGCACCGTTAAATTATGATTGATGGCGACCTTTTGTTGTTGTGATGCTGATGTTTAAAGGTTTGCGTCAGCTGTTCCCAGGTGCCGAGGCCCTTTGAAGCCGACGGCACATGGTGTGTTTGACGTCAGGAGAGCTGCGAAGACTGGTCGGGATTGCGAAAATGAGTTGTTGATAACAGAAGTCAAAATTCTCTGTTTGTAACTTATAAAAAACTGTTTTTTCATCACTCTGTGACAGTAAAGTGAATATCTCTGACAAACAAGACATTTGAGAGCATCATCGTGAGCTCTGGGAACCCCCAATCAACATTTTCCATCATTTTCTAGACAAGACTCATGAGTTAACTGAGAAAATATTCGACAGATTAAAAGAAAAAAAGAAAATAGTTGTCAGCTGCAGATGTAAACATCAGTAAATGGTCACAAGAATCAATCGGAAACAATCGACAAGAGTCTTACAGTCTGTTTGATTTGTTTAGAAATCTGATGAAAGTCAAACGAAACCTTTTCAGATTGTATCATATGGCAGCTGATAAAAGGAACGGCAAGACTAAAAGAGCCAAATCACTTTCTGAAGCTGGTTTGTAGAATAAAAGGAAAAAAACTTGAGTAGCTAGATTCTCTTTGCACCAGGAAGTAATGTGGTCTGCCGCTAATATCAAATAGACATAAACTAATAACCCTACTGTTAACATCTGTTGACGTGATGCTACAACATGCTACAAGGACCTACCTTTAATGCATTTCCGACGTTTGTGGCATGAGGAGAGTAATCCTGTGTGTTCTTATTATTTTCGTTCTGTTTTCACCGCAGACACCTTCTTCGGGACCATGTACACGTCAGACGACCGCGGCATCCTGTTCTCCAAATCGCTGGAGCGCCACTTGTTCGACGGGCATAGGAAGAGCGACTTCACCAACATAACCTCTCTGAGAGGAGTCTACCTCACTAACAAGCTGGACGACGGTAGGCTTCCCAACCTTTACTTCTGTAACTTATGTGTGTCACTATCTCACATGCTTAATATAAATATATATTGTTATATATTTATTATAGAATATTTTCACTTCAGTCAGGAAAGCAGAAATACAGTTGCTAAAGCTGTAGCAGCGTTATTTTAGATCACACTACCTTGCTCATCATGACCTGCCCTGCTCTGCCTCTGATTGGCTGTACAGTACATTTACCTGTTGTTTACTAGAAGAACTTGATTGGAGTCTCTTTACACTGTTGTATTGGTTTTTAAGTGAAGGATCTGAATACTTATACTACTGCCGCTACTCTTATTTTGCTAAAATACTGATGAATAAATGTCGTGTTTTGCTGCAGATGGACGCATACGATCCGTCATTTCCTTCAACAGAGGAGGGACGTGGAGGCAACTCAGCAAACCTGAGAACGTGGACTGTGACGAGCAGGTCCAGAGGGTGTGTTCAAACCCTGGTCAGCACATTTCACACTTCATAATCTACGAGCTCGTCACTAAAACATTATGTCTGTGTGCGTTTTGTCATCAGTGCAACCTTCATATTCACGGAGAACACAGTCGCAACAACCGCATCGTCCCCATGCTGGCTCTGTCTGAACCAACGGCTGTGGGACTGGTTATCGCTCACGGTGATTAATCAGCAGCGCACCCATATTTATTTTCAAGACTTTGCAACTTTAAATAGTCTCAAATCGAATGTAACACTAACTTGAAGATGTGTTTTGATGACCTCCAGGTACTGTGGGTGACTCTCTGTCGTCGTCGCAGCACCCAGATGTGTTTGTGTCCTCAGACGGGGGTTATAACTGGAGGGGGACACTGAGGGGCCCTCACCACTACAGCATACTGGACTCTGGGGGTCTGATCGTGGCCGTGGAGGCCCAGCGTGAAGGACAAGTCAAGACCATCAAGTACTGAGTAGATATTTTTCTATATACTTTGTATTTCCTCTTTCCTTTGCACTAAATTCCTTCACGCTCCTTCTTGTCCCCAGGTTCTCCACAGACGAGGGCCGGTGCTGGAAGTCGTACAACTTCACCGAGCAGCCCTTCTTCTTCGCGGGCCTGGCGTCCGAGCCGGGGACCAAAGCCATGAACGTCAGCGTGTGGGGCTTCCGGCCCGAAGAAGATGGCCAACCCATGTGGGTTGCCGTCACTATCGACTTCCAGAGCCTCATTACAAGAGAGTGTGAGTGGAGACGATATGAAACTACGCCTTAATGTGACATGTTGCCACCTGATGCGATAGGTTGGAACCCTACGGCAGTTACGCCTTGCAGAAACTTGAACAACCATGACGCGGGACTTTCCATAACTGTTAACCGCCTATAATTATTCTTTGGCACCATGTTCCTCTTTTCTAATTTCAATGACATGTTACAAACCAGCTCACGTAGACAGCATCCGGTGCTTTTTTTTGCTGTTAGCCTGACGCCCCATTAATACAAAATCAACTTTTTTCGACCGTGGTAAACATGTTGTTTCTTTAAGGCTTAATGCCAGCGAATATAGATTAAAGTAGAATATTCCCTTAGATTAAAAAAACATGTTGTGGATTTTAGGAATAATTAGATCTATCTTTTTCAAATCAGACTTTCCCACGCAGCCACGTCTGAAAGGGGGACTCAGCCAGAAAAAAGTGCTGTCAGGATTTAACAGTTGGTTGGTTAGAGGAGGTTAAAAACAGGTTATTTCCTTAAGTGTTGATTTTTTTTTCAGTATTTGCTGATATAGAGCCAAAACTTTTGTCCTTGAAGCGTAATGGAGGGCCGCGGGAACAAAACAAACACCCGCTGTATCGTACTGTGAAGATGCAAAATAGAACTAAGCTCCCAAATTCCCTTAGTTGACTGATACAAAGTGCCCCTCGGATAATGGAACAGAACAAATAGCAAATAGCAACATCCTATAAATAATTTAAAAGCCTTTTACCTTACAGAAAAATGATTAATTTTTATGACGCCTTTGCTCGAAAACATCTGGTTTCGGCACCAAATGGCGGCCTGACTTTGGCCCTCGGGCCCAACTTTTAATATTCTTTCTGCTCGGTTTGGACTTAAAATGACGGTTGATGTTTTGTGTTTGCAGTACTAATGTTTGTTGTGATGTGACGGCACATTTGCCTCAACTATTCGATTGGCAGCAGCCTTGACTATACCTGGAAGTAAATGGAACGTGGATTTTGGTTGCATCTCCGGCAACACAGTTCTTACAATGAAAAATGTGCATTAAACCCATTTGATGATGTTTCTCAGAGGACTGAAACTCACTTTGCAACAGTTTTTGGTTTCATTTTATCTGCCATTTTTTCGAAACGAGTGTCACTGACAGCTGCGTCCTGTGTTGTCATCATCTCCTTCCTCAGGTAACGAGCAGGACTATGAGCAGTGGCTGGCTCACTCCACGGACGAAGGAGGCTCGGAGAGAAACGGCTGCGTCCTGGGCGTCAAAGAGACGTACCGGAGGCTGAAGAAACAGTCCGTGTGCAGGAACGGGAAGAGCTTCGTGGTGAGCAAGAAGCAAAGCCCCTGCCTGTGCACCAGGGACGACTACTTATGGTGCGTCGCTCAGTTTTTTTTATCAGAGGTTGAGCTTGTGTGGGAGCGTGTCGGTGAAGCCCTGACCTTTTTCCTCTCCAACAGCGACTACGGTTACTATCCTCACGTGAACACCTCGGAGTGTGTGAGGGAACCCAGCGCCAACAAAACCCTGGAGCCCTGTCTGGAGGGAGAGGAGGACGAGCTGCTCACCGCGGGGTAATAACAGTCGCTCCTTCTTTGATAATGAAAACACACCTCCTGCAGACGCTCACACACTTCTGACTGCCGTCTGCAGGTACCGGAAGGTCGCCAGCGACAGGTGCGAGGGGGGGTTCAGTCCTCAGCTGGCGATGCAGACCGTCATCAGGCCCTGCGGCGTGAACACCAGCCCCGCTCCGCCTGCCAGGTCCTTGTCTCCAGTCACAGACTTCGACACACCGGTGAGCAGATTTGTTTGTCCTTTAATCGTTTGCGTTTAGCTTTTAGTTTTTTAACGGTGGCTCTGTGTGTTCTCCAGCGCGAGAGGCTGGTGCTGATCCTGGTGTGCGCGGGGGCAGGCGTCGTCGTCCTGATAGCCGTCATTTCCGCCATCTTTGCCGTCAGGAGGGTGGTGTACAGGAACAGGTGAGCCGGACACACATGCACACCTGCACACATCTCACACACACACTTGTAGCTGATCCTTGTGGTGTAACGTCGCCGTCTGCAGGACACCAGTGTACCGATTCTCCAACCTCCGGATCCAGGATGATGAGAATGGCGTCACGCCAGATCTCGAAAGTGCCACCAGCAGCAACGGCACGGCCTGCCAGCAGGACTCAGATGACGTGAGATGCATTCACCACTTTTTTACTATTTTTAACTTGTTATGAGCTCATAATAACTTCCACATGGTGTGATTTCTGCACGCTCACTGACACTTTTTCCTCCTTTTTTTTCTTCAGGATCTTATTGAATGACACATTTTAATGGATGTAATAAAGATTCATGGTTGGAAGCAGCCTAAAAAAAGACTTTGTTGGACTTATCTCTGATGTTTGGACCGGAGCACCCATGAGGATCTGAACGACAAGCATGAAAATGTATTAATTTATTGAGCTGACCTTCATTTCATTGCTTTGCTTTGCTTTTATGTGTACAGTATTTCTTTTTTTTTTAATTATTATTATTTTAGTTTTACTCTGTGTTGCAGCACTTTTTTTTTACTTTCTGTCTAATGTGAAAACAAACGAGACAAATCCAGACAATGTGCATTTTTCAAAAACAAAAACAAAAACAGCATTTTATTATCATGTGTTCTTTGTACTGTCTGTTTTCGGGTTAAGTTAAATGCACAATAAAGGTTTTAAAGCATCTGTCCATCAGAGGGCGCTGGCGGCGCTGTCACGTGTCTAATCTGCTTCGATTTAAACAGAGAAGAAGAAAAAGGAGGAAGTCGGCGCGAGGGTAACAAAGATAGGTTATTAAGAAGATGTATTACTCCTGAAAAAAAATCACCACTACTACTACGAACACAATTTTCTATAGAGCACAATGCTCATAACAGAACTGTGTTATATGGTTGAATTAGACATGGCAGTTGAGTCTCATGCTAAAAAAAGAAATTAAATGGGCTTACACATGTAGAGATAATTATTTTAAGAACCAAATATTAGTAATAACCCTTTCCTTCATTGTCATTTTGAGAGCGTAAGATGGAACATTTTACATTTCAGAAGCATTTCATGGGATTATTTTTGATGACACAGTGACAAAATTAAAATGAATGTTGTAATAATAATAATAATAATAATAATAATAATAATGGTTGTTTATAGTAACTGTTTTCTGTGAATTATACTGCATTTGTATAATATGTGGTCATGTATTTATAATTTTGAGAGCCTACACTGCAACATTTTACACTTAAGAAGCAGTGAATGGGATTATTGTGGATGACAAAGAAATGTGATTTTTTTGTTGTATTAGTTATACATGATACAAACTACAAAACTAACTAAATAAAAGTTGAAATCACCCTTTTGCCCTCCTGTTTAATGAATGATATTTACTGTAAAGGAAGTGTTGTTTTCATCATCTTTGTTGTACTATCATTGTATTTATTAACGTTTTGGCAAATTTTGAAAATTTTCTTGTCGATTTCAACTGAGAACATGTTGATGTTCCTTTAACTGGCGGACCACGTCGGCTGAAAATAAATATTTATTGAAAGAAAAAAGAAAAAAGAATTCAACCCACTTGTTCGTCTTCGATTTCTCCGACAGAGTGGAGCATCTCACCTCCTGCCCCCCGCCCATTTAACTGCCTATTTCAGCTGTCATCCCGCAGATTTCTCCGGTCCGGGACACCGTCGGCCTCAGCCGGTACAGGTGGTTATCACAGCGACTGCACGGGTAAGTTAAACAAGGTCTTTACATCCTTCTTCAGCTTCCTCCACGTTATTTCTACGTCTGCTGTCAGCGAGCAAAGATAGGCGGAGAGGAGGAAGTAACAACGTTAGTTTTCACACTTGACGCCAGTTAGCTTGTAAAACGTAGCCTCCGGGCTATGTGTAGTGTAATACCGGCATTTAACTGAGAATAAATGCATTATAACAGTTCAATTCGTTGTGACAACTAATTCAGCGAAAGCTAAAGAGAGGTTAAAACACTTGACTAACTTTCTGTGGTGTTTAGCTTTTAGCGCCATGTCAACTGTTATTAGCAAGCTAACGCTTCGTCACCGAAAGTCAACCTGAGCTGGCTGCTAGCATGTGTTTGTTTTGTTTTGTCATGACAGTGTTAGCTTGGGGAAAAGAGGCTGGAGGCTCGCAATGATGCTTCGGGCCAGCGGTAAGCACATGTCCCTTAAGATACCGAGCAATTACTGTGCTGATGTGATGTTTACAATATGTTAAATGGCGCCTGAGAGCTTCATCCCGTTAACCCATCAACCTCTGTTCTCTCTTCAGGTATTTTGAAGTTGGCAGCGCTCATCTTCGCGTTCTTCCTGGCTGTCTTTCTGGCTTTCCAGCTGCTGGAGATCAACACGGATTTTAAACTGGGCAGTGTGATGTGTGAGTACCAAGTGTTTCCTCAGAAAACGAAACCAAGCCACCATTTAAGATTTTGTTGTAAAGGAAACTTGAGGTCTTTTTAATCCATTCATTGTGAGGAGTTGTTTTGTGGCAGTGTCGCCTGGAGGCTACAGAAACCAAATATGGGTCATTGTTGTTTTATGTTATGAGGGTTTGGTGGAAGACTTTCCCACGGAGCTGCCTTTTATATGTCCATTTCAGATGAAAAGGTTCTCAAAGATGCATGTATTTCTTTTGCTTTTCAGCCAGATCGATGCCGGTGAATGAAGCCCGTAAGTACGCTTCGATTCTGACAATTTCATCTAATGGATTTGCTTTGTGAAAGACTGATGCATGTTAAAAGAAATCTGTCTATACCCGTTAACACAAGAATGGTAACAATTATGGCTAAATCCTGCACTGTACAGCTAGATAATGGCACGTGAACTTCAGCCCCCATAATCGACCAGGGATAATAATCAATAATCTCCTTTTGTTGTGTGTCTCCACCTGTTTGCGATTGAAATGGATATTTTGTATTCACAGCAACAAAGCCAGTCAGGTACAAGTGCGGTCTGTCCAAGCCGTGTCCGCCCGGACACTTTGCCTTCAAGATGGCGAGCGGAGCGGCCAGTGTGGTCGGGCCGAAAATCTGCCTGGAGGACAAACTGTAAGTTAAGCGACGGCTTGAAACTAACAGAAACACAAGAGCATATGTTACTTATTGTACCTTTTTAATCCTTTTATTTAACAACATGGGTGTGCACATTTTGCATATTTGATGTGACAAATCTGTTATTACATACGTCAAGAAGGAAATGTTTTCTGTTTTTGGTTGGTTTGTCAGCCAGATTACACAAAAACGAATGAAACTAGATGGAGGATGCGTCTCCGCTCAGAACAGGCTCCATCATAAAGGGATGGATCCTGGAATTCTTTAACATCGTGAGACTGGGCGTTCCCCCACACACACACATTTTTGTTGATGTCACCGGCAATAATGCATAGATCCTGATGAAAGTGACCAGGCGGATGTAGTGTGCGTAGCTGATATGTATGAATGAGTACAAAAGGGGACTGTTTGGCCTTGGTGGACGTTCTACTGAGGGCTACTCGAGTGTAAATGTTGTATTCACTGAGTCATCGGGAGCGTTGGAAGTCATTAGTTGCTTCTGTCAGCCAGGCTCTAATTAAACTTGAATATATTGAGTGAGGTGTGAGTTACATAACAAAATGCTGTGGCTTTTCTTTGTTGCTTGTTGTCAAAGTAATGAATCTGTAGTTAACAGCTGAGCAGGAGTCGCCATTGTACTGGTTATAGTGCTGAAAGTGATTTAAGTAGAATATTAAACACCTTTTTAAATAATTGAAGTCATTTATCAAGTATGTGACACAGTCACTGGCTCCAGCTTCTCAACTGGAATGATTGACTACTGTTCTCATTTTTAGATAATTCAAAAGTTAATATCTGATTTGTCAGAGACAGCAAGACTTTTTTAAAGAGAGCAAAACAAGAGGAGGACCAACAACGACGTCGCTGACAGAAATAAAAGACATAATGCCAAGACCCAGCATTAGCCGAATCCAACATCAAATTAAAACATATTTAAATCCACCATATCTGGGTTTTTATTTGAAATCGCAACAGCTTGTTCTGACTCATATATACCAGCCACCTAAATATGCTTGACCTTTTTTTTTTTTTTTTTTTAACCAACATCTGTGCGTTACATCCTTAGAAATTAAGGGACGTGCTTTAAAACGTCTTCTCTCCCAGTGTTAAAGAAAGGAAACAATTCCTGGACCTGTTTCTCTGGACTGAACCAAAACTTAACCGCTAAGAGGCAAAAACACACAGTAACCTCCCTGCTGGAGGTGATAACAATAGTCGTTGTTTGCAGTCTTAGTGATGAATTGTGAGCACATGCTGTCATGTCGATGGTGTGAAACCGGTCTGTGCTGTCATGATGTTTGAAAAAACGTAGAAATATGACAGCAAAAGCACACAAAGTCCAGGAACTGTTGTTATGTCAAACATGCCTTTGCTGATTTACCATTGTAGTTAATAAAGGTACAGTACACAAGGGCATGTTAAAGTGCTCGTTGTCTTCTCCTATGAAGACTTATCTTGTATTATTACACTCCCTTCTTATAAAAGGAACCCACAGAAGGACATATAGTTGTCAACACTTACATCTTACGGCCACATTTATCATGAATGAAACATCTATATAGTTCTGATAAAAGCTTAAATGAAAGTGTTGTTATCCAAGGCTACATCATCAGGAAGTGTCTTATGTTATATATGCGATCTTACCGTCCTCCTTTTCTCTGTTTCAGACTGATGAGCAGTGTCAAGAACAACGTGGGGAGAGGAATCAACATCGCCCTGGTTAATGGTAACGTTATGAGCCAGTGTTCCGTATTCTACGGGCAATCTGCTCAATGAATAGGCCACTGCTGACAGTAATATAATCCTTGCAGCACTGTTCCATTAGAAGGGCAACGATGAATAGAGCCATTTAAAAAGCAGTGACAAGCCTCTGGCACGGCACAACGTTTTGGTTGTGGTTATAGATTTACGATTTGCACTTCTACCTGTTAATCATGTCAGGTTATATCAGGTACCAAAGCTCTGCCACTGCCAGGATTGTGCAATTGTGTGTGAGATAAAAGTCGTGTATGCGGTTACTTATTAATTAATGCTAATAAAAATGATAAATCATCAATAGAAAATTAGATTTAAATGGGTCTAACTAGGTTCTTTTTCCCCTCGCAGGGAAATCAGGGGAACTTATCAAGACAGATTTCTTTGATATGTGGGCAGGAGGTGAGTGTGTTTCACAACCTTTTTTTCCTTTTTGGATGTTTAAAAAAACACATATCACGTTTTAATCCTGTGTAACTTCGTAGATGTGGCTCCCTTTATTAAACTCCTGAAGGAGATCGAGGACGGGACGGTGGTGATGATGGCCTCATACGACGATCCCTCAACCAAGTAAGGACTTTCTCCAACAACACACCCCTCCGCCTCGCTTTGCTGCTGTAATTTAGATTGACATGATTAATGTGAATTGCTTCAGTTATCTCCAGTGTTGGCCCTGGAAATAATATCTGTCCTCTTTTGTTCTGCAGGCTCAACGATGAAGCCAGGAAGCTCATTGCTGATCTGGGCAGCTCGGTTATCAGTAATTTGGGCTTCAGGGATAACTGGATCTTCGTAGGAGGGAAAGGCATCAAGACCAAGAGTCCGTTTGAGCAGGTAACGTCACCTGGAAATCCCCACGTTTACATATTTAAACAAAGAATTACACACGTTCTGCTGAATCATACAGCATCCTTGTTTTTATACAACTCTACATTTTTAAATTTAAAAGGGACAATATGTAAGAAGTATCAACAAAACCTGAAGAAACAACAGATGTTATATGTAAAATAATTTGTACATTAAGAGGTGATAGTCTGACAGTAGATGGATGTGTGCAAGTGGCAGTTCGTAGTCTTGTCAGTAAACAAAATAAACTACCAAAAAGGCAAGAAAAGGAATTTTTTTGCTTCTATTTTCTGAATCCATCATCTGAATTCAAGTTTTTCCCTTTTACCCAACTCTTAAAAACGATAGTATTTTAAAAGGAATAATTAATTTCGAAATAGCCTTTAAAACCAGGACAAGGCGACACTTGTGCCAAAATCTAAGATAATATGTATGTAGTCTCGTGTCGGGGTGTCACGTCCACGTCCATGTAATAGTACAAATAGTTTTGTTAGTTAGTTTGCTCACGTCTGGATTTGTTGTTATAGGGTTTATGCTCCAACAGCCGTCTACTGTCATCTAAAATAGGAAAAAATAAACAACTAAAGACACAAATTCAGGTCGTTGCGGAGATCGGTTTCTCAAATCTCTGGTCGCACAACGCGATGATGGTACAAATATGGCTGCATCGCCTAGAAATCCACATCACATCAGGTTTGTTCGAGCAGCAAATCCCCAGCACGTCAAAGCTCCAGATCAAATGTCCTGCAGAGCTCTCAGAGTAACTGAAATCCAGTGTGGTTCAGCTTCACTGGCATCAAACCTGTTTGATGAGTTCAAACGAACTCTTGACAATGGGCCTGAGATGTTCTGGATTCTTTCTTAATAAAGCTGCCAAGCCTTGATATGTTTCATGTTCCTGAATGAGTGAACACGTCCGCACCCTTTTATTTCCACTATTAAAAGTTTATAGGTGAAAATGTTGGAATTCTTTGGTGCGAACGCCATCCATGCTGTAAATACGATTTTCTGGCCATAGAGCAATGACTAACCTCGTTGTGATCTGTGTGATTCACCAGCTCTTGTTGGGTTTCCGGTCTGTATGTTCTTATCAGCCCAACCCTGTTTTGTGTCACTCGTCGGGGCAGTGAAAAGCAAACTGTCCGTACTTTTCAGGTCGGGCTTGTCCAACAGGATCAGAAAAACAAAGCGTGTCTTGTGTTTTGTTTTTGTTTTTCTCCTCCAGCACATAAAGAACAGCGCAGACACCAACAAGTTCGAAGGATGGCCCGAAGTGCTGGAGATGGAGGGCTGCGTGCCTCAGAGACAGGAGTGACCCGAGCTCTTGACGTCACCCTTTTTTTTTTTTTTTTTTTTTCTTCCCTTCGCCCCTTCCTCCCGACATTCCTGTCCTAATGAAACTCTGTAGTGGTCACGCTTCTCTGGGCTGAGAAAAGGTCAGCTCTCACCTCTAAGCCTTTTTATTCAGATTCACCCACCAGAACCAGAAGGTGTTTGCAAGGAAAGGAGGATGGAAAACCGGAGTCGCGTTTCTCACTCTGTTCTGTTTCCACTAACGTGGCTTTGGCCTCGCAACTGGAATAAGTAGGTAGAGCGCACTGATTAGAAGGGACTTGCTGCCACGCTTTGACACTCTCCACCTGTAACGGCGAAGGATTAAGCAGTGATGGAGTCGCGTGTTGCACTGCTGTTGCTGGAAAGTGAAAAAGCTCCAGATCTTTTTTTTTTTTTTTGGGGGGGAGGCTGAGTGTCAATGAACCCGTTCCCCCTGCCTTAATCTCCTTAATTAACCTGCTCATGTTGTGTTTTTCTACTTTTTTCTTAAGACTTTTTTTTTTTCCTTCCAGAGTTTATTTTGAGAAAAATAATTATGATTAACAGGGTTTTGAAGACAATTCCTTCCATGATATGATAACCAAAACGTACCAGATTCACTGTGAAATTCTTTTTGTAAATACGTGTTTTAGAGGATCTCAAAGATCCTAATTTAATAAACATTGTGATGATGATAATATAATTTCTTAAAATAAATGAGACAGAATGAGAATCAATGTGTGGATGAAATGTGTTTTGTCATACGTAGTGGTTTGTAGTTATTTCTTTGTTTTTTTTTACTTTTACTTTTTTTTACTTTCAGATTGGGTTAAAGTAACAGTTCACCCAAAAACTGCAGAAATAAAATGGCTCCAGGCGTAATTCAGGATTTCAAAAGGCCCAAAGATCACAAATTGATTTGAAAAGACCATTGACGTGCAGCTGACCCATTTCAGACAGAGTGCATACATGCATGATTTCAGCTTTTAAAAAAGGTTATACATAACATTTTCAAATCTGTGGGCTTCCGGAGTCATGGATTACACCAGAAAAGCTGTAAGGAGCCGTTTTATGGAGGGTTTTATTTTTTGTGTGTGTTTTTTTTTTTTTTTTTAGGTTTTAAAACTTGTCCCCATCTAGCTGAGATGTGTGCAACATTGAACGACTACTACTACTTTTTTATTATGTTATTGCATCTTTATTTGAGTCCGTCCTTTTTGCTTTTTAAGTGAGAGACCCAGAGCTCTTTGCCTTTTGAGGATTTAGATTTTAGCAAGAAAAGGTTTGTTATTTTGCAAAAACTGTCTCCTGTTAAAACAAATAATTCAAAATGAGTCCATAAAACATCTGATTAAGTATTCCTTGTGTGCTACATTATGTTTACCAATATTTCGCCTAACTTTTAACAGTTTACGTGTCAGGTCATTGATCTAAAATTAAAAATTGAGCTGTTTTCATGCACATTGAAAGCAACATTTTAAAAGAGGTGCCTCCCACCAGCCTTTCTTAATCTTACCACCATCTCATTCTCTCTGCTTGTGTTTGTATGCTTCAAGAGAAAATCTCAATGATCAATGTTTCCTCATTTGAATGCACTATAATAAACTGTCTTTGAGATGACCGGCAGGGGGCGCCATTGTCTCACTTAACTCACCCTGCGCTCACCCTGTGAACTGCAGTACAGTATGTGCAGTACTTGTTGTGTTGGCAGCCGTTCCTCAGTTATACAGTAGATTGAATAAACATCGGCGGTCTGTCTCCGTCTCAGCAGAGTCTGTTCACATGTTCGTCTACATCACCATCACGTCTGTTGGAGCTTTTATTAGCAGTATCTGCATCATCTTTTGAGTACGAAAGCAGCATGAGAGTGGCCTTATTTGGATGTGAATTAGGTCAAATTTAAATGAACGTTTGGTATCTGCTTATTGCATAATTAATGTGGCAGACTTGAGAAAACGATCAAAGACACGGGCTGTGTGAGAGATTTAAAGGCTCTGTTTGCTTTGTGTTCTGTTGGAGCACTGAAACTGTCAGAAATGGAAATATATAAATAAATAAGACAAGAAAGTGGCTCAATAAATGAATTAAAGGTGCGTTAAGCAGCTTTTCTGCAGGCCAATAATCAAACAGGCAGACACAGCTGTTGATATTGAGATACATGTAGATGTTAATTGACATTTCTAGATATTTCTACATTCATTTACCTCTGGAATAATTCTAAATTTATTTGTGTATTTGCATTAGAGGTGTCGCAAAAAATCATGATCTTCACAATAATCATGTTATCAAACATTTTTGTATTGATATCATGATCGTAACACACATGAATATTTCGTCTGAACATCTTGCCCGTGTGCATCTTTTGCTTATGGTTGTCTTTTCACGAGTAATTGAGTAGACGGTATTGTAATTGTTGTTTTTGTACACTGTTACAGTATTTTAAGGCTGATTTACTTGCCAAAAAAGCGACAAAACACAGGAAACAAAGCTAAAAATGTTCACATTTCTATAGACAACAGCGATGATACACTTATCGTGAATTTGTTTGGCCACGATAATCTGATAATCTGATATCGTGACAGCTCTGATATAAAACTCATTAAAGGTGCATGCTAACCAGCTAGCCCATTCTGGTCCAGAGTTCTGGTGCTAGCAGTGTAAACACCAGTACTCCCAGTCCAGACTGCTAGCTACATGGCTAACTGAGCCAACTAGCTAACGCCAGCTACAGTTTTGCAGCAGTTAGCGGTCACTCTGTTGATAAACTGCCCCTTGTTTGTTTTCATTATGGTTGGTCAAATCTTACATATTGCACCTTTAACTTCTATATTTTCGTTGTAGATTTCTTTATCCGGGGAGGAACTGTATTTATCCGTCACACTTTTCCTGCAGTGTCCTTATGTGCACGATAAAACATCACTGGATAAAGGAATGCAAACGGAGAATACAGAGATAATGGAGGAAATAAACATTCATTGAGTCATGCACTTGTTTATTTATAGCTGATTCTGGCTGCTTCACTCGTCCACATCATCCTGTACATGTGCTTCTGCTGTTTGTGTATACACGGTTTGGACATCTGACTGTTGATCACTGGTGTTCTGCTGCAAAATTACAAGACGTGCTCCGTCTTGCAGGGGGATTTTTTTTTCTTCCTCCTACTGAAACATGTTGACATCTCGATACCTCGGTCTATATTTACCTCCAGCGCTGTAATCCGACAGCTCGGACCTGCGCTTTCACTATCGTTTGTGCACAAACACTCGAGCCTGTATGTTGTGTTGAGGTCTGTCCCTCCGCCGCCGGTGACCTTTTGAGTTTCTCCCTCAATGCAGAGCCCTTCCTTATTCCCAGTAAATGAGAAAACACCGTGGTGCTCTCCCTCTGAGCTCTATGCACGACATCCCTTTGACATCTCAGCCCCCCCGTGTGCGTTTATATATAGGGACAGCGTTTGTTTGGCAGCTGTTCCCACTGTATATGTTGCCTGCGCCTCGCATTATAGATTCTCGTGGGCGCCGCGTATCAATATGTGATTGCATGCGTGCAGTCAGAGAGGTATGTGCCTGTGATGCCTTCAAACGCACGTGTTTTCCAGCGTTCGTGTAGGCCAAAACCCTCCTCTGAGCTCCCGCGTTCCCTGCGCTGAGGGATGAGCTGTGGGAGTGGAGCTCGTCTCCAGCTCGCCTTATATAAGGCAACGCTATATGATGTATTATGCATGAACATAGAATGTCTCCCATCGCATAAACTTCTAATGATGAGGCGTCCCGTGGGAGCCCGAGGGCGAAGCTGTATAAACAAGTAGGATAACGCGCTCTCACGAAACAAGAGACAGGTTTTATTTTTTTTCCTCTTCTTTCTCTCTCCTTTCTTCCTGCCTCCCAAAAATAAATCTGCCCACCAAACAAAGGTGCCTGCCGCTCAAAGAACCACCGAGGAGCTCAACTTTCCAATTCCCTGCCGCCTCGCTGTGACCTCTGACCCCTGGCCTTTTTAACCCCGTGACCAAGTCCACCCTAGTGCTTCTTGTGTTTGCTCCGAATGAAGCTCCACAACAACTCCGCTCCTCCGCTCACCGTGAGTCTCATGATGAAGAAATGCTTTTTTTTTCTGCTAACTCTATCTCTCCTTCTGTGACTAAAACACACTCATGGTCTTAATTACACAGCGCGGCGAACCGATTCTGTCACGGCTGACTGTGAAAGCAGGCGCCATTACCCTCGCTGCTGACCACAGACAGAAAAACACAGTCCAAACACCTGCCTCCCTCTCCCTCTCCTAAACCTCCCCTGCTGCTTTTTACCCTGTGAGTCAGCTGATCAAAAATCCCTCAATCCCTTTAACTCTCCTGTCTCTGCACGTATCCTCACCAAGCCAACTCAGAGAGAGCTTTGTTCGTCTCTGCACGCAAAGATTGTACGTTCACACGACACTTCGAACTCAGCAACATCAGCCGGTAGATGCAAAATGCCCACCGGAGGCCCCCCCGAGACAAAAGTCTGCGCTTCTGCATGAGTGTTTTTGCAATGCAGCTTCTGGCCAGCGGTGGCAGCGCCGAGCGCAATGCAGCTCCCTCGCTGAGAGAGAAGGAGCTCCTGCAGCTTTCTCATGCTGTTGCACAGACTTTAAAGGTGACATCCACTCGTTTTACACATGGAAAGCAGCCAGCTTGTTATGCAAAGTGCTCCCTGACAGTTTTTAATTGTCCTTCGTGTTGGTGGTGGTGGTGATGGTGGTGGGGGGCTTTTTTTTCACACCACATGCAAATATTAGGAGAAATCTGGGATGCGGTGTCTGGCCCAACAGCACTTCAACATGAGGACGTGAAGAACTGGTATCAAACCGTCACTGCTTGTGTTTGAGGGACAACCTGCTCTACAGTTGACATGTAAACAGCCGAAGTGGTTATCAGCGGGGTTATCTCGGATGTCGGCACATTTATAACAGGAAGTCTGATGCTCTTGGGTTGCATTTTGGGTATTGTAGGATCCAGGAAGATATAATGTGTCCAGTGTTAGGATATCTTGGCCTCAGTTCTTTAATTAATCACTTCTTTATACACTTTACTCCCCCTGACTTCAACGAGGCTCGATACTAAAACAGTGAAGTTCTCCTTCAGTTCCCTAACCCTTAGAGTAAATTGTGTTGTTTTTCAAGGCTGCTGACGTTGATTGTTTTTCTCTTCTGGTCGAGTCCCCAAAGAGGCTTTTTTACAGTGTGAGATTTCTGCCTTTGTGAAAGTTGACAGTTGTGAAAGAAACATTGTGAAATCTGCGGTCGTCAATCCTGAACAACAGTCCTGGATTCAGCCTCAGCGGTCACAAACAGCCTGTGGCCAAATTCAACCAAAACGAAGAATACTTTCTCTCCCATAAGTTTGTATTTTCAACGCTCCTTACTTTAAAGACATGTTATCGACATCCACAGGTTGCCTCTGATGGCCGTGTTGATAATAACACATTGTATGAGGTTCCTGGAACAGTGCAGCTTCTTTCCCTGACATAAACAGTTATTTGTGAGTTCCTGTATTGTCTGCAGGCTGTGACCACTCCTCTAATCGGTCCCTTATCTGAAACTGAACCCCAAACACTGCCCAGCCCTCTTGTTTACGCCCAGCTCGGCACATTTAGCCCCCAAGCTTTTTCTCCACAACCGTTTCTTTCAGGTTCCTCGACCTCCCCCGAAGCTCAGTTATATCAGTTTCACCCCTCCAATGGTCCCATTTCCCGAGTTCGGTGTGTACACTAGCTTTTAATTTGTTATGTGAAAACATGGTTGCTACAAATAAGATGTGTTGTATTTTATGCCCATTAATGATAGCTTTCTGAAGCTTTATATCACAGAGTGATTTTGTCCCAGACTTGTTGCCCTAAAAACAGTAAAACATTGCTTTACCTGACTTGTTATAAGGTTAAATGCTAATAAATAACTTTTAAGGCAATCTTTGTCACTCTATGAGGTCAATATTATCAATACAAGTATATTAAAATAATATACAATAGATTAATTTATTATAAGTTTATAAACATCAACCAAACATTTGCTTTTGTCCACCATATTATAATGTATGAGGTTAAAGTCAGCAACAGAACTAATTTTTCCAATTATTCGTAAGCCACATGAACACACCATTATGTACATAGGCCTCATGGTAGACGGTAAACAGTGACTGCTGATGCTAATTTCTTGTCACAGGTACAATAATGCCTTCTGTTAGCCCATTAGCACGTGTTGTTTACCCTATCGACGGAGCTACAGTAACAGCACAGGCTAACTAGCCGCTGGGGCTATGCTAATGCTAACACAAACAAGCCTGCTATCGTGCCTGTGGCTTAAGAGAGTGCTAATAATGTTAAGAGCCAACACAAACCAACATAACACAGTTAGCAAAGGTGCGAGACTAGCGTTTAAGCTAGTAGGCTAAGCTAATAGGGCAGCGACAAAGGCTACCCAGTAATTCTAAACAGTCAAATACAATTTAGATTTAGTGCGGTAACGCTTTATATTAATGTGCTTGTAATAAAAATTAGCTTATACGTACAAGACCCTTTCTGCACATTATAAGATGCTAGTTAACACTATTATGTGCAGTAATAGCATCATAAACAGGCTTATTGTTAATTATAAGAAATTTATAAGAACTTGTTAACAGAATATAGATGCTTGAGACATATTTATTGATTTTAGCTAGCATTTTTTGCTTTATTAAGATAACTTATTATCTTATTAAGACTTATTAAGAGAAAACTGCTTTCCAAACTGAAAACAACGTCTTATTAGGGTTATTAAATCTTGCCTAAGTCACCAAGTAACAATTAAATTTGGAGCCTTTTGTAGTTACAGACTTTACCGTGAAGCATTACCAAAAGAGAGAAATCAAATCAAGAATGGAGAAAGACAGCGGGTATTGGTCCGTGTACGTTACGGCCATCCGATTTTCGTTTTGAAGTCGACAAGCGGAAAACGGATAATGAATCGTTTCCCGTTTTTCGCTTCAAAATAAAAGAACGAAAAACGGAAAATGACTCGTATCCCGTTATTCGTTTTAAAATCTGAAAACGAAAAACGGAAAACAACTTGTTAACTGATATTAGAAACTGTGTTCGTGAATGGGAATCGGAGATGAAATGACAGTGCCATTTTTCATTCCAGATTTTGCCGGACGTCTTTTTTAATGACCCGGAAGGCGCCGTGTTATGCCGCGAAAACACTTGATCTGATCCGTAGGCCGATTTCAATGTCATGTCTTTATCTGAATATTCAGAGTTGATAATAGCCAGGAGGTCAAGTGGGATGTCTTGTGGTGACACAGTCTCACTCTCGTCGCGTCCTAAACTGACGCTTGGTCAGGGCCCTTTCGCGTTGTGCACTGACGCCCAAGGTGCCCCTCAGCGCCTTCTTTCGACGCAGGGGGATCTCAATTGATTCCAATGCAATCCCCTCCGCGGCGATATGTGACGCTCAGAGCAAGTGATCGCTGCGGCATCTAAAGAGGGATGCCGTTACCATATAAATGTCTACTGAACCTGCAAATTTCATGTTCGGCTGAACCATTAATAAACTTTTCTCCTCATCACTAAATAAAAGCAGTAGGTCGGAAAGTGAAATCATGGTCGCTCTGTGGTAAACGACCGTAGAGTTCAGTGTTAGCAGTAACTAGCTAACATGAAATTCACGGGTTTGGTAAACGTTTCCATGGTAACAGCGAGCGCCACCAATCAGAGACGTCGGTGTTACACTATGGGATTGTGGGTAGTGTAGTACTTCTCCATGACATCGCGAATAAAACGTGTTTTTCTCAAAACAAGATTGATATCATACGGACTTGTGACTTCTAAAGGGTCATATATCGCCGTTTGACAATCTGATAACTCGTGGCCAGTCTACTTTGGATGGTTACGACATTATGGCCAAAAATCAAAATCTATATGCAGAATATGAATGGCATTTTCACTTCTTTTTCACTTCCTCGGACAGGGAGGGCTAAATTACCCATGAGCCTCAGCCACAAAAAGCCTCGCAGGAGACCAAAGTGGTCACTCAGTGCTGCGGCTATATCGACACAAGACATCCCACTTGACCTCCTGGCTGTTATCAACTCTGAATATTCAGATAAAGACATGATACTGAAATCGGCCTACGGATCTGATCAAGTGTTTTCGCGGCATAACACGGCGCCTTCCGGGTCTTTAAAAAAGGCACTGTCTTTTCATCCCCGATTCCCATTTACGAACACAGTATCTAATATCAGTTAACGAGTCGTTTTCCGTTTTTCATTTTCAGATTTTAAAACGAATAATGGGATACGAGTCATTTTCCGTTTTTCGTTCTTTTATTTTGAAGCGAAAAACGGGAAACGACTCATTATCCGTTTTTCGATTGTCGACTTCAAAACGAAAATCGGATGGCCGCAACGTACACTGACCGGGTATTGATCCGGCAGCGTGCGTCAAGGCGTCGAAGCAGCTCTGCAGGGTTGCAGCATCCCCTTCCCCCTCAATCTCAGCTATGACCTCACTGCCCTTGCTTTCCGCCCAAGCTCCAATCCTATAATTGCCTCTCCAGCACACACACACACACACACACACACACACACACATACACTGATCCAGACAGCTGTGTTTACACTCTGTGGGTCTGTGGGAACTTCATGCTGACCTCAGCACAGACACACAAACACCACGCAAGGCCGCCGGACACTCAACCGGATCGATAGCTGATCACGTGGATCGCTTTTCACAAAAATCTGCGTATTTCTGAATGGACACACGCAGAATCAGACGGACCAGACTCGCACGGATCGATTCGCTCAAAGAATCAAGACAGAAAACAATTTTGCATGGCCGAATCTCCCCTAAGTGTTCGATGTCTTTGTTGGCGTCCTGACAAGTGGGCGTGTTGTTTTTCCCTCACTTGATCCCACCGAGACTTTTTTCGGCGAAATCTGAAATCTTAATCAAGTTTTTACACTGTGACATGTGAAACAGCGCTGACCTTTTCACCCTCGCTAATGGCTAACATGGCTCACACACACACACACACACACACACACACACACACACAAACAAAGCTCTCATTCATCGTCGTCACCCTGACTTTCTTCTTCCTTCACCACAGGGTCACAAAGTTGAGGTGGATCAGATCGAACACACGTCTTTTTTTTTCTGACACACTTTCAGCTGGACCAGTGGAGCATGTAATAACAGAGAATTCCCTATAATTGTTACTTTTTCTGTGTCTTTTGCAAACTTTGACTCGGCTTCAGAGGATCATTTGTGGCACTATAACTGTAGTGGCTTTGCTGTATTGTGTAGAATCACATGTCAGATATGTGAATATTATGTCTCTTAACAGCTGGTTGCTATTTATGTGCCTCGGCCGCACAGTACTGTGACCACAATATAAATATAGCACATGCGGATGTGGAGGTTTCTACTGAATGCTTTTTCTTTTTTTTTTTAAGCAGTGCTTTAAAAAAAATGGTGCTGTGCGTTCTCAGAATCAGATAAAACTTTTTTTTCTGACACGCAATTTCAGTCCAATAAACATTGAAACAAGAAGAGCGACTGGGGTGATGAGTCAGGACCATGAAACATTCGAGTCGGAGCAAAGATCAATTCAGGAAACAGAGAAAAAAAAGGCAAAGGTACAGTGACTGTCTACATAATAATCTATCCCATAAGCTATTGTGTTGATTCTTGTGTGTGTTCAACACTTCCCTTTGAACATAATTCATGCAACAATCGCTTGACTTGACGAAGCATAAACTGGGAAAACAAATTAGTGGTACGTAAATGTGATTTCTAGGTGATACATCATGACGTACTCTGTTGTTTTCCATCTCCGAGTTGTTCCTGTGAAGTCTGCTGCGATGTTATGAGCCAGGATCTGAAGGTGGTAAGAGGGAGCCCCTGCTGAGGAAGCCCAGCCTGGCTTTTTTTTAATGGCCTGTAACGATGCGGTTCTGGCTCGCCGGCACCTGATAAACTCACCTCCCTCGGCGGACGTGGACGCGATACGAGGCTGGAGCGACCGCATGTACACCTATCTTTGTGTGTGTCTTTGTATGTATCCTGCAGAATATCGAAAAAATCGAGCACAAAATCATGAACAAAACACCCACATTTATTATCCCCTCTGCTGTCTAAGCTGTGTTTTTATGAACACAGCGGAGCCTTTCCCCCTCTCTGCAGGGTCCTCTGGTAAAACGGTTAACTATGTCAACATTAGCAAAACACAAGGCGATGTTTTTTTTCTCCATCACCAAGGGAGGAGCTCCTCGTAACCAACGACACAGGTCAGGGGTCAACAGTTATTTGGACAGGGTTTGGCAGCCGATCCCTGAGATAAAAGTTGTTTTTGAGCTCACTGCACCTTCAGGAAGGCTTATTTCTTCAAACTTCAGGGAGAAAAAGCTGGATGGTTATATCTGCAATCAACCAGTCAAGCAGTAAGTACCGTATTCAAGTGGATCTTAAAATTGTTTGCTAAAGGACAGCACGGCGTTACACTTTCTCCCCCCCCGACCCGACATCTTTCCCAGCCTTTACTGGGACACCAGCCAGCACATTTTTTAACCATAATCCCCCTTAACCTCCAGGCTTTACAGCCGCTCCCTCAGAGACAGAGGAGCGCTGTATGCGAGCGTTTTCCTCTTGTGCAAATAAACAACAACAATGTACTTCTCTTCCTCTAAGGCACAGGGAGTCGGAAGGATATAAATAGGAATATAGGGGGAAGTGTGCAAAAAAAAAAGACTGCAGCAGAAGAAAACACGCTGCGCCAAACATTCGGGAAACAAACACTCCTATATATGAGGAGCACAATCCTCCACGTCATGTGCATCTTCTGCTCAGGACCCGAGGTGGATTTCATAGATGAAAGTTTTTTAAAAAATGTACGGTGGCCCTGAGGGTCAAAAACACGACAACATTTCTTCAGAAACCACAACAACAATTCAGATAACACAACATTTAAATTCATGTATTTTGTGAAATGTCGTGTTTTTCTGAAATGTTGTTGTGTTTTGACCTTCAGGGCCACCACAGAAACACATCCTTTTGTCGCCTGCGACCCCTAATGGAACAAGCATATATTGACATATACTAAAAAAATTGACATAACATACAAAATATACATTTTAACATATGGAAGCGATCCACATACAGTTAATTTGACAATACATGCCAATATATTTTCCTTTTGCTTTAGGAATATATTACAAAATGTAATTAATGATACTGATATGTGTGTAAAAGTATTAGTTGAAATATATTTTACGTCAGTAATTGCTACATTTGTCAATATCCCAATTATGTTAGAATATATTCAATAATGCGTTGCAATTTAAAAATCATATACTGTATCTCAGTACATATAAAGATGAAAATAACAAACGTAAGCCTGTGTCAGCTTTTTACATCACTGTAACTGACACTGACCGACATGATGATTAAAAAAACACTAGAATGTTAAATTTTAGAAATCAATAAATGGAAAATATATTTCTTATTTCTTGCATTGGGGAATTCTAAGGAACTATACTGAGGCGTACACGGTACACAAAGGAGATATCACATAGAAATCCACACACAAACTGTCCGTAATTGATAAAGTGGTCTTCGTATACGAGGGAGATATGAAGAGGAAGAAAAAGGCTGTATGGGATTTTAAACTGTCAGGCCTTGTTAGGTGAAAGACATGTTATCTCTGTGATTAAATGCCCCCTCTAAGTAACAGTCCCCCAGTAATGGAGATGTGCGCTCCTTTGTTTCTTCATACAATTCACGTACGTAAACACTGCGTGCATGCACTCGACATGGGAGTTTGCTGAGAGTCTGTGTGTGTGTGTGTGTGTGTGTGTGTGTCGGTGTCTGTCTTTCCCGTGTCATCCATCCGTCCCTGGTGAGCTCTGGATGCCATTAAAGGATGGCAAGACTGCAGCCATTAGTGTAACAGGATCAGACCACCGAGACCCTCAGAGACTGTCTGCACACATGCATGTATGTGCTAGACACTTTCACTCAGTATTAAGTCTTGCACACACACACACAGACACACTGAAGACGTGCTGGAAACCAATACCTCTGTTCCGCTCACAGCACTCATGTGTCTGAGTGTATGAATCCATGACTGAGGGAGAAGGGGGATAAAATTGTGACAGCAGCAGGCATCCACCCCTGCAGCTCACTTTTTGGCAGAAGTTAGCACCCCAAAAACTGGTATAGGAGAGCGCCCACACAGTCCCGTCTCCTGAGGGACACGAGGAAAATGGAAGTCTCCTTGCTTGTCCTGCTGTTTTTTCCTACCTGAGAGGCCCCGCTTGCAGCCACATCTCCTCCAGTGAGCTATAATTATCGCCAGACACTGTCAGTCCTGCTGTGTGTTTAGCTCCATTAGCTGTTAACTCTATTAGTTCTGTTAGTTTTCAAGTTATAAGTTTGCTCTGCTAGGTCTGGTAGCTCTTGGCTCTGTTAGCTGAAAACTATTAGTTCTGTTAGCTTTGTTAGCTGTAATCTACAAGCTCTGTTGGCTTTTAGCTCAGCTAACGCAATCAACTTTGTTAGCTGTTTGCTCTGTTCGCTGTCAACTATTAATTCTGTTAGCTTTTAGCTCTGTTAGCTGAAAACTATTAGTTCTGTACACTGTAAGCTCAGTTAGCTTCATTAGCTGTTTTAGTAATGTTAGCTCTATTAGTTCTGCTTTGTTAGCTGTAAGTTGTGTTGGCTTTTAGCTCAGTTAGCTAAGTCAAGTTTGTTAGCTGTTAGCTCTGTTGGCTGTATTAGCTCCGTTCACTGAAAACTATTGATTCTATTAGCTTTTAGCTCAGTTAGCCCTATTAACTTTGTTAGCTGTTGGCTCTGTTGGCTGTATTTGCTCTGTTCGCTGTAAAATAATTCTGTTAGCTTTTAGCTCAGTCAGGTCAGTTAGCTCTTTTAGCTCTATTAGCTCCATTAGCTGTAAGCTCTATTAGCTCTGTTTGCTTTTAGCTCTGATAGCTGAAAATAACTACAATTCCAACTTTTAGCGGTATTAGCTCTTAACTTAACTTTCTTAGCTGTTAGCTCTGTTGACTCTCTTAGCTCTGTTAGCTGTAAACTATTCGTTCTGCTAGCTCTCAGCTCAATTAACTCCATTAAATCTGAGTATAAAGCATGATTGAGGGACAAAAGTCATGACAGTAGCGAGCATCCACCCCCTGCAGCTCACTTGTCAGCAGGAAGTTAACACGTAAAGGGCGTAGAAGAGCAGCAGCGATGTTGTTCATACCCCAAAGTCACCCACACAGTCCTGTCTCCCAAAGGACGCAAGAAAAATGAAAGTCTGCTCATTGTTCCTGCTGTTTTTCCTACCCGAGAGGCCCTGTTCTCTGCCAGCCGCATCTCTTCCAGCAAGCTATAATTATCGGCGAACTGACGCAGATTACCGGAGGAGGGGGAGAGCGAGAGGAGCAGCAGTGAGGAGGGGGTTTCAAACAATGGCTGAGAAAATGATAGGCCTGATATTGAGGTCACATAATAAAGGCAAATAGAGCCTAAATGAGTTGATTCTATGGCGCACAAAACGTTCCCCGTGCCCGGCCAATGTAGACAGAGGGGGGTTTTGTGTCCTTGGCTGCCATTAGCATTTTGCACAAGATGTGCTGCCACCAATTACATTTGCCACTGAAAAACACTTGAATGGTTTTTGAAAAAAGACGGAGCAGAGAAAATGAGAGCCATCGTTATCTGTCTCTATTGTGCCTCTAGTAATGAAATTGCCGCTGATTGAATTAGGGAACATGATGAACGATTTCTTGTGCTGGCCCTCCAGGCGTGGGCGAGCGGGCCGCGGGCCATATTTGGACAGCTTTGGGCCAAAATGGTGTTGTGTTTCGACGCAGCTCGTGTGACACGGGGAGGCCGTTCGCCGCAACGGGCAGAGATCAGAGATGTTATGAAAAATGATCCGGGGGGGGATTGTGTCGGTTCTGAAATGCAGCACACATGGCTCTCGCAGCACACAGGCGACCGTGCAGACAATGAAACCCAAACACACACACACACACACACACACACACACACGTACAGCTCATGCCACAACAACATTTGGAACCAGTTTGAGATGACAACGCCCCCCCAGGTGTCCAATCACCTTCAGAGAGTGTTTTTCCTCCATCACCTTATCAATCCTGTTAGCTACCAACCCCCGCTCCCCTACCACACCTCCTGACACACATTCTGTTACACACACAGACACACACATGCACACACAACAAGATGTTTTGCCAGAGCAGGCGTCGCGGCCCCTCCCTGCCCTCCAATGAGCAGGTATTTCTGGGCTCCCATTGGTCACCTGAGGGGAGAGATTTGCAACACCCTCCGCAGGTTCAGCGACCTCCAATACGAAACATAAACATAAGAAAAGTGACTCACAGGGAAGTCATCTGCAATGACTAGTCCTGTTTTTATACAAAGGGCTGTTTAGTAAAGCTTTGGCTGGAGCGTACATGCACAGAGACACATAATGTTTACTGCGTGCGTATCAAGTATCATCATTCAAAGTACTTCCAATTCCAAACTTTACTCTTCAGGCTGCTTCTGTACATTTATTTAGGCTTGTAAACTTGTTGTGTAGTCACATTTTCAACTCCGGTTTACTGCTTGATGCTTAATTTTCCTGTTAACACAAAACTGCCAGTCCTGCTGTGTGTTTAGCCCCATTAGCTGTTAGCTCAATGAGCTCTGTTAGCTGTAAATTATTAGTCATGTTAGCTTTTAGCCCAGCTGGCACAGTTAACTCTATTAGCACTATTAGCCGTGAGCCGTATTGGCTCTATAAGCTCCATAAACTGTTGGCTTGATTAGCTTTGTTAGCTGTGAGCGGCATCAGTTCTGTTAGCTGTTAACTATGAGCTCTGTTATCGCTGTTGACTGTAAACTATTAATTCTGTTAGCTTTAAACTCAGTTAGCTCCATTAGCACTGTTAACTGTTAGCACTGTTATCTCTTTTAGCTTTGTTAGCTTTTACATATTAGTTCTGTTAGCTTTTAGCTCTACTAGCTCCTTGAGCTCTGTTAGCTCCTAAAACTAGTTCTGTTAGCTTTTAGATCAGTTAGCTTTATAGTTTTGTTAATTGTTATTAGCGCTTAGCTGTCAACTATTAGTTGTGTTAGCCTTTATCCCAGTTAGGGCTATTAGCTCTGGTTCTTGTTTGCACAGATAACTCTATTAGCTCTGTTAGCTTTCTTAGCCCAACGGCTGCTAACAGCTAACGATTAACTAGCTCTTTTGCTAATTTCATCAATGACTTGTTGTTTACAATGTAGTGTCAGGGAAAAAACAGAGTCTGTACCCCGTCGGTGTCTTCACTTTGTCCTCTGGGATTTTAACACATGGTGTTTTTCATAGGTCTCAATCTGAGGAGCCAGTCAGTCACAGTAACTATGGTAACAGCATGAGAAGGTGCTCAGCTTCAGTTTGTCATTAGGCCTGTACACACATACAAGCACATTGTTTTTAACGTCCCCGTAACACCCGGGGCTTCAGTGGGTGTTATGTACAAATATAATGCATTCGACCGTGTGGCTCGCCCTCTTTTCCATATTACGCTGCATATTCTGCAACTTATTTGACTTCCAGCCCGTGAGCCATGTCATGTAAATAACATTTAGAAAAACAAAGCTTGAAGAAGCGCTGTGTGTGAGCGTGTTTTTTTTTTTTTTTTTTTTTGCATGCGTGTACACTCGGACACCAGTGCCGCCCGCATTCAATCAAAACAGCTGCAGGCCGCGGAGGCGTGAGGCTCTGTTGACACTCGAGGGCCCTCAGGGTTGAGAGCTGCCTGGAGTTATTTTTTTACCAGGATTCACCTGGGAGTGCGAGGCAGCTGTCACAGGATCTACACATATGTGTGTGTGTGTGTGTGTGTGTGTGTGTGTGTGTGTTTTGGGGCATACCATGAGGCGTAGGCGCAGGTTAAACCTACACACCTGCATCCTTTTTATAGAAGCAAAAACACACGACGGACAGTCCTGCGTTTGTACAAGCGGAGGGGGACTGTGAAATACCGTCACCTACAGCGTATACAGTTGGCTTGGCACGGTCTCAAAATACGCACGCCCAAATGGTAAAGCAACATGGCTGCCATTAGAGGACTTTGTTTGCTCGGCCTGCTCCCGACTCTGAGGTCCCTCCAGTCAAAACAGCTCTTTTATGGAAGTCGTTTAACGTCGTCTGCTAGAAAATTGTTTCCCCACCAAATGAAACCGCCATGGAAGAAACACCACATTAAATATATGTATAGCGCACACATGTATTATTCCATATTACACTGCGGTATGTACATTTATCTCAGTGCATCTTTCAACGCCTGAGGCACAAAGAGGAGCTTCTCAAATAGCCACATGATGTTACTTTTAACACCTTTTATGGAAATCGGATCCTCGCGCCTCCACCCAGATGTAATATAGGAAGGAGGACAAAAACAGCCTCTCTGTCACTCAGAGGTTGGGCACAATAAGGGGAAATCGTCATTATGAATCACGCTCCCTCGAGGCTCTGATTCTCATATATCATGTGAATTACAGCCGCCTTTATAAAGTTAAAGGTAGAGAAAGCAGAATGTAAAAATGTGAGATTCTAACTGTTTAACACGCCTGCAGCTAAAGTCATTTCCCGTGGTCGTAATAGAATAGCTGAATTTTACTGTACTGAGCAGAAATATCAGTGTAAAATAACTTAAATTGTATTTTCTTTTTCCCAGGCTGTAAAAGAAAACAAGAGGCACTTTACTAGAGGTTTTAGCAGTTTCTTGTCTAACTTCTCATTTTTGTCATAGTTTGTATTTTCTGTGGTAGTTCAAACTAACAACGTGACCTATAACAGAGCATGTAATGAATAATAATTATAAATGAACTGAAAAAATATACTGATAATGTTTCTATGAACCCGCTAATGGATTATATATCCAGGCAGCGTCCCTCTTCCTCCGCATATGGACATCATCTAACACATCGCCTACAGCCAAACCACAAGGCAGGCCGGCCCCGAGGTGGAGGACCCCACCCTCGTCTGGGGGCTCCCCTGCACACATGTATTTTCACATTCTAACATGATTATGTCTGTGAGGTTGCATGCAAGGCCGCTGGTGCAGAAAACCAGTTCAAAGTTAAACAATGGCCATATACTGCATGCTCGCGTGTTTTCAAGCTTTCATCTTATTTTCTATCACCATAGTTAACGTACAAAGGCCTTTTTATGAGGCGGGGAGACACTGTAATTCTGCCATTCGTGATGACAAAAATATGTTTTCAACGTATTCTTTCTATAGTTTGTGTGAAGAATGCCAACATTGGAAAAAAGGTTTGGAGCCCACTGTAATAAAAGGCAATATAATAAACCTCGGCTGTATCCTTATTTTCCCCCCATTTGCTATAATGGTCATTTCATTTACTATTAACTGTGAACATTTTATAGTGTAATCATTCTGTTTTGTGCTGTTTTGTTTGTTTTTGTTCCCGTTGGGCTTGTGGAAAGACACAAACTCATCTCTGGGCTGGCAGTGCAAAGTCAGCGAGGCTATAGATGCGCTGACTAAATAATTAATCAGTTAATCAATTCTGTAATTTTTCAAGCAAAGATGACAGACATTTGGTGGGTCAACCTTCTCAAAATGGGAGGATTCGCTGCTTTTCTTTGACATTTATGATAATAAATGAAGAGTCTTTGAGTTTTGGACTGTAAGTTGGACAGAAGAAGTGATTTAAAGACGTCTGGGAAATCATTAGAAGCATTTTTCCCATTTCTTTGACACTGATTAATTGATTGACCGTGAAAATAACTGGCAGATCAATCAGTGGTGAAATTAGTCACGGATCATCAACACTTAAGATTCAAGCTCTTTCATTTGATGTAATTTTTGGGTTAAGACAAACTGAAAGGGGCCAAAAACATTCCTGCAGCGATACATTCAGCCCTGCTACAGAAATCCATTTCTTGGCATCCGAACACGCTCGGTGTGAGATGACATGAACTCATTGGAATGACATTCAAGCAGCTCAGAGTAGCGCCGGTTATAGTTCTGCTTCAATTTTTTTATGGTATGCTGTCCTTAAGTATGTGTTGTGAAGCGAAGGGCATGAAAGATGCAAATTGATGCAGTGAAATTTATGAGGTGGCCGTATTTATGGGAGAAGGCGGGCGGCGCTGGCTCGCCAGAAAAAATATACTGTGACTTTCTGTTCAATAGCAGCTGGCATGGTTATGGCTCTGTGAGTAAACATGTAATCATCCTGATGCTTATTATTCCAAATACTATATATAACCCCTGTCAAAGTAATTGATTTGGTCAGAACAATAATCCTCTCACATGCTACACGTATACAGTGGTGGAATATGAAGTGCGTTTACAAAGTTATGTACAGATTTGAGCTATCTGTGTTTTGCTCTAATGTTTCCAGTTTATGACACTTCATATTTTCACTCCACTGCATTTATCTAATAGCTAGTGTTACTGTGAAGTTTACGATTTTTTTCTACACAAAACATAGGAAGTACCTTTAAAAGATGATGCACTGTGAAATAAACCCAACAATACATACAACTTCCAGTGTTTAAAGATGCAATATTTATGAATTGTAGTTAAACATTGAAATTGAAACTTAAATTATCTACAGATTGTGAATGAGTACCAATTTTGATGTTACAGTGTCTTTATATTATGTTGAAGAGATACTGACGTTAGCATGCTAACCAGCTAGCCTCGGCCACCCTTGTCATACACTGACCCTATTTAATTTTTCTGCATTGAGTACTTTTTCTTTTGCTACTGACAAAAGTTTACTAAAGTAACATTTTCAATGCAGTACTTTTACTTCCATTGGCATATTTGTAAAATGTCATATTGGTAATTTTACTCAAGGATCTGAATACTTTCAGGCCAAAAACACATCCAGCTCTCCCTGCAGGTTTGCGTGACGTGAATCTCCCACCTGCATTTTTCTATAGCCTCTATGACTAAGCCAATCAAAATGAATGATCAGATCATTTGAGCCACTTAATACTGATAATGCAAAACAAGATAGTAAAGGGAGTGTCAAGTGCACTGATGCCCTGAAGCGCTGTGCATTACTCAGCGAAGGCATCGCAGCTTGCAGAGTGATAGTGCTCAATCAGGGAAAGTGGAGGAGAGGGTTGTCTGGACTGGAGACACGCTGTTGCATAATGAATGAAGCAGACTTCGTGGTCACGTTAACAATATTCTCCCAGACAGCTTTTACATGCTCTAATGACTGCATGCAGTCACGTACAATCTGAATGTAGATACTGTAGCTATTAAAACAAAAAGGTCCAAAGGTTAACAGAAGGGACTACATCAGTCATTTCTAGATGACATACAAGAACTAAGTCAGGGCTACATTCAAAATCTGCTTTAACTGAGATACTCTGATGAAATACGAAGCTGAGCACCAGTTGTAAATCGCCTCCATACTGTTCCCACTGCCTTCAAACTGACCTCCGTCGGTCTCGGAGGATGTGCCTGGTCCGAGGCTGGTGTCCCTGGGCCCGGTTAAACTGAGTGGTCCAGACTGACACCTCTCAGCCTCCATGGCTAACTGAGCTAAAGAGCTAAAAAAAAGCAAGCTACTGCCAGGGATAGCCAGCAACTAGCAGCAGTTCTCTGTTACCCCTATATTGTTGGCGCTACGAATTCTGGTCATATATTAAAAATAACACCTTTAAAACTGAGATTACAAGCAAAAATGTTGAAAATATCCACCCAAAAGAAAAAATCCACCCCCTCCCAAGAAATTGCGCTCCAAAGCTTTGAGATATTTGCTGCCCTTTCTCTTACATTCATGTGCAAGTACAATGCTAAAAGATTTAGCAGTGTATAGCCTCGAGGAAGACTGCACAATAATGTCTTCGGTTGAATGAAATGATTGAATAGGCTTTTAAAAGGCCCACCAAAAAAGGATACATTTGATTTATTGATTGCTAACAGGATGTTAAGAGGTTTTTCTACTAATAAAACAAAATTGCTTCTTAAATAAATTACTTAGTTTCAAGAAAAGATGATGGTTTTGGTTAATTATTCACAAAGTACACGTTATATCTCCTACTCAAAGTCACTTCTGACTGCCAGGCATGTTAATAAAAACATTTCCTCAATATGTAGATGGAAAACATATTCTGGGCAGCATTTTGTTACCTATAAAATGTATTTGCTGTTGTAAATTAGCACCATAAATGTAATTAGCAGACATGGTTGCCAAAAAAATGGTTTTATTGTCAAAACAATGTTTTTCTGCATACACATGGAAAGTTACCCCACGATCAATAAGTTGTTTTCTCCCTGTAAACTGCATCTACCTCCTGTTCCCGTCATAATAATTTCAGTTCATATTTGTTTCAGCAAAGGTCAACATCTGTATCTGTGCTGTGTACTGTAAAGAAACCCTCGTCACATTATTGACGATTTCCTGGAAACATTAAACAGCGGCACAAGTGCGTCATAGCATGCTGAACATTTACAGCAATTCATTTGAATCGACATACCAGAGAAGGTGACACCATAAAGACCAGAATCACTATAAACAGGTGATGCACGCACGGAAAAATCATCGTGGCTGAGCAGCTGCTTCGCCCGCTTCAGCGTGGTTTCTAATTTTGTCCTCTTGATGGCCCTTTAGTGTGCATGACCAGAAAAGGTCGTGTTTGTTTATCAGCACTTTCCGACCCGTGTTTCCATTTCCGAAGAGATACGGCTGTACTATCAGGCTACTTAGGCTCATCCAAGAGCCTTAAACACAAATCCTCTGTCTATCACTCAGGCAACACCCACATTATTTGAAACCCTGCTGCTGTCACAGCTGCGGCCAGAGTGCGTCTGCTTGGAGACTCAGGCGGCCTCTCGCTAATCCAGCTCTATTGCTGATCATCTTTTTATCCCCGTGACACTTTCCAAAACATTACACACCTTCCCTCGTATCGCCACAATTTACAGAACACACACAGAGCCAGCAAGGTGGAAAACAAAAAGGCATCTTTAATGAGCTGCAAAATCAAAAAATCCAAGAGTGTGAACAATGAAGTGGTGGACAATATAGGACAAAACCAGGAACACAGGGAACACGTGAGGACCAGGGAACAGGCACAGGAGCACAGGCAATGATGCCATGATACCTAACCCTAACGCAGGTTTAAATCGAGCTAAACTGACGAGGGGGACGAGGTGCAGGTGGAGAGACACTGGGAACAGGGCAGTGCTAACGAGGCGGATGTGAGTCAGGCATGAGGGGAGAATCAGGCCAGGGAGGAGCACAGGAACACAGGGAACACACGAGGACGTAGCTAAAGGGGATAAGGCGCAGGGGGAACAGGCAGCGCTAAGAAAACACTAATGTGAGATGGACATGTTGGGAGAATCAGGCCAGGGAGGAGCACAGGAACACAGGAGGGAAACAGAACACGGGTGAGAAGGAAGTAAAAAAGCGATGACAAGAGGATATAACCACAAAAGAAAACAGGAAACCACAAATAAAAACAAAACAAAACTGATTCATATCAAAAACCATTCATAACCAACCCATTACATCCACCCTCACGTCCCAATGACAGGCAGCGTTAATAGCTTTTCTACATGTTGCGAGGGCCAACAAGTTTCCGCACGTCATATTTGCTTTTTTTCCGTTTTTTTTTTCCACCTGCGACTGCTCCAGTTCACACATTATATAACAGGTGGAGTTGGTTCCCAGTGATTATGTTGGTTGAACAAACAATGTATCTAATTTGCTTGGGGGGGGGGGGAATTGCCCGGCCGACTGGAAAGCGACTGGAGAATGTTTGTATTGTGCGAGATGTGGAAAAAAAAAAAAGAACTCCAGGTGGCTTATTCTCACTGTTTGATCTGAGTCTAGACACGAGCGGTCACACTTCGCCGCACATGGATTTAACGTGAGAGACAATATAGAATATGCAACGCGCTGACAGCAAGCCGTTAATAAGTCACACCGTATGAGGATTAAGCCGTATGAGGGACAAGATGGTGACTTTTATCCCGCTGTGTTAGCGAACCGGTGTGTGGGAAGAAATTGAAAAAGAAGAAACAGCTTCAAAAAAATAATAGCTTTTTGCTCGCTGTTGATACAATGCTTTTTATCTTCCCCCCCTCTCAGCCAGCTCCCATTCCCCGTAATGAAATTGCTCTCATACCCGTTCATTCATCAACTCCAGACTCCCTAAGAGTAATGGTAATGAGGTAATGGGTGATGTCTGCTTCTCCTTCCATTGCCTTTCCCAACACTCGCCCCGTTATCCATCTTCCCCCTCCCACCCGTCTCTAACGCACCAGTCACTGCCTCTTTAATGGAGTGAATCTCAGGATTGTTAATTACCTTTTTCCTTCCACCTCACGCATTTTAATGTGCAATGTTGATTTTTATCGCCGTTTGTGCTTTTTCTTTATAATTCGAGCCGTACTGTAACAACAGCTCCGTCATTAAAAACGATGAGTGCAGCTGAAGAAGCTGCCAAAAAAAAAATCAAGGCAGAATCTATAGCCTGGAAAAAAAAGTCATTAGAAAATTACAAAATATGTGCACCTTTTTCACTGAGGAAATATTGGCAAAGTCCTTGTGCATTCAATTACACTGGAAAAGCTAGAATGGCACTCATGAGAGTGCATACCTCCGCCAAGGCCCAACAGAATTCCCGGAGAAATGTACAGTAAATATGGAAAAACGCCCTTCCGTCTTCCAATGCTAAAGAAAGTGAGAAAACTGTCCTGGACCCACACCAAAAGTTAACAGGGTTTATTCTGGGCGGAGATCCATCCTCCACCCAAGTTTAGAGGAAATACATTCAGTAGTTTTTGTGTAACCCTGCTGACAAACCAACCAACAAACAAAAGGCAAGAGATTTTTTTTTTTCATTTTGTTCATCTGCATCTCTCACACACAGCGAGAACACATGTGTCACTGAGGACACGGCGAGGAATGAAGAAAGCAAGCATTGTAAGACTTCTGGATGCGTCTGCGTGTAGTTAACAGCTGTAACATTTAGATTTTGGACGAGGCAGCGTGGCATTAGTTTTTATGAAGCAACGCTAAGTGCGGCCTGGATGTTTTCCTTGGCAGGGACGAGAAAGAGAACAACTGCTACTGGCTGCGAAATGACTGTGTGCTCCGACTACGAGTCACACTGCTTCGATGGCAGGCGTTTGCCTGGTCCAAAAAGAAAAAAAAAAAGAGGCTTCGAGGAAAACATTGTCAGCCCTGTGCTCAATGCACTGACTTTTATACGCCCAGAGTTAGCACACAAACATAAGAGGGCTTTTATAGATGTTCCATGCTCATGTTGGACGCAGCTGCATCAAAATATTTGGCTGAAATGTTGTTCCATGATGAAAAAATATAGTTTTTCCAGTATAAAAGAGAAATCACATATTTTAGCTTAAAGGTGCACTGTGTAGTTTTTTCAGAATTTTTTAGTTATAATATAGTTTGGTACATGATATTTTAAGTGGCACAGGTGATGCCAGACTCGCAGAGTGCTCTGTACTAAAATCTCTATCATTTTGTTCTGATTCACTTTGTTAGCACAAAAAGTTGGCAGAGGTGTTACGACCATGACAGAAAACTTGTGGCCCAAAGAAGTCCAACATAATTACAGTCAACAGGTCCAAAACAGAATGACAGAAGATGATCAATCAAAAGTTAAATTTAACTAACCCCCAAAACCTCTCCAACTAACTACAAACTGATGGGTCGGCAAAAAAAAGAACAAAAGAAGGGAAGCCACATCGGTCCAACCCTTTCATGGCCGTTGAAACCGGGCTCTTCCCGCTACCCAAACATTCCCACAAAACTGAACCACCAGAAAAGGCAGAAGAACAACAACCAAAACTACATATGACCAGTCTGAACTACTGATGCTGCTGTCAGGCTAGGCTGGAGAAAGAGACCAGACTTGCATCCCTTCCCCCTCTTTTTATCGCCTCCTCAAATAGCTCGAGCAGGCTCACCTGGAGAGAGGAAGAAAAACAGAGGAGGAGTGAGTGGCATCAGGGCGTCATATGATCAGAAAGGGGCGGAGCGTGTAACAGAGGTAATGTTCAGGTGGTTTGCTCGAGATTTGGAGCTGCAGCTGCATCCATCTTTCCTCACAGAAATTCATTCTAGAATCTGTCATTGATAACCTAATTTTCTTGGACCCAGTGAGATGAATACTTACACTTACACATCTGAACAAATATTTCATGTGTTCCTTTTATAATGATACCTCGATTATTCAAGTAGACCTTGTAGTTGCAGAGATAATAACACGAACGATTTCTTATTCAGTCTGAAAACTAAGAGGTTTTGTTTAGGCATCGGGACCTAATGAGATAAAATTCAATTGACTGCTGATTCACAAGAAAAATCTGCTTATCATTAAAAAAGATCATCCGCACATGAAACGGTGTGGTGGTGTTTTATTTGCAACACATTTTCTTGAAAGATATGTCCCTTCCCCCTGAAAAAAGGTAGTTTTTTTTGGGGGGGGGGGGGCGAATGATATCTTAAGGAGCAAATGCAAATCTAATCCACGTGGCATTGTCTTGCAGAGAGAGACGCAACGCACCCAATCATATTGACAATGCACCCGACTGACACTGCGCTCTCGCAGGATCACATTTCCGCCCGCTTTCGTAACCAAAGACGTTAAGCCAAGAGGCGTCCCGCATTCTAATGTATGTAAAACCTCTCTCCCAGAGAGCGTCCTTGCACCAAGGTGAAGATGTGTAAATTGTGTTCCGGTGTGTCTGTATGAAATCAGGGTATTATTGAGATTGGCGGGGTGGTGTTGGTGGTGGTGATGGGGGTTCAATCATGGAGCTGATTGCCAAGTGCAAGGAGTGACGATGAGTGGAGATTGATCACGAAATGTAATTTTTGCAACACATGTGAGTCTGATCTGAATATCTCAAATCAGGTTACGTTGACCCCACCGGCTTTCATTTCCCCATTTGCAAGTGTGATTTTTAGTGTGTGAGCGCTTATGTGCTGCGTGTGTGTGTGTGTCAGTTCAATTTCCTGTTTCAGCATGTCATTATTTATGGCGTGGAGAAAGGTGTTAGAAAAGCTTGAGTGCTCTCTCTGTTCCCCTTTACCCCCAATCAGCCACCACGAGATACAATCAGAGGATGCAAATGTCAAGAAGAGGAGTAACATTTTTCTGCTTTGCATGAAGGAAGCACGTGATGAGGTCATTTCATGGTAGTTTATCTCAAAGACGATTCCTAAATCTGTCAGTTTACAGGGTCAGACCCTGGTTCTGTTGCTCAAATTGATGTTTTTTTAAGTGATAAACTCACGAATGTGGACATTACAGGACAGAACATGGCCTGCGTTTCTTCTTCAGTGGTAATCGTCTACCAGAATCTTAGGTCCAATCTGGTGATAATTATGCAGTGTGTAGTGTTGTGAGTGTGGAGGTAAAAGTCAAAACACTCACAGAAACACCCCCTCTCCTGGCTGGACTGGGAAATTGTCCGGAGGCTTAATGTTGACATGAGTGAAGAGGTCGACAGTAATGAAACATCAACAACAACAACAAAAACAAATATCAAAATCAGATTTATTTAATCTTTCTGATTTATTGCCGTTAGACAGCATTGTACAGTAAATCATTAAACTGATACAAATCAAATATTACAACCCAATAAATACATCAAAATGTTGCAGCGTGTTTTCACAATAACAAGAATATTGACCATCTACTATGTTTCTTTCTTTAAATAGATTAGGGGTGAGAAGGCTGTAAAGCCAGTGACCACAGTTCAAGACTGTGTCTCAACATTTGCCTCTGTTGTGTTTTTTAAGGAGGTCTCGGGACATTTTATGTTGACAAAGCTTTTATATTTTCAACAGGAGTTCATTTTATTGAGACTTCGGGACATCTGCCACCAAAACGGGTATTTTAAGCCAAAATATGATATTTTTAGTCAATGTAACCAAGCGATTCTGTGCCTAAACTCACAGGAAAGGATTAAATATAAAATTTAACCTAAAGAAACGTGAAGTTGCAACATGTTTGTTCTTTGCGTGAACTTGCACAGCCAACATTTATTGGTGGCTGGTTTGAATTTAGACAATGAGGCCAAACTCTCTTTATAATTATGAATAATGTCTTTCCCTAAGTGTCATATGTTTTCCAACTTTCTTGAGAAAATGACCTTTAGAGGAATGGGTCACGACACCAAAGAGGAAAAATCCTCCCCTTCCTTGACTTTTTCGCTTTACTGGACAGAGACCATGTGAGAAAAATGACACGTATGACGGGGAAATCCCTCCGATGGAACTTTTCACAACGTACTGACATATGCAACATGTACATGGATATACGCTTCCTCTTTTTAAGGGTCATAAGGCAGAAAAGAAAGGGAACTCTCTTCTCTTGTTGTCATCGCCCTGTACATTAACCCCGTCTCTCCCTAATAACCGGTCAGATTGATAGTGTGGGTGGTAGAAGTAGTAAAGTACCATCTGAGGGACCTATTTACTGAACAGCCACCTCTGTGCATGTGAGGTAAAGATCCTGTGTTGTCATTTCTCACCCTAAGAGGCCCTCGAGGAGCCACTCGCAGAGTCTATCTGAAGAACGAGGGGACGGTCGCACACTTATCAAACGTATGCGCTTCTCCCCTTTCGTATGCAGAAAGAGAAAAAACGACTCGGCCTAGTTGTTTTCATCTCCGGAGCAATCGTAGTTTTTCTCTGTCTGGTGGCGAAAAGCTATAGTTTCCTCTTTCAGGGAAGAGTGGGGATTTTTTTTTTTTATTGTTGTTTTTCAGTAATCCAGCTTCGGTTTGTGGCGTGAATAAATTTACAGAACGAAGAGGGGAGTTTGAGAGGCAGAAAGGGAAACATAAAGACAGAAATGGATGTGGAGAAGAAGGTACTTTCAAATCAACAATACTCGAAATTACACAATATCGCCGTCGGCTAAGATGTGTTTTTTTTCCCCTCTCTGACAGTAAACTCGTGGAAGACTTTTTTTCCTTTCAGTTCTGGCAGACAAACAGTAACACTCAGCATTCTCCGGATCTCTCTCTCTCCCTCTCTGCGGTGCAAAGGTCAGCCAGTCTGCAGCAGATGTTAAAAGGCCAAATCACAGGCCGCTGCGAGCGTCCCCGGCTCTGAATACGCTCCAGTGTTCCTGCTTCCATGTCGACCGCCTGTCTCAACGAGCAGCTGAGTTTGGATCACAACACGCCGACTTAAAAATGGAGCAGCCCTTGTTTTTTCAGAGTAAAAACGCCAGACCGACAAAGATTCCTGTCCTTTTTTTGTGTGTTCAGACAGAATGCAAAGTGAATTTTTGCGGCGGCTCAGTTGGGCAGAAATGTCAATTCACCACTCAAACTCAAACATGAAGAAATAAGAAGAAAAAAAGCAAAGAGACCAGAGATACAGAGAAAAAACAGTTTCTGGTGGGGTCTTTTAATGTGTGTTATGTGCTAGTCGGATCGGTCCCACTTCCACTTCCTTTCCTTCCTGTGTGTTCGTGAGCTTTGGAGACGTAACAAAACCTTAAAAAAGGAGATGTGTTGCTCTTCTCCTGACTCGTTTTCTAACTGATCACATCTACAGCAACGAATGTTTGCAGCCCAACGCCATGTGACAAATTAGAAGCGAGCGAAGAATCTAAAAGATTCTCACCATCGACCAAACATTTACCGTCATGTTCCTGCACGTATGATGTCAAAGTTACGATGTCAAGTGCCAACGTTTTTCGCCTGCTTCTCCAGCTGTCAGTTTTAGGGGGATTTTCAGACCTGCATAACTTCCCTCTCTTGGCTTTCTCTCAGCAGCTAAGATGATTACCTGCAGTAAAGAACGGCCTTGTTTTCCTCTCTCCTCACATTGAGGTCAAAAAACAGCACTGAAGCGAGATAAAGGCTTTGGAAATCACCAACACAAGGGGCCTCGCTGGTTTTTATGTGTTTTGGAGCAGACCAAATGGCCGAAGCCGGCGTGTCTGCTGCTGGTGAGCTGTTCTTTTACGGCTCTAAAGGGCTTAAAGGTCAGGTGAGCACAAAGAGAGAACCTGCAACATGGCTTCCAGGCTAACAGCTGCTACTCTGCAGATGCCTGGCTGCCAGAAGACACTTACTCACCCATATTTTTTAGGCTTCATAAACAGTGATTTCATCACATGGGAGGAAAAAAAACAGGGAGCAGTTATGTTTGGCACCCTGTGAATCAAAATCTGGCAGAGCTACAGCTTCTCATGCTGCAAGAGCGAGTTAGCAAGTTCGACTGATTTATAACTCGGAGGGGGCTGCGTTTGGAGCTCTCCGAGCGAGGCAGCGGGTTTCGCCAACGTCACATTTGTTTTCCACGAGGCCTTTTACTTACAGGGTGAGTTCACGCAAAAATTAAAGCCGAGTCGTGCGCGCGCTCAATGCCGATGGAGAGTCGGGGGAAGTCGAGTCTGGAGCTGAGCTAAAGCGTTAGCATGCACCCCGCCTGAAGCTCGAATGCGGGCGTTAAGTCACGTCTTTTTTCAAATCAATTTTGGGATCTGAGGGCTTCCAGACGCTTGAATTGTGCTGGACGAGCTGCACGGAGACATTTTATGTTTTCTTTTTTTGGTTGTTCTTTAACGTGTGGTGCATGCTGACTCTTTAGCTCGGCTCCAGACTCCAGCTAGAGTAAAGATTTCAGCTTAAAGGGCGTTGATTGACATCTTTTCAAATCAATTCGGGATCTCGGGGCCTCCGCAGACTTGAAATATGCAGGATGTGCTGTACAGAACAATTTCGTATGTTTTTTGGGGGGGGTTTTACACTTCAAAACGAGTCCCCATTGACTTCAGTAGTGTAGCAGAGCGCTGCAACAATGTTTAGCCGGGAAGCTGCGGAAATGTTTTGTGGACGACGAAAACCTCAGCCGCCTTTCCCATTGGCAACAGGGTGAGTAAACACTGACCGAATTTACATTTTGGGTGAACTTACCCTTTAAGGACAGGGTTAAGCACTCAGCTTCCCCCCGCCCCCCGATCTCATAAACCTTCATCTTGTGGTTGCATTTACCAACAGCTTGTACTTTTCTATCTCGGCTCATTTTGCTGACATATCTGCGCACACAGACGCCGGCACTGCATCAGGATCCACAGGAGGCATTCAGCCTCTAGCTCGCCAGTCGGAGGACCTACCGGGCTGCACGGCTCATTACAGCTCCTTAGCCCTCCTCCGCAGCCCTGTAATTATAAATCCCCTGACAGCCCGTCCACATAAAGCCTCTCATTAGCATACAGGAGCACAGGAAAGTATGACTCCATCATTGTCCGAGATTTCCATCTAACCGCCCCCGGAGTTTTTTTTTTTTTTTCAATTTGCAAGGGGAAAACGGCCTGTTTGTTGACAGTGCAGCCCGAAAAAAAAAAAAAAAAAAAGGGAGGGGGGGGAAGTTTGGGCCGGTTCAGATCCGCTGCTGCGTTGTTTACATATCACATGCCTGTGCAGGGGCTGCAGGAGCGTCTAATCTGGGTGTTTATGTGTCGCAGCAAGAAGGGGCACGACCGATTTGGAAGGAGAAGGCAAGAGGAGATGTAATCAGCGTGGGCAAATGCTACAGTCTGAGAGGGCTGTTTACGCTTATCAGCCACACACACACACACACGAATGCACGACCCAGTCAGCACACACCCATGCAGATGCTGTTGCCTCTCAAGAACACACTCGATCCCGAGCAGCGTGGGGGATTATGGGGGCAAAGACCTTGTTGTTGTGGCGGCGCACAGACGAGCAGTTTGACAGATAACAAACCGAAATCCGCACGTCGTCCGCCGCCATTAGCCCGCCTTTGTTTGATTTAGAGACAAGGTGATGCCATCAACTGTGCGCTCGTCCCCGGGTTGTTTTGTTCCACAGGACATGCAAACACGGCAGATACCATCTCCCCCCCTCCTCCACTCAGGGCGATCCCCAACGTGGATCCTCACGAGGCCCCGGTGATTTGCATCCCAGACAGGCGGCCATTTACTGGACTGCAAGCGGATGTTTTTTTCCGAATCTCTTCCATTCGGACCTCCGTTGTCTTATGCGTGACATTTAACGACTTGTTTCACATGTTTTCTGTGGTTTAAAAGGTTTTATGAAAGGAACTGAGGGAACTCTTTGTAGCCACATTAGCGTTGTAGCTCTGAGGAAGACACCATTAGTCAGTCTGTGGTCCGCCACTTCCACTTGATGGATTCACCATGAAATATGGCGCAAACATTCATTGTCGGTTTCGTTCCTTGGCAAAATTAGTCATAACAAGGTTTTTCTCTTTGTTTAGAACTAGCTCCTGGATTAAAATGACTTTGGTGATCCATTACATATCTATCACCATATTTTATGGTGGTGGAGTTAGGAGGGAAGGACACCAAGCCAGTGACCATAGTTCGAGACTGTGTTTCAGATATCTCTAACAAGACCTCGGTACAATTTCCGGCCCGGTTTGTGGCGACAAGAAGCTGATAAGAGGCCAAGACATCTCCAGTCGTGTGTTTGGCGACCAAAGCAAGTATTTAAAGCCAAAACATTTGCAGTCCAACGACCAGAAGCATGTTATAAAATCCAGTTTTGAACCTAAGAACACTCTCAACCTATCCATGTTTGCAGAAGTGTACATTTTTAACCATTATTCTGGTGATTGGGTCGGGTTTTGGAAACTTTTCGGTCATCTATACATCCCTAAAGGTCCACCGCACAGAGGAGCGAACCAAATTGACCTTTTCTCTTTGGCCACCCCGAGGACAAATTTAGTCTTTGTGTCATCTTGGTTGTTTTTATTGCCTTTCCCCCTCACTGGTTGTAAAAGCTGAGCTGTTCTCTGGTATAAAAAAGAGCATCACATCACATGGAACCACCACAAGCGCGTCTACGAGCCCTCGCTCCAGACTTTCATCTATCGGTTTCGTTTTCCGTCTGCCAACATCCCCCGTTGATAAAACGCATTGTGTTGGATCACGAGACAAGCCGCGGATCGCCCATGCTTTTCCCACGTGCCCACACTGTTCCCCCTCTCTGTGCCAGTCTTGTTTGGCGCTGGCTGTTTTCTCTCTCCGCGGATATAAGAGGCCCCATTGAACTGGCGAGGGGGGGCGCGGCAGACGGCTTCTGCGGGGGCTTGCTGACGACAGGCCGACCATTATGACTCCCGAGACAGATGCAAGTTGTGGTTGTATTATG